>CM031085.1:2709620-3308735 GCA_018257905.1 Gillenia trifoliata | reverse complement strand
GAGGGCTGAGAGATGAATCCAAAACAAATATCAAGCTATTTGAGACAACTTCGGCAACGTCCTAATCAAACTAAAAGGTTACTAATTATATAAAGATGCTACCAACGTCCTAATCATAATCTGCAAATTATTATGGAAAATAAAAAGGACACGACAACGACGATGATGCTGCAATATTGATGACCATGATCAGTTGGATGCAGTTCAAGTTCAAGTTTGTTGGAAAAATAAGAATGAAAGCTCTCATATTGAACCTGTGGACGTACGTAGGTAATCTTTTCTGTAAATACTTTGCGTTCTTCTTTTCTTTTCTATTTTCTGCATGGTATCAGAGCAGGATTTTTGATCTTGCTTCTGACCTGTTTTCTCCAATGGAAGATTTGAGGAGTCATATTCTTATGGGTACTGAGTTACTGTCTTCCTCTAACGTATGCACTGCTATCCAGCGTGAAGAAGTTCGAAGAAAAGTAATGAACTCTTCTGAGTTAAGAGCGTTCGCTGTTGAAAAGAAGAAAAAGGAATCTGCTGTGTGCGCCCACTGTGGTCAATCTCGACATACCAAGGACAGACGTTGGATTGTTCACCCCCATTTGAAACAAAAGTTTGAAAAAGGCAAGAAGACTTCTGAAAAGGGTGTCACTCTCGACACACTAATGCTCTTGCCTGTGCATGATAAAGTGATATAAGAAGGAACGAAGCAGGATGCAACTGAAGCGTCTGCTAATCAAGTTGGCTCAAACCCATCTGCTATACTAAATTAAATCTCTGAATTTCTAAGTCAGCTAGGCAAAAATAAAGACCCCGCTACTACCTCTCTCATGACATAATCCCGAATCTAGTGTTTGGGTTGTTTGTGCCATATTATATTGACCCCGAAACCACCAAGTACCGGTCAACTAGGAAGCTCCGATAACCCTTCGAAAGATCCCTGATAACCCTCCGAAGGATCCCTGCTTCGGCACACCCTCGCTGAAGCACACAAATCAACCACGACACGTGGCTATTCCCATGACTGATGGGAGAGTTTCCATTAAACTCAGAGGCCAATCATAAGACGACAAGTGGCAACACTACATTAAATATATTCAATCCCACATTGTCCAAGTTAAGGAATCTCTCCTGTACTTTGCCTCTACAAAAGGGTAACCTCTACTCCATCCAAATGGTTAATCATCATTACTACTTAAACACTATATTACCACTAAACTCGCCCATGTGGCACCTTAAACATACTTTGCTAACTTAAGCATTGGAGGCTCTTAGGCCGGTACCACACCGGTGCCCTTCGATACTTATTCTACCTTCCTTGCAGGTTACTTCGTCCATCTACTGTTGACCGGAGCACTCAAGCAAAGGTCCTCGCATCACACTTTACGTTGACCCAAAATCAACCTGATTTCGTGCATCAACATTTGGCGCCGTCTGCGGAAAACGACACTGATTCCTCCTATCTTACCAGTTTGACCAAACTGAGTCTCATCTTTCACACCTTTTCCTTCTACCAAGTGTCTCTCTCCGACATGAGGAGCGAAGAAGTCCAAAGTACACATCATAATATACCTTTCACATGTAGTGCTAAACAACGGAAAGACAAAAGCCTGTTAACCTTCAAGCTAGGGTCGAAGAGCTTAAAACACATAATAAGAAAATAGCAACCAAGAATGAGATCCTCCAAGAACAATATGAGAAGATCTTCTAGATGCTCCACGAAGCTAGACAGGATCGACTTGAAAGCCCATCGCTGGGCACCATGAAGTCTCTCAAACTGTTGATCGACAACTGAGTGCCCACCAACCCGGAGGGTCGCTCGGCCTCAACATTGGTGGTCAAAATAAACAACCCCCTCCTTAAGGCATTGACCAACGTGATGCTTCTCTTAACCCGGATGCTCCAACCCTAAGTCAGAGAAGCGGAAAGAGACATCTCTTTGCAGAAAGTCCCGAATGATCAAGAGCCATTTATCGTGACTGCTGAGACTTCTTGAAGGAACGCCGAGAAGAACCCATCCACATAAGCTCAAAGATCAATGACACGAGAATCTTCGAAAGACTCAGTCCTCTGCCATGACCTAAGCAAACTAACAACCTAAGGAAAGAGCACCAGGCTTTCGAGGGGCAAGAAGGCATAGGTGACTCAGGGGGTTACCAACGGGCACATGCTGGCAGCCAATGTGTTGAGTCCAAAGAAAGACCACATGTCCCTGATCGAGCCTCCCCACCTCCAAACAATGATCGACACTTATAGAGAAGGGCCCCAATAGTGCTCGAATCTGCCCATGACACCTTTATCCGACAACTCTTCGAGGAGGTGAACAAGCTGAAGGCCGACCAACAAGCTGAAATACCTTATTAGAATCAACCGAGGCCTGACCCTTTGACTAAGAGGATCCTTCGCACTCTTGTGCAAGGGAAAATGAACCAAAAGTTTACTTTGCAGTTGTACACAGAGAAGGAAGATTTGACAGAACACATCTACTTCTTTGAGTCCACCATGGCATGCCAGAGCCATAGTGACGAGGAACAGTGCCTACTTCTCCCTTCCACCCTTTCAGAAGAAGCCCTTAACTAGTATTGTCGTCTTCAACTCGAGACGGTAGATTCCTTCTCTGAGCAAAGGAAACTTTTCGTGGCTCAACACGTCTTCCAAATTGGCCGTTTACACTGTGCAGATGACTTATATACCATCCATCAGAAGCCTAATAAGTCGTTGCGTGAGTATGCCGGTGGCTTCAGCCATGAGTATTTTTGCTGCGTAGAGACAGATGACAAGACAACACTTAGGGCTTTCACATCAGGCATGCGTGATACATGATCAATGTTAATACTTAGAAGACTTATTCCGAGGTGATGATACAAGCCTACAATCATGCCTCCACCGAGGCAATGACGTGTCAAGGGAACCCTCACCCCTCCGACCTTTCTTCTTCAACAAACAGGAAGCGGAAACCAAATCATACCAAGTGAAAGAGCTTCGACCTTTTAGACACCTGCTACATCCCCTCACGTCCCATCTAGCAACTCGCTAGATCGCCAAACTTATTCATCTCATGACAAAAGGAAGGATTTCCACCCTCAACAGTCTCAACACAATAAGAGGGGTAAAGGGTCTTATCGAGACAACCAAGGGTATCGTCACAACAACCCCCGCCTTCAGACTGTCAATGCCGTCAACCAAGTCCGATCTAGAGCTAGCCCTATCTCAAGGTATGAGACTTACATGCCTATGAACACCACTTACAGAGCTATCTACCTTAACGTCGCGCACTTGATACTGAAGTCGTTGCCAAGGCAACCTGATTACAAGTCTACCAAAGACACCGGCATGTTTTGTTGCTATCATGAGTTTAACGGGGCATGACACTGAGAAGTGTATCACCCTCCGTGACCATGTTGAAGCTTTGGCACGCGAAGGAAAGATCAACCAATTCCTCCTTCACCCTCTAAGGGACAATCGAAACAACCAACAAGTGAATGTGATAAACTCCATCAGTGGTGACACACCCATTTCTGAATCCTCCAATAGGGCCATGAAGAGCAATGAACGAGCTTTAAGATCATGTCACCAAGTGTTCCACGTGGAGGATACTAGAGGAGGCAAGTGGCAGAAACTAGATTGGGAACAAATATGTTTCTACCCAGAAGAAGAAAGAGGCATCATCTACCCCCACAACGACCCATTGATCGTGGAAGCTCACATAACCAACTTTGATGTGCACCGAATTCTCGTAAACACAAGCGCCTTAGTCTACATCATGTTTGCCGAGGCTTTCAAAACACTCAACATAGATGAACACTTGCTTGATCGCTCGGTCACTCTTCTCATCCGCTTCTCCGGGGATATAGTGCAACCCTTAAGCACTGTACACCTACCTACATAGCTTCAATCACCATTAACTTCCTTGTGGTCGACTGCCTTACAACTTACAATGTCATTTTCGGGCGCACAAGCATCATTGATCTTAAGGCCATTTTCAATGCCTTTTGGCATTGGTTATGTCAGGGAAAATCAACTTAGTGCACAATCATGCTACAACACTTCAGTCAAGCAACAACATTTACATGTGCCCAAAGAAACCCTTTTGGTGCATGACCAAATCGCCATGGCTAACTCGACTCCTTTAGATGGCAGTAGTCAACCCGACAATCCTCAAGACGACTCTTTCACATAGCAAGTACAACCAACTGAAGAGTTAGAGAGAGTTTCCATCTTTAAAGATCATCTAGATTGCATGGTGAAGATTGGCACTACCTTGCCACTGGCCCTTCAGACATAATGGATTGCTTTCCTACAAGAGAATGTCGAGGTCTTCGCTTAGTCGTATGAGGACATGCCAGGCATCTCTCTAGAAGTCGATAAGCTTAAAGGCATAAGCTTCATCCGTGAAGTTGATTATCCAACATGGGTGGCCGACGTTGTTCTTGTCAAGAAAAACCCCACCAAAGAGAGCCTTCTGCTTCAAAATATCTTATGGAGAATGTGTGTTGACTACACCGACCTCAACAAGGGTTGGCCGAAGAATAGTTTTCCCTTTCTTCTCATAGACAAAATTATTAACTCAACGGCGAGATGTGAATTCTCAAGCTTCATGGATGCCTACTCAGACTAACTCCAGTGGTGGCCTATGGCCAATAACAGATTTTGGCCTTTGGCCAGAAACTGTTTTTTCTCTCTAATAGTGTGGCCTAAATTTTAAGCCAAAAAGTTGTTAAATATCGTTTTAGGCTAATTATTTGTTTCCGTTAACTTAAAAAAAAAAATTGTTTGGATTACCTTGGCTTAATTTTGTGAACATTTTGACCAAAAATATTTAAATTCCGATAAAGTATGAAAAATGACACAGTAGACACATACGAAACAACAATTAATGCTTAAATTTATAACATAGGTTGATCATACAACAATTAAAACCAAACAATAATTAAAAACTCCCTAAATAATTAATACTTCAAAGGACAATTAAGATACTAAATGATATTTAAAAAAAAAAACTAATATGGTGGAGGACTTGGGTGAAAGCTATAGCCAACATTATCAAAGAGAGAGCGCCTTGATAAAATTTCATCTTGCTTCTTACGAAAAAACCTCTTCCTCCGTGGAGTATATTGGTCGATATCCATCTTCATTATATCCAACTCGTGCACATCTTGGTCTAATTTATCTCTTGTGACTTTCCTTGCCATTTCCCTCTCCATGAGTTTGCGTATTTGCAACTTCTCTTCACTACAATGAAGTAGTTTATCAAGCTTTTCCTCATACTTGTCGCTAGCCGAATCCACTTTCTTCCTTTTTTTTCTTTGCTTCCTTTTGCTTATCTCGCCTCGGCGGTCTTGTTGTAGATGAAGATGGGCTCTCATCTACAAAATCATCATCAAGATCAATACTTGCCCCGCCTTTGGAAGGTTGTCTTGGACCTTTAGTAGATACACCTTCAATCCACCTAGGAGAATCTTTGAGGATGTTCCAAGCATGAAATAACTTGAATTTGTGACCTTTAGGGGTATCGAGTGTCATGAATATAGTCATCGCTTTATTAATCTATGTATGAAATAAATAAAGATTGATTAGTTAAAAAATGTAATTATGCACATTAAAAATATAATTATGCACATAAAAAAATAATATGTGAAGAGACACTCACCATATCTTCTTGACTCTTTCCACTTTCAAGAACATCTTTGGCTTTATGGTAGGCCGACTTCCAACAAGTGCATTTTTTGTTGATTCTCTTAAACCGATCATACATACCATCAAGGGTTCGTGGCTTGTCGGGCAACGGTGGGGGAGAGGTGCTAAGGAACAATTCATAGACGCGAGACCAAAATTCTTGAATATTTTGGTTTGTCTCGGTAGCACCATCTTCGCTAATATTGATCCATGCCTTGCACAAAGCTATATCTTCATCTTTAGACCAATTAGGTAATTTTGTACTATTTTTTGGCATCTTGAAAAATTTTGGAAGTGGGTAGAAGAAGAATGAAAATTTGGAAGTGGGTAGAAGAAGAATGTCACTTTAGAAGTGGGTACAAGGAAAAAAGAAATTTGGATGAGGAAAAGGAAGAAAATTGATTGTGTGGATGTATGACCAAATGAATAGGTATTTATAGAGTTTTGGGGTCAAATTTCAGTTAAATTTTTTTTTTAAATTCTTTTAGCCGTTAGATTTTAATTTGGGTCGTTGGATGATTTTTTTTTACCGTTAGATTTGATATCATTTGATCATAGCCGTTGGATTATAAGTAAAACTAAATAAAAATAAATAAAGTTTGAAACATTGCCGTTGGATCAGCCAACGGTCCATCAATCTGGACTGTCCATCGCAAATGAGTCAACGGCTCTTTTCTTCTCCCAACCGACATGCCTAACGTCAGTTGGGCTCCTCAACACAAGTTGTCGGCGCGTGCGGCGCGTCCGCGAGTCTACCTCTTTCGATTGGCGTGTACTCGCCCTTGCCACGCGCGCAATGGGCCTTTTTTCTTTTGGCCGGGCCAAAGGCTTGGCCTAAATGTTGCATTTTGCTTCCTTTTTTCATCTGGGCCTAAAGAATGGCCACCATTGAAGAACCAAAAACAAAGGCCAAAGGCCTAAAATTGTTGGCCATACGCCACCATTGGAGTTAGTCTCAGGATACAACCAGATCCTCATATACCATTCTAACCAAGAGCACACTGCCTTCACCACTGATAGAGGCCTATATTGTTACAAGGTCATATCCTTCAGCTTGAAGAACGTGGGGGCAACCAAAGGTTAGTCAACTCAATATTTGATGAACATATTGGCAAAAGCATGGAAGTTAATGCGAATGACATGCTCGTCAAGAGCAAATGTGCTGACCAACACATTGCCAACTTGTCAGAAGCTTTTGTCATCCTGAAAAAATACCAAATGAGGCCAAACCCAACTAAGTGCGCTTTCAGCATTGGTTCAGGCAAGTTCTTAGGCTTCATGATCAACTAGTAGGGCATCAAAGCTAACCCCGAGAAGATCAATGAAATCCTCGATATGAAAGAGCCAATGACTCAGAAAGACATTAAAAACCTCACGGGCAAGGTAGCAGCCTTGACAAGGTTCATCTCCAAGGCCACTGATAGATGTGCCATTTTCTTCAAAGCACTTAAGGGGAGTAAGAAGAACATCACTTGGACCACTGAGTGCGCTGAAGCATTTCAAAGCCTTAAAGAATACATGAGCAAGGCCCCACTCCTTTCCAAACCCGAGGTTGGTACACACTTACCATCTACTTATCTATTTCAGTTTTAGTAGTCAGTTCTGTGCTCATCAGGAAGGAAAGTAGAGTCGAACATCTAGTCTACTATGCTAGCAAAGCCTTGCAAGATACGGAGACACGATATTCTAACACTGAGAAGCTAGCTCTTGCATTGATCATGTCTCTTCGCAAGCTCCACCTTTACTTCCAAGCACATTCCATCGTCGTACTTACCAATTATCCGCTTCGACAAGTGCTTCAAAGCCCTGACACTTCATGACGGATGATCAAGTGGGTCATAGCATTGGGTGAGTTTGACATCTCCTACCAACCAAGACCAGCGGAGAATGGTCAAGCAGTGGCAGACTTCATCGCCGAGTTCACATATCTGGTAGATACTATTCCTACACCTGAAATGTTAACACCATCAGCTTTAGAAGCACAACAAAAGGAGCCAGCCTTTCTTGTATGGACTCTACATGTCGATGGCTCATGTAACCAACAAGGTTGTGGCACGGGACTTGTCCGCATTGCACCCGACAAGACTACGATAGAGTATGCTCTCTGTTTCAAGTTCAAGGCGTCAAACAATGAGGCAGAGTACGAAGCCCTCCTAGTAGGCTTATGTTTGGCAAAACACTTTGGTGCCAAGTAACTTGACATTTTTAACGACTCTCAGTTGGTGGTCAACCAGATCGTAAGCAGTTTCGATGCTAAGGATAGTTCTATGGCAGCCTATCTTGCCCAAGCACAACTTTTGCTTAAGCACTTCCATTACCAGATCACTCAAGTCCCTCGAGTAGCAAATAGCCATGCAGATGCTTTAGTTCGTCTTGCTTCAGCGGTGGAAGACAAGGTCGGAAGGAACATTTGTGTTGAGTTGTTAAGGGCACTAAGCACTACGTTGATGGAAGTATGCAACCTTCAGCAAGGTGATAGGTGGATCACCCCACTCTACAACTTCCTTGCCCATGGAACCCTTCCAAACAACAAGGTCCAAGCCAAGCAGATCTGATACAAATCCACTAGCTATATGATCACCAATGGCCAACTCTACAAACGAGGTTTCTCCCTTCCATACCTAAGGTGCCTCATGCCTACTGAAGGAGTAACCGTCCTTAGGGAGATACATGAAAGAGTCTGCGGAGACCATGCTGGATCTAGGTCCCTCGCACATAAGGCCTTTCAACAAGGATATTACTGGCCAATACTTCACCAAGATGCCATCAAAATTTCTCGCTCTTGCGATAAGTGTCAACGCTATGCGACCATTCCTCACGCCCTTCCAGAGCCTCACTCCCATGTCAGCCCTCCTTTGCCCAATGAGGTCTTGACTTGATTGGCTCATTGCCTTCGGGCAAGGGTAAGGTTCGTTATACAATCGTGGCAGTGGATTACTTTACAAAGTGGGCTGAAGTAGAACCCTTGGCCATTATCACCGAGGCGAAGATAGAAGATTTTGTGTGGAAGAACATCCTTTGCAAATTTGGCATCCCTAACGCCATTGTCACAGACAAATGACGCCAATTCAACAACAAGAAGTTCAAGACATTCTGCTCCAAGTTCAATATCAACTTATGCTTCGCCTCTCCAGCTCATCCTCAAGCTAATGAGCAAGTCGAAGCCACCAACAAGATCATCAAGCGCACCTTGAAGACAAGCTTGGATAAAGCCAAGGGTTGTTGGCCGGAATTGACTCGGGCGCTACAGACCATATGGCAAACAACAAACAGTGATTACATGATTTTCTGGTCTCTAGCCAGGACCAAAATGTTTAAGTAGCTAATGGCACTTCTGTTCCAGTACTTGGGAAAGGGACAACTAACACATGCACTGAATTGTAATGTTCTCTTTACTCCGTTTTCCATACGCTTTCAGGATCAGATGACACAGAAATGGATTGGTGAAGGGATCTATGTGAATGGCTTGTATTTTCTACAAGAATCTGTGAAGAAAGCTTTACATCTCAAGACTCTTGAAGATGTGGACCTGTGGCATAAAAGATTGGGTCACCCCGCACAACAAGCGTTGAAATAACTTTTTCCTTCTGCTGCTATTGATAAATTTGAATCAAGAGCTGCTCGGTGTGCCTTTCTTGAATATTCGTCAACTCAAAAAGGCTATAAATGTTACAATTTCTCTCTTGACAATCATAAAACATTATTCCTAGAAAATCATCCAGGGAATGTCAACCACCAGTAAGATTTCAGAGACTTGTGGGTCATCTGATCTATCTCACGGTAATGCAACCAGACATTGCTTATGCAGTTAGTCATGTCAGCAAATTTATGCATCAGCCAAGGACAAACCACATGAAGGCAGTTGATCGAATTCTTTGGTATTTAAAAGGAAGTCCAGGAAGGGGCACTGTAATGAAAAAGAATGGTCATGCAGATATTGTTGGGTTTTGTGATGCCAATTGGGCTGGATGCCCAATTGATAGAAAATCTACAACAGGCTACTGTACTTTCGTTTGAGGAAATCTGGTCACATGGAAAAGTAAAAAACAACGAGTGATTGCATGTTCTAGTGCGGAAGCAGAATATAGAGCAATGGCAGCCCCAACGAGAGAAGTAATTTGGCTTCATGGCCTTCTTGATGAACTTGGTTTCAAGCCTACTCAGCCAATACCAATGTTTTGTGACAACCAAGCTGCCATCCAAATTGCATCCAATCCAGTGTTTCACGAAAGAACGAAGCACATTGAAGTAGATTGTCATATAGTTCGAGAAAAAGTACAAAAGAAACTAATTCAAACTCCCTATGTTCTTAGTGAGAATCAGCTGGCAGATATTTTCACCAAGGGGCTATCATCATCACGTTTTAAAGAAATTTTGTCCAAGGTTGGCTCTATTGACACCTTCGCTTGAAAGAAATTTACTACTGCATTGTCTATCTAGTGTTTGCTGTGTCATTGGAACTATTGGTGTCTCATTGATAACCACAAACGCCTTTCATAGGAATCAGGTGACATCTTTGCTTGAAAGAAATTTAGTACTGCTAGCTCATTTACGTGGGCAGCAGATGCCTCAAATATTTAGGGGAATAAATGGGGTTGGAACTGTATCCGCATTCTAGTCTGACGTGGTAAAACAGATCGAGGCAGGGGTTGTCGTAGGAGGAAGAGGAGGGTGGTGGCGAGATTTCGGTGGCAGCAATTCTTGTGACTTGTGGAGGACCAACAAGGCGACTATTGGATGCTGTTGTGACTACTTGTGGTGGTGAAAGAAAAGAAGAAATATCGCCACTGCCGAAGCTGCCTTTTTCGACATTGGCATGATTTTGGCGGCATGCTTTCAGAGCAGAGGAGATATGCAGGTACACTGGTGGTTTCTTCATCTCTAATTCTCTGATTGAAATTGAAATAATAATACATAATGTTTCATGTTGGAGACCAAGAAGGAAACTCCTTGGTGCCCAAGCCAAAAACCCTACAAGGCAGGCATATAATACACATGGATATATTATCATAATGTATTATTCATTCCATTTCTATTTTTCAATCTTATATTATTAACGAGCACCCTTCAGTACGAGAGATTTTTGAGTGTCGCCTAATAATATATGCATTCACAAGTGTATGAGAGATAGACCCTTAAGTGAATACAGTCAGTGAAATGACGGGTTTTCCCTTCCTATGAACATGTACATTATGTTTGTTATTGTCAAACTGTAAATATTGCATTATAATTAATAGCATTAGCATAACATTCCTGTCTTGAAATTTTTTTTTGATAAATGGTTCTCCTCATGTTATACTCCATGTGCAATTTTCTTGGCTGATCAGAAAAGATTCAACTGTCTAAACAAAACGTTGCTCATGACAATTGACATGATCAGTCAATTTAGAGGAATTCTAAGGCCCGACGGGCGGACCAAGTGGCAATGGGAAAAACACGCACATATGGTCCACTCCGTCGGAATAAGGCCATATGCGGCGGGTCGCACACAAGACCACCTTGTCAATCTGGGGAATTTTCCAACACCACCTTGTATTAACAATTTATCCAATTTGCTGGTTGCACAGCTGCCTTGCCACAGACCACTAGAATCAAGAATCAAATTAAGATGGGATAATAAAACAAAAAAAAGCTTAATTAACGTTGATATAATCATCGTTTCAATTTCAAAAACAAAAAGATTATATAATCGAAAATAAAGTAAAAACTGCTAAATTTATGAGTAGCCACTCAACTCAATCAATCCATATAATATAAACTTATGCCAAATAAAGAATTAGAGCTAGCTACAGCTAGACTTTGATCAAATTGATAGATACCGTATATGATCAGCATATTCAGTCCACCACAACCAGACTTTGATACTCTTGGCCGCCGATGGCTCCTTCCATGGCATCCTCCGAGACAAGAACACCGTCACGGTCCAAGAAGGTTTTAAACACATTGTAGCTGAAGCCGTCCAACAATTTCCCCCCTTGTTTTGTTGAAGACGCAAACATTGTCGGATTCCTCAGATCCCAACATAGAACCTTTGGCACCACATCGCCGTAGCCTTTGTCCTTAAACTTTCTCTGTATTTCCGCCCTACTACGATTCCAGTAGAAATTACAAAGGAACTTCTCCTCCTTAATTTCGTCTGGATCATAGTCACTAAAGAACAGAAACACCCTCTTGATCATCTGCTCCGGCTTCAAATTTTCCTTCACAGCCACTTTCAGAATCAAATCAAACACATACTCCAGACTAGGGGGATCGCAACTGTACCCGTTGTCCAAATTCCTCACAAACTCGCACTTCGACTTGAGATCATCCCCTTGTATCGAGTGCATCTCGGGCTTGTGAAAGTCACGGAAAGAGATCATTTTTCCTTTCCACGGCTCTTCATTCAGTTGGGATGTCAACAGAGCCAAGGCCACTCCCGCATCCCTGCAGGCGGGATCACCGTGAGGATTGCCGATTTTCAATGTCTTTCCCATGATGTCACACACAACTAGGGAGCTTTTTAACTTGCCCTCCTTCAAGTAGATTCCCTCCACCATTGTCTTCCACTGAAGCTCAGCCGCTTCCCCGACATCCCCATCGTCCGCATAGCTTACGATCTCATTTGGAAGCAGAGCATCTGCTGCCAGCTCCTTAATATTGCCGGCTTTCACGTCCTCCAAATACGTCTTGACCGCACAGGGCTCTGGCTTGAACCTTAGATGAGCATAACCCCACCGGTTCCAACCAGTATGATCTGATGGCTCCAAAGCCTTCCTCAAGGGTGGCAAAACCTCCTTCCTCAGCCGCTCTCGGACTTTGTACGCATAATCAACCTCCTCCTCCTCTTCCTCCTCCGATTCTCCTGGCGGAAAAACGTTTTTCGCAATGTTCTCACACAGCAAAGTGGTGAGATCGTAGGAAGAGTCCACGTGAGGGCACCACTTTGCCGCTGCGGTTATCTCCAAGAACTTAGGCTCCTGACCATCACCACCGTCATCATGAATCTTATGATAATTATTCAAGTTTTGAATATCGGAGTTGAGGCAGCGGGCGAAAATGTCAGATACTCCGTCGTGTAAGAGGCGATATTTGGGGTCCGTGCGGTACTTCTCAACAGCCTTGTTAGCCATGCCAAGGATTTTCTCCCTCCTCCCCCTACTGCTAGGCAGCCCCTCAATGCCTTTACTAATCTCTAACTCCAACTCCCTCCTTCTGGTGACGTCTTCGCCTTCTAGAGCCCGGTAAAGAACCTCTAGAAGGTCGGTGAACGAACCGAAGTAAGAGGCAATGGGGGTAAGGTTGCAGGCAAGGGTGTTGGGATGGTTCTGGTAGAGCCAATATGCCGCCGTGTAGAAGCCTTCTTTGTCGTCTTTTCCGGTGCCCTTGCGGCTGTCTAGGAGATTGCAAATGAGCTTGAGGGTGGTGAGGGGATTGTCGGACCAAGCCAACGGAAGCAGTTTCTTCAGATAGGCCTGGGAATAAAACGTCACCATCTCATCCTTCGGCGGGCTTTTGACATAATTTGTCATTGTCCTTGATGGTTTGACAAGGAAAAAGAGATCGAGGCAGGGATTTTCGAAGGAGCGGGAGAAGGATGGGGAGATTTTGGCGATTTCGGCGGCCGCCTTTTTTGTGAGTTGTGGAGGACCAACAAGAGCACCACTAGTAGCTGCTGCTGTTCTTGTTGTGACTACTTGTGGTGGTGAAGAAGAAGAAATATTGCAGCCGCCTTTTCCGACGACATTGACATGATTTCGGCGGCATGCTTTGAGAACGGAGGAGATATACACTTGCGCTGGTGGTTTCTTCATCTCTAATTCTAATTCTCTGATAGAGACTGAAATTGAAGTAATAACATATTATGTTTTGACGTTGATGCCCAAGCCAAAAACCCTAATGCATTTATTATTGCATTTGATTTTAGTATTTTTCATTCCATTTTTATATTCACGTTGAAATTATTACATACCTTATTTGTCTCTATCAATCATTTATTCTTAACGAGACTCCTTTGGTGCGAGAGATTTTTGTGTGTCGCCTGATTTGATCCTTCCTACGAACATATACATTATGTTTGTTATTGTCGAAGTGTCGTTGAACCAAAGGGAAGCCTTGGCGGATGCAGCCTGTTTCAGTTAGTTTCCGTACGTGAAACCCGATGAGGCCCGGTGGTGCAAATGCAAAAGTGAAGCTAATAATTCTTGTAATTTTAATTAATGCATCATATTATTCCTTTTTTTTGTGTGGATGAAACACAGTGCAAATGTGCAAATCTTGGATTAGTTGCACCGCTAGCAAAGATTCTATGACCAAAAGTGATTAAATCAAGTACTAAAAACTTAAACCTTGAATCGCTACTGATCAATCTTCCACAAATAATTTATCCCCCAATAGTATAGTCTTTAGATGACGACGACGACGACTTCGACTTTCCAAATGTTTTGCTTACGAGGGAGGGAGGGAGGGCTGAGGAATGAATCTAAAACATATATCGAGCTTATTAAGACAGACAATAGCTCGGTGCAAATTAAAGCAATAAGCAAACTAAAAGATTCAAAAGAAATGAAAGAAATAATGGAACCATAAAACAAAAAATTAAAACTAAAAAATCAGATCAGAAATCCAAGGATATATAATTTCCAAAGATCAGCTCTTAAGATGGAAATATACCAAATGACAGTAGTACTATTCAATCAATCTAGTACAACAAGACCTTGATATTCTTCGCCGGCAATGGCTGCTTCCATGACATGTTCCGGGCTAATATCTCCGTCATTGTCCAAGAAGGACTTCACCAAATGGTTGCTGAAGCCGGCCAACATGGCCTTCGGTCCCCCTTGTTTTGTCAGACGTGCCTGCATATACCTGCCGGGGTTCAGATTCCAAAACACAACTTGTGGCACCACATCGCCGTACCCTTTGTTCTTGAACTTTCTATGTATTGCCTCATATCCCTCTCCCAGGTTCTACTACAATCCACATAAAAGTCTCGATTTCTAGTGAACACAAAGACCTTGATGATCATCTGCTCCGGCTTCAAGTTCTCCTTCACAGCCACCTCCAGAATCAAATCAAACACCGTCTCAAGATTAACATCACATTCTTCCCCAGATTTCAAACCCCTCAAAAACTCGCACTTGGACTTAAGATCATCACCTTGAATCGAATGCAGCTCAGGCTTTGCACCATATTCATTGAAAGAGATCATCGATCCTTTCCATGGCTCTTCACTCAGTTGGGATGTCAACACTGCCAAAGCCAACGCCACATCCCAGGAGGGGGCAGGACACTCTCCCACCACTTCACAGACAGCAAGGCAGTTCTTCAACTTGCCCTGCTTTAAGTAGATGTCCTCCACCATTGTCTTCCACTGAAGCTCAGCCGCTTGCCCCACATCCTCATCGTTTACATAGCGTATGATCTCATATGGAAGCAGAACGCCGGCCTTAATATTGGACTCTCCGCAGGTTTTAACCGCCTCCAAATATGTCTTGACGGCACAAGGCTCTTGCCTGTATCGCATACGATAACCCCACCGGTTGGAGTAACCAGTATAATCCGATGTCTCCAGAGCCTTCCTCAATGGCACCAAAACCTCATTCCTCAGCTGCTCTCTGACTCTGTATGCGTAATCCGCCTCCGCCTCCACCACCTCCGATTCTCGTGGGAAAACCTTTTTTGCAATGCTCTCGCTTAGCAAAGTGGCACGATCATACTTGGAGTCCAAGCGAGGGAACCAATTAGCAGCCCATGTCATCTCCAAGTCCTTGTTTTCAGACTCATAACTATTGAAGTTTTGAATATCAGAACTTAGGCAGTGGGCGAAAATGTCGGAGACTCCATCGTGCAAGAGGCGATAATTGGGGTCGAGGCGGTACCTCTCAACCGCCTTGTTGGCCATAGCGAAGATCCTCTCCCTCCTCCTACTACTACAAGTACGCCCGCCGATGCCTTCTTTTTTCTCTTTCCAGACAGGTTTAGAGATATCCTTTCGGTTTTTCTTCCTCCGCACATCTTAACCTGCTAGGGCCCTGTAGAGAAGCTCGAGAAGGTCAGGGAAACGGCCGGAGGAAGAGGCGATAACAGGAAGGTTGGAGGCAAGGGTGTTGGGGTGGTTCTGGTAGAGCCAATACGCCGCCGCGTAGAAGGCTTGTTCATCCCTTTTTTCAGAGGTGTCATTCGTGTCGAGTAGATTGCAAATGAGCTTGAAGGTTGTGAGGGGATTGTGGGACCAGGCCAAGGGAAGCAGTTGCTTCAGATACTTATGGGAATTATTCAACAGCGGCGCCGTCGTGTCATCGTCAGGGTTCGGTCTTCTGACGTGGAAAAACAGGTCGAGGCAGGGGTTGCCGTAGGAGGGTGGGGAGATGCCGGCCATTTCAGTGGCGGCAATTCTTTTGAGTTGTGGAGGACCAACGAGGCAACTAGTGGCGGATGATGTTGGTGGTGGTGGTGATGGTGAAGAAGAAGAAGAAATACGGCCACCACCGCCTATCCCGAAGTTGGCATGATTTTGGCGGCGGCATGCTTTGAGAACAGAGGAGATATACACTTGAACTGGTGGTTTCTTCATCTCTAACTCTAATTATAATTCAAACGCTCCTTGCACTGGAGGTCTGATTGATTGATTGTTTTGGGTTCTTTTGAATTTGATATAGTTAGAAGAAGAATTATTTCGAAAAATAAGCAGTTGCAAGAAGAATTATAAATTATTAGTGAAAAGATTGATTCACTGCCTAGCGTGGACGCCAAGGACTTTCCTTGTAGGGCTGCGGCTGCAACTTAAACTCCAAAAGGCAATATCTTTGGATTTTATTTCATTTGGATAAATTGGGAAAGTAAATCAATTTATTGACCCTAATTCAATTTGATTTTACATAGCTAAATAAGAAAATGAGAGGTTCTACAAGTAGTGGATATATTGTCCTAGTGGTTAGAGTCTTTCTTTCACTGCGTCTCGAATTCAAACTCTTCCCTCGATATTTTTAGTGTAACTTTTGAAATACCACTATCTCCCATAAATGAAGCTTAGAATAATAATATCATTTGTACTTAAAAAAAAAAAACTGTTCAAAACTTCAAATGTTAAATCAACATAAAGAAAGAGGTGAAATCTAATTGAATTTCGGGATTTGATTCCCTTTTTCAGTATTTCATATAAGAAATGTTAGTGTAGATTAGTGTATAATATCATAGAGCCATGACCGAGGAGGCTCTTGTTTGTACCAAATAGCACGTAAATTTGACTTGGTTTAGGGCTAGTTAATATGGGGGAGTTTTCGTTTAGCTAAACTTAACTTTATTCTCTTTTTGTTAATACCAATATTCTACACCACATATGGGGGAAATTATTTTATTTTATTTTATTAGGGGGATTTGATTTAAGTCACATAATGAACAAACCATAATAGTTTGACATCAAACTTGTTATTCATGAATGTGAGATTTTCCGCTTAAATGGAAGGAATTAAATACTATCACTAGATTGTAATGTAGTGTTGCTGCTTCAGTTTCAATTTGTCACCTAACAGTATTCCATAGAAAATTATATTAAAAATAGCCATGTGCAATGCTCATGCATCATAATATAAGGCCCTTCAAAAGAAGTCACGTGAATGTATCGGGCATTTTCAAAAAATTGAGATGAAATTTCTCTAAAAAATAAAAGTTCAATTGATAGTTGAACCGATGTATAAGTTCAAATTAATGACAAATTGAAAAATTTTCCCAAATCATATGTTTCACTTTTTTCCGATCAAAACCACTACAACGTCCCAAAGCCCACCGAGATAAGCAGAAACTCACCAAATAAAAAAAATCCCCCATTTTATCCACCTATGGATTTGAACATAATAATTTGACATGTTAATACAAACTGATATTTCTACTCTAGTCTCTAGACTATATTAAAAGGGTGGGAGGAGAGGAGGGCAGAGAAGGCTCGAATTCGAGATGCAATGGGATTAAGAAGAAGGGGCAGAGTTTACACGCAATACGTCAGAGCTTACACACAATCAATACTATATGGTACATAAATAAATACATCTCCAAATGTTCGAATTCTATGTTGGAACTTTGGCTTTCATAAAGGTAAAAATCATAATATATATAAAAGCTCAGATTTTGTTTTCTTTGATTTGTTGCTTTTATATATACTTTGATTTTTACATATATGAAGCTCGGATATTTGTCACACATTAGATCAAAATTAGCCCACATCTTCCCCATCCCACCCAATCTGCTCCACATGGATGAACTTTCGTGCACTCAATGTACTATTTTAATGAGTTAAGTACCCGTCTAATAGACGTTTGTTCCATATTCAAAAAATAATTTTACCCGTTCAAAAGACTTAAGAGTTTTACATAAAATTGAAAATTCACATGTTCAAAAAATAATTCACCCGTCTACTATACTGATGATACGTACCGATTTCATAGAAACTATAGAAAGGGAAATTCAATTAATATAATTCTGATTTATTCATCCACATATATCTCTCTCTCGAGTCTTGGAAAGCAAAAGCAAATACATTAATCAAAATAACCTAATACTAGCCCTACACTCTCCTACTACTACGTACTGATGATACGTACCAATATCAAAAGCGAGGACATCTCATAAAATTAACCTAGTCAGTAGTGATCAGTAATATAGTCTGATACTCATCTTATTATACAAATATGAAAAGTACTTGAACATAAAAGTGCATAAGATCGATAGATAGACCGAGAGAAGAGAGGATGTGATCGCCGCAGCTAAGCGTCAATTAAACCCAACCGGATTTAGAGCTTGTCCCGCCCTCCCATGGCTTCGCAGTCCCCCTGTGGTGAGTCGCATTGCAATGTATTACGAAATTAATCAAGTTATTAATGTTCAAAATCTTCTGAAAATAAGAGAAAATCTGCTGAAAATAAGAGAAAACATTCAGAATACATAAAACCAGTTACTTGTTCTGAATCTCGAACTCGACGTCAAGGTCTACAAGGTCCAGCCCATTTTCGTTCGCCAGCTTCTGAACATCGTGGTCCTCCTTCAAACTCGGCCCCGCGGAGACACGGGTGCCCGGCCACTGAAATTCTTTCTTGAGACGTTTCACAAGCTGCATATATGTCGTCAATCGACTCGATGGCGATTTGCTGGAGGCTGAAGAGAGCTGCCTTAGCTTGATCTTTTTTCGTGGCCACCTCATTCAAGTCCTTCGCGGAGAGTCCTTTCGCTTCCATTGCAAGTTTTGAGAAGTAAGTCCTCAAATGACCGGTGGAGAAGTAAGTTGCCATTGAGAGAGAGAGAGAAGAAACTGGGAGGACTGGCTACAGTGCTCACAAGCATTGAATGTTCACACCAATCTCATCCTCCTTTCCCCCCTCTCTCCTCTCTCCTCCCTCATTTTAATGGTGAGATCGGTGTAAGCATTTAATGCTTGCGAGCATTGTAGCCTACTCCGAAGAAACTGTAAGGAATTGTGATGAGAAATTGTGCGGGGGGTAGGGTTTAAAAGCTTGAAATGTGGCCGGAAATAGAAGGGAGATGCATTCGATGTAGTCATCTTCAACCCCTAAGTTTTGGGAAAGAATCTTTGCAGGGTGAGAGAGACATGCAATGACGCAACTCAGGCATTGCAGTTGGAGGCATTAGGTTTAGGGTTTATGATGTCGTTACCGATGAACCCTTTAATAAACTCCAGACGTAGTCATGTCACTCATCAAAAGCCAGAGATATAACGTGGGGAACTGACTGGGACCACCTGATGATACTAAAGTTGCATGCGTTTGGGTACGTGCATGGGAGGGAGGGAGTTTTCTTCTTCGATCAATCTCATTTTCTTCTCCCTTTGATTATTTGTCAAAAATGCTGATCTCATTATGCTCAATATATTGACCCAAAAAAAAAATTATGCTCAATTTATAGTAACTGGAAACAAAAGCATACACCCTAATGAGTGTTCTAAATTTCGTGTGAAATTAGCAGACGTGTGTCATTTTAGTTAACAAATGGCAAAATACAAGAAAAACTACACTAAAATAGCAGTGAGCTTATCAACCCCAGTAATATCCTCAAAACTTAGCTTGCCACGAGGAGGAGGACTATTAAAGTAAAGAAAACACAATCCAAATTCGAGGATACCATCAGCAACCATATATATTCATTTTCCTATAAATATGCTTAATCTCGCACCGGAAAAAAGTTTATAGATCCCAACAAACCAAATCAAACCAAAGATCTAAGAGGATGATTCTGTATATACAAGGTTGTGAAACTAGATTAACTGCTCCGCTCTAAAAAAGTTGATACAGGTTGGTTGATTAATCTTACTTTATCAGGATTGAGGATTTAGGAAATTTCATTTTTGGGATATATATAGTTAGGGAATAGAAGAAGTTTGTAATTAATCTCAACTCCATATCAGAGTGAGGCTTCACGTTGGTATATATTTATAAAAAGGGTTGTGTTATCTACACACCCTTTTTTACTTCTCACCCACCCTTTTCAATTTCAGTCATCGGATCGAATAATTGAAGAATATCTAAAGGCAGAAATTAACAAAGGGTGTGGGAGAAGTAAAAAAAAGTGTGTGGATAGCACAACTTTATAAAAACTACAGATACATAACTAATTCAAAAATCATACAAAATTCGAAAATATGGTGTCTTTTTTAGGTCGAACAAAATTCTAGTGTATTTCAAAAAGGAAAATTTTCATTACTCATGAAAAGTATCTGTCTTTGAATTCTGATGTAGACCTATATCTACTTTTTTTGTTTTCCTCTGTTAAAGATGCAGACATGTATTTACTGTTTTCTTTCTAGTAAAGATGTACACATCTCTACAAATTAAGTTACACTTGGTCACTTTTCATCAGCAAGATTTTGCTTATGGCTCCTCCACATGAAGGAGCTAGCTGTACGCTGTATGTTGTGGTCCTGTGGGGGGTCCTTCAAATTCAGTTTTTGGACCTTTGGAGCACAATCTTGATTCGAGATTAGAATTTTGGGTCCTTCAAACCCAATATTGGACTTGATCTCCGGGTTGGGTGGGACTACAACTTGGACTTGGACTTGATCTCTGGGCTTCACTTCAACATAGTGGAGAGAGATTTTTCACTGTACCGGGAACACGATTTAGTACACCAAGTATCATAATCTGTGTGTGGAGAAGTTTTTAGTGGAGAGAGATTTTTTACTGTACCAGGAACACGGTTAAGTACACTAAGTGTCATAATATGTTTGTGGAGAAGTTTTTTTTAAATGTCTAACTACTTCTATTATGACACTTTGTATATAGAGCCGTGTTATGAGCACACTAAAAAATCTATTCACAACATCTGAGTGCATTAACTTTAGCTTTTAAATTAAGGATATTTTTTTAATTACCAGAAGAATTACAAAAATATTAGAATTTGAGCATTAAATATTTAATCTAAAAATACGTAGTGTCGTGTTAATTTACTAACTCTTTAGCACGACAAATATACATATCCATATGAAGGCGGTGGGAACCAACCCCATTAATTTATGAAATGCCCTACCTCTTGGGAGAAAATGAGTTTGTACTTGAAATGCATATGATAACCTCTAATTAGGCAATTTTCTTGGACTTATTATGCATATATGTCCATTTAAATCAATTCAACTGGCTAAATAAGAAGTTAAAGGGGCAATTTAGATATTAATAAGGAAATGGAACTCAATTTGGATGGGTTCAATGCAGAAGTAATTTTTTGATTCACGTGAATGTGACTTGCCACCCTTTCCATTAAATTGGCATAGATTTGGAAGTATTTTTGTGAAATAATTGGAATGGAAAATTATAGGACATTGACTAGTATTATATGAATTTAGTATGAAATTAAACTAACTTAGAAATATAGTTAGGGGATTACACTTTGAAATTCAATACTAGTAGTATTTCGATTCCACCGTTTTTCTAACAATAATTATTAATAGTAGTATTTCACCACCAAATGCACTACATTGCCCTCTTTTGCAACTAATAACATCCACAATAAAGATTGTTATTGGGGTTCAATCCATCACTTTTGGATGGTTACAGTCCTCCATTATACATGATCTTAACTTTTCATCATCACATATGCAAAAAGAAAACGCGAAAAAAATACAAATAAGCGTTTTTAACTACTTCTGCCTCATAAAAACATTTTTAAGAGATTTCTAGCTAGAGAAGCAGTTAAATTTTTACCTAAAAACACTTTCAATAAAAATACTTATGAACAAAAGTGTTTTTTTAAGAGAATCAATGACAAGCATGCTCCCTAACTTTGATCAAACCACAGTCAAAATTATAAAATACTAAAAAACTTAAAAAACATTCCCTAAAATAAAAGCAAAACCTTTATTCTAGGAGAACACTTGGTGTTGGCATCGCTTATGAGTAAAGATAAAGCTTCTCAAAGATAAAAATAAAATTAAAAAATTAAAAACAAAACCCACCTTCCAGAATATCTGCTAATAAACAAAGATAAGCTCAACAGACTGAGAGGAATATCTGCTAATAAAAATTGCACGCAAATCCAACCAAAGGCTCTCACTTTCACCTCTAATTAGTAATTAATAATATCATAATCCTCTGTACGATCATAACCCTTTCCTCTAAAATTATACTTAACTCTTAAATCTACTCCCATCTAATCTCTGTCTTTTCTTTGTCTTTTTGTCGACAGTACACCGCACCAGTGAGCCATGGATTCACATGATATGAACAGTTCATATGTAGCTTAATCTAAAACTTTGACTAAATGCGAATTATCCATGACTGACCCATCTCACCCAACGCAGTTTCCATGTCTTTGAATTGCCCGGCAATGCCAACAACTCCGATTGGGGACAGAGAAAGCTCGTTTGATTAGCTGCAAAGCATCACAGAATTGATGTGCTTTTGCTTTCAGCTCGAGCTTCATCAATGGCGTTGTTGATGGTAAATTTTCAATCTTTGAGCTTGGTTTTGACATGGGTTTGATTTGTTTTGATCAAATATTATCTGGGTTGCTTCGTTTTAGTTCTTCATATATTGATTTGTTCTTGAAATCTGAAGTCTCCAAGGAAAAGCTGCTTTTTTGGTTTTGTTTGTGATAATTCTCAATTGGGTTGTGTATATTTGTCATGAATATTGTTGGTGAAATGCTCTTCTTCTTATATGTGTGTGTGTGTGTGTGTGTGTATCAGTGTTTTGATGTTATATCTTGAATTTGAGATCTGAATTTGGTATTATCGATTCGTTTCTCTTCACCTAATGCAACTTTCAAATGTCGGTGCGTTGCTTTTACAGCAGGTAACGACAATTAATCCGAATAAAAGTTCATTTATGGCAATACCATCCCCTAGTTTGAATTGGGTTAGTTCTTTGGTAGTGTTCTGATTCTCAAATATATGTATATACTCAAGAAATTGGAATTTCCAGTGAACTTACTGTCACTGGATCTTCCTCGGAATCCGAAATCTGTTTTTACGAGAGAACAGGAATGTATAAACTATCTTTACTTTCGCATCCAAAAGACGATGCCTTTCTTTCTCTTTTGCAGTTTTTCAATGATGCTCTTTTGTTTAGACTGGTATTTTTCCATCAAAAGTTTGGCTTCTAGTATTTGTAAGCTCTATAGAAGCTGAGAATCATGTCTTTTAGGAACATGTCAAGTGGCACGACACACTATCTGCTTCTCATTCAAAGGTTTATCTTTCTCCTGTTGCAGTTAATTTGAATTGGCTGAGCTGGTGGCGAGACTGCCGCAACTGAATTTCCAATGGAATTCCGTCTCTCCTTG
Source organism: Gillenia trifoliata (assembly GCA_018257905.1). Lineage (NCBI taxonomy): Eukaryota > Viridiplantae > Streptophyta > Magnoliopsida > Rosales > Rosaceae > Gillenia > Gillenia trifoliata. The sequence continues at coordinate 3,285,311 of CM031085.1, read as the reverse complement.
GTCCTCTTTCTGGTTTCTCTCCCTGCAATTTTAGCTCAAGATTTTGGAAATAGTAACAATGTTGAAAATGTTAAGGTTGTGGTTAACGGCATTTTAGCTGTTGCACGAGTTGACAATAACTTTGTCTGTGCCACTATTGATTGGTGGAATAATGAAAAGTGCGACTACGGCCACTGTCCATGGGGAAATGCATCCGCATTAAATTTGGTAAGCACTCAGAGATACCTCTGTATGCGTTTGCTTTTTTTCTCTGTATGTAAAATAGTAAGAAAAGGGCAGGTTGAAGTTAAACTAAAACTTAATGTGGTTTCCTTTTTTTCAGAACTTGTCTCATCCTTTGCTAGCCAAGTCAATCCAAGGTTTGCCTGTTCGTGTTAATAAGTTCTCATCCTTGACAGAATACTAGTTTCTGAATTAGACTTTCATGTCATTTAGAACAGATGAATTAGAGTCTTCTAGTTATATTTGTTAGAATAACATTTTACTAAATGACTCTTTTATACTGGTGGTTTGATAGCTTTCGATCAGTTGAGAATCAGAATTGGAGGTTCCTTGGAAGACCAACTATTGTACGATGTCGGAAATTTGAAATATCCTTGCCATCCTTTCAGAAAGTTGAAGAATGGCTTGTTTGGATTTTCTAGAGGATGTTTAACTATGAGTAGATGGGATGAGTTGAACCAATTTTTCACCAAAACAAGGTAAGATTCAAGTTATCAACTTTCCACCCCGACCAACCAAATATTTGAAGACAAGGAAGAAAAGCCGGGTCTTCTTCCGTGCTTACTTGTGGTCTGACCTATGATTTTTATCTTGCATTTTAGGTCCATCGTCACATTTAGCTTGAATGCACTGTTGGGGAGGCACCACAAAGGCGGGGGTGTTTGGGTAGGAGAATGGGACTCTAGCAACGCTCATGATTTTATTAACTATACCGTTTCAAAGAGATACCAGATAGATTCATGGGAATTTGGTATGGAACAATAGACAAATCTCTTCTTCTTTTTTTCCCTTCGTTCCGTTTTTGCTTCACTTAAGTTCTTGTCTATGTTGCTGTAGGCAATGAGCTCAGTGGTAGTGGTGTTGGTGCTAGTGTTGGAGCTGGACAATATGGAAAAGACTTGATCAAGCTTAAACGTATTATCAACCATTTGTACAGTGAGTCCGTTGCTAAACCTGCACTTATGGCGCCTGGAGGATTCTTTGACCAATCATGGTTTGCCAGGCTTCTTCAGGTTTCTGGTTCTGGCACAGTCGATATCATCTCTCAGCATATCTACAATTTGGGTGCAGGTAACTTAGCGTGTTAAACTTTTAATAAATGCGCAGTTTATAATTATATAATACATGCTTAGATTGTAATTTGTTCTATTGTCAGGTGTTGATCCCAAGTTGATGGAAAAAATATTGGATCCCCATTACTTGGATCGTGCATATGGGTTATTCCAGGATCTTGAACAAACTGTGAAAAAGAACGGTCCTTGGGCTTCTATATGGGTTGGAGAATCTGGAGGGGCCTATAACAGCGGTGGTCGTAATGTGTCTAACACATTTGTGAACAGCTTTTGGTAATAATCTTGATTGCTACACTACTTGCAACATCGTGTCTTTTGGTAATAATCTTGACTGTAATTTTGTTTAATCAACCAACCACAATTACTATTTACATATGAACTTTAGGTACTTGGATCAGCTCGGAATGGCAGCAAAGCACAATACCAGAGTATATTGCAGGCAGTCTCTAGTTGGTGGGAACTACGGTCTTCTCAACAAAACCTCATTTGTTCCTAACCCTGATTACTACAGGTAAAGCATAGGCAGGGGTATTTAAGAAGGATTTTCTTTTACTTGATATAATAGAGTCCTGAATTTTGTTTTCTCTGATTTGTTATTCTGAATAGTGCACTTCTATGGCATCGGCTTATGGGACAAGGAGTTCTTAGTGTTCACAACAACGGTTCAGCAGATTTACGCACTTATGCCCATTGTACAAGAGGAAGAGTAAGTCCTAGCAGCATTTCAGCTTTTACATAACAAGTGAATACATTGATCTTACTCTTCGTAGTTTATGATTATTTTCACGGTGTTGTTGCAGGCGGGTATAACTCTGCTCCTCATCAATTTAAGCAATGAGACTAATTTCATTGCCAATGTTGAAAATGTTTTGGACACCGATTTGGGTGCTCACACAAGAAACGTTAGCAAAGAAAGTTATTTCAAGCGCGGCCTGAAGAGAACGGTGTCATGGGTTGGACGCAGAGCATTAGACGAAGCATTTTACAGAGAAGAATACCATTTGACACCGAGAGATGGGGACCTCAGAAGCAAAACCATGTTGCTCAATGGAGCTCCGTTAGAGATTACCAAGGACAGAAACATCCCAGAATTGGAACCCGCTCGTGTTGACACGAATTCTCCGTTAACAATCGCCCCGTTGTCCATCAAGTTCGTGGTGTTACCTTACTTCGATGCGCAAGCTTGTCAATGATTTTTTTGTGCTCAACCAAACCATAACTTATATATAATTGTTAGGTAGCGTACACCTAAAAGTTGCAGGAATTTGTGAGCCAATGGAAATTGTAAATTCTGTGCAATAAACATTTCATATTCTCTCAGCACATATTTCTTCCTGCGGGAGAAATACAAGGCAAATAAATACCTTGTAATAAGTGATGTATTGTATTCTTTTTAATCTTCTATCTTTTTTCTATTCAATTGAAGAGTTTATAATAAGTTACTTGTGTTTGTAATGTTCTTTTTTATTATGTTTTTTTTAATGTTGCGGTATCGTAATCCTTTAATCTAGTGGAATTCAAACGTAGGTGCAAAAGGGCGAGTGCACTGTTTTAGCCAACTAACCTAATTGACCGAACAACTTGGGCTAATAGTCTAAATTACTCTAAAGTTGAAATTACTTTATTCGATCGAAAAGAGAATTCAAATTTGAGTGCAAAAAAATTAGCGCACTGATATGACCAACTAGCCGCTTAACCCACATTTCGACAGAAAAATGTTTTCCAATTTTTTTGAAAATATGCGAAGGGCTTATAAGGCTAGTATTTATTCATGCCTCGAGGTCCTAGGTTCAATCTCCTTTCTCCCCGTATCGTTGATATGTAAAGAAAAAATTAGAAACAATAAAAGAGAAATGTTTTATGATAAAACGACATGTTGTTCACTTTAGAATAGATCTCTCTCTCTCCCCAATGGCGTCGGCTCCAACAAAAGCGGAGGTGCTGTGGCTGTTCCGGTCGCTGCTCCGTACGGCGAGGCAGTTCTCCGACTACAACGTGAGAGAGTACACCAAGCGCCGCACCATCGACGCCTTTCGCTACAACTAGTCTCTCTCGGAGCCCTCTCATCTCGTTTCAGCCTTTTGCGATGGCAAGGCCCAGCTGGACGTCGCTAAAAGGCAAGCAGTCGTGTACAAGCTCTACGCCCCAAAGATGACCAGCATCATGGACCTCAAACTCAAACCCACCAACTGAAAATTATCTCAAGGCAATCACACAGTGACATTCGTAAAGTTGAATAATTGGCTCATAATACCGTTACAGTAGCATCGTATTAATGCATAATTAGCTTAGAAAACTACGGTATTGATGCATAATTAGCTTGAAATACCACTACAGTAACATCCCGCTTCCCTTTCAATAAGAAACCTCTCATATTTGCTTATTTGGTGTGGCTCTTGATTTTTGTTTGTTGTATTTTGTGGAATTTTTTATTTGTTTAACGGAGATTTACAGTGTACTAGTATCGAAATGATGAATTAATATGCAGAAAGCAAGATTAAGGCATCTTAAAAGGAAAAGGTCTCGTTTTATCAATTTATCCTTCCGACTCGTGTTCAACGAACAAAACGAACAAAGTTTTATACAAAATCCAAATCCTTGAAAGTGTCTACATCCAGATCAATAAAATGGGAAAAAAAGAATGAGAGGTATAGGATGGGGAGGCAATACAATCCGGTCCGTCCCGGAAAGATCTACAACCCTGCATTCTACTTTCCGAGCAAGCGACGACCTCGTTGATTTGCATCTCTAACACGGCCGTTTAACACATCAACATCATCGTAGAGATGGTCCAGAGATTTGTTGTGCCTGCAAGTATCATGGGAGAAACTAGTTACATATAGTTCTACATTGCCTTAAGAAAGAGTCGGGCTGGATGAGCAAATAAAGGTATAGAATGAATGGAAAAATGCAGGCACACCCGTGTATCGGAATCATCATATCTTACCTCTCAATTTCAGAACCCATGTCAATGGCCATATCCTTGAGCTCTCCCAACAGATCACTTAAATCCGACAATCCATCATCTTGCTTCGCCTTCTCAACCTGTTTAAGCCAAAAAGTTAGACATCCGGGAGATTTGAGGAATAACAAAAGCATTTCATATGCCAAGCAAACAAAGCCGGTTAATATCCTTTCTTGTTCTTTACAGTTACAATTATTAGTAACAAGTTAATAACAAATACAAACCTCGACTTTCTGAAGGGCGCTGGTTGGTCCATCAGGTAGTGTTCGCGGATTAGATCTTCCCTTGGGTGCTGGAGTCAGTCCCAACTTCTCCCTCTCCTCCTGGCTGCCATTTCTGACTGCATGATCTGCATTTTCCAATTTTTGAAATGAAAATTTTATTATTTTCCAATGCAACCTGACGACATTATTACTTTTTCCAGGGACAACAAAGATGGAGCATATAAGTCATGGACAGGAAAGAAAGAAAATTAACCTCCTGTGATGACAGGGCCACTAATTGGGCGAGTCCTCTTTGGCTTCCAAGTCTTAGAGAAGATGCCCCCAAGACTTCCCAGAAGCTTTTCACCCTGAAATAAGCAAGTTAAATTGTTCAGTTTGCTGAAGAAGATCATTGTATATACCAAAAGAAACAGTAACAAAACGATAGGAGGTGTTGAAAGCCGACTGCAAATCTAAAAGAAGCATAATTCTTAGTCAAGAGAAGAGAATAGTGTAGGAAGCTATTGTACAAAGCAGTTATCATCATCAATAGTCAGATCAATTATAAGCCAATAGGCCAATGTATGCCAAGCAATGAATCTACGTCAAGATTACACAAAAAGGCAAAACGACTACATAAGATAAAATCAAACTCCCTCCAGAAGGAGGAGCCAGGGGTTTGGAATGGGGAATTTCTGACAGAAATCAAGACCAAAAAAACAAACGGACAATACATGTACGAACAAGGTCACTTGCAATATCAAAATTTCATAGAAAACTCCGTTTTCATACCATACTTTAAGTAGTAAACTACGCTAACTGCTACTAGATAGTATAAATAATAACCAACTCCATTACTACTACAAGGACATAAAACTTTCAAGTCCTATCTTTCCATATGCACTTAGATTCTTGATGTATCATGTATATATTTTTAATTTGATCAGAAAAATCATACCCGACTAAGATCCTGATCAATGTCTGCAGCGACCATGTGGGTCCTAGTAATTTGTTCGCCTTGCTGATGCAACGTGACCAAAGTCTTGGTAGCATCCTCTCTCATTTCTTCAGCAATCTTCAAACAGCCGTGGACAGCTTTTGTAGTCTCCTCAGCCTTGTACACTGCATAATTCTCCAACTCTTCCACCGATTGATTCTGTACTCCTCCGGTGTCACGGAAATCATTCTTGTATTTGTTCCTCTCAGTCAAAGCAGTCTTGTATGCATACGAAGAGGAGTTCTCTTGTCCTCGCTCATCATCAAATGGATTAGTGCTTGTATTCTGTCCAACTGGTGCATCTTCAAAAGGGTTTGAGCCAGAGGAAGCAGGATGAACAGGATTAAGTGTGATATGTTTAGCAGCCTTCAAAGGAGACTTCTTTAAACCAAACATTTTCGATTGGAAAATGTCAACACTTTACTTGGGTCGCGTAGAAGATCGTAAATGAAACTGAAACAATGATTATTCAGAATCTTTTCAGAGATCAACAGCAATCCTGGAAAAGCAAACAAGAACAATATGTGAGATGTTCGACATATAAAGAAAGCATCGGTGCTCGAACACAGAAGGGTCAATTTCGAAGAAATACGCTAGAGCACCCTAATTGGAAAAGTTCAAAGAGAAGAAACAACACAACTGAATAATGAGGACCAAATCAAGCAACACAAACTTGTCCAGAAAACATACAGAAATTGAAAAAGTTGCCCAATTCCTAAAATCATACAATCTTCTAATACGAAAAATCGAAAATTTAAAACGAGATCAAAAGGACGAAATCAAACCTAAAACAATAGCATCCACAATATTTGATCACAAACCCAACAAAACCATTTGCTTAATTTGGTTGCTAAGAAAAAAAAACAAGGAAAGGAATCAAATTCCAGAACAAATTTCATCATATGGGTATCCCGCAAAACTAAACAATTTGACTTGGTTGACTTGACCTTGTTCATTACTCAACAACACCAACTACACAAACAAAAGAACCCAAATTTCCATTTTCCTTGTGTTTTCCTCCATTTTCTCAGCAACCAAACAAGAAGATCACAAAACCCATGTATATATTTTCAGAACTGGGAATTTGAAATTAAAAATAGAGACGTTGACCGTTACATAACAACAAGAAAAGGGACAAAACATGAGAAGCTACAGGAAAACCCATGTGGAAAAAAGCAGAAAATAATCGAAAATCAGAAGCAGAATCCGAGAAATCGATTGAAAGAGAAGGATTTTGGGTACCTGAGAAATCGCAGCAACTGTCGAACAAGCAGGAAAGGCCAGATCTTTTTAGAGAGAGAGAGAGAGAGAGAGATTTTAAAGAGTGGGAAAGAGGGAAGGGGAGTATTCAAAGGGAAAGACTTGGCAAGACGCGGAGTCGCAAAACGTAGTCTTTGAAGATGGAAACTGACGAGAAACTGTAATTTCCGGTGATTTGGGGGCTGTAAAACGCAGTGTTTTGATGATTTTGTGTGTTTCCTTTTTTCTTACTCGCTCTTCTAGTTAATTACTTTTGCATCTCAATAATATTTTATAGATGTTTTGAAGTTGAACAAATAAAAATTTTCTTAAATGGATCAATTTGGACCACTTCTTTGAGTATTTGTAATTAATTCCTCTTTGGCAAGTTGGTGGTCAATTATTTGTAATTAAATCCCCTTTGGCAAGTTGGTACAATCCTTTGCAATTACTACCAAGTCAAGTCGTTTAAAACATGTCCATACATTGTTAGTGTGTCCACTTCTTTGCATTTAAGTTAAATTTTCTTTTCCGTAATTTACAATGATTTATAATTTTGCCGTAGCATCAACGTAATTTTCATGACATGAGTCCATCCTTATTAATAAGTAACAACTAGTACCACTAACGTGTACTTTGTAAGTGTTTCGACTACAACAAAATAACAAGCAAAAGGATTACACTTAGTGTCACTAGTATTATGATTTAGTGGTATTTGTCTCCATATATAAGTGGAAGGTCTCAAATTCAATTCTCTTGGCTAGTAAATTCGATACTCAATTATTACTTATTCATCATGTAGCTTAATACAAATTCATTTCTCTCAATATCATTGTATAAAGAAAAACTATTTAATTGAAAACAATAATTTCATACATAGACTTTAAAGATTATTTTTTGTTGTTATTAATTAAATAACTTTGGTTTATCACATAATATTTATCCTTTTTTCCTGGAGGCCTTACATAATTTATGCTTAAATTTTGTTCTTGTTAAGTGTTAACCTTTTCATTTGGGCAATGATGTACCACAAGAAGAAATTTGATTAATGAAAGCAACAAAACGGAAAAATAATGGAAGCAAGAAATGGAGCCAATACGCATAGGGGTGCAACTCAAGCGGGTTGAACGGATTGGATAGTCAACCCAACTCTAACCCAATCTTTACAATTCGGGTTTGGGTTGGGTTCTGGTTCATATGAGTTTAGTCGGGTTCGGATTTTAATTGGGTTCGGGTTTGCCCAACTTTATCAAGTTCAATCTTATAACACCTTATTTTGCATGATTTTTCAAATTTTAAACCAAACAACGTCAATATTAGTTAAAATTCCATTTACACACAAAAGTTAAAGCAAACAACTTGAAGACTATTTCTAATGTTTCAACCATGCAAAGTTGGAATTAAATTACAAAACGTATACCAAAGCTTCAACAAAAAAAATGTAAAAATAACACTATCATTCATTATCAATATGAAAACGAACAATAAACTTCAAGTATACTAATTCCAAAACTTATACATAACTTATATAATATGAAGTGAGATGGGTAATATATGCATAGGCGAATTCGAACTTAAAATAGGATTGGGTTTGGGTTGACATGGGCGGGCAAGGCATCAACCCAACCCAACCCAATAAATGATCGGGTTGAGGTCGGGTTGGGTTTGGGCGAGTTTTTTCTTCATTCTAACCCGCCCGATTGGGTTTGAAATCGGGTTGGACATGGGCGGATTCGGGTTGACCCAACCCAAATTGCACCCCTAAATACGCAAGATACGAAAGAGAAAACCTACTTCCATTTTCCAAGTTTTGGAATTTGGGTGAATTTTGGATAGAGGTATTTGTCGATTTGTCCCCCGAATTTATATAGAGTTATCAATTTCCTCCTCTGAACTTTAATTTTATCCGATTATCCCCTAAACTTTTATAATTAGTCAATTCCCTCCCTTACGTTAGATTTTGGAATTTTTCATTCATTTTTGTCACACGAACAACACATGACAAATGTTTGAGAGCAATAAGGTAAATTTTCCCTAATGTGGACAGCAAATTGTTATTTTTTTTCTTCTTCTTCTCTTCCGCTAGTTGACTTCGTACACTTTATGTGTTGAATTAGCCATGTGAGTGTAATTAGTAGCTGCAAAACAAAAATACCTTTTTGCCCTCAGACAATTGTTATGTGCTATCCACGCGACTAATATGGATGAAAAATTTCAAAATTTAATGGCAGGGGGAAATTGGCTATTTATAAAAGTTCATGGGAATAATCGGCTAAAATTAAAGTTCATAGAGGAAATTAGCAGCTCTATACAAGTTCAACAAACAAATCAACAAATAGGACTTTTGGAAAATACCAACGACTTCTATATTTTAGTTTTTGGTCCCAAAAAACCTTCTAATTAATTATGAGACAAAAAAAATTATGAGAAAAGTCACCATCATTATATCCCTTTCCCTCTTATCCCATACGAGAAGAAGTGTATTATGAAGGGCCGGCTTTTTGACAAAGAAATATATCTATATCTATATATCTATATATATATATATATATATATAATATTTTGAATCCAACACACAAATTGTGTGACTCAATAAAAAAAACAGAACCCATCTGCTTTGTTTGGTTGCTAAGAAAATGCAAGGAAAAGAATCACATTCTAGAAAAAAAAAATTCATCATGCATTTTGACTCGGTTGGTTTGACCTTACTCAGTTCCTAACAACCCCAAACAAAACATACATAAATCAGAGTCCAAAAGTCCATTTTCTCAGCAACCAAACAGTGGACATTTTTTAGACTTTCAAATCAATAGTTTATGAAGCAACTTCGCGGAAGACTTTAATGTCAACATCTATAGATTAAATTCTTAAGTGTTAAGATTTTTGTACTTAACAAACAAGGAGGGATTCCATATTTTCCCACTGCTAAAACTTGGCAGACATTTCAAAGCAGCCTAATCTCTTGGAACTACGTAAATTTTTCGGCAGAAGGAAAAGCACACCTCCACCCGCTCCTCCGAATGAGTACTTGGATCCATGAGAATCTCCCAATCTGAAAAAATTGAATGCAAGTTCCGCATGCTATCATTATACAATCCTTCATTCCACAGCCATAAGAGTGAGAGTTACAGCTGACATCTGGAGAATGCGACTACCTTCGAGCATCACCTTCGGCGCATCACTATGCTTCATCCAGATGTCGGAGAGCGGCAAGGGACTTTGTTCGTTCTTTTTGAACCTTATCACATAAACAAGATTATACATTTCAGATGTGTCCTCTCACGGGTAATAGAAACATATATTACAAATCTAAACATCAATACCTGTGCTTCTAACTCGGCAATTCTATGTAAAGATGCTTGTTCAATGCAAGCACGGCGCTTACACTCTTCTTCAAGCAAACCTGTCATTCGGTATCTGAGCTCAGCCATTTCTTGAGTCAGATCCTCTGCTTCTTCTTTTGCTTTCAACTTTTCCTCTTTCAGTTCTTCCTAACAAACATAAGTAACGTAACATTTAGAACACATAATCAGTATATATAACCTCAAAACTCTGGAAGGACAATAACCTACTGATGGAACTCTCACTTGAAAGCTTGATGTACAGTTTATGTAACCACAGTTAGAACTACTGTTTCGGAGAGTGTCAATAGATTCTCTAATAAACATTCGTCAAAACCAATTATGCCTCCCTGGGTATACATACCTTTAGTTGCTTCACAAGAAGTTCATAATCTTGCATCTGTCGTGACATCTTCTCCACCTTCTTTATTAAATCTGCATCTGGTGCGACTACCATTGCCAGTTTGGAGAAGAGGGGGGCCAAGACTTTTCCATACGTGCTTTAGAAAAACAATCAAAATATTACTACATAAATGCTTAGAAAAAGTTCTTTTCAGACAAATTTGGAAAGATGAACCATGTCTAATGGTGATAATATTTGTTACTATACTTGATGGAATGAAGTAACTGTAAATAGTAGCATACCTCATTTCCTCCGACAACGTCAGCTTTCCCTCTAGTTCACCCAACAAAGATTCAGAGTCAAGTTCATCTCTGTCCGTTTCCAGCCATTTTTCAACTCTCTGACAGAATATCCTAGTATTTGTCTCCGATGCATCAAGCTTCTTCCTAAGTTCCTTATTTTCCATTTCGAAAAATTCAGCAGTTTTCTTTGCATCCTGACATTGAATCTCAAGATCTTGAATTAACTGACTCATCCTAGTCATTTCTCGAGCAGTTTCTTCCTGGATTTTCTTAGCTTCAAAGCAGCTATGCTCCAAGGCCGATATATCAAGCTTCATACTCTCTATTTCACACTGAGACTCTAATGACATGGATGAAACTGACTCCTCTAGTTTCTCCATGCACAAATTTGAATTCTGTAACTCTATTTCTTTGTTTTCTAGTTCCTGTATTAAGTACAAGCGATCTGAAAAGGACTTCTTAAGTTCATCCCTTAACCCGTCAACCATCTTTTGTAAATTTTCCATATCGGCTAATTTAAACTCAAGGCTATGTACGTGCTCTTCAAGGAGGTTCACTTCGGTGTTCCTTGCATTTAGTTGATCCTGCAGGTAATCTGTGATAAATGTTTTGATGGGTTAAGTTCAAAATAATTACAACAGTTGATACTTTGATATATCTAGCATGAAATACTCCATAGATAATAACCAGCAAATTACAAATTTTGTAATACAGAAGAAATTGACGATCTAAGGAAAAGAATGTTGAAATAGATGACTACCTATTTCTTGAGAGCAGTTCTTGAGTTCTTTCTCTAACATTTGAATTTGTTTCTTGTCTTCTGTGCAGGCTTCTGATAACGAATTCACATGCACTTCTAATCTCTGAATGAACCAAATTTGAAATCAGATACTCTGCCAGAGAAAATAATTCCTTCAAGCTTCAACGACATCTTTTGAATGAATTTTCCCATTTATATAACATCTGTAGACATGAACAAAACTACCCAAACTCCCGGCCCTTATTTTTCTTTATTTTGTTCTATCATTTTCTTGATTGATGTGCCACTGTGAAAAACATGCATCTGGTGTTAAAGAAAGGAACTTTAACGGCAAAACAAACTTAGCCACACACAGAAATGTAAGGCACCGATAAGCACTCTTGCATGAAGCGCAGACCCACAGACCTCAAACCTAACTACACCAACATGCCTCACTTTCTCTTAGCACACAAACGGTGGATGTAACCACTACAAACCTCATCATTGGGGGCAATTCAAACTTACCCATAATACAAACAAGTTATACATTTGGTTGAGAAACCCTACAGGCGAGTGTGTGAATGACATACACAGTTGACAAATGCTGTATGTAAATAAAAACATGAACATTACCCTGATCAGCCCGAAGCTTTGGGATTGTGATTCTTTCAACATGTCTTTCTCTTTCTTTAGCTGCATAAATGAAATTTAACAACTTCCGCAATCAGTAATACTGAACACACCAAGACACCAACTAATACAATGAAACAGGAATGTACTGGCAGAGTTGCAACGGTTACTGTCTCAAGCAGCTTGTGACGATATATCCATAACCAATATATTTCATGCTAGACAATATCCATTCCAAACAAATATTCTTTCTTATGTTTCAAATGATCCATCTTCGAAATTACACCGAAAACAGAGAGACAAAAACCGCACCTCTCTGCATCTTGTCCCAATTTGTAGGAGTTCCTCAACATCAAATGAGCTCTCACTACTCCTCTTGCTGCTACTGCTGCTGCTGCTGCTGCTTGTGCTTGACATTTGTGCAATACTAAAGCTATACAACTTGAACTCCCAAGTAGCCTAAAATCTAAAATTCACAAGACCAACATCAACATCCATCATAAAAATTACCCACACCACAAAACTTGCTAAATGTTTTAATCCCATCAATTAGGCTACATAATCATAATTATTTATTAAAATTTAAAAGAAAAAGCAGATTGCTATGTTCTAAATTCTAATACATTATCTGAATGATAAACAAAAAGTTAGTTCTTAGCAAAACAAAAAACAAAAAGTTAATTGAAAATTTCGTAAAAGATAAATTTGGGACAGACCCATTTGATTGAAACGATAAGCTAATCACCAAATCATAAATTTGACAACTTTGAAGGTTATCTTATTCAAAACCCATCAAAGTATCCGAAGCTAGAGAGAGAGAGTAAAGTTAGTAGCTTTGTTACCTTTACTTGCGGGTGTGTTGTTGGGGATTTACGGGAAACAAATCAGAATTTGTGTTTTTGGAGTTTGAGAGAAGTTGGAATGGGAAATTCTTCGAATTTTCGAACCGTTTTGTTTAAATGATGAAGTTTTGGGTTTCAGGATAGCCAACTCGATTTCGGTATCAGTGGGTCCGGCGGAGGCGGAGTAGAGCCAGGTAGCCCACCTCAGCTGGCAAATGTTCCGGTCGGGTCGGGTCGGGTCAAGAAGAAAATCCAAATCTCTATCAATTCGGAATTTATTCCCGTAATTTAGATTAGAATATCGATAAAATAAATGATAAAAAAAAAAATTTAAATCTTACTTTTACTCTCAAATTGGCTAGAAGCCTAGACAGGTGTGTTTCACTCTCTAAAATCAAATTTGAATCCCTCACCTAGTTTGTTGGAGTTGTTAGGATATTGCTCTAATTCTTCGTACTATTGAATACAATTACTTTTTATTATTTTTTTAATTAATGTCAACTATTAAATTAAACATAAATTAATATGAGTCGTTCATTATCTTATAATACCTAATGATGTGTAGCACTAAAAATTTTTCGGAGTTGCTATAATAATTTAAGTGTGAAACTCAATTTACTTTTGGGTGCAACAATAGATTATTCCACCATTATAACTGAGGAAGAGAGTCAAGGACTCTTGGATTCTTCACCCAAAATCTGCTCCCTCCCACCCTCCAACTCAAATTGTACGCATTCAAATTGTACGCATTGATAAAATTGATAGCCTTTAGAAACATGTCATCCAATTGGTGCTGGGTACCACACCCAACATTCCATAACAAATCCCAATATCTACTACTTACACTAGACATGTCTGCTCTACAACATGTAATTCACTATATAGAAATCCGAAACTTATTTCATAACGGAATTCAGAGTTTCAAGGAGTAATAAGTTGGGGGCCTGCTACTCCGGCTTCTGCTTGTTTCTTAACCGTAGCAGCATGCTTCTGACCGGCAAGATGAGAACTAAAAACTGTCTGGCTATTGCACACCACATTGCACACAGTACACGTTCTGACCGCTTCAGCTGCTGCTCCTCCAGATATGACCTTTTTCTTCTTCGTCTCCAAGTCCTCTTCTGGAACCTGCGGCTGGGAAGCCTTCGATGACTTGGCTCCTGGGTTTTCCGCTGGCCCAATTATAGCATTTGTTGCAGCTGATAGAGCATTGGAGGTCGAAACACTCCCATCATTTTTGGACTTTCCCAGTTGCTCCAAGTTCTTCTTATGTTTCTTTCCAACTAGGTGTGTGACATAGGCATCGTTGCTGTTACAATTGATTTTGCAAACTTCACACCATGCAGATTGAACAAGCTTGACTTTATTTGGGTCTTTCTTCCAAATTCCATTGAATTGAGATCGAACTGCAGCAATATATGGCCCGCCATCTAGAGCCATTAAGCTAGCCTACACAGTAAATGGAAATAGTACTAGTAAGTAATATAAAACTTATATGATGCATAGAATCAAAAATATATATGAGCGAGACATAATGTTCAAATATGATACAAAGAACACTTCTACTGCAAATCTATCAATAAGACCCTATAGTAGGTGAACGAAAACAAACCAAATGTTGCAAATGCATTCCACCACTTAAAGATTTATCGGTTGCTCGAATGGACAAAAGAATCTTAAAAAGGAAAGCTATTTAAATTGTTTTATTCACCTGAGCCTTGTGCCTTTTTCCATATAGATGCTTATTATAAACTTCTTCACTATTGCAAGTTACGTTGCATATGGTGCAAGCCCTCACAGAATCAACTGCTGAACCACCACTCAAAATCTTACGCCTCTTTGTTTCCAATTCTGCACCTGCAGCCACACCAGGATTATGTTGCATTGCGACTTTCTTCTGGTGTTTCTTTCCCACTATGTGTCTCTCATAAATTGGTTTGCTAGTACAATAGATATTACAGACGTCACACCGCAGGGACTGGACAACCACGGTCGGTTGTGGAGTGTTCATTGTAGCATTATTTGCCGAAGGTTGATTTGTCCAACTGCTATTCCACGAGGCAGTTGTAGGCACTAACATACTCTCATTCAGAGATTTGATAGACTGCAAACCACCAACAATACATATCAGAACAATGCAAACAAATGGGAAAACTTACAGGTCTAAATTCGACATAAAATCCATACGAAGAAATCAAATTGAACTCTTCAAGTGATGAAACTCAATACAAGTAAACACAAAACCAAGTAGTGCTTTTCGGTAACAAGGAATCGAATCGAATCGAAGTTTCCACATAATCCAAAAGGACCAAAACTCAAGGTAGAACCTTTATATTCCAACTATGAACAAGACATTGAAACAACCAGATTACGATCACAAATCCAAGTTCCTATCAAACACTTACGATTACGATTACATTTCAACAAAATTAAGAAAACCCAGATTTAAAATGCACTAAAAAAACCGAACTTGAAATGAAGAGAAGAACTTACAGCTTCATATCGAACCGGTTCAGCTTGCTTTACAACCCAATTCTGCAAACCGGCATTTGGGTCTTCACCAAATGGCGTCTGACCTTGGAATCCAACATGGGTCCACAGGTAAGAGCCCGAATTGGCATACGGGTCGGTTCCGGGCGGGTCAAGGGCTGGATCGGCGGCGGCTACTGCCGAGGTAACCACCGGTTGAGGAAAAGACCAAATTGGGTTAGTGGGGTTGGATTGATAGGGAATTTGATAGGTAAAATTGCTGGAATATTGTGGAGGAATAAAGCTTTGGGAGTGTGAACCGGAATAAAAGTTGGAATCCGGTGGGACTATCATTGCAGAGGGTGTTGGGGTTTTTGCAGAGACTCTCAGAGTCAGAGAAATGGGAATTTTGGTGCGAAAAAGAGAAATGCATTGGGACCGTTAAGGTCGTCAGAGATTTTGGTTTTGGGCTATGTATCTGGGCTGGACTTGGGGTGCAATTAGGCTTGGGTTAAGGTTGACAGAGTAATTTGGTTATTTATTTATTTTTTATACAAAGCGTAATTGAGGTGGGAAAATCGAACCTAGAATCTCGGTTTAGCGTGTTGCGGTAAACACTCTGAACCACTTCAACTATAAGCACTTGCTTTGATTTTCTAGTTCGGACTTCAATAATTTGCATGTTAATTTTGAGGGACTATAATTTTCCAAACAAAATCTAAGTTTCAACACGGCAATTCAAATTTTAAAATAAATTTTGAGTTTTTTATATAAGTTGTGAGAAAAATCTTGGGTGATACGTATCATTCAATGGTACGGTCATTGAATGATTCAGATTAATTTGCGGTGGACTCCAAATAAATCTTAAATCACTCAACAGAACGTACCATTCCAATAGTCTTTTGAATTCTTTAAAAAATAGTTGCACTGAGTATATAATGGTACATTATTATCTCTGCTTTGATTTCCATATGCCTCAATATGATTTTTTTTTTTGCAAAAATTTCGAACAAATTTATTGAAAAAAAGAAGCTATTTCTACGTATTCTTACAAACAAACTAATTCTTTTTTGGTCGAACAAACAAACTAATTCAATTTTAGTTTCCCATTAGCCATAATAAGAGAGAATTATTCGATATAAATTTAGATATATCACTCTATTAGTATATTTCTCGTCCTCGATACTTTGAACATGAAATTATCGTAGTAAATTATAAAATAACCTCATCAGGCGTGGCCCACATTTAAACCAACCTCTAAAGAGCCAGTTGACTTTGTATTTTTTTTTTTTGGACTCAAATGTGCTGACCAAGATAAAAGGTAATTTTCTTGCTTAGCCCACTAATATGAGTGTGAGTGATGACTTAGTTCTTACATCTATAATTAGGACTGGTAGGACAACTAGGTGTTGACACGTGGGGAGTTTCTCAACTTAGAAGGTGGTTAATAGGCTAATACAATATCTCTTATTATATTATTTTTTTACACATTTTTCTTCTTCGACACAATTATATTTATTTTTGGCCTTTAATTCTCAATTAACTTCCTTAATTCAAATGTTAAAAATAAACAAGTGTGTACAAAAAGAGAAACGAGTGTACATAAATCACTTTTCTTTAAAAATTCTAATAACTCAGATATGAAAATACTTAATACCTTTTTTTTATCTTAAGAGCGTGAATCACTTCTCTTAATATTATCATATGTGTTCTGCTTTCTTTGACAAAGCACTACCAACTGCCAGCTAACAGGGCAAGTGAAAGTGAAACAACCACTTCTGAATTCTACATAATATTGCCACACATAAAAACCTTAAATTAATACATGATTAGTGTAGTCCTCTCAACAACTGTTAATCGTAGTAAAAAATCACATTAAAAATCAAACTACAGAAAAGAAAATCATCACTTAGTTAATAACGTAAGCTGTAAAATAGTTATGTGTAATAATAGTTGAGTCGGAAAGCAAAACGATACTTTAAGTGTTTTGACTAAGATGGAGTTCTCATGACATTAATTTGTGAAAAGTCTCTGCATTAAAAGCTGAGCATAATTTAGATGTTTAGCTCTAACAAAAGGGTAACTAAAATCCCATGGCTAAAAGCCAAAAACTAGTATAGAATTTGATAAATTAAGGCAAAAATATTCAGTGCTTTAGCAGCCTTGCCCACCTAAATCAAAACCCATTTGCAGTTAATTTGATGGCAACAAAGTTCGCGTGCTGTATTGACTTTATACTTTTGACAACAACAAAAAAAATTGACTTTATACTTGCTTATATACACTTCTAGTTGTAGTGGTCCAAATATTTTTAAAAATTATAAAAATTATTATTGCAAGAGCGGATTGCCTTGGTAGATAAGACATTTCTTTTTAATTGATTATGTTCTGGGTTGAAACTTTCTTGGTTCCTTTAGTCTAATTTAGAGTAATAATATCGCTTGTAACAAAACAAATTTTTATTTTAATAGTGAGCATAGTAGTAGTTAAAAGTAGAGAAATATTAGCATGACTTAGCATACTAAGTTTGAGAAAGAAGTGAGATGAGATGGGTTGTCATGTTTAATGGTAGGTGACTAAACAACCACCTTCAACTAGCTCACATGACATCTTTGTGTACATTTTAAATTTGCTTTTTTATCTCTTCATTTCTTCATGACTTCACATACCATCTTAATTTTTCTCTTACCAATACGCCACTCACTCATACAACGATTCTGACACTCTTTTTTAGCCATCTGCACTCTAAATCGAATATTTTAAAATTTTTACATACTCACAAATTGAGTGAGTGTTATCACATAGCTTTACATTGACTAAATTAGCAAGTTGAAGATAAGTGGGCTCAAACGTTGACATTCGCTACATGGTAAACTATTGCCTCTTAGGCCCCGACTCCTTCTACCATAGAGGCGAATGACACAATAACTTCCTCTAACACAACTTACAACTTTCATCGTACTATGCTCTCCAAATTGCTCAAGATCTCAAACTACTTAACCAAGAGTTACTAGCCTATATAATTACTCCAAACACGTATATATGAAATGTAATTACTGTATTGAAGTTTTGAGATCAAACAAAATCAATGAGCCTGAATCTTAAAGGAAATGACATTTATGGTATAACCAAAACAAATTGGATATGGTGATAACTGTGACATTGTTTGAATTTGGTAAGGCCTAACTTGGAAGGCAAATTAGCAGCAATAATGCCTCAGCAAACCCTAAAATCTGTAAAGAATCAATGAATTATGATGTCCAGAAAATATGTATCTGTACACTCTTGAACCTTTATTGGAAGGATATTAATTTCCGCACTACATTTTTCTCCTTCTGCACTCCTTGTTCTTCGCTCGACTCTCATTTGATTTATTCAATCAAATGGTTAGAAGAAAAAGGGAGGAGTGCATGAGGAGAAACCGAGAGTGCAGAGATCACTTCCCTATCGGAAATCCATGGCCAAAGGACTTGAAACTCAGTTGGAGATGAGGCCTACAAGGGCAGCCTCATGGTTATGGCTGCTGCTTCCAACCCACCATGACTTAAATGGTGCTGCAGCTGCATCATGGTTGCTACTGCTCTCTTCCTCCACAGGAGCAGGAAGATTGAGATCAAGAAAGTCTCTCACTTCAGGAGCTGCTGGCTTCTGAATCACTAGGGTTTGGCTGGTAATTTTATCCTCCCCAATCAAATGGGATCTCTTGTGCCCTCCCAATGCCTGCCCTGAGGGGAAAACTCTGTAGCAAATTGGACAGGAATGCCCTTTAGTACTCTTTGCACTGTTCTCAGCTATTTCTTGCTCAATGGGGTTCTCATTGTTGCAGCAAGACTCAGGGGAGATGTCGGTTTCCATGGTGTTTTCGCTGCTTCCGATCTTCGAAGCGAAGCACCCTTTGATCTTCTTGTGGCTTGCCCTATGGCCTCCGAGAGCTTGGTACGATCGAAAAACCTTGTTGCAAGTAGTACATTCGAATTTGCTTCTCTTTTGTGAACTCTTGCAGACTACTACTTCAGAATTCAAAACATTAGCTCTACTAGTACTCAATTTTTTCGGGTACTTATCCGACCTCAATTCGAAATCACAAGCCTCTTTGATCTTCCTCTTGCTTGAATTGTACTTGTTGTTGGAACCCCATTTATCATTCTTCGAAAACCCACCAACAGAAGAACAAAACTCTGATTTTCTACCTTCTAGTACTGCTAGGGAGTCGAAATTTCGAGGCTCCAATGCCTTTTGGTTGCGTTTCTTCTTCAGTTTCGAAGTTTCAGTAATCTTACCCTTCACATCCGCAACTCGGGTTGTTCTAACTGAAGATGGAGAATCCGAGTCATCGGAAGAGCCACGAACAACTAATTTTAAACCGCCCCAGGGACTCGAATCCCTCGAAAGCATCATCAAACACATAGCAACCTCTTCTTGTTCTTGCTCAATCTCGGAAACAGAGGAAGTAGCAGCAGCAGCAGCAGCCTTAGCAATTGAAAAGTTAGAAGAGGAAGTTGTTGCTCCCACGTACCTTGTTCTTCTTCTTCCGGATCTTCTTCTCCGATTGGAAGCAGCAGCAGTAGTTTCATTGTCGGATTGGCTAGTCCAAGAATCTTCGTATTCTTCGAAGCTATCAATCGAAACTCTTTCTTTCTCCGAGTGGCACTTCATGTGACCAAACAGAGCTTTCCAAGACTGAAACCCTTTGCCACATTCTCTACAAAACTTGTCCGGATGAAGCAAAGTGTCCTCACTGGAGTCCGCGAGCCTCCAAGTTTTCTTGGGATTCTCTCTGAGACCATAACCGGGTTGCTGATGAAGTCCACCTTCAAAATCAGAACTACCATTGTTGGCGGACGAGAGCTTAACTCCGCCGGTGACGAGCTTTTCCTCTGTTTCCGGCGAATTGTTGATCAAGTGAGACCTCATGTGACCTCCCAAGGATCTGCCGCAGGGAAAGCTCTTGCTGCAGAACTTGCATACATGCTTCAACTCTTGATCTTCTTCCATTGGTACGGATTAAAACTCAACCAAATACGGAAATTCAGATCAGAAAAGCTAACGAGTCTTCGAATCTGATCACGAATTTTGATAAAATTCCGAGATTCTTGATCTCATTACACTAAAACAGGACAAATGCTAATGAAACAGAAGACAACCCGGATCAGAAAATCGAGGCGAAAGCTCGAACTCGGAGTGAGAATTGCATCAGATCAAGCTTTGTTGCTGCTTTTTGAACTACCCCAGAAAGAAAAAACCTCATATTCCATGAAACATGAACTAGAAAAAAATAAATTTTAAAAATTAACAAAAAAAACAAGTCAGTAGCTTTGCTCTTCTGCTCTGTTGTGTTCTGTGTTGGTGGTGATGATGGCGATGAACAAGCACAAAGAAGAGAGGAAAAATGAAAAGTGAGAGAGTGAGTGAGCGAGCGTTTGTTTCTCTTTCGCTTTCTCTCTCTCTTTCTATCTGTGAACTTGACTATATTTGGAGGAGAAATCCATGCATGGAAGCAAAGATTAAAGTGAGGTAAAGAGAGGAAAGATAGTAGCACGTGTACTCAACTGAGGATCCTACGCCAACCCGAAATCCGACGGCCGAGATTTGTCCATGTGAGCATCCCTATGGGTTCAAGAACCTTACTTAAACGAAAAATACATTTGCGTACATGCACCGTGTTGTTCTATCAGTTGTAATTAACATAATTTTAACAAATTAAAATTGCATAACTTGAAACCGTTCATTTTTTTAATTACCTTTAAAGACTGTCTCTGATAAGAATAAGTTGAACTAAATTTTTTTTAAACATTCATATGGAAAAAATCTTCAGTGGTACGTACCATTGAATGGTCCAGATTAATTTGCGGTGGGCCCCAAATAAATTTTAAATCATTCAACAGTACGTATCATTGAAGTTTGACCCATTCATATGTATTAAATAAAAAAATTAACTGCCTTCTCCCTTAACTATTCTTTCCTTTGTCTTGCTACCAAGCAATGGGCCCCACCACTCTCAACTCACCCCAAGTGAAAGGTTCGGCTTACCGCTACCAGCCCAGTTGAATGATCTGTGGGTGAATGATTCGGATTAATTTGCGGTGGAGGCTGAATAAATTTTAAATCGTTGCCGATGCGATATGCGTTAAGTTGACTTGTCATTATGTATTAAATAAAAAAATTAACTGTCTTCTCATAACTATTCTTTCCTTTGTCTTGCTACAAGCAATGGGCCCCACACACTCTCAACTCACCCCAAGTGAAAGGTTCCACTCTCGGGCCGTTATTCTTTTGGACTCTCTCTTCTTTTTCTAGTTTTCCTCATATTGCTTAATTAATTATTTAATTATAATACTTTATATAATTTCAAGATTTAATTTTCATGGTCGGTCCTCTATCCAATTTCCTTCAGTTTCAACCAAAGCATAGCATTCCACACTGCTACCCTTTATGTGAGTTTGATAAGATGATTAATTATAATTCAGTTATTCTTTGCAATGCATAATTGCAGTTTTTTAAGAGTCTCGTCTAATTTATTGGGACGTATTGATAATTAGATCAATCACATATCCACAATTGTAAGATTAAAATATCAACAATATTAATGATATAGTTGGATATAGTCCTTAATTATTAAAAACCAACTTTACTCCCACAGCCAAAAATGATCAAATGATTAACCTTAATTAATTAACCTTACCATGGATGCAGTGAATTATTTTTTGGTAGGTAACCTTTGAATTATCTCTGGAAAACCACAAGAGTTTGGTAGCCATATGATATCTGATAAGGTATTTCTGATTATATTTTACCATATAACTTGCACCAGAAGCATATCTGGCACCAACACTTTTCATATATGCAAAAAACCTATCAATATTTTTCATATGTAGGATATTAAGTTATAATAATACTGATATAATTATATAATCTGGCAGATAAATTTTTTGTTGGAAATTCATTAATTGGGATTTTTGTTCTATATTTTGATACATGCATGCACTGCATTTTTAACACTATCTACAAAAAGGCAAAACTAATTATAAAGAATGGGAGCAGCTAGAATCTTATATTGTTCCAGTACCAACATAGTTTTATCCTTTTTGTAAATCTTAATTTAAGTGGATATATTTGGATGTCCCACTCACAAGCCACTTGAACAAAATATATATATTACTTATATTTAGAGGTCAAATAGGCTATATATAGAGGTCTGTGAATCTATACAGTATTAGAAGAACACTCCAACATATAATATCAGATAATGTACAATGTACACACTAATAACCTAACCAACTAGTTTAGTTGGGTCTTTTTTTTGGTTTAATGGTATCTCTTTTTTCAGTGCCGAGAGCTCTTTTTAGTATCGAAAGACGTCTCAAATTCCAATCTTAGGAAGAAACGATCATCCCTAAACTAGGGTTTAATGAAACAGAAGTAGCTAGCTAGGGGCCACAGTTTTGATAGTTAATAGGCATCGATCTTCTTGATTAATTAGTTAAAAAAAACCTAACACCATGATACAAGTAAATTGTACATGCTGCATGTCTAGGGTTGTGGGTGCAGCCCTACACCAAAGTCAGAAATCGGCAGCTAGCATGGCCAAACTACTGGTGCTGGCCGGCCTCTATTGATGGTGGAGGAACCGGCCGGCTTTCATTGCTCTAATCGTAATTAGAATGTCTTATTAGCAAATCCTTAACCACACTTAACTCCATAACTCCCCTTCCTTTGTGCCCTTTTTGCCGGCTCTATAATTAGTAGTTTAGTACAATGTTTAGCTGTAAACCCTTCATTTCATTTCTCTTGTTCTATTGTTTTTAAATGGACCCGCGAGATGTCATAGTATACATACATACGACCAACTAGGACGATCATAACGTTTCTTTTACGTGCAGCTTATGCGCGTGTACGTATACATGCAAACGTTTGGGTATACGTACAAATGTATGTGACATATGTATGGTAGCCCACAGAAAACTTCACTTGAGAGTCAAGAGAGATGGCCCTCCAAAAGTGATGCTCAAGTTGACTAGCATGACTTCTTCAAATGAAAGAATGGCCGCAGGCCACTCCTTGTTTTCTGCCATGCCTTGTAATGTGTTATAAGAGTAATAAGATAAGAAGATGCCCACTTTGGCTCTTTATGCTTTTCTCAAGCTTCCTTCCTTCCATCCCCTATTTCCTCACCATCCAACACCAAATCTTTTAAGCCATCATGGGAGAGACTATACACATTGATTTACTTTCATTTTTTGACACATTTCAGCCTTTACCCACTAGTATTATAGAATTATATTATAAGAAAATCATATCCACGCTCATGACTACAAGAGAAATTTTAGATCTGTCTGATTAGGGTAATTCTCACACCGAGACGTTAAATAAAACCAAAATACACAGTCTCATATTTTTGTGAGAATTGACCTTACTAATCATGAGTGGTTAGGTGCTCCAACCCATGTTTTCTCCATGACGCTACTTACTTTGCCTCCAGTGGTTTTTTTACTTAAATTTACTGTAATAAACTTTAACTTGACTATGAAATTTGGTGATCTCAACCCAACAGCTAGCTAGATGGATGTGCAATGCTTTAGCATTCCAGTCTACCTTACCTAATAAATTAAACATGACATGTTGGTATTGTGGTTATGTGCTTGGAGGATTCACTAGGGACTTTTGCTGAATTATGATAGAAAAAGTGCATGGAGTTGTATATTGATGAGTATGCAATTGTTTCTTCTGGCAGCAACACACCTTAATTTTTGCTCTTAGGAGGCTTATAATTTATGTCCAGTTGCCACTAGTTGTTGAACTGCCCACTTTATTCACATGAACTCCACATGGATAAATGACAAATATTTGTAGCTGGATAGCAGCCCTAAGGACGAAAATTCAACTCGGGATATAGTTCAGTTTCTGTTACTACAATTAACCCTTTTGTGCTAAATTGAACTAAAAAGTGCTGAATCATTCATCACAGTGACTCACATGAATCAGAAGTTGACGATCCCAAACTTGTTTAGAGTTAGAATTGCGATATAATGAAAAGGAGTAAAAGTAGGGTTAACTACAGTTTACACCCTCAATGTTTGAGATGATCGTTAAAATGAGCCGGGTTTCAATTTTCTCACATTGCCCCCTAATGTTTTAAAATTGTATCAATTTACACCTTTTGTATATTTGAATGTCTAATTATTCATTAAATTGATGAGTTTTCTAGTCAATGTGGTGTAAATGTAGCTTACATATCAACCCAGTTACAGGTTTCATACTCACCATGTCACCAATTCATTAGACAAAAAGTGTAAATTGCTACAATTTCAAAACTTTAAGGAGCAATGTAAGAAAATCGAATCTTCAAGACCCATTTTGAAAATCACTCCAAACATAAAGGGTGTGAAGTGTAGTTAGCCCTTAAAAGTAAGAGGAATTAGAAATAAATGGTGCACAGGGGTTTGTAAATAAGACTAGAAATATCTGCCCATTTCTCATGCATCTGATTTTTAAGCAGACAACAACATTCTTCATGTATGTATGTATGTGTTTTTTTTATGAGAAAATAAGATAAAATAAGTTGGTTGAAAGGCGTAATGAACATCATATCTTTCACTGCATGAAGCAAACATGTGACAACAAGGACGACGCCAATGTGAAAGAAAAAGAGAACTCTCAACAAGCCGGAACTAATCAAGATCAATAGGAAGGCTAGTAATTTATTGACAAAGTTCATGCAACGACGATCTATATGGAAGGTCAGTTTTGTAACTTAAGTTTTTTTTTTATTCTCCAACTCTATTGATATATCAAAGAATATAAAATCATCAAAAAGTTGCACGAACTATAAGAGCATATATTAAGCTTTAATTAAGTCATAATTGGGTTAGTTGTCTTGGCGGTTGGGACATTTTTACTCGAATGCTGCTATTGAATAATCACAATTAGTAACTGCTCATTAGCTTCACAGTGACAAAATAACTAAAAATTGAGTGCATCTACAAAAAAACTATCTGCAATCTCCCAAAAAAACTATCTGCAATCTCAATCAGATTTGTTTTATCTTTTTTTTTTCTTATATATATATTTTACATAGTGATATATGAGTGTGTGAGTGTATATTATGAAGCAACTACAAAATCCACCAGCTTGGTTTTATATATATGAGTGTGTGAGTGTGTGAGTAATAATGATGCTGCATGTGTTAGTGATCAAGCACTCACCAGCAATGCTTAGGGGATACTCAAATGAGTCAATATATTTGACTTCAAAAAGAAAGAGAATATATAAACTAATTAGTATTACAGTTTACTGGTGTTTTTCTTTATTTGTAATTGAGAGGCCGGTTTTAAGTTCAATTCGGTGATAATGTATTATATCAAGTTTGATATTTAGTTATGACTTACCTATTGTGTGCTTAGCTCAATCTCCTTCCATGTTATGTAAGCGCAAAGTTAAAATTGTCATGTGGGACCCTCCCGTACCTTGCTAAATGTTCTGGTTGGAAGTGGCTTCTGCTTTGAGTTTAGCACTTAATCAGTCTTAAGTTCTTAACCTTGTTTATTTGTTGCTTTTCAGTTCACTAAGCAAGAGGTTTACTGGTCGAGCAGTGTACTGCATGGTATTTAGTTGCAGCTGCGCTGCATATTCCCTCCTTGGTATCCCAAGCCATGTCGGTGATGGAATCAAAGACTAGCTCATATAATAAGACATAATAGCTCTGCTGTTACTTTTTGACAGAAATTGCTAACCATTCCACTTTCCATTCCACCGTAAATTGATCTGAATTCAGGGTGTTGTCGATACAAAATTCTTCTTTTTATTAAACGATGGACGTCGGATGTCTTACACAAAGAATTTCTAAATAGAGACTGTATTTGCAGTTGGTTATGGCCAGCAAGTAAAATTTTTAATCAGCCTTCATAAATCTGAAGTATGAACGGATTTAAGGAGTTGCCAAATTTTCAAATAATTATTAGCACAAGAAATTGAAACATTCTATGCTTTTATTAGAGAACATATTCCTGTTCCATAGTGCAGCACTGTGCTGCTGCAATCACACCTCAGCAATCCCCAATCTTTTTGACTGATCCAATCTACTGCAAAAAAATATTTCTTTGACAAGACGAGATATTATAAAGTTACGAATCACTCTAATCTACGTAGTCGTAGAGAAGGGTGAAACAGGAAAAATACACTGTCTTGACCAACTGACTTAAACTACCGCTTTAAGGAGTTGCTTTTCTTCTTCACAATAATACAACATATAACAAGCCTTGATTATGATGGATATTATACAATGAACAATGAGGGATATAATCCTCAGTGACTTTTCATTAGGAAGATACTTCAAAATTACATCGCGGTGTCTTCCAACAAAGACGACCGTTACGCTTACATTATCGGTATATTTTCGGGACAACCCTACAAAGATGACGATCCTGGATCTCGTTATAAAAGTATGAAGGGAATTTTCCATTTCCACACCAGCTAAAACGGAGACCTAAACAACAAATCACCTTCTATTACACTATGTCACAGGGACAGCGACCTTCCATCTCCCAAGAAATCAAATGTACACGAGGAAAACTCGACTCTAGTAAAATTGTTTCGGAGGAAAAACTTTCGGGTGGACCTCTTGAATATGAACACCTGAATGCTGATTTCCAGAAACCATCTCGACCAAGGGCGTGCAACACTAGCCCAAGTTTTTGCCATCCCTTGCTTTGTAATTCCACGATTCTTTCCCGAAAACCTCTTCAATCATGTTGCAAGTTGGCAAGAAGTCAACCTTGCTTTTAGGGCAAGTCATATACCCAGCATCCCAGATTTTGGCATCACAAGGCTCCAAGACATATTCGTGGTCACCACGGTTAAAACTACCCGACCAGTGATTCCCGTTCTCAGACTTCAGCTGACTCTCTTGCAAAGCAGTCGCTGCATCAAAGGACGTGCATGAATCATCTTGGACTTCTTGATCTCCCTTTTCATGCCAGGCAATCTTATCCTGAAGCTCACCTATGGGACAGGAACCGCAGTTGTCAACCAACCCATAGCATCTATCTAAAATTTGCTCAGGTCCCCGCCCAAACATATCCACATTAACATTATCATCACAAGTTTCATCCGCATCGTCCTCATCAAACACTTCCAAATCATCCTTCCAATTTCGATTATAACCATGAACGCGTCTACATTCAGGAGACTCAACCACTGAGTCCTCATCCTCTGTCACTGAGGGTTGATTGTCACCGTAATCATTACTCCCCTGCCATTCATCATTGTCACTATCAATATTCATTGGGTCATACCTGTTCTGCTCCGCCCTCTTCCTAAGCATAAAGACATTGAAATAGTAACTGACAATCTCCTTTTTCGTCCTGGAGGGGAAGACAGTTGAAAGTTTGACCCAGAAATTCTTGCCCAAAGATGCTGGATTTGAGAAGACAACCTGGTGGAATAGTTGTTCCTCCTCTTCACTCCAAGTTTGTGCCACTTGCTCTCCCATTTCATTAAATCCTAGCTCCTCAAATCTCTTTGGCCCCATGGTCTTCACTAGTTTTTCTCTTGCTTCCAATATATGCTGCCTGACACATCTAACAGACTCTCCATCTTCACAGCTGCAATCAATTCTACCCTTTCCAACTATGCAACCCGTGTTGGTAAATAAATCAGAATCGGAATCAGGCATTGGAATTACACAAGTCCCCATTAGTCGTTTCTCATCCTCAAGGTCAGAATTATTATGGGTTCCTTGTACACCCCACAGTGGAACATCAGCTTGATGCTCTGGTCCAATGGAGGCAGACTTCCGAGGAGGGTGATCCAAAAGAACACAATAAATATCCTCGGATTGAGTCAAGGTCCTTATTGGACGTTCATGATTGAAGTACTCGGGGAAAAAGGACCCATGAAATGAAGCTTCAAACAGAGAATCTTCTCCACTAGTGCTGCTTGTGGTCCATGAGGATATGGTAAAGCTTCTAGGTGCACTGGTTTCTACATCCTCACCACCTTTTGGAAGACCAGAAAATTTGTCATCAGAAATCTCTTCTTCACTTCTATTATTGTCTTTTGCCCATCCATTCTCTACCAATCAAACATCAAACTTTTTTCAAGAGTTTAAACCAAAAAGTAAACTGGAAACAGCAGAATAGCAGATTAGGCTGTTTTTATGTGACCAAAATTAGTTACGGACAAAAGTGAGAACGAAGTGAAAAATGATTTGACTGTGTTTGACATTCAAAAATCCGTCGAATTAGAAAAACTCACGAAAATTGACCGGGACAGAAAAGGACAAGGTGGACTCAGAAACAGACACATTCAGACTATCGGATGCATGCACAAACGAGAAAACAGGCAAACAATTTTATCCCTCTTCCAGAGGTTCCACATATACTTTTTAGAAATCACAGTCCCTCACCTAAAGTCTGTGGTTGCTTAGAAACATCTCCAGGAAAAACAGATTCTGAGAAAGACACTAGCTCTTTATTATGTCCCACTTGTCTTGGGTGCTTGAAAGAAACAAATATTTCCTCATCATCAAGTGATCGTTTCTGTACCATATTACACTGCAGGAAAGAGATAAGAAACGTTTAGATAAAATGCAAAAGAAATGCCTAAAAGCATTTTACACCTACGATTCTACGTATCCAGATGGAAGCACCAAGCGATATTTTTATTACATATATACAGCTAAAATTACTCAAGCACAACGATTGCATGTTTCTATCACTCAGATAGCAGAGACGGTGCACCGCAACACAAGTTTCATTGCAATGAAAATACGCAGGACCTCATCCAAAACATATCAGATGAAATACCAACTCGTTTCCGCTCACATAAACGCAACTTTAACTACGTAAATTAAGCACTTCTGAAACAAAGCAAACTCCAGCTAAAAATTGTTACTTCAGAAAGTCATTTATTTCCCCAAACATTGATACCATAACATCACACCACTACAAGCCCATCAAATCTTTTACTTTTCATAAGAACATTACAATTATAATTGATATCCTTAAAGGGTGTTGTGGAGCCCACTTATGTGATCACCCTCGACATAAAAGAGACCATTAATAGTAAACGAGGGCAATTTGGTAAATATGACATGCTACTTTATTTTCTAATCAAAAGGTGCCACTTTTAGCTAAAAAACAGGGGTGCCCATACCACATCACATAATTGAGCACGAAATGATTTTTTTTAATTTTTTAAATTTATTTAGCATGCAAAAATTAATAATTTCATCATAAATTAATTAACAAAAGAACTCGGTTTATACCTCAGAAAAAAGTCTTCCAGAAATGAAGCAGATCGCTGAATTGGTAGATAGGAGCTTTGATTGAGACGCACCCAAAGGGGAAAACCGAACTTAATCGAATCAATCTGACTTTTCCCCAACCTAATTTAACAAAATCAAGAAAAGCCCCAAATTCTTGAAAACCCTAACCCTAGATCTTGAATTCTGTACGAAATCCCAAAAATTGTACCCAGATCTAAAACAAATACAGCTGACGTGCTATAAAAAAAAACCTCAAAGGATTATAGATCTACGGATCGAAACCCAGGAATCAGAAAACCTAAACGCCGAAAAGAATTCGAAATAATTTACCAAATCGGAAAAAAATTAACAGCGGGAAGCGGAAAAATCGCTGATCCGATAAACGTTTAGTCAGATCTACAAACGAAGAAGAAGATCGAACATTTTCTGAAACCCTAACCCTAGAATCGGATTGGGAACACGGCTGACGATAAAATTGGGATCGATCCAAAGCGGAGAGGACGAATTGATCGAATCTGAAATCAATTTCTGGATCGAGACAAAAAATCGAGATGGAATGGGGGAGGGGAAGAAATGATCGAGATCGATAAAAGAGGCGGCGATTGAAGAAAAGGGGCAAAGTAGGGTTAGGCTTTTTTGTAAGTGGCTTGTCCGAGAAAGGAAATAACGAAAAGAGACACGTTTGGGATCGTAATTACAGAGAATACCCCTCTTAGTGCGGGAAGGGACTAGTGATAGGAACGAGGCATATGAAGGGTCGCGCGGTGATTTGGGATTTTTATAACGGCCTCTGGGACAGTGACACGTGGCACATTGTTAGAGGAAAGTGGCATCCGGAGATGAGATTTGTCTCTTGCCTTTTTCGGTTTCATGTGGTGGATCTTATGACAATTCCTAAAGTGAGCAAAGAACCTTTCCTTTTCAATGAAATTATGACAATCATGGTAATGAATGGTTTGTGATTTTGTCTTTTAGAAAAAATGATCTTTGCTATTTAATTAGAAGATTAGGTTTGGGATTTTAGTTGATTAATTGTGGGTTTTATGTTACCATTCACACAAATATTAAAACTGTAGTTTGTCTATAAAAAATTATTGTTGCGTTGAACATACCCTACATAAAAAATTATTATTAAATAACATATATACTCCTGCATTGAATAACTATTTAAACCCCATAAGATTTTTAGAAAGGAAAATCGCCAAACATTAACATATAGGTCTTCATCTCAACAACTCAAATGGAGCTATATGTTTCAAACGCATTAACACACAAAGAACTTAAAAAAAAAAAACACATCCATCACCACCATTAATATTAAAATCGACATCAGATATATTAAAACTCATAATAATGTTCATAATCTAACTGAATTATTTAAGCAAAACTTGTTCAAAACGACAACACATATAGTATAAATTAAACCACTACAAACTGTCTAATCGATACTAATTACTTAGTAATCAAAACATGGAGGTATGCAAAACAATGTCCATTGGTGATTGATGGCGCAAGCAGACTACTTAACTTGCTTTTAAATTATTTTTTTTTTTAGGGATGGCCACTTTGAATACAATATTGTGAAAAATAATTAACAAAAGCTTTCTTATTCGAACTCGAAGCCAGCCATGGCTGCAGATGAGAAGGAGAAGCCAAGGTCTAAACCATTTGGCATGGAGGTCACAAGGGGCCCAGGACCACTCTGGTCCTTAGGTGGCTCCATCACTGTATATGTAGAAAACCTAAAATTCCTAATTGAAAAATCTCGAAATTAATAGAAAAATAACCTTTTAACTGGATAAAAAACTATATATGCAGAAAATTGAATATAGAATATGAGAAAACCCTAAAATCTCTAGTTGACAAAGTGTGGAGTGTGAGGGTAGTATTGAAAAATATGTGGGGTGAGTTAAGATAAATCTAATTTAAAAAGTAGACGTGAGGTGTATTCAACAAAATATGAAATGTTTCTAAAACAACCCTTCGAAAAAATGATCTTTGCCATTTAATTAGAAGATTAGGTTTAAGATTTTAGTTGATTAATTGTGGATTTTATGTTACCATTCACACAAATATTAAAACTGTAGTTTGCCTATGAAGAAGTCAAATATATCCTTATTTCAGATACACATGACTAGTTTGCCTAACGACACCCAGTTTTCACTTTGTTCAACTCACACAAGTATTAGGATGATTGTAGTGAGTTTGATACCAAATTTTGAATTATGGCTTGTTTGGGTAAATTAACGACCTGTTGTAAAAATAATTTTGTAAATATCTTATTGTTCGTGAAAAAAAACTTAATGAACATTTTGGTTATGTGTGCCTAATGCTTTGTTTATCTAGCCATAAATTATTTGGTAATCCTTGTTATCACTTTAGTTCTACCTACCAATTTTATTTCTGTTCGAAGTTCAACTTGTTACCAAAAACTAAGAAAAAGTTCAGTTTGTTCGACCGTTAACCACATTTTTGTTTTTTTGTTCCAACAAAAAAAATAACGAAGTTATCTTCCATTTTTGACCAAAAATTGGAAAAAAAAAATTGGATTCAACAAAATATTATTTGCTACTTCAATCCAATGGAATTTGTAATGTAAATATATCGTTGTATTAAAAAACTTAAAAGAAACTAGATTCGATGTTTATATTATATTCACTTTCCCAAGGTTGTACCAACAGATGTAACATTTTACAGTTCAAATGTGTAAGTGTAGCCAAACCCTTTCATATACAAGCTTGCCAAAGACTGGCAAGTACTGAAGAAAACAGTATCAAAGTGTACAATGCAACAGAATCGAGTTTGGATACGTTTTATTTTGCATCTGACAAGAGTGATCATAAATAACAAGGTCGTCCCGACACTGTTCATCCGAAGCTACAAGAATGCTCATCCGAATTTTACAGCAGCGAAGAAACCACCCCTCATTCGCATTTGAATGGCTTTGACTCTCGTTAGCATCTGTCATCCGATCGGTTACAAAGAAAAGTTAAATGCAGGTCGTTATAGTAAGAAAGAAGAAATATGTCGAATGGACATGCTATTATAAACGCAAAACTACATGAAACGAGGTCGTGAAATTAGGGAAGTCGAAGAGTAAAAGATGTGCAAATCTTGTTTCCAGTCAATTAAGCATACTGACAGCGATCACATGAACAACACAATGAGGACTGTAAAAACGTAATGTTGTACGGGAGAACGATGAGCAATTTAGCTTGAATAATGTCAATTTTTACTTAAAATATCAGCGTAGTAGGCAGAACAAGAGGAGCAGTAACCAGAAGGGCCACAACCAAGAATCTAACCCTGCCAAACAAATAACTCCTCTCTTTTTGCTAGTACAAATAATAGAACTTCGTCGAGATTTGGGAGCAGAACTTACTGTTTTACAAATGTCAATGACATACTCTCAAAGATCAACACCCTCATCAAGGCCTTTGGAACTGATCATCACATTTGAGTCAATTTGTTTGTCGAACTTCTTCTTCCTCCTCGCTTCAAACTCTTGAAATCCTTCCATCTACATTTTTATCATGGGGTAAACGTTCAAATATATTGCTGGAAAAAAAAGGGATAGAAGTAAAACACTACATCGGAAAATGTGACATACCTGCTGAAACTGATCCATGGAAATAGGGTTTCCATGCAGGGAAATATTCTGCAGTGCTTTACAGTCTTTCAACAGATTAGTGGGTATCTGTAAAACAAGGAATACTCCAACTTGTCATTCTTTATGTTTTAAGAAAGCCAAATGAAACTTGTGATCTGTTAAAAAAAACTATACCTGCTTCACATTATTATTGTCCAAGCAAAGTGACTTTACGTGGATAAGGTTGCAGACTGATTCAGGAAGTTCTTCAATTGAATTATCTGAAAAGCAATCCAGAATCACGAAGTTACAGCCATAGAACCACATAGAGAAGGAAAAAAGTCACATATAAAACGGACATCGGTTAGGAGAATAACAGAAAAGTGTAAATATACCATCTGCTTGTAATTCTTCCAGAGAGAAGCAACTTCCAATGGATTCTGGAAGAAACTTTAATTTGTTCTTCGATACATTTAAAAGCTTTAACTGCATCAAACAATCCATTTTTAGATCCTGGATTTTCACAAGGAATGCTAAATGTTTGATGTTCATAAAATGTAAAAGTGGGATTCAAATTCTCATTAATGCATTTTCCAATATTTTGGCTAATTCCAAACATATAAAACGGTCATTGATAATTAACTCAGACATAAAATTCCTAATGCAGGAACAGAAAAGCAGGTGGAAAATGCCAAAGCACTTACATTCCGCAAGCTTCCAATAGTCTCAGGCAAAGACTCTAATGAATTTCCATAGATGGATAACTGCTCAAGTCTCACCAACTGTCCCACTAGAAATGGGAAACATACATCTTGTCAGTTAGACATCCCATGATGAAGTCTTTGAAAGAAACAATGGTCCCATACATTATCTTACTTAGAGAAGAGAATTACATTCATCAGGCAAGGTAGTAACTCGATTTCCATCAAGCGTCATAACTTTTAGGGACTCTAGTTTTGCCAAATTTATCGGTAGTCGGTCTATGAGGTTATGAGCTAATACCTGAGAAATAGAGCAAATCAAATTCAACAGTCAACTATATTCAACAAATTGTCTCATGTAGAGATTACTTAATTCGTGCGAACTATTTTAGCTGCTTGTTTATAAAAATAAAATAAAAAGCTTTTGAATCGAATACTATTTCTTGTGAAAAAACAACTTTTTGTTTTCATATATTTTGAATCGAGTACTCAATGCAATTCATTGTCAGATTTAGAAAGCAATGAATCCCATCCAACAGTCCACTCATGATTGTAACCTTTAATAAGAGGATGACCATTTTCATCACAAAAATTGTGCCACTATCTATATATTCTTTTCTGTTCAACAGAGATGGCGAAAGTTGAAGTCTTAAAAAATTTGTATACAACAAATTGCTCGTAGAGCATGAATTTAGGAATGAGAAACAGTACACATACAAAAGACAAAATTACATGATTCTTACCAGTCGCTGCAGGTTTACTAATTTGCTGATATCCGTAGGAATGTCAACTGCACGCAGAATAAGAGAAGTAAACTAGATGTTCAAGTATGCTTAAGTTCTGAAAATATCAAAACCTTAAACACCAGTGAAGCTTTTTGTTAAAGATAGTCAAGTGGAAATCAGATGCCTTCCAGAAAAGACTGCATCATAAAATTGGTGATTCAGATTCAGATGCCTCACGAAGAATAGAACATTACCTATTTTATTGTGTGTTAGATCAAGAGTACGTATGGACCTGTCCAGGTCGAGAACTTCAACTGGAAATGTCTGTTCCACAGAAAGTAACAAATCAGTACATAGCATCGAACACACGCTGCACGCACACACATGAAATGAGGCAAAGCGCCAGCTTGCAGTGCTTTGTGTTTAATGTCTAAAACGGGCAGCATACAACCCGAAATTAGGCGTTTATGCACGATACAGAATATATCACATTGTCCAATAACTGAATACACCAACAACAAAAATAGAAAAGATCTCCATATAAACTTGAAGCTCTCTTTCGACTTCAATTAACATTCGAACCAGAACATAATTGAAACATTTCAATCAACAGCACCCCACAAAAGAATTTCAACTTTATCGCAGTTCTCGTATTTAATTTGTAATCACAAACCACAAACGGAAAATGCAAATTATGTGTAGCCACCAAACGAAACAACTTTTTCAAAATTGAATTCATTCCACCTACCTCCCAACATTTCACATCCAATTATTCAAATTCACAACAATTATTATCCAAAAAATAACCAAAACTTCAATCAACCACCCCAATAAATACAACTAATACACACACGCAGATTTATATATATATATATATATATATATATCTGCGCGTGTGTGTATAAATATATAGACACCCATATATATAGGCGGTGAGAAATAGAGATTGAGAGAGAAATTGCCTTCAATTTGGAGTCACGGAGGCCAACAATGCCGGTGGATCGCCACCGGGCGGCCCGGCTTGCTTTCGAATCCGCGTTTTTGCTGGTATTGCAACCCATCTGGTCACCACCAAATTAATCTCACAAAAATTCGATAAAAAAAAAACAACAACAATCGAAAAAAAATCGATTTATTTATTTATATATGTATATATAAAATTCTTCGAATTTTCCTCTCTGCACGGAGAATTATTATCTCTGAAATTTCAGAGGATAGTGAGAGAAATGAGATTTGTGCAGAGAGGTTTAGGTGGGGGTCAAGCTCCCGAAAGGCTCCGAAGCTATGGAGGCCAAGAAGAAGAAGAAGCAGTCGTCGTTTTCAACGACGTGTTTTTCCTTTTTCTGGGACCGAAAAAACCGCGTCTTTTTCCCACGTGGCTTACGTTGATTGCGTTTTCGCTGGGTTAGTGTGGGATTTAACGCAGGGGATCGGGACTTTTGATTAAAAGAAAAAAGAGTAATTTAATTTAATTCTTTGAAATGTTTGGCGCTTTTGAGGCGGACTTCGCGCGAGTTTTCAAACGAGCGTTGGAGGACTTTTCGCATCGACCCAATTTAGGATCCTGGGCTTTGGTATCAGATTGGGCTTGGGCTAAAATATGTACATAAGTTTTTTTTAAAATTTTTATTATTCGTCTCTTTTATTTCAATACAAATCAATATGATCCCCATCTTCTTGTCAATTTAATCCAATTTTACGTCAAAATTAATCACTTGACCAACCTTTTAACGATAAATTCATCTTAACCCTCCTACTCACTCATATCACAACAATCACCTTTTTTTTTCTTTCGTCTTAAACTCCTATAGACAAACCCTTGTCACACCAATCACTCATTTGAAATTTTAGTTAAAAAAAAAGTGGCTAGCGTGATAATGGCTCTTGAGAAGGGAGCGATAACAAGTTTTTATTTAATACAAGTATATTTACACTAAAAGGTTGAAAACTTGACTGAGTCACAGAAGAAATCAGACATTATAATTTAATATCGCATTAGTGATCTACGAAAATTAACATCTTATAAATTTTGACAGAAAATTACGTCTGATAAGTTTAGGGAAAATTGAATGGAATTGTACAATGCGTAGGCATCGTTTAAATAATGAGGCCCAAAGGCCTATAAAGGAGTTTACGTAAACAATAACGAGGCCCAAAGGCTGTCTTATATAAAACGCCTGGGTTTGCAATTTCGCACTTTCTTTTTCCCCGATCCGACCTCTCAGAAGCCCGCACTTTTCTTCTCTCTTCCTGTTGCCGCCGTGACAGTGTTTTGAACGCGAGGCGAACAGTCCAGCTCCGCCGGGTTACAGTGGCGTCGGAAGCCCGCGCACTCTCCACACGGTCCTGCTATTCTCGCACGTGCGAATCCCCGCAGAGCCTTCTTATATAAAATCCATCCCTTTCTCAGCCAAGCAAACAAACGCCAGAAATTATTTGTTGCCCTAAGGTGAGTTCTCTCGATTAATTGCAAAACCCTAACAAAAAACACTACTTAGGGTTCCAATGTGATCCTTTTTGTTTCAATTTACAATAATTACATTGAAATTTAATTGCTTTTTAGCTTAATTCTCTTGAATTAGTGTCAAATTGAATTAGCACCAAATTTCATGCTCTATTTTTCGATTTTTTCGGAATTTAATGTTTCGCCGTTGTTCATATGTATTGAGAAACGATTGCGTTGTTCGATGCAGTAAAAATGGGCAGCGAGAGAAATCTGAAGACGTGGGTATCCGATAAGCTAATGTCGTTGCTCGGATACTCTGATGCCACTGTTGTTCAGTACATTATCGGAATAAGTTAGTTGTTCTTAGTCCTTACCACCTTACCGGTCTATTTGCTTTCGATTTTGTGAACTTCAAACGGATGATAGCAGCATTATATGCAATTTGATTTGACTAATGGAAAATTTTACATTTCTTGCAGCAAAACAAGCAAAATCACCAGCTGATGTGGTGGGCAAGCTGGTAGAATATGGGCTGTCCTCATCAGCTGAGACAAGTGCATTTGCTGAAGACATCTTTTCTAGAGTGCCCCGTAAAGAATCCAGTTTGAACGTGAGTTCTTATTCTAAATCAAATGAATGTATAGAATCAGGATTTTTGCCCCCAGTTTTATCCGTCTTTGAAATCATGCCTTTCCTGATAGTTACTATTCTTTGTTGTGTATATCAGCAATATCAAAAACAAGAGAGGGAAGCTGCGATGTTGGTTAGGAAGCAGAAGACGTATGCTCTTTTGGATGCAGATGATGACGACGACGATGATGGAGGTAGATCATCTGTCCCTGTTGTTTCAGAGTCAAGGAAACCAGATTCCCATAAGAAGCGGTTTAGGAAGAAGGGTTTGAGTCAAGAAGATGAAGATGATGACGTTAAGCCTTTAAACTTTTGTAATATAATATTCTGTTTTTGTTTCTCAGGGTAATTGTTGTTTTAACTTAGTGCAATGCTGCAGGTGATTGCACAAGAGGAAGAAAAGAGAAGGGTAAAAAGACGAACTTCACCAGATGAAGATGATGGTTCAGAGGTTTTCTTCTTTTATATATATTTTTAAATTTATGCATAGATTCAGTTTCTTGTAATTTGCCACTGTTTTTATTGAAAAACAAAGTTTAAGTAATACTGCATGAGGGAAGCTGAGATAAAATTGACTGAATCGATATAGTTCTTCAATACTTGTCTAGACTCACTTTGTAGCCTGAATAATTATTTTGAAATCTTTTTATCCAATGGTATTATCTGCATGGTTCACAGTGGGCACTATAGTTACAATTTTTTTTTTGTTATCTCTGTCCCTCTCTCTCTCTCTCTCTCTCTCTCTCTCTCTCATTATAATAAATCTCAGTACATTGAGTAGCAATTTTACATTCATTTTTCTGTTATAGGTTTTTCCTTGTTTTTCTCAACCAGTTTTTAACATGTCCTCTATTTATAATGCATGCAGTCAGAAGAAGAAAGATTGCGTGATCAAAGAGAGAGGGAGCAATTGGAGCGGAATATAAGGGAGCGGGACACAACAGCAACACGAAAGGTACAAATTTAGGTCTGAGCTGATTTTCATTTTCTACTCTTTCTTTGGTATTA
This sequence comes from Gillenia trifoliata, assembly GCA_018257905.1. Lineage (NCBI taxonomy): Eukaryota > Viridiplantae > Streptophyta > Magnoliopsida > Rosales > Rosaceae > Gillenia > Gillenia trifoliata. The sequence goes on along the minus strand of CM031085.1, from coordinate 3,246,584 downwards.
AATCAGCTTGGATTGTCTTCTTGCTTCGAGCTACTTCTGACACTGCTTGTTTCCTTTCTCATCGCTAACGTCTTTTTTTCTCCCTTCCAACAGTTAACAGAGAGAAAGTTGTCAAAAAAGGAAGAAGGTACTACAACTTGAGGATATAATTACGTCGACACATATTTGTCAAGAATTGCATATTGTGTGCTTACAATCATACATCTAGATGCATATGCTTATATTCATGTTCATGATTTAAGTTCTCATTATGTTGCATTGTACTGTTGAACAGAGGAGGCTATTCGGAGAACAAATGCTTTTGAGAGAGATGGCATTGAAGATTTAAGGTTTGTCATTATCTATATATCAAGAATTGACTAACTCTGAAGTCCTGCTTATTTATTTGGGTTCGTTCTTTCGGGTAAAGTTCTATTCTTTTGGTAGGCAAAAGTAAATTTAAAATACCTGTTTTTTAAATAGATAAAATATGCTTATTTTTTTTTATTCCACCCCTTTAGCAGTTGGCACTTTGCTAAGCTCAATATAATTAAAACTTCGTATTTGCCTTTCTTTCGTCTTTCGTTGAAGCCTTAAGTTTTTGCACTATAATATCCACTATCATGTATGTGTTGTACTGTATGTTCAAGTTATGTTAGGATTCCAAACTGTTTTCTCATTGCAAAAGAACCTGGTGTTTTTAACCCTAGGAAAGAGGGTCTTCGCTCTTTTTTGTGTGCCTGGTTGTGTTTGCTTTCTAGATTTTTGACATACACAATTTTTGAGTTGACACTTTGGTATCATTGTGTAAGTGACTCCTGTTGAAACCTCTGTGATTTACACATAGAAAAGGTGTCCCTGTTTCTGGATTGTTTGGTTGACCGATAGTCTGGTTAGATGGCTTGTATGCTGGAGCTATTTATGTTCCCCCTAGAAAGCAAAGTACTCATAAAAAATGTGTGTGTGTGTGTTTTTCTATATGACACCAAGCAGGGTTCTTAGTTTATGTATTGATAAGCAACTGGTCTGATATTTTTTAATTCTCTGCTTCAGAAAAGTTTCAAGACAAGAATATCTGAAGAAAAGGGAGCAAAAGAAGTTGGAGGAAATCAGGTTTGAAAAGAACTACCTTTTGCCTTTTCCTAAAGTTAGCTCACACTACCCCCTTCCCCCTCCTCCCACAGTCAATGTTAATTATTGTTTTGACATGTATCTCAGGGACGATTTAGAAGATGAGCAATACTTATTTGATGGCGTGAAACTCACTGAAGCAGAATATCGCGAATTAAGGTAATGAAAAAGCAGTTGCTGAATTTATTTGTTCTGCTCAGTCTCGGGTTATTGCCTAGCATTTAATACCTTCAATGAACCAACTATAAATAAAAAAATATGTTCATTTATTTTATCAGCAGCCATTTCTATATGCAGAATCTAATGTTTGTCATATTCATGGATTTTGTGCTGTACAGTTACAAGAAACAAATATACGAAATTGTGAGGAAGAGGTCAGATGAGCCTGATGATGCCAATGAGGTAATTAGGGTTTTTTGATAATGAACCACAGTTAGCTAGGTTGCCTATGTGAGCTGTTTCGAGAAGAGGTTTGTACTGAGAATTTTCTTCCTGTTCACTTTGGAGTGATTGAGTGATTGAAATGCTTCGGCATATCATTATTTTATTATATTGTGGGTTTACTTGATCTCCTGACACATCAATGTTATCATTTGATTATGTGCTATACTTTCTTTTTTTTTTGTAATGCAGTACAGGATGCCGGACGCCTATGATGACGAGAATGGTGTTAATCAGGAGAAGAGATTTTCTGTGGCTGTACAACGCTACAGGTCATTATTTAGGAAATGTTAAGAATAACTACAATTACTATACCCAAACATATTCTTAACTGGCATAAATGAATCCGTAGTCTTAATACTGATATTGTTCTGTCTTCTTGAAATTTTTCTAATACCTATTTTGTTGTATAGGGACCAGAGTGCTGGGGATAAAATGAACCCATTTGCAGAACAGGAAGCTTGGGAGGATCACCAAATTGGTGAGTTCATGGTGAAGTTTTAGCATCTATTAGGTGAACCTTCTTATATAATTTTAGACAAATGTCAGAAATTTTCATCTTGAGGTCATCATCTTGCAGGAAAGGCAACACTGAAATTTGGTTCTAAAAATAAAAAGCAAATGTCAGATGATTATCAGTAAGTTTACGAAGTTTTATCCTTTTGCTTCTGTTTTACCTGCTTGTTATCACCATCTGAAGTTGCAATGTGTAATAAGTGAACCAAATTTACAGTACAGTCATGTTCTGATAGCTTCTTTTGTTTGTGTATAAGCATGCTAAGTTTTTTCACCTATGTCTTTTGATGTTTAGATTTGTATTTGAAGACCAGATTGAGTTTATCAAGGCATCGGTGATGGACGGTGATAAGGTATTTCTATTAACAGCATCAGTTTTGACTTGACACATTTCTCTGGTATCACAGTACACTTCTCATTTGCTTATTTTGTGGGTGCAGTTTGATGATGATGGGGAGCCCTCTGAGTTACTTGAGTCAAGGGCGAAATCAGCCTTAGAGAAGCTCCAGGTTGCTGATAATTTCCTTTTTTTTGCTTGTTTATATTTTCCTTGGCTTTTTGCTAAGATGTTTAACTGTGTTTGGTATAACCTATTAGATTGGAAGGCTGCTCTTCGGTAGTCTGGCTTTGTTTTTGTTTTAGGCTGTTGGTTGTTTTCTGTTCTTTATTTTGGCTTCACTGTTTGGGCTGGTCTGCTGGACCACCCTCTCCGTTTGTCTATTTTCTTTCTCCTAATCAGATTGTCTCTTTATCAAAAAAATGTTCACAACATTTTAAAAAAAACTGAAGAGAATGAATGAATATCATTAAAAAATGCATACATTATTGAAGTAGTAGAGATTTTTGCAGTGTCAATTTAATTTGTGCCTGTCATTTATTAGTTAACTATATAATTAACCTTTGATGGTATTAAATCATAGGAGATTATATTTGTTGTGTTTTACTAATCATGTACGTTTTTGCTTATTCAGGAGGATAGAAAAACATTACCCATCTACGCATACCGTGACTTATTGCTCGATGCTGTTGAAAATCATCAGGTTTTTGTTAATCTTTTCTGTTACAAATTTATTATTTTTTACTAGAAATGCATTCAGTCAAATGCACTGTAGCAGATGATTATCGTGCGCCAAATGGTTATGTTTTACTTTCACAATAGAAGCCATAGAGAATTCTAATAAATATCATATTAACAAATCTCTAAGCATTTTCTTCTTGTATTACATGCCCTTGTCTTTTGGTTTTGTAGGTCCTTGTTATTGTTGGTGAAACCGGTTCTGGAAAAACTACACAGATACCCCAATATCTTCACGAGGCCGGATACACAAAGCGTGGAAAGGTGTAAGCTTTGTTTCTTGCAATTTTATTGCTATGCGATAGAAATCTGTCTATGTTTATCATGCAAACATTCGACTCTAGAATGAGATTTTGATTGAAATGGACGGTAGTACGGGATAACTCATTGTCATAAAATTTTTTGGTTTTTGCAACATTGTATTTTTAATGTCTTTACCTAATGGAGACTGTAACAATCTATTAACATTCTAAAACCACCTGAAAGGTTTAAAAATTATTTGACCAATAAAAAAGGTGGACTCTTAGTTATACTAAAAAAGGTTATGTAATCTTATTCATTTTCCTTTCAGATTGGATGCACACAACCACGGAGAGTTGCTGCTATGAGTGTTGCTGCAAGGGTTTCTCAAGAAATGGGTGTCAAACTTGGGCACGAGGTATCCCAATTTCGTTGAATTAATCTTTGTTCATTATGCTAATAAGTAATAAGTTAATAACCTGAATGGATTAAAAGAAAAACTTAATGACCTGCAAAGAGTTGATACTCACTCTGATTATCTGATGTTCTGATGGTATGCTTATTTTGATGATATGCATTATTCTTTGTTTACCAATTTGAAATGTTTTTCTAGTTTCTTATCTGTTCTGAAAATGTACCTAAAAACTAGAAAAAGCAATAGAGGTAGTGGCAATCTGATCTCTTTTAACAGTAGTGAGTGCTTTTTATGTCATACACAGGTTGGCTATTCCATCCGTTTTGAGGATTGCACATCCGAAAAGACTGTTTTGAAATATATGACAGATGGAATGCTGTTGCGAGAATTCCTTGGTGAACCAGATCTGGCTAGCTACAGGTAAGCTAACTTAGTGGCATAATGATTGAATATTGGTTTTTTGGCTTTGTCTCACTATCTGTCTCCAATTGTTTCAGTGTGGTGATGGTGGACGAGGCCCATGAGCGAACACTCTCAACTGATATTCTATTTGGTTTAGTAAAGGTAAGCAGTAACTCTTTCATGTTTTCTAGTCATTTCTTTAGAGTTATTTTTGTGAAGAGCATTATTCATCGATGGTTGGACAAAAGCATAAGTGCTCCCAATTTTTAAGTGACCTTTGTGCACCTTTGTGGGGGATAACTGATTAGTTGACCACGGTTGAAGATTTAGGAAGTATTGGGAGCACTTAATTCTTGGCTTTGCATAATTTCTTCTTTTTTAGTAAGTATTGTGCATGCTTTATGGAATAACTCTGGTTATATGTGTGCCGAAATTTGAGCTGGTGGTTTTGTTTTTCTTTGAAAATTACTTTATAATGACCACCCTGCTGGAAGCACTTAATAATAGACTCATAGATACCTTTGGTTTCTTCAAATATCTGATGGGTAGTGGTTTTTGTAATAGGATATTGCTCGGTTTAGACCCGATCTTAAACTGCTTATCTCAAGTGCAACGCTTGATGCTGAGAAGTTCAGTGATTATTTTGATTCTGCTCCAATTTTCAAAATTCCGGGGAGGCGGTATCCTGTTGATATACATTACACGAAAGCACCAGAAGCTGATTACTTAGATGCAGCAATTGTAACTGCACTTCAAATCCATGTGACACAACCGCCTGGAGATATATTGGTGTTCCTCACTGGTCAAGAAGAAATTGAGACAGCAGAAGAAATAATGAAGCACAGAACGAGGGGACTAGGGACAAAAATTGCTGAGCTGATTATTTGTCCCATATATGCAAACCTACCAACTGAGCTGCAATCAAAAATTTTTGAGCCCACACCTGAAGGGGCAAGGAAGGTTGTCCTTGCCACAAATATTGCTGAAACTTCGCTTACTATTGATGGGATCAAATATGTTATTGACCCTGGTTTTTGCAAGATGAAGTCCTATAATCCAAGGACTGGGATGGAGTCGTTGCTAATCACTCCCATCTCAAAGGCATCAGCAATGCAGAGGGCAGGTCGATCTGGTCGAACGGGTCCTGGAAACTGCTACCGCTTATATACTGTCTACAATTACTACAATGATTTGGACGATAACACAGTACCAGAAGTGCAGAGGACTAATCTCGCAAATGTTGTGCTTTCGTTGAAGAGCCTTGGTATTCATGACTTGTTACATTTTGATTTTATGGACCCTCCACCATCTGAAGCTTTACTAAAAGCCCTGGAACTTTTATTTGCACTAAGTGCATTAAATAAGGTCGGTGAGTTGACTAAAGTTGGTCGAAGGATGGCGGAGTTTCCACTTGACCCCATGCTATCTAAGATGATAGTTGCTTCTGATAAGTACAAGTGTTCAGACGAGGTTATTTCCATTGCTGCCATGCTTTCCATTGGTAATTCAATATTTTACCGTCCAAAGGACAAGCAAGTCCATGCGGACAATGCACGATTGAATTTTCACACTGGGAACGTCGGAGATCACATTGCATTGCTCAAGGTATAGTTTCGTCTTCTTTTACTGTATAGTTGTTTCCATATTCCCTTTAGTGAACATGTCTGGTGTTTTGGGCTTTAAACCATGATTTTGGGACTTGGGGGACGGGAAAATGATAAAGTTCATATTTTAACGTTAAGTAGGTATAATGAATTGAATGAGGTTGGTACTGATTCTCATTATAAAAGATATAAGAACCGGTGAATCAGAAACAATTAATTAAGATAAATTATTAACTATGTGTCAAGTAATATTTCAGTTGTTATTGACCCCATTTTTTTCTGTTTTTTTCTTCTTATAATCTTAGGTTTATAATTCATGGAAAGAGACCAATTACTCAACCCAGTGGTGTTACGAGAATTATATACAGGTACATTTTGATATTTCACTGTTTCTCATTTTGGTGCGAGTCAGCCAGTGTATGGTGACAATATATTTGAGACCGATGCTTTGTTAAAATCTTGATGTATTTTTCTTTTTGAAACATTGATACTAGTTTAGGCGTTTCCTGTTTCTTATAGGTACTGATTAACATCTCGCTTTGACTATATCAATTTACACTATATTGACTATTGAATATTATCAACACTCCTATTACAGGTGAGGAGCATGAAGCGTGCTAGAGATATTAGAGACCAGCTCGAGGGACTTTTGGAGAGGGTCGAGATTGAAGTGGTCTCAAATATGAGTGATAACGAGGCTATAAAGAAGGCCATTACATCTGGTAAATTTAATCATTACAGTTAGCCATAATGATTTAAAAGTGAAATTCTTTTTCTTTTTACTCGTGTTCATTGTTGAATTAAACTGTACTGGTTGCCATTTCTATCAGGCTTCTTCCCTCATTCGGCAAAGCTTCAAAAGAATGGATCTTATAGAACAGTCAAACATCCGCAGACTGTCCATATACACCCGAGCTCAGGGCTGTCACAGGTAAAGAAGAATTGCTTTATCTTTGTTGCTACTTACCATATGAGTTTAGTCTTTTGGGTCACAATCTAAATTGATCTCGCTCATGCTATGCTTTATTTCTAACACATTATCTCGCATATGAACCCATGTACATGACACCAATTATAAAAACTTCAGGCTTTTGTATAATTTGGATAACCATTAAGGGAAGTTTAATGCATCTTAATACGGTTTGTGCATCTTATTGTAATTGGACGACAGATTTCATCTGATGCATTGCTTGATTATGTATTTATTTATTTTCTCTTCAGGTGCTTCCGAGATGGGTTATATACCATGAATTGGTACTTACGACCAAGGAATATATGCGACAGGTATCTGTCCCCTTGTACCTTCCATTTCCATGATCAATATTTCGTATATGTTGTTTGCATTACAGCTAAAGCCTATAAATTATATTGCAGGTGACAGAATTAAAGCCAGAGTGGTTAGTGGAAATTGCTCCGCATTATTACCAACTGAAGGATGTTGAAGATTGTATGATCTCTCCTCCTTTCTCTCTCTCCGTCTGTTTTATATTATTTTTATTTCGCTACTTTAATATATGTTTACCTCTATAGTCTCAATCATATAACTGTTTGATTTCTATAGTAAAAAGATTTCTAATATCAGTCGATTGTTCAAATTGCTGAATTATTTTTATCAATGGCAGCAACGTCAAAGAAAATGCCTCGTGGAGAAGGGCGCGCGCAAGAAGGCTGAGAATTTGAAGAATTGTATATATATATGTCACCAGTGGCATGTTGAAGCCTGTAAATACAATTTTGTGTACTGAACTCTGTACTTTATCAAGTAGTTGACACACTAACGACTCGGGCATTTATAGAGATGGATCCTTTCGTAGTCACGGTACTGTGTTTACAAGAGAATTTGAGGATATTCGTACTGTCAAGTTACGATTTAGTTTGAGGTAAACGAGACTGTTTTGATCACATGTATGAACTCTCAGGAATACAAAATACAGGTTAATCTTGTGTAATAGCGGGTTTATGAGGTAGCGATGTCTTAATGAGGAGTTAGGCAGCTGAGGTGTATTCTGTTTCTGACATCTGTATAGGGATTATTATTCATTCATTGAATTTTATTGAACTTCTCAAGAGTCAAGATGGTGGGTTGTTTCGTATTTCTGTTGGAAAATTTTTGGTTCGGAGCTCCTCGGGAGGAGAGAAACTTACATGCAATTGAAATGCTTGTGTGGTGGTATCTCAAGTCCCAAGCCTATTATATGCGGTCATGATTTAATTTTCCTACATGGCATTATGTGATTTGGTTTATAAATATCGCCGCTTTGCGTCCTGGGTGGATACAAGTTACTCTCTCTTTCAAGGTGACCTCTAGTTTTTTCTTCTGCCTAATTGTGGTTGACCTGTGACTTTAATTTAATAAAAATGGAGGCTGGAGGCTACAAATCTGTTCAGGTTCCACAATGGGTAGACTCTTGGGACTGGGCCAGATTTGCCTAATTCAAATACATAGTGGTTATTTGCCACAAAGAATGTACATGTCAATTTTGCATATGCATTTAAAAAACACACACCGTCGCATGCGCGACTGACTCTAACATTGCTAAAATATGTTGCCAGTCAACCATCCTTTGCACCCGTGTGGATTATCGTTCACTAAATGATCGATTTACTAGATCTAATCAACCATCAAAACAATGCAAATTGCTAAACATCAAGAGTAAAATGCCTAATTCATCATCACCCAGCCAGCAGTAAGCATTAATAAAATTTGCTGTTTATTATCTTATAAGGACCAATGGATACAAAAAATTAAAACAAAAATAACAAATATAAAAATGTCACACTGTCTGAGATAACAGGAAAGTAAAAACATGAGGTGAAAGGTAAAAATTTAAAGAATCACTTCCGCTCTTGCAGCTGAGAGAAAATCTTCACTTCTTATGCCACAGCAGACATGTCCTTGAACCAAGAATCCAACGGCTTCCCAATCGAGTACACGATGAATCCGATCTCCCTCAGCTTCTCAACATCCACGACATTCCTCCCATCAAACAAAAATGCAGGCTTCTGCATGTTGTCGTAAATCTTCTTGTAATCGAGCGTCTTGAACTCGTCCCACTCGGTGAGAATGCAGATCCCATGGGCACCCTTTGTTGCCTCATAAGCATCCCAAACGACGCTCACTTCCTTGACCGCGGCAGGGCTCATTGGCTGCAGATGAATCGGATGGTCCCAATCAAACTTTTTCATCGAAAGATCCCTCCGAATCTGGTCCTCAGTAACCTGCAGATCATATATGCTCAAGTGCGCCTTGTCCCCCAACAGCCCATTGCAAACATCAATGGCAGGGGTCTCCCTCGTGTCCCCGGTGTCTTTCTTGAATGCGAATCCAAGAATCGCAATCTTTTTACCCGAGACAGTGTTGAACATCGAAGAGACAACCCTGTTCACGAAGCGACTCTTTTGGTAGTCATTCACCTTGATCACTTGTTTCCAATAGTCTGCAACTTCAGGGAGGCCATTGCATTCGCAGATATAGACCAGGTTGAGAATGTCCTTCTGAAAGCAAGACCCGCCAAATCCAACGCTGGCATTGAGAAATTTCGATCCAATTCTGGTGTCCTTGCCAACAGCATGGGAAACTTCTGAGATATTCGCTCCGGTGGCCTCACAGAGAGCTGACATTGCATTCACGGATGAGATCCTCTGCGCAAGAAAGGCATTCGCGGCGAGCTTTGACAGCTCAGCTGACCACAGATTGGTTGTTATGATCCTGTCGTCCGGAACCCAATTATCATACACTGCCTTCAATGCCTGGATTGCCTTCTGGCCATCCGGGGTTTCCCTCCCTCCGATCAACACGCGGTCGGGCTTGAAAAGATCCTCAATTGCTGTCCCTTCAGCAAGAAACTCCGGGTTCGAGAGAATCTGGTACTTGATTCCCTTGCTATTATGTGTCAAAATCTTTTCAATCGCCTCGGCGGTTTTCACTGGGACAGTTGATTTCTCAACCACAATCTTGTCGGACTTTGAAACATCAGCGATCATTCGTGCTGCGCTTTCCCAGTATGTCAAGTCAGCAGCCTTGCCGGCTCCAAGTCCCCGGGTTTTTGTTGGGGTGTTAACTGAAACAAAGATAATGTCCGCCTCGGCCACATGCTTTTCGACAGCAGTGCTGAAGAAAAGGTTCTTTCCTCTGCATTGCTTCACAATCTCGTCAAGACCTGGCTCGTAAATGGGGAGTTGGTCGCTGTTCCAGGCCGCGATTCGAGGCACGGAGATGTCTACCACCGCCACTTCGATGGCGGGGCACTTCAGGGCAATCACTGCCATGGTTGGACCCCCAACATAGCCAGCTCCAATGCAGCAGATCTTCACCATTGTTTCTTCTGTTAAAAACATGAAACAAAGCAATCTGTCAAGAGAAAATAAAATACAGCTTCCTCTATAGAAACAAGATACATACTTTATACACTGAAAAATCAACAAGAATTTGCTCCACCGCTGTAGTTCCTTGACAGGCGATATTATAAACTACTCTATCTACGGGGAGGGGATTCAAACTTGGGTTTAACGGGACGGGATGCACTGCCTTAGTCAACTGGCCTAACCTATGCGTGCAAGATTTAATCTTTGATTTGGCAAAATTTGACTAAATCTAGAAAATGAAAGAATAGTGTCCGCAATTATAAGATGCCTAACTTGCTCAAAACTTAGATATGGACTATTCAAATCTATGGAAGCGGAGGCAGGAACAGTGTTTTAACTAACTGGCCTAATGCACGTCTGAAAGATCTGACCTTTAATTTGACAAAACTTGACTAAATCTAGACAATGAAACAACAGTCTCCGCAATTTTTACATGAATAACTTGGTCAAAACTTTCTACCATGCAAGAAAATTGTCATAAGTTGAGCATCTAAACATGCAAGAAAATGATGAAATATTTTAACCTAATTTACACAAGAAACCACGGCAGTACCTTGATAAGATTTCTGTAGGCTTCAAAAATGGAAGCAAGAAATAGAAAGTAAAGTAGGCTAGAGAGAGAAAGAGAGGAGAGAGAGGAGAGAGAGTAGAGAGAGAGAGAGCACAAACTACTACAGGAAAGAAAGAGAGCAGAGAGGTGCTTAAATACCCAAAAGCACTAGTGAGATCTACATCAATTATGTTACTTTCACAAACCAAAGCAAAGTCAGATTAATGGAAAAGCTGGAATGGAGCATTCAACACGTTTCCAAACACCACCTTTCAGTAACAAACAAGGGAAATTCAGCCACCTACTTTTTTAATTTTCCACTCTTTCAACTCAAAGAATGAAAACTGCTTATCAAAAAAGCAGATTTCCAAGAGCACCCATGTCACTAAAACACAGATAAATATTTATGTCAATTGAAGAAAAAACAGTTTTTTGGCATAAAAACAAGGGTTGGAATCAAAGGGTCTGACCAAACAGAACCCATAGAATGGATTGCAAATTGCATTCCAAATGGGTGATCAGAGTAAAAGCTGGATTCTACGCGTCTTTGGTTCATGTGCCACTATACCATCATTAAACATCCCATGCGCCCACGACAAATTTGCATAAACAGTATCGGATACAAGCTTTTAATTGAATGAATGTGATTTTTATTGAGAGAACGTGATTTTGCACATACTTTTATCTTATTTTATTTTATTTCTGATGTTTGGATTGAATAACTCTTAGAAACGTAAATAAACAAAAACGTGCAGAAGGAGAAATGGACACGAATCAAACAATAAAAAGGTGTAAACTCATAGTTTAGATACGGTGTATTGTCTGTTTAGTAACCCTTAATTTTAATTTTCATTAAAAATTTGTAATCAGTTCTATTTCCGCGCATTAACCAAAATCAAAGCATACCAAAAACAACTAAATTCAACAAACACGTCTTAGTTGGTACTTTTCCATGGCATGTGGTCTACAAACTATTGGGAATTTAACTAATTAAACACCAAAATTTTACTAATTACCATAGCTAGTGAAAAAAGAGGAAGCTTTAAAGTGCAGAAAGGAAAGGATGTGCTGGTGTGGTGGGGCTCAGATAATGTTTGAGTAAGATGAAAGCCATGGGATTGCTATTAATATTAGCTGTATAAAATTGCAGAAAAGTGACAGATAACAACGACATTTGATTCAAAAGACAATTAACAAATCAGATTAACGTGTTCATACCTGAGAAGATGCCCACAAATCAGCACAAAAAAAGAAAAGAAGTTTGATGGCAAAGCGTGAAGTAAACTACACAAGGATTATATATAGATTATATATAAGATTATATATATATAAATGGGGAGGGAGCTTTTGCTTTAGAGGCTGCAAAGTTTATGCAACCAGAGGCAGAGCAGATATCAGTTATCACAGTAAAAGGTGTTATATATGCAGCAGGATTTGCATATTTATTTAGTTACTTAAATTAACAGGATTTGGGTATTAACGTGGACAGCCTATTTGGTAGGTACATGAATGCCATAGATTTCTCTATATGTGGTAACGGTGATCTAGTTTCTCTCAAATTATAGTACAATGGTATAGTTTGTGTAGACTTGTAACATTACATCAACATTAGGAGAGAAAATTATCTATAACTGGGACGTCATAGTGACGGCGTTAAAAGTCAATCATCAATAAAATTCAAAACAAAGGCTTTATCAGGTTGGGATATAGGCAAACGCGTCTTAGTTGTAGGAACGGTTCTTTTAAACAATTATATTATTTAGACACACAAAACTGATACACTTTTAAATAATACAACCAAACCTTACCATTTTAGGAGAGACTCATCTATATTAGAGTGTTAATTTTGTGTGTATAGATAGCATTACTATATTTTGTATGAAATGAGGAGGCACAAAGTAATTATAATTTATCAGAATGTCATAAATGTAGTAGTTATAAATTTTGAATTTATAATACTTTTAGCACAGATCAAGTGGGAATGCGCGAGGTGGATGAGACCAAAATATATACGGATTTATGTTTTTTTAGAGATTCATGTATTATAGGGTGTGGCAGAAAATGTATTAGTTTTGTGTCTAAATAGTGTGTAAATAACATTACTCTCATCTAAATGGGTTCACAAATTTTGTATGAGATGAGGCGCACACATTAATTTTAGCATAACAGAATGTCATAGATGTGGTAGTTATAAGTTTGACTTTGTAATAATTTTAGCACACCGAGTGTGACCGTGTGAGGGCGAGTGAGATCAAAATACACGCGAATTTATGTTTTTTGAAAAATACTCGAAATGACATAATCGAGGCACTCCTACATAAATTTTTCTCCAACCAATATTACCTTTTATTTTTTTGGTCAAACCAGTATTACCTTATGAAGAGTTTTTCTCTAGAGAATGTATGTTCTTTTCTTCTTTTTCAGTTTTAAACAATCATGGCATATGAATTGTCTTATGGATACATTGTTTGAAAATCCATAAAGAAAATTAAGAAAATTCAAATAAATTAACATGCATTGTATAGGTTTGCAATTGATAATTTGAAATATAAATGCTATAAGTATCGATGAGTTTTGTAAATGAAAGTAACCTCTTTATGACTGGTTTTAATTTACATGTTATTTTTCTACGAACATTCAACCAGCTATTGATTCGGTGATATTTTTCTTTTAAACTTGAATCAATAAACAAATGTAAATAAAGAGTATCTTAAAGAAAGAAAAGTATCGTTAAATATATAAAAAAAGTAGATCTAAGCTGTAAGTTTCACTTGATTTATAAGATTATATATATGGCAAAGTCATGAGGACACTAACATGCATGTCTCCCAAGTACTTTATATTACTTGCCAAAAGTCAAATTTTTTTTTTTTTGAAGGTAATAAGAATTTATTAAGAAATCATCAAGAACGTACATAGAACATGCATGTCGAACGTAATTAAGAGGTCACACACACTAAACAGACACCACATAAATTCACAATTACAAACTCATCATGAATACAATACAATTTTTCAATCACCACGGACATCCATATCTAACCAATAAGAAAGATAACAACCTTGTGAGTCGTAGAACCACCATAGCAGCATCACAAGGAAAAGACTGAACCACCTCTGATGATCTTGCAATTGTCATCAAAGAAGCACTGCTATGAGTCACCTCAAACGAATGTCGAGCTTTTTCCTCATAGTTCTTTTGCCATGTACACAAACCAAACGAAAAACAAAAACCAACTGTAACTTTGAACTATAGTTGTTGCTTAAAGATCTGAGTTTGATCCATAAGCTATAGCCATCACAAAGGCTCTCCTCGGCAAAGCGAGAGAGCGATCACAATCACGAAAAACTCTTCTCGCCACAGCAAAAGAGCGACCACAATTAGAAAAGAAACACAAAAGAAAATAAAAGAAAGAGACCAAAAAAGATTGTGGTCGACCTCAAAAGCCAACGGCCAAGGTCGGTGGCTGATGGATTTTTCCTTTAAGTTTTTTCTCTAGATAGTAGCTAGGGTTTTTGATCGCCAAAAGTTGGATATTAGAAGTTTAGAGTTGAGTATAGAATTTACTCCACTAATACAATTTAATTAGATCCTTTTCTTCAGGTTATTTTGCTAATTAATCACTTAATTTAAGATTTGGAAGCAAGCAAAGCATGTGCAAACATATGATGAGAAAGAGAAATACCACTTTCCACCTCCACATTGTCAAAAACCTTTAAAAAGACAACAACAAAAAGAACTTAATGTATATATATTATACACACACGCACACATATGACATAAAACTATATATAAATAAATAAATAACTTGGTGCTTTCATGTCTAACACCATTTATAAATTTTTAGCGGTTGACAGTCACACTATCATGTGATATTATTAATTTACGAGTTATTTAATTTGAGTTGACTGTTGACGACATAATTGATATTTTATAAGCTTACAATATAATATTAATAAATATATTATATACGATAACATGAGTAATTTAATAATACCACGTGACATTCCTGAAAAAACTTATGATCTCAATGTGGAAAGAATGTCTATCGAGGACGTATAAAACAATGCAAGTCCTTAGTAACATTCACTTAACCAACGTTACTTACAAGGCAAACTTCCCATCCACCCATAACACACTCCCAAAACCTAATAAACAAACCTTAATCTACTTCCTCAAACTCTCTCTCTCAAAAAACATGGGAGAGGCTTCAACGCATATAGACCTAGCAACTTTCCTGAAAATCCCGGTCGACAAAGAGCTTCAAACCGTCGCCTCGACACATCCTCACCCCCGCATGATAAGCCCCGTATGGCGGCTGAGCCCAAGTCACAACGGCAGCACGCTATACGACTCATACGAGTTCCGAGCTGTGACCCACCAACTCAACAAGGCCATTCTTGCTTCGAAAGCTTCGTCGTCGCCTCATTACATGAATTGCTTCAACTCACCTTTGTACAGACAAGGGTTAAGTCGCATTGTCAAAGAAAGTGCCAAGACACCGAAGAGAAAAGTGTGCCCGCCGTCGCTGTCTTGTGAGACTACCGGGGACCAAAAGCCGAGCGCAAGGCCGGCGGGGGCGGTGACGAAGGGGTTCGTGGCAAGGGCGTGGAGAAAAGTGAAGCAAGGATTTTTGAAGAACAAGCCAAAAAATGAGGGTTAATTACTACTACACATGCATGCAGGTCTCCTCCCGAAGTTATGTGCAGTTTTAATAAGCTTTTGGAGTTTGTAAACTAAATATGTATAGCATTCTATGGTGCCATGAGTACTCTCCTGTTAGGACTCCGGCACGCCGCTCGTCCTTCGGATAAATCGAAAGGGTCAGCCGCTCTTCTCAGAGCACCTTGTTGCTGCAGTTCACTAGGTCATGCAATTTCATACCCAACTTCAATCGGGTTTAATCTCCTTGTAATATATGATTTTCTTAATTTCAATGTACCTATAGTTATGTATAGTAGGAGGGAGACTTCCCTCCACCGCATGGTACACTTATGTTTCATTATTAGTCTGAGACACCACAGTAACGCTACTAACCTACCAAAGAGTCCTCGTATAGTAGGATATACACAGTTGGTCTTTTGGCCCAATGTCGAAAAATTGTAAAATTCCCTATTTCCATTGATGATGAACAAGGTTCATGTACAACAACGCTTCAACAAGAAGCGTCCTATTAAAACCACACCAAAAAAAAACACCCAAAAAAAAAATACATGTGGTGATATGACGGTATACAGCATGTCATCAATATTAAGCAAGATACAATCAAAACTTTCACTTTCACTAATTTTAAGCAGCTTCTTTTCTACGTCAGCTTCAGCGCCATTTCTTGCAGAAGAGCTCGCTTCTGCACAGCGTTGATCACATGGTTGGTTTCGGCATTCTCAAGAACATCGGTGATAATGGCGGCTGCGTGACCTAGTGGCTCCTCGGAAGCTCTCTTCAACATGAAAGCCTGCGCATGACATAATATGGCAAACTTGCTTAGCTATAAATTAGATTGTCATCGGAGAGAGAGAGAGAGACAGAGACAGAGAGAGACCTGGCCGTGATGGGATATAGCCAATGTACAAGGTTGTTGAAACCAAGGCTCCCCGTCGACCTGAACAGGCAATGCAGCAAAGAGCTGTATCTTAATTGACTGGCCCTGTGCCAACCTTCGAGCACGGGAAAGCCCAACCTGTACCAAACAAAACAGCAGATCAGAAACATAGCTCACTTTCCCAAATCTAGCGTTCACGCTAGATATAGAAAACCATGATGTTTTCGAATTGAAACTAACTAGAAAGATATCATTCCGATGTGTAAGTGTATGCATCACACATATCAAGAGGTAGAGCTTCCACAAATACCCAAATTACCTGAAGTTTCCCAAGGTGCCAGGTTCCAGAAATGCTCACAACCTCAAGTATTTTATCATGCATAGATTGTGGATCAAAATTATCATAATTTTCGTCTTCATTTTGCCACAAATCTACACCGCCCATGTAGCTCCCAATGTTCGCTACAAGTACACCTTCTGCATCCTGAAAACATGTGCAAATTTGTCAAGCACTGATAATCTCAAAATTAGTCAATCATAACCAGACAGCCAAATCTGAAGTTTCTGAATCAGTAATCATTGTGCTGTGTATTTATGGTTAAAATCTTTCATACTCACCTCAGGGACCTCTACCTCAACGCCATCCACTTCAACTCGAACTTGCCAAGGAAAATCTACAAATGTTCTATCTATTATACCCTTCGCGCCTTCTCGTGCATAAAGAACTTTATTCATGAACTGCAGGTAGGCAACAATCTCAATATCTTAAAAAGGACAAATCAAAGTAAAATCTAAATAAAACTACTAACAAACAACAATTACAACAACAGGAACTGATTGATCCACCCAGGCTGAGGTATGATTGACTTTACTTGCTTTCTAATTTAGATTGTAACAACATGTGATCTCAGACTCGAAGATGCAATAGCATCTGACCATAGCTCCCCTATATATTCTTACTAAACTCACAACCTGTCTCCATCAGTCTAATGCCTAATGTAGCACAAGGGAGTTTGACTCTCAATAATTTGAATTCCATTTTAGTTGAGTATTAATATTACCTGGTTATAAAACTTCTCTGGATTCTCCTCTCGTAGATTATGAATGTCCAGAGCAACCTTAGCATCACACCCAATTCCTGCAAATGAAGCACGCCAGAGTTGGTGATAATGGTAAGTCATATGAGAGCTCACACAATGTGATGAAAAACTTACACAAGAAGGCGTAGAAGTTAGTCAGAAGACTCGGAACTTACTCATCAACTGACCAAATCAACAATGTTTCATCAGATGGACTATTTTTGGAATATCAGAGAGTAAACTCTTATGCAGCAGAACAATAAGATGTAAAGCCAGAGTTGGGATAAATTTCATAAGTTTCTTTTCTCCTTACAGAAAATATTCCCACACACCTCATACATATGTGGTGAGTGAAAGATCAGAAGAAGGTAAAGATGTAAAGCCAAAAAATTGATAATTGGCCCAGTACATGGGACCAAGACTTCACAAACTAATGTGAACTGAGTATATAGTTTGAGAACTGAGCTGAGCCAAAACTCAAGTCGATAACCATGAGACATACAAACAACATGAGAACAAGAAAGATCCAGCAAAAATCCAGTATTCTACTATGATTACATACCAAGATAGTTGTTCAAAAACTTTGGCGATTGGAGCTGCTTCCCCTGTTGATTTACAATTGCTACCTTCCAACGATCAAGAATGGTTACTGCAGCATGCTCTATGTGGTGCAAAACTGTGCAAAGGCCTCCTTGTCTCTCCACTGAGCCCAAACCTCCTCCCCATGACAAAACTCTAGCAAGATCATTCCCCGTTCCAGCAGGAAGAATAGCAACTGGAGGAGGAGAAACAAAATTTTGCTTTTCTATGGCATTCAAAACCCAACCAACCGTACCATCTCCCCCACACACAAGAACTCTGAAGTGCTGCACCTTTCTGAACAAATAAAGACCCGCCTCTGGTCCCTGTGTTGAGCTCAGCTCAAAAACCTACAGGAAACACAAGCACATGCAAAATTTAAACAAACATATATGAAATACTACAATTACTTATAAAGACAAGTTGATCAAACTCCATAGACATCAATTGAGGAGATAGCCATGCATGTAATGTTGATAAAATGCAGCAATTAGAATTTGCTTTTAGGGCATCCTATTCCATTAAAAACTGGCAGGTTTTAATATTTTTCTCACATTAGATCCCATTTGTTCAGAAGTAGTTATTCTCACAAAATTCAAACCTTAAATCTTACCTAAGAACCTTACTTAATCCACATGAAAAAAACCGAAAGGAAATGCTTTTCTTATCCACCATGGTATGTAATAACCTTACTCGACTCATTCAAGTATCAACTATGGAAAATAAATTTTTTTTTCCAACTATTCAAGATAGTAGAGGAATCAAACCTGAACAGGATTGAGAAGAATATTCAAACGTTGCCTCAATGAATTCCCACGCTGAGCCCCACTCTTCTTGTTGATAAAAACTAGCAAGGGTCTTGCATCTGGTGATAAATCAATCAACTCATATCTTTGTTTCATCCCTAAAACCTGAGACTCGTCCTTCTTATTGTTTGACGTGCTCCTTTTGAAACTGGGTTTAGAATCCAACTTTTTATCTACATCATCATCTTGGTGCTGCAAATCCACATTCACAGTGCCGTTTCGGTTTTCCTCAACTTCATGAGAACCATTAACAGCTTGAAGAGTATCAGCTGTGCTTTCTGTAGACATATCCCCAGTACTCCCACTATTTCCGGTGTCAACAGAGTTTTCATTTCCATGCTTGGACTTCTTGCTCTGGCTCCTAATAGTTGCACGTACTGAAGATGCTATTTCATTGGCTCCATGAGTAATGGTGCTCAAAAATCCACCCGAGGAAGTCTGGTTCAATTCCTTTACATGCAGAGGTGACAGAATCAACCTTCTGAATGGACCTAGATCACAAATATCGCCTGTTTCGTTGGGATTGCTACTGTGGCAATCAACATGCACCACTCTTTGACACCACAAGCAGCACCATATTGGGGATCCACCAAGAAAAGACCCACTACATGGTTCTTCACAATAGCTGCAGAAAGAAGTGTCATCAGGTTGATCTGTTGCCTCTGTCCAACGGACAGCCCATTGGTGCATCACATGCTCAAATCCCATCATGGATACACACTTGCAATCCTTATGCGCACTCGAAGAGCAGCTCAGATGAGCCACAGCACCACAAATGTTGCAATGGTGACTAAAACTATCTGAAGCTGTCATAGGCCCAAGAGTTTGAGAAGGGCTCATGGATTTTAGGCAAACACAGCAATTCAAGTTCTTTCCGCGAGATACAGATTCTAGAACCCAAGTATGAGGAGCTATAGGAACCTTGTGACGTGCCTTCGGGTTTTTCTTTGACCTGGCTATGGCTTTCATCCAACTTAGATTGATATTTCTCCTCCATTGGAAGGCGGAGTAGGCTATAGTCAAAATTCCAACTAGGGCCGCAATAAAGCAAGAGACTATGAAAAGGCGGTCGGTTGGATTCTTGTTGTTCCAAAAGGGCAAAAACATATCAAAGTCTCCATCATCATCCATCCTCAGTGACTACCTCGTTTAATCTACATGCACGTACCCAGTAAACTTCCCGAACCCAATTCCATTACAAATCAAACTCATATATCCTCCAATACGGTTTCATCATTCAATAACATTATCAGAAGCCTCAAACTCATCCCAACACCCTCCTACTTACTTCATCGTTCACGAATCACAACAGAGAGTCGAACCACGCTTTTGATAGGTGCTACTTATTACAACCGCTTCAACCTACTTCATAAAACAAATAAAACGTTCAAAACGCAAAACGGATATTTTCCCAAAAATTTCAAGAAAGCAATTGTTGCCATGGATGGTTTCAAGTCACAATTCAAAATTCCATGTTGTAACTACATAATTCTATGATTCTACAAAATTAGATTGCAGTAAAACACTACCGCTTTGGTTGGAGCTAAAAAGGAAAAATTTGACAAGACATTTAAATTTAAATTCCACCCACAACCGGCTACAATACTTCATTTTCTATTCCAATTTCTCGGTAACCAAACAGAAAATCTAAGGCAAAAAACATGCATACATTCAAAAATCTAACTATGTCTACATACGCACATGCATATATGCACAAAAACATGAAGATTTCAGAAAATGAAGCATGAAAGGACTGAAAATTCTGGAAAAAGAAAACGGACTCGTAGTGACGGATGGCGGAGGACGGAGGTGCGATCGCGCCGATCAGAGAAAACCCTAGCTTGATCCACGCCGGGAGGCAAAGTTTTAGAGAGTGTAGGAATCGAAGCAAAATCCAAATCCAAGGAAAAGCAAATGGCTTTTCGAATTCGAATTCGATTTTTTTTTTTTTTTTTGGTTTTTTTTTTTTGAGCGGTAATTAATTAATTTTGTTTATTTATTAGTTTTAAGATTCTGAGGCGAAGTGGTAGGCTAGTCTAGATGGCGCGTAGAGATACGAATCTATTTGTCGACGCCCCACGTGGCGGGATGAGAGGGCATGAGGTGGAGCGCTCTTTGTGCGACCCGGGCCCCTTGTTCACTCCGGCTGTTCGAATCCATGACACTTGACAGCTCTCTTCGGGCTCCGGTCTTTTTTGGGCCGACATCGGTGTAAATTTTTTTTTTTTTTTTACTGCTTGAATATAGAAAAATTAGGATTAGAACTTTAAATTAATTTGATTGAAGAACCAATAATTCCAAAAATCTTTCTTAATAAAAAAGATCACCATTTCATTCATTTTCTTTTAAAATAATTAAAAATGCTTTCAAATTTAGAATTACATTAATAACTCAAGTGCTTTTGAATTACCAAAAATGCTTTTAATTATGTTTGGTAGAAATATAGAAGTGTTTCTAAGTGGTACTTTTTAAGAAGCACTTGCACTTTTATTAACTAAAAGCGTTTCAAGAAGCACTTCACTTTTATTAAAAATTTCAATGTGCTTTAAATACAAAACGCTTTTACTAGAAGTGCTTCTAAACAGAAGTGTTTTTTTTTTTTTAAAAAGCAACTCCAAACGAGGCCTATGTTGTATTTTCAAAGACGCACTTGCAATAATGCTATTCCCAGTCACTTGGTAAAAACTTATACGTGGCTCTAAAAAGACACTTCCAATGAAAGCACTTATGAACAAAAGCACTTTATAGAGAAGCAGCTATAAACAGTGTCGGTCAGTAGGAATGGGTTCAAGTAACAAAACTTAAAATTAATAAAGCCAATTTCAACACAGCACTTCAAAATAAAACCGAATAACAAAGGATGCGATGTTCATCATCATAAAGGTGCCAGGCACAACATAACATATCAAAATCCTTCCTATATCTGCTCACTCAAGCATAACTGCAAAAAGTTTTCTAAATTGTTTTGCATCCATGATCAAGACTGTGAAGTAATCCTCTTAGATTGCGACAGCGATCCGTCCAGCGACTTGGTCGAGATCCCTCTGGCCACTGGATGTGATTTTCCTTCCACTGAAACACAGGAAGAATACAAGTAGTTTAGTTGCCAAAAACTTCAATTCATGTTGTCGTTTGTCATGATGACAGGAGAACCCTCTACACCAAAATTTATATACGAAACCAGAGTGATGTGAAAGAAACTCACCCTTTGGCATCAACATCAACGATGTTCATCTTCTGCAATTGCTGAAGAATGTGACGAGCAATAGCGCCACTGCTTTTACAGAAATGAGGTGGGCGACTGCCGTTCCTCTTGCTCCCTCCATAGATCCTGCGGAAGGCACCAACACCAAGACCACCCCTCAAGTAGATTTTCCTTGCCATGGATGCTACAAGGAAAATTAAATTCGGATGAAGATACGTGCAGTAAACAGTCTTATCACACCAATACTAGTGGAAGGTTTTGTGTGTATGTGGAGAAAGGGGGAGAGAATTCCACATACCAGATCTGATGTAGTACCAATCAGGGTCATAAGGTGCAAGCTCCTTGAATGTAGCGGTCTTCACAATGTCGGTCCAGTCAGGAAGCTCAATCTATCAGATAACACAAAACAAAACATTAGAAGAAAATCCTCATTTTCAAGGGACAAGACAACAAAGTACACCTGGTAGCGAGTAAGGATAGATTATTTACAAAAATTCATAAAGCAAATGAACGACACTAAAATGTCAAGGGATAGAAATGACCCATGTCTCTACCGGCAATCACATTTCTACCTTCAAAGATATCACTTGACTATCAGAACATCTGTTTTTGTTTTCAGAAATGGAAAAAACAAGAACAAAACACCAGCTAAATAAGATTTTTTTCGTAACAAAACTAATGAGCTTGTAGCCAGAGTGTGTACAAGATTGTAGCACCATCTGCAGTAATAATTAGGTTTCGGCATAAAGTTCAGCATCCATTACTGACAGCCACAACTAAAGGGACTAACGTGACAGTAGTTTACAAACATTGTATGCAATTTTTGTTCACTCGAAAAAACTGAGAAACAGAAACGATCCTACTATAGGAGGAACAGAAACGACGACTACAACATGCTTAAGACTAGTGAGCCCTTTATAAGGACCAAAACAACACAGCACATATATAAGTTAAAAGGCTCTACTATGTTTTCATAACAACTATATACTCTTGTGTCCTCAGCGCCACTTGATAGCGAAAATGGCATATCCAGTTCGGTGTTTTCTCGAAGAATTGTCATTCCATAATTTCCTTTTCCCTTTTCTTCTCAGAAAAATGTTAATTTCTTTTTCCCTTTACAAGCCAAATCAGTTTCCTCTAATCAAATCACACAAATTGAAAATTATAACAGATCAAACAAATCCAACCTCCTACTTCCGCTAATTAACACTTATTTCAGTATACAAACTTAAACAAATTCGAATGCTGCAGAACCTAAAATTGAAACCAAATGTTCAGATTATCTAAGCTTGCAATCTGTTCATATCACAAAAGTATATCGATACACACAGATATATACATACATATATATATATACACGCAGAAATATAAAGACAGACAGAAAGAGAGAGAGAGACTGACTCGGCCGGAGCGCTTCAGGTGAGCGGCGTAGGCCTTGACGAATTCATGGGGGGACACGTCCTTCACTGTTCTCGCCGTCTCCATTTTCCGATTACGTAAAGCTCTGCTTCTCCTTTTCCTTCTGCTGCTGCGGCGGAACACGTCCGAGTCTTCTGGCTTGTGCGTATGAGAGGAGTGTAAGCAAGGTTTGGGATTAGGGTTTTATGTGGCTCGACTGTTGAAGCTTATGGATCCCAAAGGGAAAGTACATGTTTAGCCCTAGCCGCTTTCGTTATTTTCTCTCAGAATCTTATATTGGGCTTCTTTCACATATCCCCATATTTGGGCCCAACTAAATCAGTTTTGGGTTTTTGGTAATACTGTAGGCTCAAGCCCAAGTATGGTGGGTAAAAAACATAGGCTTACATATAATGAGTCCCCGACCCGGTCTCTTGGTCATCTGATTATTAAGAATTTTTGGTCACCTATTCTTAAATCAGATATTAAGAATTGAAATTAAAACATAAAAACCACATTCATTTATTTTTCACCATAATATCAAATTCAATGGTGAGTAACCTTACATTCATTGATCACCTAGCGACCAGAAGAATATTTATGTAATTATACTAGCGTTCTTAAAATTATGATCGAATCTCGTATTGCTCTACAGAAGTCACAAATTATATTGTTTTTTAACATACCAACCTCGACACAGTTATATTGGGGCGACAAAATGAAAAGGAGAGCCTTGCCATTTATCCCCAAGCTCAATCGAATAATGCAAGTTAACTGTATTAGAAGGGTGGTCAACAATTTATCCAGTAAAAATGTGATTCAATAAATAGCAACACTCTTAAGAGAAATATATATTCAAATTTTGAAATTGTGTGCTTAGTTGTATATTGGTAGGATTTATTTTTTCCTGGATTTCATGCTTCCACATGGACAAAATCTTAAGTCCATTGTGTATTAGTGGCCATTGTTGATTATATTTGCATTTTTATTTTTTATTTTTTGGTTATTAGTGTACGTAAAACAAATTCTTGATTGACTAGGTCTCTTTTTTGAAGATATATATCCATCCCACTGAAAAATAGAGTCAAAAACTAAACACCACTCTAAGCTCAAAATCTTCCAAGTATATATATATATATATATATATATATATTATGCAGACACAAGAAAATGATAACACAATTAAGAGAAAAAGGTGTATTTGGTTATGTCTTTACAGTCAAAGTTCTACTAGGATTCAATCACCACCACTAGCTCCAAACCTGCCACCTACACAAGCTACTATCTCTCTCTCTATATATATGCATCATTCCAGCTTAAATTTACTTGAGTTCTCTGTGCCACCGCAACCTCCGATCGAGATCATTTCTTCCAAGCTATATCACATATTAATTTGATCCGTCGTCGACCAATTGGACTCCGAAATGATCATCAGCTCAGACCAGCTGCCGGTCGGCTTTAGGTTTATGCCAACGGATGAAGAGTTGGTCACTCACTATCTAATGAACAAGGTGTTGTATCGGCCTGTACCAGCTGCTCGGGAAATTCGGGAGATCGATGCGACTCGATTCTATAGCGGACATCCTAAGAATCTAGGTATTTATTTGGTTCTTTTAGAATTAATATTTTCTTATGGTTAATTTGTTAGCTAAGTATCTATATATGCATGACATTATCCGATCAGATCCATGAGTTATATGATGATCGATCGATGTCCTTGTTTCAGGTAAAATTTGCTTAGCACAAGCAAGTTTTAGGTGACGTGCATATGGGTGGAGGGGCGGATTCTTGGGTACAATTAGAGTACTATCTTCGATTAGTATCTCTCATCACGTGACACGTGTCACAAAATGTAGAGGGGAGAAAATTTGCCCTGATGAAGCACAAAGTGTACTTGCTAATAATAATTAGGTCTAACTAAAATAGGTAGAGAGGAGGAAATGTATACGTAAATACAATCATATTTTCAAAAAGAATATTTTTTCAATCAGAAAAATAGAACTAATTAGCTGCTGTAAACTTTGTCCCAACAAAAATACAAAAGAGGTTAGAAGTTGTTAACAAATAAAAAAAACTTAGTATAGGTAAGGACTAGTTTTTGGAAAATATAAGTTCTCATATACCACGTAATGCCTTAAACATAAAGTTTAAAAATCAAAAAATCAAATACAAACTGCAAGAAAATTTGGGTCAAACTTCAATGGTACGTACCATTGAATGGTACGTACTGTTGAATGGTTTAAGATTCATTTGGGGCCCACCGCAAATTAATCTGGGTCATTCAATGGCCGTACCACTAAATGGTACGTACCACTGAAGATTTTTCCAAAAAAGTTAACTTATCTGAAAGTGAAAGGCGTACAACTTCGTGCAATATATAGCATTTTCTTTTATATTTGAGAACTATTTATTAACCAGTATATAATTTTGTATTACCTATTATTTACTTGCATGCAGTGACGTTCTCCTGCGGGGAGAGAGAATGGTTTTTCTTCATCCAACAAAGTGAAAGTGGTCATGCATCCCAGAGAAGATCAATCCGAGTAGTTGGAAATGGATTAGGGTTTTGGAAACCGAACGGATCAGAAGATCCCATCTGCGATGAGGATGGCAATGCCTTTGCCTCCAAGATCTCTCTCACTTACTTCTCGGGAAGAAGTCTTTCGCATGCAAAGAGAACACACTGGAAAATGGTGGAGTACCATTTACATGATCACGTCGAGTCTAACACGGAAGAAAAGTACCAAGGTAAAAAACGAAAATACTTGTCTTCTTTCTTTAATTATAATGCTCGCCAAAACTACGTTAAATTACATGTTACCTCCCCATTGTCTTTTGAAAGTCAAGATGATTTACCTTGGCACTTTGATCAACGTCTCACTTGCCCCCATGTTAAGTTCGTCTAGGCTCATGCGTTACTCTTCTAATTTTCTGCCACATTGGAGCCACATCAACGGTTTCATAATTTTTGAGAGAGTTTTTAAGGAAATATAGGCAGTTGTGACTTCTAGTAGACAATATGAAATATAACCATACTTTACTTTCATGGGGCACTGCAACGATTACATGCCTTATTTCGGTAAAAAAAAAAAATACTATTTATTATATTTTATGGAGTTTCCATCATTTTATTTTCAAAGAATACATAGTTTTTTTTTTTGTTGGAAAATAAGTTGCTTATTTTTAGAAGTACTTTCTAATTCTACTACTTTTGGATGCAGTGCAGAGAAGAGAATGGGTATTGGGCCGAATGATAAGAGGAACGGATTACACTGGTTTTTGAGGATTTTGTAAATTTTGGAATTTTTTTATAATTTATTCTTTAAATAACAGAGACAGCCTCCAAGATAAAATACTTCATCATTTTTTCTATAAAATGTTGCTGCAGGAAGCATTTTATTAATGTAATAAGAACATTTATTTATTTATTTCTCCTTTCATCCAGGTCCTATTTTATTTATCTACAATTTTATGAGATATTTTTTGCTTCATTTGTTCAATCAAGCTTTCCAATTTTTTGCAGAAGATCCTCCTTCACTCAAACTCTCTTCAGCCAATTTTTTTGTGCTTTATTGCATTCGCTTCTATGCCTTCACCAGCAAGCAAGCTCTCCAATTTTCTTCTTATCTCATGCCTTGTGGCGTAATTACAGTAATGTTGCGTGATCATTTTCTTTCGGTTTAAGAAAGTAATTAATTCAGGATAATGTGCTGGAATCATTTTCTACATGATGTTGATGGTGTTTCCCTATTCTTTCTTGGCATTGGTCTCGTTTTTATGTTGCCAATCTCACAGAGTCATACCTGGTATTTTTTTTTCCCTAAGGAGAAAATGAAAGACGGAAAAACAATAACTTCAAAGGAAAAGGTAACACAAATGGAGTTGGTGGGAATCAAACTCAAGCAGTGGAGACTACTGGACAACTGCTTCGACCATACGCAGTGAAGGCTATCTCATTAGCGTATTTGATCTCAAGACATTGTGGACTGGAAAGAATAATCACAATTGTTCCTAAATCAACCGAAGGAGAAATTTTCAAAGTGTCCGCTATTTAAGCGGGTATTCCATTTGTCATAAAATAAGTAGAGGGACAAAGAAAAATATATCATCGGAAGATAGTGACAAATTGGTAATCATAAGGACAAGTCTAGTCTAGGAAAGACAATCAATCATCGGAAGAGAAACCGTTTGGATGGAGGCTTCATGTTTACTTTAGAAGATATTATCGAGATATACATGTTTATTGTCCTCCATGTTAATAACTTAATTGTAAATATAATTTTGAGCAAATAACTAATAAATATTATTAGATTTTGGTTTACTGAATTCCTCGTAGTATTTTATGGAAAGGAAAGTAAGTTTTCTACCCAAAAACGGAGGGAAAACACTTCAATTAGCAGAAAGTAGTAGTGTCTTTGAGTTTAAATGACAACTTTCATCTTTAACGACGATTTCAAGTGTTTTGCGACGGTTGTTCCACTTTTAATGACCACTTCAGGGCTTCCTACGTGTCAACCGTCTTTAGTAACGAGTTTTTTCGTCGCTAACCGCGGCAAAATGTATTTTAGGCAGCGGTTAAATAAATCGTCGCTAAAAATCGTAGGAAAAGTGTAACTTCTCTTTGCCCGGTTTAGACAATGCTTTTTCACTTCAACAACGTAATTTTACAAATATCCCCTCATCACTGTCTCTCTAATTGTCTATGTTTATAGACATTATACAGAAATATTGTTTAAAATTGCTCTCTTGAATAATCTTTGTGATCTTTTACAATATCGTGGTGACATGAAGCCTGCAAATCCTCATTTGTGTAAAGCCTGCAAATTCATACAGCCAAAGCTCCATTAAAAGAAAATTAATAAAGCTAAAACTCAGAAGTCACGGATTTACAAAACAAAAATAACAATTTTCCCTTTCCCTTACTGTGCATGAAAACTAATAAGCTATATGAAAGCATAACTACTCCGGTACCAACCACAAAACTATCAGAGGAACAGAAACTAAAGCCTTAGCTCACGAATAAAATAAAAATCACCAACTCCACACTGCACGAGAAATTATTGCATGACTATGAGGATGAAATTCAGAAACAGCAGTAAACAGAGAGGAACCAGGTCATTGGAAACTCATTGAATTAACTCCATTCACACGAAGCGCTACAATAGATGAGAACAAGAGGCACCGGAACACCATGTGAATAGGAATCCCGTAACATTATGAAACTCCACTAATATGTAAATGTTTTCATGTGGTGTGAAAGATGATTGAAAGAGGGAGCTTTAAAGGAGGGCAGAATCAAAGGCCTCTAAAACTAAATTCAAGGAGGATAGATTAAAATTATTGACTCTAATACAATCGCTAATTTTTTAAATTTTATTTTGGTGCAATACAATCGCTAATATTTAGTCGTTCATAGGGACCAAAATTCCACTTCACTGTTCCCTACCTTCTTGTATGCTTCTGTTGGACCAAAATAAAATCCCATTTACTTATCATCTAATTAGCCACTTTGGTATCTATCTATGCACCCTATGTTCCAGCAAGAAGTGACCTCCAATAAAAACCTACAATTACAACCAAAGTGTTTACTCTTTTTTACACACACACACACCCCCCATCCTCCTCCTTCTTTTTGGATATATGAATAATTTTTTTCGGAACCTCCAACTTTAATTTTCAAATTCCACTTCATTGAATTGAATTACTAAAATAATCTAACAATAGGATTGATATTTGAACCAAAACCAATTACCAAGTACGCAAACGGAGCTCACAAAATACAATTTATTCAACATTAGTTTTATAAAATGTGATTAAAGAGAAACAACATAGATAAACAAACACAAGATTCAGGATACATATAGCCTCGAAGTTTCTTATCTTTATCTGATGACCCAGTTAACAGATGATCAACGTACACAGTCAGTCCTACTCCGCTGCAATTCCAGATATGGGTTCATGAATAAATTTAAAAGTTGCATGGGCAACTTATGGACAAGATCACATGAATCAGATTTAACATACCTTAGAGGTCCAAATGGAAGCCAGATACATCCCAGCGGAACCCTTGACAATCAGCACAAGTAAGGGAAGAGAAACTTAAGAGCAATGCAAGATGACAACAAATACAAATTGGAAACTAAAAATGCAGGTGTACCCATGTTACAACACAAAAAATGAATTGCACATTATGTCAAGTTTTTGCACCAGTCAAATGAATGAAGGGCCACTGTCTCGAGGGACAAATGAAAGATATATAAGGAAATGAGATCTTATTTTAATGTAATAGTTACATTTCTTTCTATTTAGTTCCCTCCCGCTCAAATTTTCATCGCATTTCATTTCTAAGTTTCTAAGTTGTGAAAATTTATGTAGAAGACTTGTTATGGTGATAAAGAAAAAATGTAAAAGAATTAAAAGATAAATAAATCATGTTAGAATGTGTGAGTTTGAGAAGTAAACATACCTCAGCATGTAATACAACCAGAAAACTGCAAGTACAATGCCAGTAAAGAGTGAGTACCAAGTCCATCGCCGGTGATGCTTTGAATCATGAAGTAATCCTATGATTGCTGAGTGAACATGCTACAACAACTACCCAATCTGTTAAATTTTTAAATAGTTAATTATCTCACATCAGAATAATGTAAAAGACACGCATCTAAGCATAGACACATCATGCTAAGCTTACTTCCTCAACAGTGAATAATTACAGATTAGGTTCAAAACCCGAAAAATATACATGGAGTATAATACATATACTGTATTGTCTGTTCCCACATGAAACAAGTCCAAACAGGTACATCTCATATACAGAATTCCGAAAGAACCAACAATAAGAAATATATCATTCTGAGTTGGTTGAGCACTTAAACTATAATGCCACAACCATATCATGACTGATAGCACAGGACTCTACTAATGATAAGTATTGGAAAATCACATGCAGATATAATCAACCATGAGCACATCCCCTCCATGAAGTAAGCATGAAAACGCTGTTGATCAACAACAAAATATGACAGTTCATGGAGTAAGTAAATATATTTTTCAAAATCATAGCCACAAATTTTGCATATAACAAGTAGTTGCCATCTCGATCAAAAACAAAACATATCACTTCGTGGAGTAAAAATATTTTTTGAGAAAAACGTATCCACGAAATCACATATACAAGTAGTTGCCCATCTGACTCCAAGGCGTTACACAATCTCATTATCGACATTAGAGCGACCGAAAATGAAGATAAAGATTCATCCTTTACGAAAGACAAGAAAATACGACGTGCCTCAAATGTCCCAGGTTTCATAAACAACAATAATGCACTCAATCCACAACTTATATCTAATCCTTTCAACAACAAGAAGCTCTCACTGTTAATAACAAATATTACTAAATACACATCCTAATTGAAATCCAATGGCTCCTAAAGAATAAATCGAAACGTAATCGGAAAAAACCCCCATTGTCATGCATGTGCTGTAAACCCAAAAAAATGGTAAATTTCAATGGTAAAATCAGAATCAGCAAGAAAATTACTTCATACTTTGTAAGAAACCAAAATGTAAAAATGTAAACTTGTTTTAGTTGGAGAGAAACTTTACCCTCCATAAATGACTCTGCTGAGCTTGACTCTTCTCGAATTCACGAACCAACTCTTCTTTCTCTGTAAATTTGACAACCCAGTTAGCGAAATTGAATGAAAATTCAAAAATTTTACCAAATGTAAAGAGAGAAGGGGAGGAGAGAGAGACCTTGAGCATCCATGGGGCGAGAGAGAGGTCGTCGTCCTGTGAATTTCTCAGTTTTCGTGCTCGGCTTCCTCATCGATCCCTCACAGTTTTTCTCAGTTGAAGGCTTCAATATTTTCTGTTTGGCCGTCGGGTGAGTGGAAAGGAAAAGGAAGGAAAGGGATTTCTCTGCCGAAATTCTAAGTCCTATCGTGGACGGTGGATCAAGTGGGACTGTGCTTCTCCTGTTATTTGTGGGCGTAGGATGAGTAAAAGCGATTTTTTTTTTTTTTTTTTTTTGAATTCGGAACTGTACGGAACTGGCGGAACTTGCTTTATTTATTCCCCGCAAATGTTTAAGATGTCGTCTTTGTTTTTAATTTTCACGTTTGGTTTTTGGATGAACTGCTTTAGCTATGCATTGTATATCTTTCTCAACAACAAAAAAACATAGTTCATACGATCAAAGTCTATTTTCTATTATCTGAACACTAAATGTCAGAGAGATTATATTCATATGATATATGATATGACAAGTAATGTGTATTTGTCACGTCAATTAATAAATATATTTCATTTGATATAGTATCTCAATGTGGTCTAAATATGTGGCGTTCCTAGCATTACTCTTCAGCAAATTCAACTCATGTCAATGTAATCCCGTCATTGGTTCTATCAATCATTCTGTCAATATGAGGGTTATTTTCATATATAGAAGCCTTTGAAATTGCTATAGATGTGTTATAAGCTTTCGTTTCTCTAAACTTTTATTTTCTCATCACTAAGTTATCTTTATTCTAGATGTTTACTCATTTTTATTCATTGTGTGTTAATAAATGCAATATGCGCCCTAATTTAGTATAATCCACAGTTAAATTATTTCATTTTGAATATATTACGTTTACTAACACACTAGAAATGAAAATTGGCATAGTTAATGAGGAGGAAAATTTTGTTAAGTCCCCATAACTTGTTATTTATTGTGAGTTTAGATAGACAGCAAAACATCATCGAATTCAATTCCTACTCATTCAACTTGTTTGTATTTTTAATGAAACTAAAGGCTTGTAGGTATTAGGTCGATCGTATTGTTTAGACACAATCGCTTTGCATGTTATGTACCTTGGGGTCCAAGCTAACTATGGAAGCTTTGCATTAGTAGTTCGACGTATGAAGAAAGTACACTACCAAAAGCACACAAGTCCCTTCCAACTTAGGCCGTAGTGAGTTTTGTAGTGAGTTTTGACCCATATGATCGCGTTGATCCATTTTTGTAAATCAACATAGAATGTGATCTACAAAATCCTTTCATCCATTCTTTAGCCAAACAGCATTGATTTTTCTATTTTAGCAACAACATCGGCAATTCCGTTAATGAACCTCCTTTTTGTAACCTTACAACAGTTCTATAAAAGCAAGAAATTAGCTGCAGACCAACTCATCAAGCAAACTAAATACTCAACAATAGCTCTCAACTAATTGCAATCCCTTTTTTCAATTACATGTTTCATCTTCTTGATTGATTCAAGCTTTTTTAATTTTTATCTTTCATGTTCTATATGATTATTGTCATGAGGGCCAATAATTTGAAAAACTCAGTTAATTAAGATATTGTTTTTGAGAGATGATGAAGGCCTGCGGAGTCGGACTCTAGTCGCCGTTGATGTAATCTTTATATATAAACCAATATTGTTTTGTCTTACCTTGCTTTGTTTTAGACTTTACTTTTTGTAGTTTTCTCCAATATCTTATTTAAACACAGTAACAAGCGAAGTGAAACTTTTCATATTTTATATCGGCTAAATTCGCGAATTGGAGATAAGCGGACTCGAACCGCTAACATCCGCTGCAGGGTAAACTACCGTCTCTCAGGCCCCCGACTAATTCTACCATAGAGGCCAACGATAGATAATAACTCCTCCCCGAACACAGCTTACAACTTTTATCGTACTGTGCTCTCCAAAGAGCAACTCTTCTCAAAATCTCAAAAAGAAAGGTGCTGAGTGGAATCTCATTCTAACTAAGGATTCTTGAGGAGGGCTTTAGCAGTACTTCTGCTTAGAGAAAATGGGCCTAGTTAAAGAAAATAAAAAAGCCTACAAGATTTATTTTATATGATATTAATGTCTAAAAGTCTTTCAATAATTTCATTGATAAACACTTAGGCACGATGCATTTTTAATCTGACCCTATCCAGACATTTGATGAGATAAAAGGTTGAAATAACATACAATATTTATTTTCAATGTCATAGGATACAAGTGTACACAAA
The DNA here is from genome assembly GCA_018257905.1 of Gillenia trifoliata. NCBI lineage: Eukaryota > Viridiplantae > Streptophyta > Magnoliopsida > Rosales > Rosaceae > Gillenia > Gillenia trifoliata. The sequence continues at coordinate 3,213,254 of CM031085.1, read as the reverse complement.
TTCATGATTTTGACGTTGGAAATTGAAAATGGATATTTCATGGAGTACTATACATCATAAAATATTCCATTCACAAAGCACTTCATGCTTTAACCATTTTTCAAATTTTCAAGGGCAAAACTATGATTTTGTTACACGGGCGGGCTAGTTATTTTGGCATCTGCTATTTTTTATCTTCATCCATTTGCACAAAAAAACTAACTAATAACCACACATATGATGGAAAGAAAATTTGAGAAAGGTGATTTTCACACATTTTTTAGCTTCGCAAACACTTTTCTTTATTCTCGGCCATTGGATTGAATATAACGTAAACAACATATAAGATTAAATAAGAGTGTGTGAAAAGTTAAAGAAAACGCGTGTTTATCTTTTTTCAAAATTAAACACATCATCAACCACATATGTATGTATTTTTTTTACCAAAATCAAAAGATAAAAGAGCAATAAGTGAAGAGAGTCTTCTCAAGAATGAAAAGTGTGACGGATTCAAAATTGTTAATATACACTTAAGCATTGGGAGCCGAAAGAGTAGGATCTGGACTAACTTTTTAAAAATTGTGAAGGGTATGCTAATATATATTAGTACGGGTCCCTTTTTAAAAATTATAGTCATCGTGTCTAAATCAGTACGTAATGCTACACTTATCACATTTTTTATATTATATTAAAAAATGTTATATTATACTATAGGTAGTGCTTATCAATACAAATGAATCACACTTCTATTAGAGAAATGTTACAATTATGATATAAAAAATATAATAAGAGTAGTATTTTCCTTCTAGACCAAAAGAATATGAGTAGTTGGAAATGTGGAAGGATTTTGGAAACTAAGTGGATCAGAAAATCCATCTAAGATGAGGATGGCAATGTCTTTGGATCCAAGATCTCTCTCACTTAATTCTAATGAACTCTTTTACAAGCGAAGAAAAATACTTAATACACACTCAAATTATGGTCAAATCGCACATTGTATTTTCAAAAGTCACGATGATCAACCGTGCTCTTTATTGACAATTGAGGGAAAAGTGAGATGCCGAATCTATCAAGAGGGCAAGCGGGTAATGGTGACTTCCAATGGACACTTGAGCATGACCGTTATTTATATACACAAAATTAACATCATTGGTGACACTATAATATAGGTATGCCCTATCATTATATGTGAAATTTGAGAGCGTGTTAACAATAACAATAATTTTGTGTGTCTAAATAACATCACATTTGATAATTTATTCTTTGATAACATAGGCAGCCAACAGAAAATACTTCATCATTTTTGTTTTAAAATGTTCTTACGTATTTATCTAGAACTGCAGTAAGGCTGAAGGAAGCATTTTAAACAAAGACCGACATTAGGTTTTCTTTTATTTTATTTTTATACCAGCATTATTGAAGTAGCGGAGAATCGAACTCAAGACGTCGGGTGCAACGGTTCAATGCTCCACATGTTAGGTTAATATGGTAATATGCTTCATTGCTTGATTTGTTCAATGAAGCTTTCCAAATTCGTTGCAGAAGATCCTCCTTTCCTCAAACTCTCTTCAGCCATTTCCTTGAGCCTCAGTGAATTTCCTCTTATGCCCTCGTCAGCAATCAAATTTTCCAATTTTCTTCTGATTTCATGCCTAGTAACAATCCCATACTCATCCGGGTTCAAACACAATCCAACTTTGTAGCCGTTGCAGATGCAACTCCGGTTGTAAAACTGATCCGCAAAATTCGGCCAACACAGAAGTGGGACCCCCATGCTTATGGCATCCATGGTTGAGTTCCACCCACAATGACTTAAGAAACAAGCAACAGATGGGTGAGCCAAAACCTTCTCCTGGGGCGCCCAGGGAACTATCTTTCCGTGACTCGCCGGTATTCTCTTTTCGTACCCGTCTGGGAATTTGGCAGAAGAGCCGTTGGTGAGGGCTGATCGGTTAACCCATAAGAATGGCCGGCCGACAAGTTCAACGCCTAGAGCTAGTTCATCAATTTGGTGCTGGCTGTATTTGGCAATGCTGCCAAATGCAACATAAACAACTGATCTGGGAGGTTGTCTGTCAAGCCAGCTCAAGCAAGTAGAGTCCTCCGGCCAGAAGGTCCCGGCAGGTTTTCCACTTGCAAGTAATGGACCGAGTGGGAGAATGTTTGGGATCATATCACCAACAAGGGGGTTGAGCTCACGAAACCAGTTACACAGAATCCAGCGGCATTCTTTTAAGTTCTGATGAATGGAAAATAAGATCTGGAATATCATCTTCTGCGCAATCTGGTTTCCGGGATAGCTCCAGACCAAATCGCCAGCAGTCAGCGGAAGCAGGTCCGGTGACAGATGAACCTTATTCCCCTTCATTGCTGGAGTTCCTGTGAAGTTCAATTTTCAAATAAATCACAAAAATCAGCTCTCTGCTTTAGCTAACAGTAGAAAGGCTAAAATATATGTAGTTCAAGCTTTGAAAGACTTTAAGTTGCATACCGTTGGAGTCTATAACTCCGGTCTCAATCAGCTTCGGAATGCTGAGTGCCAAGGCCAAACCTCCAGGTGCAGATGGCCAGAACATCGCCAACTTAATCTCCATTTTCTCAGCAAACTCCAAAGCCCAACCGAAAAATGCATCAGCTATGATACAGGTCACCTGATTACCCTCCAGGTTGGCCTTGTTTAACACATTCTCCAGATGACCAGGCATGACTTTGAATATACTCTCACCCACTTTCCCTTCATCACTTCGCGGATCTTCTTCTGGTAATCCGTCAGGGACCGCGACTAGCCTGACCTGATCACACTGCTCGCTGTCCAACTCCGGCTGGGCAGCCATCAGACGTGCACGTAAAGACTCTGGTATCACAAGTGTGACCTTGATTCCATGACCGGCAAGTAGATACGACAACTTTATGAATGGTGCAACATGTCCTTGTATAGGGTATAAAACGAGTACAACATGGATAGCCTTTTCTTCATCTGGTCTTTCCAGATTGGAGGAAGTAAAAAACTGTCTGTGTTCCATGTTTCCTAATCGTCTCTCCACACACTTTCTCTATAATTTCGTCCCCGAAAAATAACTCACAAGTAAACGCGAGGAAGAAGAAAATATTGGATTCCTCTATATATACAACCTTAAAATGAAAGACTACTCCAGTAAGCATTGCAATATTTCAGGAATATATATTAGTTTTTGAAGTAGCATTCATCCATTTTCGGCGTTGGTTATGCGAAAAACCAACATCATCTTTGCATGAAAGAACATATATAATACTTAATAGCAGTCATTCATCTTTGATGAAGAATTTCTCTTCCAGATTTTGTGATCAGAAACTATTTCGAAAGCTCAAATTCATGGGATCAGTATGTCGAGAGATGGCCATCGACTTCCATATTATCGAAATCTAATGGAAGATTTGGCACGAAAACAAGAAAATCGTTTTAAACTATCATCCGACAACAGACAGTGCAAAAAAAGAAAAAGAAGAACTACGGCCAGCCACACCTTCCATACTGCTATAAGATTTGTGACAACTGCGTTTTATATCTGTTCTTCCGTTCGATGGTGTACAAGACAATGTGTGGATGACGTAGGCATGGGAATATGGATATAGGACGGCTTTTAAGACCATCAAACAGCGTACAAAATTAATTAATGGAAAATGCTAGGAAGACTATCTTTTCAGACCATATTTTGTAAATCACATGATGTGACGGTTGATGGTGTACTGAAACCCCTTAGTGCGGCGTAGTTCAAGCCCCCACCCCTTAGTTTAAATATATATCGTTGTATTAAAAGTTAAAACTGAAACCCCCTTTCAAGTTTTACGAAAAGGAAGTTGGTTAGCATCAATTAAAAAAAATATGAAGAAAAAAAGGGACAATATACAATATATTTCGGTGCACTCCTTATCCACCCCATTCTGATCGATGAATCTTCAGCACACTTGTCGTAATTCCATAGATAATTCCATCTTCGAGATAAAACACTAGTTTGCGCAATGAATTTAATAGGTAAAATGGAGAATATGTGATGCGCTATATCATCTGCAAGATCGCTAATTCTGTCACTGTTGTTCTCACGGTGCTTTGTAGCTCTAGTTTTTTCCGGGCTGCGAGATATTTTGTAACGAAAACAAGAAGCTTTGTTTCCTATGGTGTTCGCGAGCCTTTCGCAGGGGGCAGGCTAGGAGCACACGGGTTGGCTCGTCCGCTGGTCCGAGCCTTTCTATTGGCGTTTTTGCTCCAACAGGCTTCACTCCTATCCCTTCGGAGGGATGCTCGTGAGACCTTCTGTTGTGTGGTTATTGCCACTATTGGCTTCTGCCATTAGAAAGATGTAATATGTATTAAGTACTTGCGCCACAAGTAATATAACTTCCGTTCATCGGATTGGGCGACTTAATTAGATAAGTGCAGTTAGGTTTTTTTTATTGCCTTGCTTGTTAAGACTTTATTCTCTCTTGATGTTTATACTAGAGATTGCTTGAGATAGGATTTTGTTATAAACTGGTTATAACAAAAATGCCCCACGCTCGCGCATACATAAAGGTAAAGACGATAATTAAAGACGGAATGTAAAGGCTATAATTGAAGTGCTTGAAAGTAAAAACTTGTAAGTAAAGAGCGATAAGTAAGAGCTGATAACGAAAGACTTTAAGTAAAAAGATCAATGTTATTACATTTTAAGTTCATCACATACTGAACAAACGTTCATCGGGTTGGTTTTTGTTCCATCAGGATAGTTTTCTATTCTATCGGGATGGTTTTAAGGCTAGTTCCTTAAGGGAGATGATCAAAGACTCTCTGGCCTAAGATTCTCAATCGATACTATCACCGGTTTGGCTGGATAGCAGAGCTAAATTCACTACTCCTCGGGGGAGTTAGGATATATGATCCTAGGTTGCTGGTCTTTGGTTTCTCGAAGTCGCTGGCTACACAAGTAGTGCGAATGAGAAAGCAGCAGATAGAGACGAAGTCTGTATCTGGGAAAGGCTTTGAGGGGTTTCCTCAGAGGTTTCTTTCTGAACTAGAGAGTTCTGTTTTTAATTGGTTTGAGTGTCCTTGTGTGTGAATCCTCTCCTCGTTTATATAGACCAGCAGGGAGCCCATGTCATCGCCGTCACTTCTCTCTGTCTTTGAAGACTTAGTGAGGAAAGGCTCAATCCGGAAAGCACAGGTAATGCCTCTGATCAGCCTACTCCCACTGAGAAAAGGTTCTTTATTTGTAGTCTGGTTCCCTCCAATTTGCCCAGTGCTTTACATTAAATGATGTTCAGACTTCTTTCCTTTCTGTTCACTAGCCTGGGTTGGGCCCCTTCTTTCTTAGGCCCAACCCATTACCAAACTTTAAGTCATGGCCCAAAGTTCATATAGACAACTAGATGCTTTATGTGACTGCTGTCACTTCGCTCCAAAACCGTCATTTGAAAACCGTCATTTGGAGACTTTAGCCGTTCTCTGAAGATCTGATTTGCTTTCCCATATTGCAGAGATCTTTGCAATGAATGCTCTAGTGGGAGTAGGTGCAGGCACTGAATGCTCTAGTGGGAGGTAGACGCACCCTTTTATCCTTCATTATTTACTGAACTGGGCTGGGCCCTTCTCCTTATGCTCAACCCATTTGCCTGTAACTCTATTCTAGTCCAGTAGGTATTTTTCGGTGTAAACACATGGTATATTATATATATATAAAAAGAGGGTTTGAGACTTTGGGGGTCTTACATTTATATGAAAGTGCAATTGTTTTCTGGCCTGCAAATACAAAATAAATTGCAAGTCTTTATTTATATTGTATGCATTCATGAAGATATTGTAGGGTAAATCTTGGCGTTGGATCTAACCTCCTCTGCAAGGAGCCAAATTTGGGAGAGCAATTTACATAAAACGGATTCACCGTCACGTGGCGTCTCAATCCAATACCACATTGTCACGTGGAAAAAAGTTTACACTTGACAATATATTATTGAATATGGAATGCCACATGGCGGTGAATCCGTTAACGCAAAAGGATCTGCCGAATCAAACTACTTTTTGTTTCCCTTTCGTGGTAAGAAAGGCTCTTTCCCTTTTCTTTACTTTGTTCTAAGAATTTTTGGCAAATCAAGTTTTTTTTTTTTTTTTTGCAAAAATAATAATAATTAATCAATTAATTAATTAAGCAAGCTGCCTATCAGTAATTCTTATCCAATTAGTTCAGGGAACAATTAATGGTCCTTCGTATTAGTGAAGTCAAAACTAAGAAAATTTGGAAAACGCTAAAGACATTTCATTTTTATAAACCGCATCTGAAACACATTTCTAATAAAAGTGGGACCTACTTGTATTGTGGATCCAACCTCTATTAGAAGAGTGATTTAGATGTGGTTTACAAAACGTGGTCTCCCTAACTAGCATTTATACAAGTATATCAAAATAGGACAATATTGGACTTGGAAAATAGTACTTGATAGTTAAGCACTTGGTTTGAAATTTTTCCAACCTACCTTTGAGTTCTGAAGCGGTTCATGGATCATTGTATGGTACTACTGTTGAAGGACCTTTTCCAGAAAAATAATAGCTCCCAACAAAGCACCCATGCCGAATGCAATTTTAAAAGACACAAAAACTATATATGGGATGAGAGTTGCACGCTTGCAGCTCGTCACTCTTTCATTCAACAAATGCAAGTTTTATATATATTGCAGAGTAAAAAGGAAACAGACTACACACCTCACCGGTGAATCTAGGACAGTTATATAGCCGAAACTACGATGAGATCACAATGAAATTATGCACACAGACCGGAGGAAAAGAATGGTTCAACGAATATGCATCCCCCAAACATTTCCACTAGAGTGTTGCATTCCCAAAACATAAACTGCCAGTTAGTTTGACAGAATTCATCAGTTATTAGGGGCCCGATCGCAACCAGTTTCACCATACTAGGGGCTGTAAGCCTCTATATAGCCCACCTCATTGAGATCAAAAGGAACATTAGCACGAAAAAGCAACAAAAAAGAGATTGACTGCAGACCGATAAAAAACTAAAAACTTCAATTGAATCGATATGAGAAACACATCAGTATCTCTTCAAATTGATGACATCAAACTAAAACAACAGTTTCCATCTAGAAAAACGAAACCATAACCAGATAAAGCAAAACCATTTAGCATTACATCTTAGTCTCTGTCAAGCAATTTCAACTCTTTTGTGTCCCCGGTCGAGCAGGTCCGAAGTAGTTGGTTACCAATCCCATAATAGCAAACCTGGTATTTTATAGAACAAAACACAGGAAACAGGAAAGATTTTAGAACAAAACACATGACAAAATTTACAATCCCATCATATCCATTCAAGAATAATAAAATGAACCCATAAATTATGGTGATTACAAGTAGCACTTAAGCCTAACACAACACCCATTTGGGAATACTTCTCTAGAAAGCACTTCTGAATCTCTGATCATAATCGCTTTTACTGAAACCACTTCTATTAGATCCAATGCAAGTCAAAAAATTTAATAAAAATCCAAGTGCTTCACGAAGTAGGTGGTTCTTCTAGAAAGCACTTCCAGGTGTTCTTCTAACTCAAAAGCACTTAACTTCTACTGAAAAACGTTGTCAGAAGCGCTTCTGTTTATCTGAAAAGCGATTTAGCACTTCTAAACAGGCCCAGAGTCACTATTTTTCAGCAAAAGCTGAAATTTTTAACTTCTAAATCTCAACAATTGTTGTTGTTTACACTCTAATTTCATGTCCCCAATCCCAAATGCTTTGGTAAATCAGTAAATCATGCACAAATTACATGGAAATTTACTAAAGTAATTAATTAAATTGTGAACTTACATCATGGCCATGGAGATCTGTTTGAGGTCGTTCTCTATGTTCTTCATGTTCACCAGCGATTGAGCACAGAATATGATCGCAACCCAAGAGCACAACTTGTACTGCAAATTCATATATTCAAATAAGTATTAGCAAATTCCAATCAAAAGTAGCAAATTTGCAATCGAGAGAGAGAGAGAGAGAGAGTACGGACGCGGAACATGACGCCGGCGATGCCGAAGACGACGGCGATGAGACCGGAGTAATCCACTGGGAGATCTTGCGGCGCCACCGCGGACGGCACGTAGCGCTTCGCCGCCGAGGGCTGGCGCGGGTCGTTCACCGTCGATGACATCTCTCTTTTCTATCTGGGCGAGTGTTCTGATGGATCTCGGGCTCTCGCGCGAGTTTTGGAACGTTGAATGTGAAGAGGAAAACAAAGAGTTAAATTATTAGGTCGTGTTTGGTTTGCCTATTATTGTATACGGTCCCAAAGTAAAGAAAAACCGGTTTACTCAAACAGAGCCTAAACAAATAATTTGTTTTGAAGATCAACCAAAATTGAGCTAATGATGACATTTTTATTATTGAATTGAAGAGAAGTTGGATTTGAAAACGATTTTTGATTGAGGAGAAATATGAATTCTCATGAAAGTTGTTCGCTATATGGAATTGGAAAAGAAATAATATTGATCCATATAATATGTTTATGTACATAAATTAAAATTGAGATTAGTTTAATTATTAAAATGTCATTGTTTTAAATAAATTATTTTATACGCAATACTAGGTTAAATGAATGAGTAAAATTGAAATTTTAGCAATACACATACCACCTTCCACCTAAAGAGTTTAATTTTTTTTTTTTTAATTACGAGTTAAAATTCTATTATTGTAACTTTGTGCTTTCATTCATAGAAAATTAGTAACACACGCCATTAATAGTCGAAATTCAACTCCTTGTCGATCAAGTATTTTTATGGATCTTTGACTCTTGTACGAGTGTATGAATTTAAGAACATTAGATATGAAAAGAAAAACACAATTTTTCCGAGCATAATCGAAATTAAGCATTTGCGGGATGTTTAGAAAATCAACCGAAATTGAGCTATCGACGGTAGAACTAAAAGAGTTACTAACACTACAATCAAATTGTATTCTTATATTCAATTCACACGAAATAACGACTTTGATGCTTTAAGAATAACCGTCTCATTTTGTGATTTAACCTAAAATTCCCGTTTAGAGAGAAAGTCAATACTACCCTTACTGTTCTTTGTAATGTAAAAGGATAGAAATGACATTACACGAACACTACAATTACCAATTTGTCCTCCTTTTGCAGTCGGTGTTATTCTGTTCTTCACCCGCCCAATTCACTTCAGCAATGGCGGACCCAGCAACCCCTGCTCCTCCTTCTTCTTCTCCTTATTCTCCAAACCCAGCTCCCCAAATCCAAACCCCTTCGCCATCACCATTAGCAACATCGGCGGCTAGGCAATGGAGATCCCCCGCGCAGAGAAACCTGAGAAACCAGTGGTCCAAGCTAGCTTCTCACAGACAGCAATGGGCCTCTTCTTCCTCCGCTGCAAGATCACACGCCACGTGTCTTGTGAACGCCTTTCTCTCTCTAAAGTACCAATTTCCTCTCTCTCCCTCTCTAAATTTCTTTTCAATTTTCTATATGCTTTTCTGGGTCGTGGTTGGAATTCAATTTCATGCTTAAAGTTCCATACTTTTTGTTAAATCTGCATAATTCTGTGTTTTTGAAATTTGGGTTTTGTAAAATCTGTCAAACTCCGCTAAAATTCACATAGAATTCAGTTAAAGTTTGTATGGAGTCAATGAAAGTTCATTTCTTCTAAAGAGCAATATTCAACTTTAATCTAATCTAAACTACCGGGAGGAGATTTGACTCGGTGCTAAGGGGAGCACGTTCGCTCTAACCAATGTGACTACGTCCCCGTAGCATTAAAATCTCAATTCTATATCTGCTTTTTTGGGGCATGCTTGGGATTTAATTTCATGCTTTTTTTTCTTGTTAAATCTGCATAATTTCTGTATTTTTGAGAGTTGGGTTTGTGCTGATTCTCTCAGATGACAGATACATGCCTTCAATGGAGTTGGGCGCTCTGAGTGACATGCCTGGTTTGCGGGAGAAAGCTTGCCAGAAATTGTTCCAGCAGCAGGTAAATTAATGTTTATTACAACTTACAAGCAAGCTTTTTACTTGACTTCTTTTACTGCAACTCTTGTGGTGTTTACTGGATTTCGTTGCAGGAGCTTCATCGGAGAAAGCTTTTATCATCATACAAGGACATGGTATGCCGTTCTTAACATTCTTCTTAACCATTTGTGCTCTGCTAGTTTTATTAGAGATTGAAACTCTTTTTTCGTCTTCTTTCTTGGTAAATTTGTGAGTTCATTTCCATGAAGTGCTAGGCTTTTCAGAGAAGGAGAATGTTCTGGTCTTATATTGGAGTGGGAGTTGCAGGATACAACAGGTCTAGTTATGGTGATAGACTTCTGCAAAACCTCCGAAAATAAGAAATTGCATCCGTGCTTGTATACAACATATAGTGCTTGTACTGACTGAAAATTCCGAGGATATTAATTAAGATCGAAACAATACATCATATGTTCTTTCAAGACTATGTCAAAATGATTCGGATAAGCAGCACTTTGGACTTTAAAGTTACTAAATAGTAAAGAATGGATTGGTTTCTCCGGGGATTATCATCTTTATGACGTATAGTTGCGTATTGATCAATAAGCTAGGATTTTTCCTTTTAAAGGAGAATAGTTTGCAGTTTTATTAATTTTCTTGTTTTATCTCTATATAATTTACAGGTGTTGGTTGTAACTCACATGGTCAGAACTAGCATATCCATGAGATGCTTTCTCAAAAGGACAAGCAATAGTCCACTCCTACATTATTCTGAGTATTCTGAAGATAAAATTGATCCTGGAGATGGTGATGGGATTCCGGTCTTTACATTTTGGTCGATCTCTTGCTTTGGTTCGTTACATTAAAGATCTTCTCTAATGCATCTTTAAGTATAATGTTCTGGTTTTAAAGATCGTATATACACAGAAGAAGTAGTTTGATAAAATTTTGATCTTTGGAACAATCTCAGAAAAAGTTGCAGGGGAGCTTGTCCAGATGCTTACATCGGAACTGAATCTGAAGGTAAATTGTTGTTTCATTGTCTGCTATCAAATCTTTTATCTAATTCTGCATGTACCTATTACATATGTTGTTCCCCGTGTGCAGCGTTTGCTTGTGGTGGAGTTACTATCTGTTAGTTGCAAAGTTCCTGCGGTAAACAGTTTGCATTGGTCGGATGAGCTTTATCCCGAAGAATTTGGTGATTTGAGTATGTGCAACTTATATTCTGAGGAAACTTGTGAGCCAATTTATCCGAGATTGGATGATCAGAAATCTAATATACCAGCTACACAAACACAATGTAACCAGCAGCCAGATCATGATGTTTTGCAGGTATGAATGCCATTCATGCAACTGGTTATGAAAAACGCAGATTTTAGCCGTATAAAGACATTTATATAAACATACATACCAATGAGAAATTTTGGTCACTCAGATTTTAAAGCAGTTCTATCCGATGGAAAGAACTGATTCGGATAATTTATATTGCTTGTGGGTTTTGCAATAGTTGTTTGCCTTCATGGATCTTCCGTCCTCAAAATCTTTTGATTTGCAGGTTTATCTAGCAACATGGCTTGCAGAGTTGAGCGTAGATTCTCACAGGTAAAATCGCTCTCCGTTCCAACATTCGTTTGAGACTTCTTATTTTAAATAATAGTTTTCGCCATTGCATAACATCAAAGATGTCTCTTGAAGCGCAAAACCGAAAATAGCAGGATGAATATTCATAGTTTAGAGGTTTAAATTAATTTCTTCTCTTTTATTAGGGTGGAGGAAATATTTGCTGAAGTTGGGGAGGAAATGCATGTCAAGCTTCCATGAGCTGTTAGGGTGAAGATTTGATGCTCCTCCGAAGCGGCCGTCATTGCTTGCAATCAAAGAAATATGCTTGAGAAATACGCAGAAGCTCACTTTTGTGAGTCTCACTCTCAGCGCCCCCTAAAGACCGAAGGAAAAGAAAGAACCGCCAAAGGGAAGAGAGGGCTACAAGATGAAAGTGTAAATCAAATGCAATACCGATCCATGGCGTAATACTTTAGCATAAATTACGAGTTTTATACCGTCTTTTCACTAGGAATTGTCTCAGAACCAGTGCTTGGAATGCCGCACTGCATTTTTCAGTCGAATGTAGCTTCTTTTTTTCAGGCTAATGGCCGTTATAGGTGAAGGAATTTGTTAAACATAACAGTTTATAGAGAGAACTATTTTGTTATTGGTCATGGGTCGGAGATCCAACAACCAACGGTACCGAAGAATTCCTAAAACACGCTCCAAGCAGTGCAAGTCAAAGTAACATATATTTGGTAAACAAGAGAGGCATTACCAGATGCATGTTCGAACGAAAAATCTCAAAATCCATCATCCAAAGCTTAACATTCAGCTAGAAGCTAGGATTTAAAAGCAAAATCTCCAAAAACTTCAATAATATACACACGGTACGCTGATAGTTATGTAGCATACCTTTCAACGCTTGCCTTACAATGAGTCACACTCACAGTTCCCCTCGAGACTCGAGAGTGCCTCCCAGGTTTCAACATAGTGTAACACTAAAACTACCAGAACATGTGCAAAATCGACCGGTGTCAACTCAGCAAACAAGATACTTTACTTACAGTATTTTCAGAAATGATGCACGTCTTTAAATTTGAGTTGGGTATTCCGAAATCTCTAAGTGCTAGAACACACATGAAAGGGCAAAGGACGCAAAACATCTAGTAGAGAGGGGCCATATTTGCAAAGGGTGGTGATTTTCACACTCCCATTGTCTCCTACAACGCTCCTCCCCTTGATTCTCATTTCATTTATTCAATCCAGAGGGTAGAAATGTAGGGGGGGAGGAGTGCGAAAATCAGCCATGAAAGTACAACAAAAGCAGAAACCAACATCATGTATGCAGTACTCAAAGCTAACATATTAATAAAGAGCTTAAACGGTGCTTCAAATTTTGTTCTGCACTTGTTTCACCGTCAGAAGTGAATTTCACAATACCACTGATCGAGGATAACAAGCAGGCAGCAGACTGTGGACGTCATAAACTACCTAGAAAAATAACTGCCCATTGACTTTTACACAACCGAACCAAAATCAAGGCAAAACTTCTCTTATAACTTATTTCAGAACTTAAGACCAGAGAGTCCCTCTTCTCATAAATCTCAGTTGCAAAACCTCAATCAATGGATTTCTCATGCTTAGGATTACGAACGAGAATACAGGATTACATGAACTATAGAAGTTTGTACAATTTTGAGTAATGGGACTGCGGTTCTATCCTCCCCCCTTAGCCAAAAAATTGATGGGGCATCGCAGTTCCTTTCTAAACTTTCAGAGTATACAGAGACCATCTTATATTTGTTTAAAATGGCGTCAATGGCCCATAGTGAAAAGAACTAAAAGTCTCCTTTGCTTTTAAAGGAGACGAGACAATCTAGAATTCATTCTTCTCCTACATTCCGATTTGTGTAACTGCTGTTGCGAAGCATGTCCCATTAAATAAGTTGAAAGATAATGGACAAGAGGATCACGAGGGATGTGGAGACAAATGGCTGAGGAGGGAAAAATAATAAATTAATAATCAAAGTGAAAGACATTGTACCCTGTCTGGCAGATTTCTAGGCACTGGAAGTGCAGTAACATATTTCTGGGGGCAGGATTTTTGAGCATCAGAAGACGATGAGGCCTCCGGCCCCTCACCTTGTGCCCGCCCGTGAAACTTAGCAAAACGATTGATGACAGAAAACTTCTCAAGATCCTGGCTTTCCACTCTCAAGTCTAAGATTGAGCTTCTCTTGTCCAGTCTGCATCAGTGGAAGCATTACACCAGAGTGAGTGAGAGAAAGAAAGGGAGAGTGAGAAAATACATAAGAACGATAAGATGGTAATAAATAGTATCTAACATAGAAATTAAAATTAACTGGAGTGTCAAAACTAGTAATCAAAAACAGAGGTGTGAAGGAAAGGAGAAGGTCGTGGAGGCTACCTCAACAAATCATTTTCCAGCCTCCTTGCTTTATCAATAAAGTCTTCCACAACTTTTGAGTAGTTTTGATTGCCGACCTTCTCGCGTGTTCTAAGCTTCTCGGGCAAACTATAAATCATATATTGAAAGACTGAATGTTAGCATGCAATGAATAATGAAAAATCCACCAATCATCAATTCATCGACTTAATGGGAAAATATAAATATATTTCAGACAACTCTTACAGGTTTACACTGTCAGGAGGCAATGGAGTTTGAGTATCACTTCCAGAGCAGGAGATTGCACTGCAAGCATCACCCAGGGATAATCTAGATGCAAAGTAAGCCACGCTCTCATAGCATGAGCTAGCATCTGCAGAAAGAACTGCTGCAGAAGGAGGATGAAGCAGTTGCTGCATAAGCTGTGTAGTCAAGACTAGCCTTCTTTTGGACCTAAGTATTGGCGGTCCATCTTCAGTTATTTCAGTTTCATCTTCCACCTGTCAACCCAATATGAAGCAATTAGAAATTAGAACTCTCAAAAAGAATTACAGTATATCAAAGCTTAATTGTGAGCTTAGTGGTTGAACTTGAAACGAACCTTCTCAACCAGTCGGTTTGTTGAGCGAGCCCAGTCTGCTTCAGCTGCACTGTAAGTATAAACCTTCCACATGTTAGAAATTCATGAAATAAATAAAAATTAATATTTTTCCGTGAAAAATAAAAATAATAAAGAAACTAGGTTAAATGGAGCATCTTTAATTATCGAGCAGAGGATCAAGCAACCCACCTGATACTCAGAAGCCTTTGGGGAAGCTCGGTCAGCTCTTTATGCCAAGATGAAAGTTCAGATGTAGCACTTTTACGCTTCATTGGCCTCTCAACAATTAAACTTTGATCAGCTACATCAGAACGTGATACATGAGGCGAAGGTGATTGCTCACTGAGAATAGGTACGGGAGCTGAACTCTGCGGGGTGGTAACAAGCTTACTAGCATCAGAAGCAGCACTAGCTTGCTCCATTGATTCCCAAGTATGCAGATCATCACCTGCCCTTCCAGTAACTGAAGGTTGTCCCATAGCCTTCATAGTGGTTCTCAGTGTATCATGCATTGCAAACATTTGCCCATTCTTAAAGGTTCCATACTGTTCAAACCAGGATGGTGCCATCTGGGGGCTAACTTGAGACTGTTCACCTCTAAGAGAAGATGCATTACTACCACTAGAGAAATTCTGGGAATTCTTTAGATTAAAAGCAAACATATCCTGACTAGATGCATTTGAACTTCGAGTATCCCCAAGCTTGGATGAAAAGCTAAGCGTGTTAGGATCTCCAGAGGGAACTAAAGTATGATCAGCTGATGAATCTCTTACCATACTATTATATCCATAAGGTAATTGTGATCCTCCCAGGGGACCCACCTGCTGAGTCTCCACACCAGAATCTGCCCCTTTCAACCTCTTCACACTCCGATCACTTCCATCAACATCTGTACTTTTCATAGCCTGCACTTGGTCCAGCAAGGAATAACTTTGATGCAAACTGTTATTTGGCCTTAAAGAGCGACCAAAAGCTTCAATATCTCTCTGGGTAGCAACAGAACTTGAAAAATTATTTGCAATGGATTCTTTTCCCTGCGAGACATTGATATTTTGGGCATTCTGAATGTTCTCAGGTGACGCTTGTTGCCCGGTACTTTGTTTGGATGGTTGCTCTTTCCCAACAAAGCTTTGCACGTTCGAAGAATATGCACCAAAGGCAGACAAGCCATTCCCTCTTTCCCGGGTATCTTGCTCATTGAGCTTTGGTGATTCAGCACTTACTAAAGGTTGCTGAAATGGAACACTGGTCCATACATTAGTCAACACTTTAGAAACAGTACCTTGATGGGACATACCCGGTGCAACAGAAGGCTGAGAGCCTGGCAGAACATCTGATTCGGGGATTTTCAGGGCAGCAACTCGTGAACCAGATTGATCAGCAACATTCCGATGGGATGCCTCTGCAGAAGCAGAGGCAAGGTTATTCTGTGAAGTACTTCCAGACAAATCTGGCACCGATGGCAGGGCAGATTGGCTAGTTTGAGATGTGTCACGAGAATCACCCATCTGTTTTGGTCGGAAAGCATGCCTATCAAAAGGTATGTTCACAGACTGGCTTGCTGTTGCTTGTCCACTTGAACCAGTCATGTGCTGATTTTCTAATTGACTTCTTGAAAGAGGAAAACCAGATTTGAAAGCTGTAGAAAAACTTCCCTGAATATTGTACGGTGAAGCCTTATTCCCCATCTGTCCTGAGGTACCAGAGAGATTATTTCTAAATTCACCTTGAGATGCTTCACGAGAAGAAGGCAAGGACTGGGCAGATGCTGCCGAGGCCAACCATGTATGACCCTTTTCTCCTATCTCAGAATGGACAGGGGATGAACTGACAACTGCTTGTGAAGAGAACTGAGAAGATGAGGTATGATCTGCAATTGGAGTACGTTGAGATGGAGGAGCCAGCTGTAAACCAAAACCTTGAGAAACAGATGACTGATTTCGCTGCATGTGACCTACAGATCCATCAGAAGTTTCCACTTCAGGCATCTCCAATGATGTATTGTGATCCGAAGAGCTGAAGTGTGTAGCATTGCCACCCTCCCTTGGTTGGTCCACCTTGTGAAGTAGCTCAAGCATATGTTGACTGCAAGGAATTGAAAATATTGAAGCCTCATCTCATCAAGCAATTCTATCTATGTGTATTGTACATATGCAGTGGATAACATTATTCAACTAAAGCAAAAATATGAACGGTGGCAAAGATAAAATTATTCAACTACCTTGATGGCACAGCCTTGATTGGGGCATTACTACCAGGGAATCTGTCAAAGGGAGTAGACGTGCTTGGTACAAAACCTGGAAGCATATTTTTGGAAGGTGTCTCATCTAAACGTTTTGTGTCACCCTAACAACCAGGTAAACGCACAAGTGGATAGAAAATGTCAACTAAACTTTAATTTGAAGATTACAATAGAAAGAAAAACAAATAAGAAGACCTAAAGCAAAAATATTTAGATGAATCAAGAAAATCAAAACTAAAAAACTTTGGCATCAATCTCAAATATAAAAAAACCAATTGATCACCTTCTCGATTTCCATAGAACTTCTATTGGTGTGACCAATAAATTTTGACTGCCCAAAACTCCCTTGGTCATGACTTTTAAAACCTGGAGGTACATTCTGGGACATAGCTTGCGAATGTGTCACATGTTTTTTTCCATAAGATGGTTCCACTTCAACATCCACATCCCCCATTGGATGATACTGAAACTTGCGAGTTGCAGGGGGTCTTCGAGCAGCATTACTAGATGATTTTTGTTTGCTTCCAGGAAAAGCAAATGAATCACCAGCATCTGAGGCAACGGTTTCCTTCAAACCACCAATTGGAGCAGGGAGGCGTGCATTAGAGAAAAAAGTATCATTAGAATTCTCTTTTCTATTCACATTCTCCATATCATGCATCTCAACTGCTCTCTTGTCTAAGCCATTGTTCCCTGATGACTCCAAGATTAGAAGATTCTTATCCAGATGATGCTGGTTTTTCCTCAAAACCTCGTTTCCCTGAGAGTTCACTTGAGAATCAACTGATTTCCAGAATTCATGATTGTTTGTGAGTTGTTTCTGGCTTTCATGGTTGGCTCTTGCACTGCTGGAATTTGATTTCCCTATATTGTTTGTGCTTGAACCCTCTCTATTCAACTGTGGACTTCCTAAGGGATATTTTGCATGCTCCACTTCAGAATTTGAGTTCTGAACAGAATCAGCCTTCCATATACCAGCAGCATGGCTCATTTCCTCATGCATGCCTCTCTTACGATCACCGCCTGGTATTGATCGTGATAAAATTTGATTCCCATGACTTTTGAGATTATTACCCATATCTGTTGGCATAGATTCCATAAAATTCCTACCATTTAACATATTGAATGGCTGGCCATCACCATTATTTGACGAAATGCTTTGTTGACGGTTCCAGGAACCTGAAATGCTATTTGCATTTATTTCTGTACCTGCTGAATGACTACTATTTCCATAATTATGACTACCTTCTACAGGTGGCTTTTGTAGAGGACTGTTATCCAACCATTTACTTCCTTGTTCAGGAACCTGTTGAACAAATCTCTGAGGAGAATCATTCTGAAAGACCTCACCTCGTTCATGCGAAGTTTTAGGTCCTGGTTGCTGAAATCCCTGAACATTAAAAAAACTGGTGGTCGTATTCGGCCTATGGGCATCAGCGGAGTGTGGAGAAGCTCTAGAATTCAAGTCGGAGGAAGAGTGCAAGTTGTTACCAGCCCAACCAGATTGTAGTTTGCGAGTATCACCAACATTTGAGCGCTGCTGATTCACAATTGAAGGTTCTTGATTTCCAAAACTTGGAGGACACCACTCTTCCTGTAGCCCTATATCAGCACTAGAAGTTTCTGCTACTGCAGATTGCATAAGAGCACTCCAACTCCCACTTTGCAGAGAAGGAAGTCCTCCAAAACTTTCCGTGCCGTCCAACACACTGGAACCTCCCATTCCCACATCTGTGCTCCTGCCAAAGGCATCCCACAGACTGTCATCTGAACCAAACAAAATCTTTTCCTCAGTTGGATCTAGTGTAGCCACGCTCTGTGCGGGTGTAACTTGTGCGACTGCTTTCTCTTGCGATGGTTCTGACAATCCCACTAGTTGTGGCCTCCCTTGGAATTCTTCCACAGGTTCATTTCTTTGATGGGGATTTCCTTGATTCAAGTTCTCCAAATTAAACCCACTATTCAAACCTTCAGCAGCAGTAGGCCCAAGCATACTCCTGCCTTGAAAATCCTGTCTAGAAACCCGAGATCCATCTTGCATGCTAACCTGATCTGGAAATGCAGAATATTGATTACCTGGAAAGGAATTATTACTTTCCGACATCTGCTGCATTGCCGATCTATCCATTTGAACATGAGGATATGAACCCGTTGAGCCACTTGTGCTAGTAACTGGAACCCCATATAGAGATTGATCAGCATGTTGAGGAACAAAACCCATCAAGCGTAGTGTGTGGGCCTGTTCAGGGGACAATACATGTCCACTAGATGCACTCTGAATAACAGGAGAAGCGCCACGTTGCAGCCAGTTTGTGTTACCTGCCACAAGATCAGGTGGCCATTGATTGTTAGATGGCTCATTGATCAGAACACCATTGATCAGAGCTGGTGAGTGGTTACCAGCATCCTGTTTTGTAATCAAGGAAGCCTGATTTGCAAGAACCTGTTGCCTTTCTAGTTGCTGAAGTTGTTGCTGCCTTTGAAATTCTTGAATTTGTGTGAACATAACCTGTCGCTGTAACTGCTGCATGTCACTAATCCCCGATTGCTGCCTAGGCTGCATCGTGCTGGGATGTGGACCATTCATGTGCTGTTGGCCACCAAAAAAATCAAAACCAATGGGGGATTCTGATGCTTCTAATCTCACCGAATTATTCTTATGCTCAGGGCCACTTCCTCTCTGTGATTCATGTACCGGCAAGCCTCTAGATGTTAAGTTTTGCCGATCAGATTCTGAATCCACTCCCAAAAAGTTAGCTTCATTCTGCCTTGCTCTAAACATCTGGTGCCCATGAACATAGCCATTCAGGTTTGCCTGTTGATTTTGATACTGAGCTCTGGCAAACTCAGGCCTCACATTTGATTGCATAAAATTCAAACCATGAGGCACATGCAAAGAATGACCCCCATGCCCTCTCTCTGAATCTGGTCGTAATAAAAGAATAGAGATGTTTAGAAACAGGCGATGGCTCAGGCAACACAAAAACCATTACAACCTTAAAGTAATTGAGAAGTTAAATTAATAGTACCTGGTTGCTGTACACTATAATTCTTCAAACTTGAACTAACAGGAGCTCCACTTTGTCTCTGGCCCCCAACCCACAGGTTGTTGCTAAGACCTGGCCAGTTCCCATCAACAGCCTGAGGATGATGCTGACCCTGTGATAAGTTCTCTTGGCCAAAGAAATTATGGACCCTGTCTCCAACTTCGTTTCCAGGCATAGATAACCCAGCCACAAATTTGCAGCAGCTAAAGTTCTTTTGAGAAAAAAACTACCTACGAAAAATATGAATAGAGTATAATTTAGTGCCAAACCAACTGCCATTCAGAAACACACCTAAACCCAGAAAGTCACATGAAGTTCGACCAAACAAAATCCCATTCAGAAACACACCTTTTTCCAGTATAATTTAGTGCCAATCCAACTGCCATGTTCCCAGCCCAAACTACTTATCCTGAATATAACCATGTGAGGATTAGGCATACATCAAGTAGATCATGTATAAGAGGCAGAATTACAGCTATCAGATAAAACCATCAGGATAATTCCTGTTATCCACACTCAGACTATTGATGTTCATCCTGAAACAACTCATGAATAAAAAATTTCCCCAATCAAAATACACAAAACTGATATTTAGTAGATCTCTAACTCATATGGTTTGATTAAGTTGCACTATAGGACTGCAATATATGGACCCTAATCAGAATATTCTATTATCATGTACATGTATATTCATATTGAGAAAACTCGGCTTCAATTCCATGACGGGTTCATATGGTTTTCTCAATACATTACACTCCTATAAAGATTGGCCAATTTAACAAACTACACCGCGAGTGTAGGTCAATAAAGTTCACCCACTCTCAAGTAAATTTAATGGTGGGGACATGGACTGCTGTCCAGCAATGATTTCAACCGTATATGTAAATAACACAAACGTGTGTATCCAACGATAACACATTAAAGCATTAACTAAAATTAAAGACATTTTCACAGAAACAACAGTCATACAAACAAGCAAAAAGGAATATGCAATCGACAGTGTTCCCTGCACTCTCAAGTCCCTCACTCGAAAAAAATCAAGTGGGGAAAACCGGAGGCAATCAGATATGCGAAATTCATCAACCCAATCCAAATCTGACACAACAGCCTTTTGCTCCAATTGGCTGCCTGTAATGCAGGTAGCAGGAAAAAGCACGAAACTTTACGGAATTTTCCTCGTACGAAACCACACTAAACTAATCCAGCCAAAATGTTTCATTTAATTTAAAAAACTAACAGAAAGTTTTAAAATTTGAGTTGTTAATTCTTTCCTTTCCGGTCCATTTATGAGCAACCAAAAGGAATGCTAAAGCCACATTTATAGCAAAAACACATAAGATCGAAAGCAAGGCACCGACACTTCAACTGTACAACCTGCGACGGAGCTGCCCAGCCATGGCATGCCAAAACCCTAGCTTAGATTTGAATTACCAGCAGAGATGGTTCGTGCGGAGACAAAATTAGGGTTTTTTGATAGATAAAAAAGGGGAAACTCACAGTGACGCTGCCTGGCCGCCATTGAAGCTGGAAGCTGATCCTCCGAGACTGTCAGATTGAGAAGCGTTAGGGTTCGAATCGGAGAGAGAGAGAGAGGAATGTGTCTTTGAGCTTCAGATAGAGAGAGAGAGAGAGAAGAGAGAGAGAGAGAGGGAGAGAGATAGAAAGTGATCGAAATAGTGCGAAATTTTCAACGAACTGAGGAACAAAACTGAGGTTCGGAGGCCGAATCTGGGAGGTTCGGATCCGAAGCTGAGGGTGGGAAAAGGGAGGCGTTTTGGCGAAGGCGTCGGGTGGGTTTTTCTGAGAGTTGTTGAGGGTAGAGGGAGAGTTAGGTATTCGTGCAATTATATTGCGCCACGTGGAATCATGCGTGTGGAGCCCGCATGATGATAAATTAAAAATTCAGGGCAAAAAGGAAGAGAAAATCTCCACATTCCCTTTTTGCTGATATTTTAACATGAATATCTTAGGATCAGAAAAAATCGTAGGCAAAATAAGTTGAAACAATTTTTATTTTTACAAACAAAAGAAATTCCCATAGTCTATTATTTATGCATCCAATTGGATTTTCACTTTTGTGTCTTAGGAGTATCTGAAAGATCTAGAAAACTCATTCACGACTTGGCAAAAACGTATTTTTATTAATTTACTTCACTGAAAATACTAACGCTTTAGACCAAATTGGAATATGTATAAATTTTTCGTTAAACATGCGACCATAAATTCTCGAAATGATGTTTATATACATATAAAGCAAATTGCCCTTATAATGAAATGTCTTCGACTAATTAAAACAAAGTTATAAAATAAATTTTGAAAAATTACTTTGAGTTTTCATCTGCCAATTAAACACTTTTTTTTTGTCAAAGCATTCGCTCATCACTACTCTAACTCTAAGGGTCAGTTTGGGTTTGCTATGCTTTAAAAAAAAAACTACTTATAAAAGTAGCTTTTAAAAGCAACCTTCATACTGCTTTTAAAAGTTGATGTTTTAATGTCATAACTTTTAAATATAAGCAGTATATTTTATTTTTATCAAATATTTTTTATCTGCTTAATTTTAAAGCGAAGCAATTTTTAGTGGAAAAAACAAAATCAAACGGGGCCTAAAACATACCCCAAACATACACCCACATCATCCATGTATTTACTCAACAAAAAAAGTCTTATTATTTTAATGATTGTACTGTATTTGTGTTCTCCTTTTTTTCTAATATAGGTATATAATATATATAGAAATTTGTAAATAAGGTATAAAATACATTAGTAAATTACCACCCATGGTTTAGGTGTCTTATTCATTTAGTAAAAGAAAATGGGTTTTTGAAACCAAAAACAGAAAGAAAATTATTTCGCAAGAGGAAATCATTTTCACTTAGTAAATTCAGTCTCTTGCAGATAGCGCTTTATTGCAATGGCAAAAAGCAATTATGCTTATGCACCCTAGTGCGGTTCAATCCCCACCAATCCTCCTTAACAACTAACAATTTAACCCACTAACGCTATCGTTTATAAAAAAAAAAAATTCAATCTCTTAACTATATCTATAAAGTTATAATGTTCTCTTTCACACTCTCTCATATCTTGCAAAAAGCGAACACTCATAGAGTTAGGTGGCAGGGGTTTCGACCCAAATCTTTGTTGCTTAGCGGCAGTTTCTAGTCCAACCTGTGCCATCCTTTTTTGTTTTAATAAGCACATTTTTCTTACTTATGATATCAATTTGTCACGAATCTAATTCATATTGTCAAATCAGCGTCTCTCCCTTTTAAATAGACGAGAAAATTTGGTGAGTTACAAGTGAGTTTTGCATATTTTAAGATTGAAGTTGGATTAATCGCCTTATATGTGCGAGGTGGTGCAGTTTGGACCAAATCAAACTCGAACAACAATAGTTGTGCTTTTGCAAATCTAACCGATATCTTAGCATAATGTTCGACGACGGATGTAAATCTTTTAATTATTCAATCTATATTCAAATCAGAATAAGTTGCATTAACTTGTATTTAATTTATTGCACAAGTTTGTAACGCTAAACTATAAATATTGTTGATGAACTATACTTTTTCAATTACAAATGATATATTCCTACTCTAAATACTACATTAAGGAAATGAGAAAGTTAGTTTGAACCGTATTACAGTGGGTTAAAAGATAAAAATTATATCTACAAGGACAATCTATGACTTCTGTTAACGAACTCCTTATCAAGATAGAAATGGGATATGCTTTGAGGCTTTGAGCCATATACTTAAAAAAATTCAGAAAATTTAGAGAAAAATAATTTGTTTACTATTAATTTTTAAAATAAATATATTAATTACCTAAAAAAAAGATAAATATATTAAAAGAATTTTGTTTGACACTATGAGAAAATAAAATTTTGGAAAACTAGCCAAAATTTGGGCCATGAATAGAATTGTAGCTAATTTTTTTTATTTGATAATTTTAACTAAAATTTAACTTAAAAGTACTAAAACACCCTTGTTGACTATAAATTGCCAAGCTAAATTATGTAACATCTTTTATTTAGTCATAATCATCTTTCCCCGATGATCCCACTCTCACTTTTTCTTAATAAGTTCATGATCAATGGAGGGTCAATAGAAATGAACGGAGAAGAACGAAGGGAGGAAGACGATACATATTTCATAAGAAATAGTTTTGTAATTATTTTAGTTAATAAAGAATATTATGATATTTTTATATTAAGTTTTGGTTAGAATTCTAAAAATCTAAAATAGTTAGTTAAAATTCTATACGAGATTCAAATTTGGACTATTTTTCTAAATTTATCATTAGAAAAAAGGGAAAATAAAAGAAACACCTCACAGAGTATTTTAATGGAAAATTAGTTTTTTACTTTATAGATAAAATTGTGAAATTTAACAAATTTGGGTTAAACGTAGAGACAACAAAATCAGTGGGTGCAGCAGAACCGACCCAGATCCGCGGCCAAGTAAAAATCCCCGAGAGCTCCGACCGCAACACACAGCAGCAGCGATGGGGGAGGAGAAGCGGCACCAGATGATGCAGAACCTCTTCGGCGATCAATCTGAAGAGGAAGAGGAAGAGGTCGATTCCGAGCACGAGTCCAATCCCCAGCCCAATTCTGTATGATCCTCTAATTTCATGTTTCCTTTTGATTCAGATTCCAATTGCATGTTTGGAATGATTAGGGTTTCGGTTTTGCTTCAATCTTAGCCGAATATATAGGTTGTGGTTTTGTTAATGGCGGTGGATGATTCGGATGAAAGTTTGTATCTTGGGGATTATTTTGCTTGCAGTTGTTTCTAGGGTTTGGAATTGTGCAGGTTGCTATTTGTTGTGGAAGAATGAAGGATTAAGAATTTAAGCTGGATTTTTAGCAGGAGCAAAGTTACTAGTTGTTACTTGTATTGCATTACTTGTTAATCCGCGGATAATCAGAATGTAAATTACGCGCTAGAAGCTCAACATTCTTTAGTGTTGAAGGGAATCACAAATTTTTATTGTCTTTAGAGGCGAAAAATGTGTGGAAGGTCTAATCCGAGGACGATTGTGATCACAAGGAACCAAGGCGCATTTAAGTATTGTGTATCTTATATGATGTGATAATTATAAGTTATTAGGGAAACATGTATTTTGTTCTAATGTCTCGTGATTATGCTTATGTTGAAATGATCCTTTAGTACTTGTGACAACTATACCGCAAGCAGGGTGCTTTGCTTAAACATCTTTGAAATGGTTTTGTTTTCAGGATGAAGGAGAAGGCGCTCTGGAGGCTGAGGGTGAAGGTGAAGTAGAGGGCCAGGGGGAGGTAGAAGTAGAGAGTGATGTTGAGCAGCGAAATGCTGATCCTGATCCAGGAGAAAGTGAGGGCGAAAGAGAACAGAGTTCCCAAGAAGTAGAAATTGGTGACCATAGAGAAGAAAGTGAAGGAAAATATACAGACACCGATGAAAAAGAAGAGTTAACCAGCCGGAGACGAAATGTGATTGAAAGTGGGTCTGAGGAAAACCATTACCCTGACAATGAAGACGAGGTTAATCAGGCCAGAAGTCCTAGGCAAATCTCTCTCTCTCTCTCTCACACACGCGCACACACACACACACACACACACACACATGCTTGTCCAGTGAACTTGAAAGAAAATATCTGAAGCAACATTTTTTATTCTCATAAATCTTATTGGATTTTTGTGGGAGTGGGGCAATGCATGATGGTTTGTTCACCAATCACTTTAATTTTTTGTATCCAAAGAGAAGAACATAAAGATGACTGTATGCTTCTTGCACATAGACTTGTTTAGAGCAAGCAACTGGCTAGTTTGACTATAAGGACAATTCTCTTGATTGCTAACAGTAGATCCCCTGAGGAGGAGAAGGACCATACTCTCATCAAAGACTCTGCTGTTCGTAATGTATTTGGTGACTCTGATGAAGAAGAAGAAGAAGAAGAAGAGATGGATTACGCTGTTCGGAATGACATCCAGCATGAATCAAATGTTAGTACCAATTTGGAAAGCAATATGCTTAAATCTTTCTTTTGTAAATGCTGTCAGTCAATCATGGTGTTTAAAATGATGCGACGTCGTTTCCTGTATTAGAGACCAATGGAGGAGGAAGGCAGCTATGGAAAGAGTCCAAGACTAGAGGATGTAATGCCTGATGAAGATGCTAGATATGATTCAGAAGAGGACAATATTGAGGCTAAACCTAGAGATAAACCGGTTGGGCCCCCATTGGAGCTAGAGATTCCACTACGTCCACCTCCAGCTCGTCCAGAAAAGGTTTGAGTTCTTATTCTACATGGTGGAATCATTTTTTAAAATATAATTCGTTTGTTTTGTGTATCAGCTTCAAAGACCATATAAAATTGATGCAATTGTGTAAGACGGCATATAAATTGGTGGTGGTAGAGTTTAAGATTGTTGTTGTATTAACAATAACATAGTCTAGTTAATTTTGAGTTTAAAGAATAATCTCATTGGCATTTGTTGAAGAGATATAATGCACTGTTGTTGGGGACATGGAGTGTAGTTTGGTTCCAAAATGACTTCCAGAAAATAGCTTTTCAGTTTTATTGATGAAAAAAAAGTTTCTGACTGCAATCAGATAAAGTACAAAATATGTACCATTTATTTTCACGGACATGTAAAGTACGATGCGATGCACTTGGTGCTATTTCTTCAAATGGTTGGATATGTTACAGGAGGATTTGCCAACATATATTGTCATCAATGAAGTAATAGATATGTAAGCTATGATATGGCTACCTAGTAGAAACATCGTCTACATACCTTGGGATGGTCTATTTGTCCATCCTCATTTATTTCATTTGGGCATCGTTTGGGATACTTTAGGAATTTTTTGACTGCTACTGTTTACCATCAGATATGAAATAGTTAGAAGAAAAATTATATTAATATTCAATTTTTCCTTATGTAGATGAACATGATTAAAGTTTCAAATATCATGGGCATTGACCCCAAACCGTTTGATCCAAAGACATATGTGGAAGAAGATAACTGGTAGAAACATCGTCTACATACCTTGGGATGGTCTATTTGTCCATCCTCATTTATTTCATTTGGGTGTCGTTTGGGATTCTTTAGGAATTATTTGACTGCTACTGTTTACCATCAGATATGAAATAGTTAGAAGAAAAATTATATTAATATTCAAATTGTCCTTATGTAGATGAACATGATCAAAGTTTCAAATATCATGGGCATTGACCCCAAACCGTTTGATCCAAAGACATATGTGGAAGAAGATACGTTTGTGACGGATGAATCAGGATCTAAGAAGCGTATACGTTTGGAGAACAATATTGTGCGCTGGAGGAGAGTTAGAAATCCAGATGGCACGACAACTGTAAGTAATCATCTTTATTATATTCTGTTATACATGTTCTTGCATGTGTGCAATGCAATGGATTGCTGCGGACTTTAAGTTTGTCATTATTGTGTCAAAGATGCACGCTTGCATATATTTGTCATTGAATTGCAGTGGGTGGACTTTGTGTTTGTGTACTTTTTTTCTCATCTGCAAAGTGTTATTTATGACACTGAGTTGGATCAATGTTGTAGTGGGTTATCCATTTGAGTACTTGAGTACCATTTTTTCAAAGTAAAACTACCCATGTATAAATGGCTTGTTATTTATTGGAGATGGGGTTCCTTTTTTCAAGATTAGGAAAACTTTGTGTCTGTAGACTTGCAGTTCCTTGACCTTTAACATTTCGATTTTTGTCATATCTGCTGTTGGGTTTTCTAATTCTCTTTTCATCTTGAAAGCCAATATAGATTTAACTTTACCACAATACCCATTTTATGTTGCATTGTTTACAAATATATGCAGTCACTCAGTGCTTCAACTATTACTTCCTATGACTGTAGAGTGAAAGCAATGCACGTTTTGTGAGATGGTCTGATGGCAGTTTGCAGCTATTAATTGGGAATGAAGTTCTAGATATATCTGTGCAAGAAGCACAGCATGATCAAGCACACCTATTTCTCAGGCACGAAAAGGTAAAATTCCATAATCTGTTGGTGTTGTGCAATCCATGAATATATACATAACGGATTCTGTTTCCATCATAAATCTGGAAAAGCAGCTAAAAAAAGTGGTTGAAAAGAATTCTCAACTGTATACTAAGCAACTAAAAAAACTCGGTCTTCACAAAAAATTGTTCATAAATACCTGTGCATTGTTCTTACAGGGAATCCTCCAATCACAAGGAAGGGTTCTGAAGAAGATGAGGTTTATGCCATCATCCTTGACATCAAATTCACATCGACTGCTGACTGCTCTGGTTGATTCTCGACATAAAAAAGTATACAAGGTCAAGAACTGTGTTACTGACATCGATCCTGAGAGAGAAAAAGAGGAGAAAGAAAGGGTAAGTTGTTGCATAAGCTAGTTGTAACTGTTTATTATTATTATTTTCTTCATGGAACATATGGATTGATTTTTCGTTTGGTGCTGTAGGCTGAAAGTCAAAATATCAGAGCTAATTTACTTCTTAATCGGAAGAGGGAGAAGGTGAGCCGAAAGTATACAACAACTGGGGACAGGAGGCGCCAACTTTCACCTGGTTTCTTGGAAGATGCTCTTGATGAGGTATGATCTTGCTGTTGGGGTAGGGGTGGAGGGTGGGCGTGGTGGGAATTTCCTCTGTATTCTTTCTATCTTCATGGTTTTGTGTTCCTTTACAGCATACTCAAATGCTAAGGCGTATAGCTTTCCTGTTTATGACATTTGGAGAACGTGATTCTCATTTTCATTCTTTTTATGGGTGTGGTAGCCTCTATAGTCAATTTCGTGTACATGCTGAAATTTTGTATTTATTACCTATGTATTAAGTCTCTTAGCTGATCAATTCTGATTTTCAGGATGAAGAACCAAATTATTATGAGTCTCGTCGTTCTCGCCGCCATATGGAGGAGGACTTTGAAATGGAAGCTCGAAGGGAGAAGCGCATTTTGAATGCTAAGAAGGTCCTACAACTTGATTCTTACATTTTCCATATAAAGTTATATTGTATCTTCTCTGGCAAAAGTGTTCACACTCGGAATTTTACTTACAGGGACATAAAGACATCCCTCGCAAGTCATCCTTGCCAAGTGCCAAATCATCTCGGCGTTCAATGGGTTTGTCTGATAGTGAGAAAGATGAGTCTGAGTATGAAACTGATGGGGAAGATGATGAGCCTCCACGTAAGATGGCTGAGGATTCAGAGCCAGAGTATGAAGATTCGGAAGAAGAAGATGACGAAGAGAATCATGATGCTGAGGTTAATGATGCATCAGAGGAGGAGGCTGAGGTATGTCCCTCTTCATTTTAGTAAAAATGTTTCTGTATTTATATTTTTTAGCATGTGGATCTGTTATGTTGTTACCATAGACGAAAGTGTTTCTCGTTGTTTGGTCTATCATATGTCAACATTTATTTTGATCGGAATCATAGTGATTATACCACTAAGATATAAAGCGAAAGAATATGGCTCCATTAATCTGTCTTCTGAGTTGGATTGTTCCCTTGGCAATACAAGGACTGCCTTTCATCTGTATCATATAAGTGGGTGGTTCTGTTCTCTGTCTTTCCTGAGAACAATTACCGTTCCGTATTTAAATGGAAATTTACTTGCTCTTAATTCTTCAAACGGAGGGAAAATCTTCTTTTGCTAAGTCCAGAATTAGTTTGCCTATAATGTTGTTTGACACGAGTGCAAATTTTCTGGTCTCGGACAACTCTACTACAATTTATATACTTCTATTTTTACACCTGTTTCTCGATATATTTGTAGGCGCCCAAGCAAAAGGTTAAGGACCCTGGACACAAGCGCAAGGCAATCGAGTCAGATGAAGACTCTCCGCCTAGGAAGGCCGCACCACATCGCAGAATGGCTGTTGTTTATGATAGTGACGAGGACTAAAACCTTCGGTTGGCTGATTTCCGGTGAGTAGTTCGCCAACGTTAAGACGCCATGAATTTTGAGTTTCACTCTTTAATTCTCTCATTATTTTGCAGACAACCCGGCTAGGCTGAGCCTGTTCATCCCCGGGTGGATGATCCAGAGACGAAACCAAATACGACATGAATTGTTCGTCGCAACTGGGTCTCGGAGCCAAAAATTATAGTCGGTCGTATTTATGTTTCTTCAAATGTTTGCTTTGGTGTTCGAACTTTGTTACGTGTCTTTGTGTATATATACCAACAAGTAGTTTGCTACATTGGCCAAATTGATGTGAATTCGGGAGATCTGCCAAACAGTTTTTGCCCCCCTTGAAATGAATAATCTTATTATATATAGTAAATTGCTTCATGAGAAAAAGAAAAGTTGAATTATTATGGCCGTGACGTTCTAAAGTGGTCTTGCTTTAGCCTTGCCCATCGGGCAGGCCTATTGAGAAAACCGGGCACTCGGACCACGTCATCTATATAACGCACTAACGCAGTTTAACAAAAAACGTAATGAATTTTTGTGAATTTTGATCTCACGTGATATGAGATTTGTTTTTTCTAGATAGTCTTACCTAAATTTCTCAATAGAGCTATCATCATGGCTGGTGATGATGATATGACAAAATTATTAATTTGTTTTTGAGAAAAAATGCGAAAAAATCACCTTCCTCTACATATTTACATTTAATCACAAAGAAAATACATAATATGAAAAAGATACAACAAAAACAGTTTCTTTTTTTTTTTTTTAAAGAAAATTTTCCGTAGTTTCTCACCGCTCGTTCTTTCCTATTCTCTCTCTGTGGTAACTTCTCATGTAATAAGGAATGTTATGAAATCGGGTAAGGGAGGAAGGAATGAAAATGAAATCAACTAATTCCTTAGAGCACCTCCAGTGCTGTCCCTAGACGAGGACAAACCACCGTATAAACTCACATATAAGGACAATTGGCTCTCCAATGCACTAGAAAGTGAGTCCTTAAAATGTAGGGACTTACCGGATACTTGAGGTATGTACTCAAATATAGGGACAGGTGAGAGACGGAAGTGGTGGAGCTCATTGGGCGTTTTGAGTGGAAAAAGTGGCCCACCCACATGTAAGCTTGCCAACTCTCTCAACGGTCTAGATTTAATTAGAGTTTTTAAATATATAAACTTCAAATTTAGGATTTATACTATAGGGACTTTATCATTGGAGACAATATTTCTTTAGGAGCACAAAGATTCTTTTAAAGTTCCTAAATGAGTCATCAAAGATGGTGATGAGAGTCCCTAAATCGGTACTCTCATTGGAGATGCTCTTATAATTGATCCAATTCTTGATGTTTTTAGGTATTAAATTACAAATTTTACGGTGGAAACTACACTTTCTTTAAAAAAAAAAAATTTATTTGTGTTAGTAAACACTTAGGAAGTCAGGAATTGTAATGATTCTGAGAGGTAATGAGCATA
Source organism: Gillenia trifoliata (assembly GCA_018257905.1). NCBI lineage: Eukaryota > Viridiplantae > Streptophyta > Magnoliopsida > Rosales > Rosaceae > Gillenia > Gillenia trifoliata. The sequence goes on along the minus strand of CM031085.1, from coordinate 3,182,054 downwards.
ATTTCAATTCCTGAATACATGCGATTAGTATAGTGCATAATTTTCATATTCCATGTTTATGCCATTAGTCTTGTTTTTTTTTAAGACTCAAATCTTTAATGTATAACTTTTTTTTTATAAATGATAAGATAATTTACATTAAACTAGAGAGAGAGATTCGAATATGGAACCTCAGATTCAAGTGACTTGCAAATCTTTAGAGTATGTTTACTTACATAATACTTAATAGTGTAGTTAGTTAAAACATAAACAAAATAATTAAAGAATAAAAACTATTTTCTTCTCTTTTCCGTCAAAAATATATTTTCTTCTCTATTGGCCGGGTCCAACTTCAGTGGTACGTACGTACTGTTAAATGACTAAGATTCATTTGAGGCCCACTACAAATTAATCTGAACCATTCAATAGTCGTACCATTCAATGGTACGTACCACTCAAGATTTTTCCCTGTTGGCCCAAAAAAGTGGACTACATAATTAGTTTCGTTGGTGGGGTCCGTCCGGTTCATTTCATTAGCTTTACAAATGAAATGAACATTCTGGAAATTACGAAAAGGCCCTGAAGGCTTCCCGCTTCGTCTGGTATGTTCTAGGGGGTGCCGTGTCGGCCTGTCGTTTCATCCTCCTTAAAAGCTCACTCTCACACTCTCTCAAGCACCCATCAGAAAATTCAGAACGATTCGATTCTCTACTCTGTTTCTCCACAATCTACACAAACAAATCAAAGCAATCGATCAACCAAATCAAATTCTTGAAACGCAATTGTATATTTGCAAGGTACGCCCAAGATTTTTCTTGATTTTCTCTCTCTCTCTGTGAAATCTTTGAGTTTTTAGTGTTGATTTTCTTATGGGTTTTTGGGTTTTGAACGAATTTATATTTGAAAGGAACCCAGATAGAGTTTTTAATTTTTAATTTGAATTGCATGTGACCCAGATGAAAAATTGAAGAAGTTCTTGAATTTCGTAAATTGGGAAAAGCATGATCAATGGTTCTATGTGTTGTTGGGTTGAATCGGAAAGAACCCAGATAAAATGTTTTAATTTTTAGTTGAAATGAAATTAACCCAGATAAAAAGTTTGAATTTTTACTATGTTGATTTTCTTATGGGTTTTTGGGTTTTGAACGAATTTATATTTGAAAGGAACCCAGATAGAGTTTTTAATTTTTAATTTGAATTGCATGTGACCCAGATGAAAAATTGAAGAAGTTCTTGAATTTCGTAAATTGGGAAAAGCATGATCAATGGTTCTATGTGTTGTTGGGTTGAATTGGAAAGAACCCAGATAAAATGTTTTAATTTTTAGTTGAAATGAAATTAACCCAGATAAAAAGTTTGAATTTTTACTATGATTTTTTTAGTTTTCTCACACATGTTGTTTTGCAGTGTTTGTTAGGTATCAGTTAATTGGTGAAGGAAAATGAACCCTGATAAGTTTACCCACAAGACCAATGAGACTATTGCCGGAGCTCATGGTCTGGCCATGGACGCCGGCCACGCGCAGTTCACGCCGCTCCATCTTGCAACCGCATTGATATCTGACCCCAGCGGCATTTTCAACCAAGCCATCGCCAATGCCGGTGGCAATGTAGACGCTCCGAAGTCCGTGGAGAGGGTGTTCAACCAGGCCCTGAAGAAGCTCCCATCTCAGTCACCTCCGCCGGATGAAATCCCAGCCAGTTCATCTCTCATCAAAGTGATTAGGAGAGCGCAGACGGCGCAGAAGACAAGAGGGGACACACACTTGGCCGTTGATCAGTTGATTCTCGGTCTTCTCGAGGATTCCCAGATTGGGGACTTGTTGAAGGAAGCCGGCATTGCCACGGCCAGAGTGAAATCTGAAGTCGAAAAGCTTCGTGGGAAGGAAGGGAAGAAGGTGGAGAGTGCTTCTGGGGATACCACATTTCAGGCATTGAAGACTTATGGACGGGACCTTGTTGAGCAGGCCGGGAAACTTGACCCGGTTATTGGCCGTGACGAGGAGATAAGGAGAGTGGTGAGGATTCTTTCGAGGAGGACTAAGAACAACCCGGTTCTAATTGGAGAGCCGGGAGTTGGGAAGACTGCTGTGGTTGAAGGGCTGGCTCAGAGGATAGTTGGTGGGGATGTCCCTAGTAATCTGGCTGACGTGAGGCTCATTGCATTGGATATGGGAGCTTTGGTGGCCGGGGCCAAGTATCGAGGGGAGTTTGAGGAGCGGTTAAAGGCGGTTTTGAAGGAAGTGGAAGAGGCTGAGGGGAAGGTGATTCTGTTTATTGATGAAATTCACCTTGTTCTTGGCGCCGGAAAGGCGGAGGGGTCTATGGATGCAGCCAACCTGTTCAAGCCAATGCTCGCCAGGGGCCAACTTCGGTGCATTGGCGCAACAACTCTTGAGGAGTACAGAAAATATGTGGAGAAGGATGCTGCATTTGAGAGAAGGTTCCAGCAGGTTTACGTGGCGGAGCCTAGTGTTCCGGACACAATTAGCATCCTTCGAGGGTTGAAAGAGAGGTATGAGGGTCACCACGGTGTTCGGATTCTGGACAGGGCTCTTGTTGTTGCTGCACAGCTTTCGAGTCGATACATCACAGGTATGAATGGCTAACAATTGCGGTCTATTTTCTATGTTTAGGTATTTTGGATTCAATGTTGTGTGTAAAATTACTTGGTATTGAAGTTTTCCTCTTTCCTTTTGTTTTATAGGGCGACATCTCCCTGACAAGGCGATTGATCTAGTTGACGAAGCTTGTGCGAATGTGAGAGTCCAACTTGACAGCCAGCCTGAAGAAATCGATAACCTCGAAAGGAAGAGGATGCAGCTGGAAGTTGAGCTTCACGCACTTGAGAAAGAAAAGGACAAAGCTAGCAAAGCTCGTCTTGTCGAGGTGATTACTTGATCCATAACTTATTGTTAGAGAATATTTGTCTGATGAAGTCGAAGATGTTTTTTCTATTCAATTTCTTGCATGTTCTTTGTTCTTATGCTGGTTGTTCTACCATTTTATTCTCAGGTGCGAAAAGAGCTTGATGAACTGAGAGACAAGCTTCAGCCGCTGGTGATGAAGTATAGAAAGGAGAAGGAAAGGGTTGATGAGCTTCGAAAGCTTAAGCAGAAGCGTGAAGAGCTCTTGATCGCTTTAGCAGAGGCCGAAAGAAGATATGATTTAGCTAGGGCTGCTGACTTGCGTTATGGCGCTATTCAGGATGTGGAAACCACCATTGCAAAACTTGAAGGTAGTACTGACGAAAACTTGATTTTGACAGAGACAGTTGGACCAGAACAAATTGCAGAGGTGGTAAGCCGTTGGACCGGCATACCTGTCACACGGCTTGGCCAGAATGACAAAGAAAGGTTAATTGGACTTGGGGAAAGGTTGCATAAGAGAGTAGTTGGGCAAGACCAGGCAGTTGAAGCTGTCGCTGAGGCGGTTTTAAGGTCAAGAGCGGGGCTAGGAAGGCCACAACAACCTACTGGTTCATTCCTCTTCTTGGGTCCAACTGGTGTCGGTAAAACCGAGCTTGCAAAGGCGCTTGCTGAACAACTTTTCGATGACGAAAATCTGATTGTCAGAATTGACATGTCCGAGTATATGGAACAACATTCTATTTCGCGCTTAATTGGCGCTCCCCCTGGGTAAGTGCATTTGTAGTTTTCCTCACTCAAGCATGTTTGTGAGCTCAGCTGCAGCATTATGAAACCTGACTCGATTCATATTTTACAGGTATGTTGGTTACGACGAAGGTGGGCAACTCACAGAGGCCGTGAGGCGGCGGCCTTACAGTGTTGTATTGTTTGATGAAGTGGAGAAGGCTCACGCTGCTGTTTTCAACACTCTCCTGCAAGTCTTGGATGATGGAAGACTAACTGATGGACAAGGCCGTACAGTTGATTTCAGAAATACGGTGATCATCATGACTTCGAACTTGGGAGCAGAACATCTCCTCTCCGGTTTGATGGGCAAGTGTTCAATGCAGGTTGCACGCGATCTAGTTATGCAAGAGGTATCGTCGTTGGTTACCCCCCATTTGTGAATTATGATTGCGTATCTCGACTGGTTCTTTCCGAACTTAACTAGTTTGGTTCTTGAATAGGTGAGGAAGCACTTTAGGCCTGAGCTGCTGAATCGTCTCGATGAGATTGTTGTATTCGATCCTCTATCTCGCGATCAACTGAGGAAGGTTGCCAGATTGCAAATGAAAGATGTTGCAGTCCGACTGGCCGAGAAGGGCATCGCTATGGCAGTTACCGATGCAGCGTTGGATCACATTCTGGATGAGAGTTATGATCCCGTGAGTATCAGATTCGCGAATCCAAAAATCTTTTTCTGCTCTACTCCTCCTGTATGATGTGAAATACTAAGCAAGTACTCTTTTCCCCTTTTCAGGTTTACGGCGCGAGACCTATCCGGAGATGGCTCGAGAAGAGGGTGGTGACCGAGTTGTCGCGAATGCTTGTGCGAGAAGAAATAGATGAAAACTCGACCGTGTTCGTAGATGTGGCGCCAACCGGAAGCGGGCTGGTGTATCGGGTTGAGAAGAACGGAGGGCTTGTCAATGCGGCAACAGGGCAAAAGTCGGATGTGTTGATCCACATCCCGAATTCCAACGGGCCAAGAACTGATGCCGAACAGGCTGTTAAGAGGATGAAGATTGAGGAAATGGATGAAGATCTTGACATGGATGAGTAAACTTTGTGTCTTAACTTGTACGGAAACTCTTCTGTTTTCTGCAGTGTGTCTGTAATGATGTTCCAAGTGTTTTAACAATGTTTTTCGAGTCCTAGTTATCTTGTAATGGGTTGGTTTGTAATATAATCAAAAGTCTGTATTTCCTTTTAATTTATACATTGGTTTTTTTTTTTTAAACTCTAAAATCAGTATTCGTAATCTTCTGTATGAAAGAATTTCTTGTATGCTTCGGGGTATTTTATGCGTCCGGAATTTTGGGTCGTTAATCGTTATTGGACTTGACTAAAGATTTAACGGCTAAAAGATTCGCCGAAACAAGCTAAAAATTCCTGTTATATGCAGTCCAGTGAATTCCAGTGCAGCTGCAGCACATGAGGGGCTATGAACCAGCACTGGTGAACGGGCAGGATGTTGTATTTGTTGAAAATTTAACGGCTGGCATGGATTGCTTTTAATGCAGTGTGCACAGGTTGCCAAATGTTTGTGGGAATGCACTTGCATATTCATACTAAATGCTACAGTGTTCTCCCAACCTCATTTCTTCCTTTTTCTTTTATTTGCCTATTTTTTTTCCTAAAGAAAATTAAAGGGTCTACGTAAATGGCCTATTTCCTTTATTTCTGCTAGGTGTTTTATCAATTATTTTTTAAGAAAGACGTAAAATCTTGTTATTTGAGAAATTAAAATTCAAAATATTTCTATAGGCGCCTACAATTTCTTCAATTGCTTCCATTGTCTACTTGTTTATATATCTAAATAAGGTGTATGACATATACAGTGGTGAATGTAAGATTATTGTACTATAATTTTCTTCAATGTACTAAAAATTAATAAAATATAAAATGAGCTAAAACATAGGCCTGCATAGATAGAGATGGAAAAATGTAGCCCTTCACTATTGTTTAAAATATATTTTTTTTAAGGGCTAAAACATTGTCCGCGGCTAAACTTAGTCCTCCATGACTGGAGATAGACTTACATTGGGCTGCACGTGGTGGGGCCTACAAAAACATTGCCCATGGGGGTGGCAGGCTGGCTAAATATGGCCTGATTCCTTTTGGCCATTCAACTTGAGACTGTTTTTGTTAATTTTAGGGCTAAATTTGGCATATATTCTTTGACTGAAGATGACCTAAGCTGCTATGCAGCTGTTGCCAAGTCTTTCCACACATACGGGTACAAATCTAATCGCCAGACAGCTGCTGGCGCAGCTACATGCATGGATCTCGTAGCACATGTTGCTTCTTTTTTTAATTGTTACAAATCAACGGTCTAGATTTAATTAGAGTTTTTAAGTATATAAACCTCAAATTTAAGGTTTATATTATAGGGACCTTACCATTGGAGGCGATATTTCTTTAAGGACACAAAAATTCTCTTAAAGTCCATAAATGAGTCCTCAAAATTGGTGGTGGGAGTCCCTAAATAGGTACTCCCATTGGAGATGCTCTTAATGTTTATAGCTGACGCAGATGCATGAATATATTTCAACTCATCATTTATAAATCATATTTGCAACAAAAAAAAAAAAAAGACAAATTCAAAACCATAAAACATTCATTTGTAATGAAGAAAATGAACGAATATGGTTTTGCAAAGAAACACTAAAATGACTATCATTTAATATAACGGTCAAATGATTCCGAATTTTGGTGATTTTTGATAAATATGATCTTTGAGAAAAAACCTAAAAAATAAACAATTCGGATCATTTAAAAAAATTATGAAGTGAGCCCTATAAAATGAGAGTTAAAATATGTCAAAAAATGGGTTTCCCGATCCTAACGGAGTGGCCATATATATATATACATATGTATTTGTAGCTTTCTGATCATTGTCATAAGTTTGTACGTACGCCTATCATTGTCAGCATGCAGGGACATCAGTCCGATGGGATCATTTAATTAGGTAGCATCTAATGAACGGACACCATGACTGAGCTATTCTTTGACGTGGGTGATTGTAAACCAGCTTACCTTAACTATGACACGTCGCGGAACAATGAAAGGAGCCAAATATCCGATGGTTAAAGATTTAATGACCAAGAACTCGGTGCACATACACGATGAGCCGGAATAGTTGAAAGGCCATGTATCGTACATCGGAAGAACTGAATTCTTGTACATAAGTGTTTAAGAATTTGAATCTCCTCAGTCATTATTTATTTACTTTAAAATTTAGATTGATTGTTCACAATTTAATATAGTGTCAAACCCGCACATATACAACATTAGAATCACATTATTCACTCGTTAAGTTTCACAACGAAACACATATTCTAATATCTCTTATATCCTTATGTAACATTATGCTTAATTACTCGATCCAAAAAGAAGTACATTTTGCTCTTTTGATTTTAATATATGCTAGTTAATTAGCTACGTGCCTAGCTTTGAGCCAGATAAATAACTCCACAATCTTGAAGCATTGATGAAATTAAATGTCTCACAATTAATCATGGCATTAACTAAATCCAAGAAAGTCTTAGGATGGTACGCGAAGATATGACGTGATTAACAGGAGACGTCGAAAGCTAATCAAACCTTAGCGAGGGTTCGTATTTACATGTTACACCTAAAAAATGTACTTTTTTCTAATCAATTAGTAAATGATCTAATACTACTTCTCTACCGAATGTATTATTCGACTAATGAAAAAATAATACTACTTCTCTACCGAATGTTATATTCGACTAATGAAAAAAACATAGTGCACTTGCTGAAGATCCCAAGTTATGATGGGTTCGAGATGAAGCTGTGCAACTTTAATTTATTTGATCAGTTAGCAACTTAGCATCATGCAGCCTAAGAATTTACCACCAAATAAAACCGAGACACGATATTTTATTTTCATTAATTTACAGGTCCTACACGTACGATAATTTGTTGCAGCCAGTCTGTATATTATGCGCATGTAAATGGAAGTTAATTTATGAAGTACGCACCTTATTTTCCAAAGAATTCAACTTCATTAAAGTCCAAAAAGCCTATCTTCCCAAACCCACGTACTGTTGTCTACGTGGGTAATTCTAAACTAGCTAAGCTAAGCTACAACAATTAATCTTGCCAATTGCCATATGAGTTAATTTGAAAGCTCAAGCAAAGGAGCATGCTAGAGTTTAGTCGAGTTGGCTATCGAATTGTGTTTATTCTGTTGTATTTAATATGAATTCATTTCTTCATAATTTGAATAAATTTAGTGTATTATCTTAATTTGTCAAAGAAAAAAAAATTCAAACACACAAGACATTAAATTATGAAAAAATTCTAGAAAACACCCGTGTATATGATACATTGTTGAATTTACTCATTGAATATATATTTAAGCATGCAAGGAAATTTAACGGGTAACTCTGATCTACTTAAAAAGCAATGCATACTGTACATTGGTGATGAGTAGTAGAAAGGCTCCAAATTATGATCAAAGTTAACTGAAGTTGTAATATTGCTAATTACGGCTTAATATGCATGACTTGCTGAGTGGCTTGGGATTGCTCTCTTTTACTATTTATTGATTATATTATATATGTTTAATATTCAAGAAAGGGACATGTTACTGGAACTCATCATGTCCTGAGTATATATTAAAGTGCTATAATAAACACCTAATTTCTCTACCAATATTTTGTTTTTTTCTTTTTAACTAATTTTTGGTTATGATGAAATTTTATACATTGAAACCAAGAAAAGGAAAAATTTAAAACGCCAACAAAAAACCAAAAGAATGAGCAGAAAAAAAAAACTTATATATATAATTTGGTGTGATAAGGGCAAATCCAAGGAAAATTTTATTTTCATTTTTTCTTATATGCTAGAGGAATAGGATGCTATGGTTTTTTTTTATGAAAGAGAAAAAAAGAATAAAGTTGAACTGATTTTTTTTTCGAGTAAATGTGATGTAGCTGGTAATTAAAATACTTTTTTTTTTCAGTGTTAGGGTCGATATTGGCACCCTAAAAGGTCACTTTGAACTCTTTGATTTACAAAATTTTATTTATTTATATTTTATAAGAGATGTGTGCAAATTAATAGTGAAACTATCTCAATTGCAACAATCAACATAAAATGCAAAGTCATAATCATCATATAATTAGCACAAAGAAAATTATACATTAAAAATAAACTTGCAGCCATAGCATATATATTCCTAGTCAAAAAGCAAAAGAAAAATGTTATATAATCATCTTTGATATGAATTCCTATCTCATTTTCTTACATACCCAACCTTCAAAAAATGTGCATCTACCATTCCTAAATACTAATCCCCAAAACAAAAATAAAAAAACTAGAAAAAAATAAAGTAAAATAAGATTGAAAATTCAACCTAACCCACCCAACAAATCGAACACGTTCCCAACCAACTAAACACACCCCAACCCCCCTATAAATTTTATCCCACGCAATTAAACATTTGACTTCACTCACAACAACACAATCTAACACCATGTTTGTTCTCATATTCTTCACCGCTGTCTTTGCCTTCTTCTTATACAGGCTCTTCGCCCCCGGCGGGAGCCGTCACGCTCTGCCTCTCCCCCCAGGGCCGAAACCCTGGCCTATCGTGGGGAACTTGCCCCACTTAGGTCCCGTTCCCCACCACTCTCTGGCGGCGTTGGCCCGTGAGCATGGCCCCCTCATGCACCTCCGCTTGGGGTTCGTTGACGTAGTGGTCGCCGCCTCCGCCTCGGTTGCATCACAGTTCTTGAAGACCCACGACGCCAATTTTTCAAGCCGGCCACCCAACTCTGGTGCCAAGCATCTTGCTTACAACTACCAGGACTTGGTGTTCGCGCCGTACGGTCCACGGTGGCGGATGTTACGGAAGATCAGCTCCGTCCATTTGTTCTCCGGCAAGGCTCTGGATGATCTTAGACATGTTCGTCAGGTCAGCAATTCGGTCGTCGCCTTCAGTGACTTTTGACCTTTTTACGTTGATTTTCTATACATTTCATTAATGCATGTTTTATTAATTTTCTAGTAATTGAAAACTGAAAAAATAGAAGAAAAACGAACTAACAATTTATTCTTAAATTAAAGAACTAACGTAGGGGGTGGGGTAACAATTTTTTCACCTAGATCACTAGGTTCACTCCACATATTTTTTAATTACATGATGGAACCTTTTATTAAAAAGTTGTTATTGACATATAATCATGCATAAAAAAAATTGCATAGGATGACTTTTTTGCAGTATTATTAACAGTTCATTAAAATTTTTCTTAGTTACTATTGCCTCATATTTCCCAACAAATAGGCTCGTTGAACAAGTGATGGATTACTCAGTTAATATAATTTTTTTGTTCAACTCACTAAATTTCGAAATCAACCATTTGTTTCTTTAATTTAGTTTAGAATAGTGGGGACTAACTACAGTGCTCGCAAGCATTGAATGCTCACACCGATCTCACCCTCCTTTCCCCCCCTCTCTCCTCTCTCCTCCCTCATTTTAATGGTGAGATCGGTGTAAGCATTCAATGCTTGCGAGCATTGTAGCCTACTCCAGAATAGTGATATAGTCTCTAAACCCTAGTAATCTTTTTATATAATATTATAGGAGGAGGTAGGCGTGTTGGCACATGGATTAGCAAGTGCAGGGTCAAAGCCAGTGAACTTAGCGCAGCTACTGAACGTGTGCACAGTCAACGCCCTAGGGCGGGTGATGGTAGGGCGGAGGCTCTTCGGCGACGGCAGGGGAGGCGAAGACGCGAAGGCGGACGAGTTCAAATCCATGGTGGTGGAGATGATGGTGTTGGCGGGGGTTTTCAACATCGGCGACTTCATCCCCGCCCTCGAGTGGCTGGACTTGCAGGGGGTGGCGGGAAAGATGAAGAAGCTGCACAAGAGGTTCGACGCCTTCTTGACCGCCATTGTTGAAGACCACAAGAGGAGCGGGGGAGGGAAGCACGTGGACATGCTGACGACGTTGCTGTCGCTCAAGGAGGATGCTGACGGTGAGGGCGCCAAGCTCACAGACACTGAGATTAAAGCTTTGCTTTTGGTACGTAGGCCCCCTTTCTCTCTCTTTCCTTTCGTCATTTTGTTTGGACCGTTGCATATGATAACAAAAGGAAATAATATCTTAGTCTAGTTGGATAAAATTTACTACTATATTCTTTTGTTTATCAAATACTTCGTATACTTTTTTTTAAAATTTACTTTTAAGAAAAGTAATTCTGCAAACCATCTTTCATCTTATGCACACTTAAAAAAAAAAAAAAAGATTATGCATTAGGTGGAAACTGATGTGAGAAATTATTTTGTTTAAATGACATGCCAGCCTATAAAAATTACTTTCCTAACATTTTTTATCTTATTTATATTTTATTACCTTTTTTGTTAAAGTGTAAAACGGTTTTTCTAGAGTGTCAACATCTCAATTTTTAGAAAATAAATTAGAAGTTACTAATCTCCCCAAAATATAAAGGAAATACCACTTCCCATAATTTCCCCCAAAATATAAATTTATACTAATTTCCTCAAAATATAAAATTTTCAGTATTTCTTCCTGTTTTCATATATTTGGTAGGTTAGAAAAGTTTTTTTTTTTTGAAAGAGAGGTTCAGAAAAGTTATTTTCTTTTCCGGCCACCTTTCACTCCACGTGACTCCACTCACCTGATACTTTAGAATATGTCATTAGCGGGTCCCACCTCCACCATAATTATATTCAGCTGAAAAAAAACAAAAAGTTTACACAGTCGTAGAATTGGACCACCTTGGCGGTTAGCGCGTGACCATATGATGTCTGCTTTCACACTGCACCGCACATCGGAAGTTTTACGGTAGAAAACGTTAGTTTATGTGATACGTCCACAACACTGCCACTGTACTGTTGCAATCCAATCCAATTTCATGCGTCCGCGATTAGTCACTAATCGCGGATGCTTGAGTTGTTTGTGTTTACAACCCTAATTACGAAAGTAAGCACTGTATGCTCGTAACAACACGAAAAATGTTCATATTTTTTTTATCTGCCAAAAAATATTGTAGACACAAAAAAACACGTATGATTTATACATCAGATTTTCGTGTAACTTCCACGCCACATAATCATATTAATGTACATTTTCTGGTTCTGTAAAATTGATTCAGGTGTTTTACCAAGTGACTGACCCATAATAATTTTCATGCACACAGAACATGTTTACAGCTGGCACTGACACGTCATCAAGCACGGTGGAATGGGCCATAGCAGAACTCCTTCGCCACCCCAAAATTCTAGCCCAACTACAACAAGAGCTGGACCAAGTAGTGGGCCGGGACCGGCTCGTAACCGAATTGGACCTCCCCAACCTGACCTACCTCCAAGCCGTGATCAAGGAAACCTTCCGGCTCCACCCGTCCACCCCGCTCTCTCTGCCCCGAATGGCTTCCGAGAGTTGCGAAATCAACGGGTTCCACATTCCCAAGGGCGCCACTCTCCTGGTCAACGTATGGGCCATATCTCGCGACCCGACCCAATGGTCCGAACCGCTCGAGTTCAGGCCTGAGCGATTCCTGTTGGGCGGCGAGAAGCCCAATGTCGACGTTAGGGGGAATGACTTCGAGGTCATACCGTTCGGGGCCGGGCGTAGAATATGCGCCGGGATGAGCCTTGGGCTGCGGATGGTGTCTCTGATGACTGCAACCCTGGTCCATGGTTTTGATTGGACCTTGGCTGATGGGCTGACCCCTGAGAAATTGAACATGGACGAGGCCTATGGGCTCACCCTACAAAGAGCCGCACAGTTAATGGTGCACCCGCGTAACAGGCTAGCACCTCGTGCATATAATGCATCATCACCTTGAATTCTTGAGAGGGTTTTGAGTTGCGATGATGATTTTATGAAAAATTTGTTGTCTTTGTTACTACTATTGTAAGTTTAGTTTGTATGTTAAGTTGAATGATATAGTGGTTTTATTTCTCTAAGAATTCTCTAAAAAAGTTTATCTAATATTCTCTACGTGCCGTTTATAAGTAAATGTGCTTCTTCGTTTGACACTAGATTGATCTTCTTGTTGTGTCTGTGATAAATCAATCGGATTGCAATCATTATCTGTTTATTCTCAATTTAATGAATTGAGCTCAAATTGAACTAAAAAATTGAGTTTATCTAAAGCACACGTAATTCAACTTATTCGTTTATTTATTTACTTGTTCGATTGAAAGCTAATTTATGAATTTAATCCCTTTACATAATTGACTACATTCGAATACCGCTAAAAAAATACACATAAGGATATTCATCCTGCAAATGATCAAAACAATTAAGGATGAATGATTCTTTTGATTGGAAAAAGTAGTTAAATTATTCTTTCCAAAAAAAGAGAAAGTCGTTGAGTATCGTTTATCAAACGAATAATGATTGAATGATTGAATGGGTTTTTTTATTTTGGTCAATAATTACGAAAACGATGTCGTAGTGATAGAACCACCAAAATCCAAGTGCTTTCTTCTCTGCAACGAGCAAAAACAACTCTCTCTCTCTCTCTCTCAAATTCCGATTTTCGTTTTATCTCAAAATGCGAGCTCTCCAATTCGAATCTGAGCCGTCCATTTCAGGGTTTTGTCCCTGAATCCAATCTGTCCCCACGGCAATGGCGACGAGCCTTCAAGAACACTTTAACACGTCAGTCAACTCGCCGATCCCGAGCCTCCCAGCTACAATCGACGGTCAAGATCAGAGCTTTTCGGTCGTCATCTCGCCGGAGTGCCATGGAATCTGGTACGACGCCGTTCTGGTGGTTCCCGCGGTCGTTTTCGTGGTGTACTTGGCGTTTCACGCCAAGAAGAATGTCATCAAACTCTCCAATGGAAGGTCATACATCATGATTTCCTATTATGCCCTTCTCTGGGTCGCAAGCCTTCTCAACCTCGCCTGGTGCGCTCTTCAGGTTCGTGGGTTTTCAATTTTTGAAGGTTTTGCGTTGTGAGATTTTTACAGTTTTGTGATTTGATTGCGATTTGGTGTTCGATTTTTCGATGCAGGCATGGCAGTGCTCCGGTGGGAAGGAGGTTGCTTGGAATTTGTTGTCGTTGTTTACGGGTTCTGCAATGCTGGGATTGGAGATTAGCTTGGTGGGTTTCTTGCTCCAGGAGAATTATGCAAGTGGGGTTGAAGCTTTAGCTCATACTTTCCTTGTTTCTGGGATTGTTGTTGGTGTAGACATACTCCTTAAGGTAATCACTGATCCGCGCAATCGCCTTTTCGTTATATTGTCAAAGAATCGGTTGAATTGTCTATGCATTTTGTGATTTCAGCTTAATCATCTCGTAATTTCGTTTTAGTTTCAGTAGGTCGAGATGGGATCCATCATTTCGATTTCAATTTTCCTTATATGTGCAATGCAATTTCTGTTAGCGTGTTAGAATTGCGTTGCAAAATCCGTGTAGCTACCTTTGATCATGGATGTTATTCCTGCAGAGGTAGAGTGAGCAATTGACTGATCACCTGCTGCTTTGTTCATTAACAAAGTCTAGTTTTTTTCTTTTAGTATGACATTGAAGAACTCTAGTTGATAATAGCTTTGATAATCATTTGTCTGGATTTCTTATTTTTTTCGGTTTTGAGTCATTGAGTTTTTCTTTTGATTTGGTCGTTGAAGCATGACATTGGGAATTCTAGTTATGCATAGTTTTAGAAGCATTTTTCTATTTCTTAGCGCATTCTCGTTTGCATAAATGTATATAATGTTTTCCGCTTCATACCTATGTACCGGTACTCGAACCGTCTTTTGAGTCTGTTGGTAGGGTTGTAATAAGTCTTGTTCATTTTCAGGTAATCTATGTATTCGGATTTGGGGCACCGCTGTTCATTGTTGGCATTGGAAGTACATATGGAGTGAAGTGGGGATTGTGGCTCATCCACAAATTATTGCTTACTTCAGTTTATGGCTTCATATTGTTTGTGCACTTCTCCAAGAGGAGAGAGAAGTTACCTCGTGAGTACATTTCTAATTCCGCTATCATTGCTTTTGCTGGAAATTTAACAAATCTAACGTGCGGTTACCTTCTAATCTTCTGCAGCCAGACCAGCATTCTACAACTACATCGTCATAATGTTTGTACTTAGTGCTCTGGCGTCGTTTGGTTGCGGGCTTGCTGGAATTGGAGCTAGTTTTGGAATCTGGTACTCAAAATTAAGTTCAAAATTAGAACTATGATACATTCATAAGCTCAAACTCTTGCAATTATAAAATTAATTTTTGTGCACGTCCTGCAGGTTGTACAACTTGACGGATATATGCTACCACACACTCTATCTTCCTTTTCTGTACGTGATTTTCCTAGCCGATTTTTTCCAGGTGATCATTCTTCACAATCATGGTTAAACAGTATTTCCTCGTTTTCAATAACTTGTGCCGTAAGTAATAATCATGCAATTGCCAATCTACATTGTGGTGTTTACAGGAAGAAAGTTTTCTCCTGGAGAATGCGTATTACTCCGAGATGAAGGATGCTGGGTTCTTTGACGCTGATTGGGATTAGTCCACCGGTAACTTGTGAATGCGTCAATTCAGCAGAAAGAAGGCTGATCTTTTGTATAGTTTGTAAATAAGTTGAACAGATATGTTGAATTTTGCGAGTAAAGTAGGTAGAGGTTCCCATATAATATCATTTGGGTGGTAATCGCCGTTTTGTACTATAGAAAATGTTAATAGCACTCCAAAATAGTCATCCCGCACTCTTTTTGTTTCAATATAGAGGAGTGCATGATGAATTTTCAATGAAGATTCATTAAGACCCGACTCAAATAAAGCAGAAAAATATGGGTATCGGGTCCATTGGGAAACAAGCGCCCGATAACTCTGATTTATTAGTCGCTAAACATACATAAAATTTTACTCGTACACCAGAAATACAGTAAATATCGAATACTATAAATTTTTTTGCTGTCGGGGTATGTGGTTTTTCTCATATGTTCATGTATTTAGTGGTTAATTGTTCTGTTAAATACGGACCATCACTTTAAAACACAAATAAAAATTGACTCTCAAAATTACGGACCATCTAGAGATATACACTATTGAGGTCCAATGTATCTATCTACTGATATTCCGGCTTTGATTACTGCCGTTGGATAAGTTCTGAGATAGAGTGCTCTTGTTCGAAGCCCACATAACAATCCGAAACCAAAATCAATTTCATCCCCTGGAAAGTACGGTAAAATAATGTTAACAAGCAAACCAAGAGACATTGAAATCGAAATAGAAAGTTCGATATCCGGTAAAGATGAGTAAATTTACCCCGGTTTAGTCACCATATTTTAAAAATTGAAAGTTAGAAATTCGGTAAAACATGGATAATTTAACCACATACCTGGATATTATTCGGAGCTACTGGTAACTCCATGTGGGTAACCAAGTGATCAGAGAAAGATACTCTCTTCAGAGCATATAACTCCGACGTTGAGGTGTTCCCAAGGACCAACCACCACGCTTCGTTTTTCATCTGTCAAAGAAATCCAAAGCTTAGTTTCGCTTCTCATTATAAGATTAGAAGGAGGACATTTTTACGGTTTTACCTTAGGAAAGCGGGGGGTAAATGCTCTGGATTTGTTTTGCCTGTAATTGGTCTTCACCAATCTGATGTTTAAAGAGTGAGACTTTCCGCTGTCCTTTTGCT
The DNA here is from genome assembly GCA_018257905.1 of Gillenia trifoliata. NCBI lineage: Eukaryota > Viridiplantae > Streptophyta > Magnoliopsida > Rosales > Rosaceae > Gillenia > Gillenia trifoliata. Next base: position 3,165,781 of record CM031085.1, on the reverse strand, counting down.
GAATTCTTAACTTCACTTCGATGCGTGGAAAATGCTGCAGATCCTAGAAGAACAAAAAATTGTAGATATTAAGCTACTGGAATCAGTTGGCATGCCTGGCAGCCAATAATAGTGATCAAAAAACGACTTGTGTCTCAATAACCTAACCGACCCACTCCAAAAGCTGTCCGGTCATGTTACATCTCGACTCTGGGTTAGTTAGCTATGTGTCAGCTATCTTTGAAGTCCATACCTGATTAAACTTTGAAGCAGGGAAATTTCCGATCATGGTCTGTAAAGCTGCCTTGGGGAGATTCAATAGTTGCTGCACACTGAATATTCCCCTTTTGCTTAGCGAGTCAGCAAGTTCAACATTCATGCATGGCATCATCCATAAGGAAGAATCCTTATCAAACCATAAACCCTGAAAAGAACACAAAAGATAACAGAAGACGCTAGGAAGTCAAACTTTACTTTTTTGAGAAACAAATCATCCGAGTCACATCAGTTAACATGTCTAACTAATCAACTGATATGCTGGCCGTAGAAGGTAGAACTTCATAATATTTCGTTTAGAAAAATAAGTCAGAATGGTAACCACTAGGAGTTTACCTGCATGACCATTTGCAGAAGATGCATGCAAGTAACTGAGCTTGAAAGCCACCCGCTGTTGGCACATATATCTATCATGGCCTGGATGACCCGTATACTTTGATCTAATACGGACTTCAAGTCTGTGACGTAATCACTGATTGGTAATTCTAACTGCGAGAAATGTGCCTGAATGCAGAATTCATGGATGGTAAGAGAAACAATGAGAGAACTAAAAGAAAACGACAGAACATTTTATTATGAACATTTAGTTGAAGATAACTCTGACCTGAAACAGAAGATTGGCTTTGACATGTGGATCATCTAACCGGTCCTTATCCACTTTATATCGAACTCTCTCAGACAATGCTCCGTTGTAATTCTCCTATTATCAAATAAGATATTATAGATAGTAATTAAGACAAAGATCTCATATTCTTTTACTAAATAAAATTTTAATTGTCACTGACATGCAATAACATGGATAGAACTAGTGTCCCAAAAAGTTTCGGATCCAACACACAACTTAATATCCTCTTTGTGGTAGGCAAAGAATATCATACATTAGCAAATTTGTACGAAAGAAGGCAGCTTCCATATGACAGCAATATTATATATTTCCTAACACACACACACACCCCCCCCCCCCCCCGCCCCCCCCACCACCAAAAAAAAAAAAAAATTAGCTGGCCGACAAGCAGATCAATATCCAAAGTCCTTCATAGATAGTTTACAGAATACCACTTCACTCAAAAGCTAGGACATTAAGAGTATAAAAGAAAAAATTCCAGTATTGATTTACTATGTTTTCAAAATAATCCACTATTGATATATTTAGTCAGTCAAGTATGTGCGTCTTTACTAATCCAAAAAGAAAGCAAGTACCCAAGACCTTAGACTAATTACCTCATTGTGCCGCACAGGAAGTTCGTTATATTCAGAAGCAGCAGATAGGATATGCAAGAACACCTATAGGAAATGGCCTTCCATTAGCATAACAGCATAAAAATGTAAAAGCGAGAAAAGGACTACCGGATGATTCAAGAACTATATCTTACTTCAAGCGATGTATCTGAACCTATGTTTGAACCAAACATTGATACAGTCATGTAGCTAAGGTAATACTGGGATGCTATTGAACCCAGCATCATTGGTTCCACACCGTCTTCATTCATCTTGATGCATCCACTGTCTTCGAGATCCTCAAATGTGTTCTGCACTAACCTGTCAAAAACAATAGTAAGTAATGAAAGAAATGGCACTGGAAGAGAATGATAAAAGAAAAAATTTGATGAGAATTGAACATTTTATTACCTAGACAAGTAAGAATTTAGAACTTCAGCTTCAGCATTGTCCAAGCCATAGTAAGCTGGATTAAACATCTGTAGCAAATGCAATGCGTTCACAACTTTTACGGCAAAAAATGATAGGTGTAGAATATTCAAAAATAAAAATAATCTAATTCCCTTTCTTTCTATACTTTTATTCTGTCTAGTTATGTGACCAAAACCATACCAGTCTACGGAACAAATATGTCCAGGTAAGATAATGCAGCGCATCCTCTTTATGGCAAATTGTGCCAGAAACTATCTCAGCATTGATGTGATTATGCAACTGTTCCCTCAGACTACTCTCGACGGGAAATGGTTCATATAAGAACTGCAATTCATTAAACCACATATTATTCCAACACCCTATGAAGTATAACATTCAACTAACCATATAAAGTCACGACTTCAAATCTAACCTTTTTATAGAAGCTCTTTTTGGGTTCATGAACAAGAATGACTGCTTTCCCATGCTGATCAAATTGTGGCCGGCCAGCACGACCCATCATTTGCAAGATATCTGTGATTGGAAAATCAACATATCTTTTTGCTTTCCCATCATAATATTCTGTTCCCTGCAAGAGAATTAATGGTATTGTACAAATGAAAGATATCTGAAGAACAGCTGATGCAATAGATACCTGCAAAAATTTTAATTCTAGGAAACAAATATAAAAGCCTACCACACAAATTTTGCCTTTACCTTAATGATGACCAGATGAGCTGGAAGGTTTACACCCCATGCCAATGTGCTCGTACAAACCAATACCTATAATTTGATGGACAATGCCTTAATCAGTAAAAAGAGTAAGATAATAACTTTTTTTCTTTCTAATATTCTCTTTCCGTAATGTGTCTATCAGGAAAGACACGTGATTTGTCAGGTAAAAGAGAATTGCCTGAATCTTGTTGTTTGCAAACAGCTCCTCAACCAGAGATCTATCTTTGTCATTCAGACCTGCATGATGTAATCCAATGCCAAATTGCAAGGTGTGCCTCAGGTTATTATCAGTGACCTGAGAAAGCACCATCTGCAGGTCTTCTTCTGGCATACTAAGAAACTGCCTTGGATGTTCATCTGAAGCTGCAAACTTCAATTACAGAAAAGCAATAAAAACAATAATAATTAGTCACAGTTACGGAATGCTTCATTTTCACAACATGACTTCGAATCTTACCTGAATGAGGTCCAATGCAGTAAGCCTTGTCTGTCGACGAGATGAAACAAATATTAAAACTGGTTTTGTAGGTGAATGGGTGCATATTGCAGCATATGATGGTTTGTTCATGCTATTCATCCTTGGGCAATAGAACTTTCCAGGGTATCCCTGTTCATAAACTGACACATTAGTGCTATGAAGTAAACATATATAAGGCCCTTATCTATTTTCATCTCAACAAGAAAAATAAGATAGTCTCACAATTACGTCTGCATTTAAAAATAACTACCATACCACTAATGTTTGTATAAAACAAAAACAATTATTATAAACTTAATAAGTCAATCAAGAGATAACCCAGATGCTGTAACAAAGTCACTTGCAAACTGAAGGAGGCCCATATTCCAATATTCCACAGGAAAAGTTACTGACAAATCACTTCAAAGTAGAGCAGAAAGACCAAACATGAAACCATAATCCATTTGAAACACTAAATTTACTACCTGGATATGAACTTCAAGAGGTACAGGTCTCACGCTTGGTTTAAAATTGAAGAGTCCGATTTCCCCAACACCCAACCAATCAGCCAAATCCCTACGGAATTGAAACGGCAAAAGAATATCAAAACATAATATGTTGATCAAGGAGAAAGGGAAAAAGAAAGCAATTCAAGTGCACTAGTTCCACAAAAATAGCATAGAAGACGACAAACTACCACTCTTGCTCAATTGTTTAAAAGCAGCACAACTGAAACATGCCTGAGAATACTGATAATATGATAACAATTTTAAAACATATCCAGATAAATAAATCAAAAGGGAGGGTTGCATTTAGTGATCTGCAAACATGCCATCAAAGGATCCAACTCGGTATCAAATACACGTATATGGCAGGTAAAAACTTGCAAAAAAAAGAAGATAAAGACTATAAGACTTGGATGTGAGATCCATTGCAGGATCCTAGGATTAAAGATGCATAAAGACATACCCTGCATTTGCTAAAGCTGTAGAAAGGCCTACAAATCGTACTTCACGCTCTGTCTGTGATGATATGTATCTCATCCTTGACACAATAACCTGGAACATAAATTTGCAAACTCAAACCAAGTCCAACAACCTTTTCCCCAACAAAAATCATATGGTCATCTGAAGAAAAGCGTCAACACACACATGGAGATATATACTTGCAAGTTGCCACCAAAGCATGATAATAAGCAAGTTCATGTCTCTTATTTGTCAAATTTTTTTATTTTTCACAACTAACCAGAAGAGCACAAGATTTTTCTATATATACCTCAAGGATGGGTCCACGGTCAGCTCCCAACAAGTGAATCTCATCCAGGATCATAAGCCCAACCTACTGATGAAACATCCATTAATGCACAGCATGCAAAATGACTTGCATGTGTAGGAAAATTACGTAAACAAATAAAATAGAAACCCAATTAATCAAATAAACTAGTTCCTTCTTGGAGAAGGGGAAAAATATCCATATATGTGACTGAATGCACCTTCTTAACATAGTCTCGACTATGCCAATTACGACTGATACCATCCCACTTCTCGGGAGTAGATATTATGATATCTGCTGACATAATGGACATCATGTCAGGAGTGTAATCGCCAGTCATTTCAACCTGACAGCAACACTGAGTTATTACCAGTACAACATATTATGGTGTTACTTATAGCTATAAGGGAAAAAAAATTCACCATCTTTTTCCCTAGCTGAGAGACAAGGCGTCTTTTCCAATCATTCATTCTTTCCCGAACAATAGCCTTCAAAGGTGCTATGTAAATGACCTACAGTCAACAATTCAGACATAGTACACTTTTTAGCATAAAAGCAGCATTGAAATACACAGACCTAATAAGTGCAATCTTGCCCAGATCAGCACCAATAGGTTCTATCTTCGACAAAAGAACCATTGCCCTTTCTCATTTTGCATTTCTCTGAGGAAAAATCTATTTCTATTCTGTGATTAAGAAATATCAATGAGATACCTTCATATCAGGCTGGGTATTAAAGAGGCGAAGCATAGCAAGCTCAGCAGATATAGTTTTCCCACTTCCAGTGGGAGCTCCTAACAGAACATTATTGTCTGTGTGATACAAGACATGGAAAGTCTGCCCAATTCCGAAAAAAGCATTAACTCGCTGAAATGTGATGGATATCGTCTGGGAAAAAAACAAGAGTTAAAAACCACAATAAAGGTGTAAAATCACTGAGCCAAACCTGTGTTTGTATCGGATTAAAGTGTGAGAATCTGTACAATGCTTCGTAAGAATTGTTGCCAAGTGAAGTCACAGGGAGAGGTTTCAAATCTAGCAGTTCTGTATGTGAAGTATGAGCCTGAAGAAACAAGAGTTGTCCAATGAGACAAAGCTTTTGGCAGGAGCACCTCGTTGGCCTTTATGAAAATAAAATAAAAAATTGACCATCACCCTAATAAATAAATAACGAAATACAAATACCTCTGGCAGTGCTAGATTCTGGAAAGATATGGTGTAGAAAGCTTCTGAATGCAACCAAGAATCTGAAACGGCACGGATATAATACTGTGGTGGATGTGGCTCAAATATTGGCACAGTGAAAGAAAGCTTCTGAGGTTCCCCTTTAGCCATCCGCTTTGTCAGAGTGAAAAGCTCAGAGTGGTAGATGTGGTCATTCTCCGAATCCTTTAATATAGTCAAACATCATGCAAATTACAATTTTATATGGGAAAAAAAAATTTGGTCCTTAAGCATGAATAATATATGAACCTATGACCCACATAAAATTAACAAGAAATTGGAAACCATGTCAGCACCTCAACTAGAATCCACCAACGTTGGGCTGTGCCATGAAAACGATCTTTCCATATGAAGTCTGGTGTAATAAGCAAATCCACCTGAAAATTAAAAAGTACATAAATAGGTGTTCAAAACAAAATTCTTGAATGATTAATCACAGAACCAATATTTAGTGAGGTAGAAATTACTATAAAACAATTTAAGGTTCACCATGGTAAGTTACCTTTAAAACAGTTCTGGTGATTGGACTCACAGTTGCTGACAACTGGATCCATGGAAAATATCCCAAATATTGCTTGACCAACTTCAATCACCCAAAAGAAGGAAAAAAAGGGTCAAACAAATTTCCTATTGTTTGATGTACCCATTACCAAAGTGAAGTTTAGAGTACTATAATAATGACAATATACCCTTCCTCCAGGCGCATAGCGAATCAATGCTCCAATGTCTTTTTCCTCCATCTCATATAGGCGATCTAAGTCAGCCCCTCGTTCTTCAAGCTTTCGCAGTATCTGTATGAATAGAAACATATTGTCAAATAATGCACTACACTTTGAGAAATTAAAAGGAGAAAAGTATCATGTACAAACATCTCCTGAAAGATCCTTGTCAAATTGTCTGAGAGGATGCTGATGGGGCCAAACTTGGCGATCCACAGCCTTGCAATAGTCCAACATGAACAATGACATCTCAGACCAGCCCTTTCGTAAACAAATCTCAAATAAAGCCCGCATAATGCGTGCCAAGCTTGCACTTATATATGCAGCATCAGAAACCAAGGAAAAGGTATCAATTGAGCCACGAGATATGTACAACTGCAAAACACATAAGCCATATATTAGTCAATATTTCCCTTTTTGTAACTTTTTAACTGATATTTGGTAGCAGTAGCTGAGCACAAAGCAACCTGAATGAGAATGGAAATCTTTCCATGTTTATTTGAAGGACCCCCCTTAACTTCTAAAGGGCATGATGATCGCACCAACGTCTCTAGCTCATGCTGTTCCTCATCTCGAACAACAATATTTTCAAATTCTGAGGAGTGGGCTACCATATCAATTACCTGAAGGAACAGCAAAAGCAGCACCACCCAAATCAAACAAAATGATAATTATTAGAAGGAAACTCCTTATTATGAGAAGGGAGCTATTTGACACTCCAAAGTAGTCATCCTGCAGTCTCCATAGTGAACAAAGATAGATGGAGGAGTGCATGATGACTATTTTTGAGTGCTGCTACCAATTCTCTTACAAGAAAAAAGCAGGAAACATATTTCAAGGTTGTGTAGAGATTTTTTTTCCTAAGGAAACGAGATATTAGAAGAAAAGAAATGGACATCTCAAATAGGAAGCAAATTGGAAATACAAATGAAATAGTACACAAAAACAATAACCTCAGTCTCATTCATGTGGCGTCTCAAACATTCATTGTACGTTTCAACACTCGAGTATTGAATATAAAAGTGGCTTGCAATTCGACCAAGTTCTGTACAATAAAAGTTGCCACTTTTCTCATCAAAGCGCATCATTTTTGCTTTGTCCAGGGAACGTGCAGCATCTGAGATCAGAGATCTTTGCTTCAAGCTCAAGGAAGGATCTGCAACAACCTGCAAAATGCAGAAGAAAATGTCAATAACCTGAACAAGCAAATATAAATATCTAACCCATAAGCACCAATAAAGTCCGGCTGCCAGTCAAGAAAATGTTCAATAAAGATCAATCGGTAAACCATATAGGTAAAGTCAATCAATACAATACCTCATCCCACCCGATACCATACACCAAAGGGTTCAGCCTCATTCTTATAAAAAGGTATGTATATCCAAGCCATGCACAAGCTTCCTTGACATTGGTGACAGTACCAAGTGCCACCTCTGCATTTAAATTGTCTTTCAAGGAACTAATAAACTGCAAACATTGAAAAAAATTTCAAGAGCCATAAGAAAAAGTGAATCATCTCAGCATAACTTTGGATAAATTCAAATACACAAACATGCAAAACTCAAAGTTTATTACACGCAAGGACATCATCATGTTGCCATTCTACGTCATTGTATAACGTAATACTCAAGTATGTGGAGAAATTTTAATTGCAGCACGTCAATGCATAATGAAGTACCCTAAGGCACATCCAAATCAATGATAACTTGTCCCACATATTAGTTGCACTTCCAGATCTACTAAAGTGACTGATAAGACCTTGTCCCACAAATTAATTTCACTTTCAGATCTACTAGAGCTGACTAATAAGCAATGTTTATAGTAAACAAACAAATAATCACAGATTCAAAACCACCTAAAATTATCCAAAAATGTTTTACACTCGGTGTAACCAAGATTCTATGTCTAGACCCATCCAAATTATTTTGTTACAGAAAATCAGTACAGTTCACAAGACACGTGAGAGGTTCTCACCCACTGACTGACTTGGATAAATATATATCATAATGTTCTAGTGTCTCACTTAAACTACACAAGTACCTGACTTTCTATAGGAAGTTGACTTGTCAGCAACCGAAGATAATAGGCCAGTTTGTCATGAGACGTAATTATAATGCCTTCACCACTTTTATCGAATTGAGGTCTCCCAGCACGCCCAAAGATCTAAAGAAATTATCATGAGAACAAAAAAAAAATGGAAACCATATGATAAAGTTTACTTGAGATGTATTTACAAGAGAAACACTTTGAATCTAACCTGCATAACATCTAGCATGCCCAGGTCTTTCCACCCACCAGCCTTTGGATCATACAATTGAGTCCCCTGAAGAAAACGCCAGACACTTTATATATGTGTATACATATATATATATATATATATATATATTTAAAGTCCATTCTGTCACATCTTGTCTTTAGAAAATTAAAGTACCTAAGATAAACTAGTGCACGTTTTAATCTGCAGAAATAAACTGTACTTTCAGAAGTGTGCACAAACCTTTATCACAACAGTGTGAGCTGGTAGATTTACACCCCATGCCAAAGTTGCTGTACAAACAAGTACCTAAAACAGAAAATAACATATCTAAAAAAACTATTTCAGCCAAGTATCGAAGTGATGGAATGAAGGGTAACTAGATGATATCTACCTTCAATAGTCCATCAGAGAAAAGGCGCTCAGTCAGACCTCTATCAGACCGTAACATCCCAGCATGATGGACTCCAACTCCAAATTCAAAAAGTGCAACAAGATCTTTGTTTCTGGACTTCTTAACTTCCCTCTGAAATTCATTACATGGTACCTCTATAAAAAAATAAATAAAAGGTATGATATTAATAATAAGATCCAGAAAACAAGAAATCTTTTCTTGCCTGAACCAATGAAAACTGTGGGTGTTCATCGTTCTTGAAAAGGTCCAATCCTTCAAACTTGCGAGCAAGTTCAACCTGAAAAATGTAATATAATTGGTAAATAGCAAAACCAGAGCATAACACACCTCATAAAATTGACATTAAAGAATTATAAAATTTGAATCAAGTCCATCTTTCTATGATAAACAACATTGGTAATTGCATTATAAGATTTTAAATGCCACAAACAGATTTTATTCTTTTAGACATGTATTAGCGCATGTACAATTGCATCCCTTTCAACTTATACCAACATGCCTTTAATAATTCAGTTTTGAACCAGACCAATATTATTAACTCCAAACTTAAAAACAATGTAGGACATATGGCACAATATCAAGGCAGATCCTATGACTAAAATGAAACTTGCAAGGATTCATACTGGTCTAGCTGATGCAATTGCATTAACAACCAACTAAAGCTTTCTCATTGGCGAAGTTGGCAAGTTTATTATTAACACGTCAAAAAGAATTTCAAGCCAAATAGAAAGCCCACAAAATTCAGATGGAATATGAGGGTATACCAATTTCTGAGCTGTTTTTGCTGTGTCCTTTCGAGAATGAACGAATACCATTGCCTGATACCCTTGCCTGAGTGATTCAACAACCTGGCAGAAAAAATATCAATCAGTTAATAACCATTCCAACGCACACATTACAAAAAGGAGAGCCGATCAAGAAGAAAGACCTTCTTGTAGCATATCTCATTCATCAATTCATTCCGGGCTGCAAAGTTCTGCTCACTAATACCAATATACTGCTGTGCAAGGGGCACAGGACGATAGCTAGCATCAAAAAAGAAGAGTCCTGCATCTGGATTCACTCTCAGAAACTGTGCAACCTGGGTGAATATAAAACAATTACTATATCCACATTAAGAAATAAGTATGAGGCTTCAAATTATGGCATTTAAATTCCAATCAATACAGATCATAAATATAAAAAACTGGCCAAGAAACCTCCAAATAGTTGGGTAGAGTGGCTGAAAGGCCCACAATGCGTATCATCGTCTGTGTAGATTCCACCTGCCAAGCACATCAAAAACAAAAAACCAAAAGACATAAACAAAAGGTCATAAGCAACTAAATCAACAATCAGATAACCATATAAGTAAACATGTAACAACATCTGATAAACAATTATAAATATAAACATCCTGCCATCACATAACATTTTAAAAACAATAATCCTTTTCACATGCAGTGCCTTCAATAAGACTTCGATGGATACTTCCTTTTAAAAGGGAAAATTTAACGGATGACTTGTTGATGAATACACCTTTCAAGTCTATTTATAAGTTATAACTACTAGGTTGATAACATTGTTGGCCTATTCTCTAACAGCTAAAGTTTTTGACGTTCAATGGTTTGTATAATGTTGACGAAAGTCGGGTTAACAACTCTCATACTTACACCCCCACTTATTTAATAATTTGCAAGGTGTATCTCTTTGTCTGTATCTTCGCATGAAAAATGAAACTGCAAGTTAAGGATAAGTTTAGTACATTGTTGGCTCATTCCTTTAGCTCAAGTCTTTTGGGTCCATTAGCTGTCTAACTATAATAGCTCTCCTACTGTATATAATCAGAACCAGTTGTGTAAACTCACAACTATGTTGGCGGAAAAAATGTTGCCTTTATCAAAATATACAATAAGCATCAAAATATTGTATGTATCCAAGTTTCAAATTATGGGAAATGACTAAGGGAACCCAATTTTCCATAAGAAGATAAAGACTAAGAGCAACAAGAAACAGATAGTATCTCCCCAGCTTTCATAAGCATAAGTTGAAACTATACAGATGTTATCAACTAATCTAAATAGTGTGAATAGTTATTTCACAGCAATAAGCCAAGAACACTAATGACTCATTAAAAGTTTACCTGGCGCAAAGTCCGAGCAACTAGTGCCTCAATTACAGGTCCCCTGTCATCATTCAATAGATGCACTTCATCAATAATTAAAAGCTTCACAAGCATTGAAAGTGCCATGTCACTGCTCTTGCGAGTAATGACATCCCATTTTTCAGGTGTTGTAACTATCATCTGAAAAACAAGAAGGTAGAGCCGTTAAGTTTTTTTTTCATTTTATTGGGAACAGGAGGGGGGTTGTAACAACAGCATACTGAGCATGCAAAATTTTATAAAAAGTGACCTGAGTTTCTTCAAGCTCATTCTTAGAAAGTTGCATGTCGCCAGTAAGTTCTCGCACAGTCATATTCAATGGAGATAAGCGATGGCTAAAAGTTGATGTGACTTCTGAAGCTAATGCCTAAAAAAGTAATGGTAATAATTAACAAGCCACTATTTCAATGCCCATCAGGGAAAAAAAAAAAAAAAAGGAAGAGAGCAATATAGGGTAGATACCTTCATAGGTGCAACATAAACTATTTTAAATTCATCTTTATGCAAGTAACCATCTTTGAAGTGCTGTCCAATCTGCACCATATGACTAGTCACTATCAAAATAGATCATACTACTGAATGCTAAATAAAAAAAAGTACAGAAAAAGAACTTGTTAGGTTGAATTCAATACTATAAGTAGCAGCACCATAACATAAAAGGAGTTAATTAACTAAGACAGCAAAAAGTTTAGTTTCCTTGCTTTTGTTTTGCAAGGTGATATCCTTCAATACATTAACCCTCCTACAAAAATATAAGTAGCACTTCCTAGCTCATGGGACATTACAAATCAAGTTAACTAATACATAATATAAAACCAATTGTGTGAATTTGTGATCAACTCCAAGCAGTAAGAGAAAAGTATGATTGCCAAAAAGAACAGAGACCCAGGAATTCTCAATCATTGGCATACCTCATGTAGAATAGAAATCATAGCTATGTTCGTTTTACCAGCTCCTGTTGGAGCACAAACCTGAAAACAAATCGAGACATAAAAGCATATCATTCACACTTTCACAGGGATGGTTTGAAATTCACAAGTCAACAGAATAACAACTTACAAGTATATTTTCATTAGTGTAATAAACAGTATGAAATATGCGGCTCTGAATACGGTTCAAAGATTTGTATCCCCGAAAAGCAGCTTGAGCAAATTCATCTAACTCTGTTATCTCAATCTGACAACAGATGATAATAAACAGAAATTTCAATACAAAAGAAAAGATGTCAAGGCCAGCAGATGATAAAAGAAATGGAAAGTAATGGCAATCCTGTTTGATAAACAACCAGTAAATGCACAAATTATTATGGCCAGTTTGCCAGTGAACTCCAATAAAATATATTCATACATTATCTTATAGCTACAAAGCATTTCATGGTCAATATAATTCTCCAAGAGAAAGTGATATCTGGAGGTTTATACATGTCACATACATTCTATCCAATCTGTTTCCCCTGCTCACAATTAATAAGAAAAAGAAATATGATAAATGTAGCAAAATGAAGAATGCTACCCGGAAGTTTATTTCCCTGGGAGGGGTAATAAGGGATGCATCTATAAGCTACCACCCTGTTAGATCAGTCCATTTATAAGTGCTTGCCCAAATGCCAATATAAGGTTTACTTTGATTTCATCTTTTAAGATCAAAGATTATAAAAATAAATAAAAATTGAAAAAAAAAATCCCTTATAGTTGACTGCCTTGAAAGAGAAAGAATGCCAATGTTCTCTAAGAAGAACCTGTTCTTAATTTTATTTTGTATTCTGTTTGCACTTTCTTCATGTGTTGTTTAATAAACATAGCAAGCCCTATTCATCAGGGAAAGGGAAAAAAACAGGTCTAGTACTTAGTTCTCTAAGAGCAGCTAGTACCTAAAATAATATAGAAGGAGATTCCCTTACTTATTATCCACTTGTGCGTCTCCTAAAGGTTCCTATTGAGTCATCTCCAATTAACAAATTATGTAAAAAAATTGAGAACCAGTATATATAGTTTTAAAATGACAAAACATGAAGTATAATTATCAGACAAGCTAATTGTTACCAGCTTTTCTCCTGGTTTCATTTGTGCTGTTGGTGTTGGGGGAATAATGACCTCCTCATACCCCTTATGATGCTTCCTCACAGTTCCTTGAGGAAGAGCACTAACTGCTAAAGAGTGAGCTTCACCATACCCTAAGAGATCATCAACAGGTTTTTTTCTTTCACTTGCTTGTACAAGAGAAGAAAAATTTACAGCAGCCAGATCACTATCAGCGCCATATTCTGTTCGTCTATGTCGCTTTTCCTCTTTGCGCCGAAGTTTATCAATTTGCCGTTCAGATTCTGTTTGAACAGTAACCTGAAAACACAAGTGGAATGCTTGATGCCATATGTACCCTTTTGATGATTTATGTGTTAACAAGAACAAATTTATACAGAATCAGTTATACCTGTGTGCCATAACTAGGCATACGTGGTTGAGAGCTTGAAGATAATTTGTCAGATTTCAGTCCCAGTATCCCTTGATGGATGGCATCAACAAGTTCCTTTCGATGCTGTGGGAAAATATAAAAACAAAATTAAAAAAGAAACTTTAGTTGTAAACTCGTGAAATATTAAATGTGGAATAGACTTCTCTAACAAATATTCATCCAATATGTATGCTAGATGGCCAGAGAAACAATTATATCCTACAATTGAAAATGTGGTATGCTGTTACCAGAAAGAGGAATCAACTTTGTATTTAAAGATCAAATCAATTTATACAAGAAGGTGCCACTTCTTCAATGTAGATCATAATGACATATGTTAGGAAAGAGTACTGAGGAAGCGGATTTTTGTTTTATCTGTACATGTATGTGTTGGTGGTGTTTTGGGAGGACACTGTAAAGAGTATCTAAGATTAGCTCAACAAAGTAGTATAATATTTATATCCTTACTGATATGAGGTCTTGAACAGTTTCAAACGCACTATCCCCAACAAGATCTAACAAGTCACCTGCTACCTTCATTAAGAAAAGATCTCATGATTAGTATTAATTTAGTTGTCTACAAAAGAGCAAGAGTGAAACCCGTTACAATAAAAGTAGATGAACTATTAATGAATACCTCGTCACCAGGTTTGTCAGAGTCAAGAACCCGACAGATGGCCATAGCCAATTCATCTCCGGAAAGCTGTGAAGTACTTTTTGTTGTTATCCGATCACATGCATCTTGTAACCAACTCAAATTGAAGTTTTGTTCATTGGAAGTAGGTTGATGATCATTCAAGTCATTGCGACTACATAATCCTTCATAATATGATGTAGAAGAAGTGCTTTCCTCACCCAATAGCTCCCCATCCTCCAAAGAAACATCCACCAGAAACCGAGTTGGTGCATGGAAAACAAGGTCAGCGCCAAATTCTGCATTGTCATTAGTCCCACTTACAGGACTTTCTGGAAGCGTAGTCCCCCCATCACTAGACTGCATCCCACAAAGTCTCTGGGCAAGGGACACAACTTTCCGCAAGTTACCATCTGAAACAGCGTGACCAACTAAGTTTTGCACTTCCAACCTGCATTTCAAATATTAGAGAATAAAATAAAAATTCTTGAAACTTTGTTTCCTTTTGGTCCATAATCATAGTTCAAAATTCATATACAATCTCTAACTACGCATGATAAATTAATCAAATTGCGATGGATACTCATTTGACACAATCCCCTGCATTCCTTAATTTGCTTCTATATGAATGTAAGACAATTTTGAGCATCTTGTATAACTATGTTCCAAATTAGTTTTATCCTTCAATGAGTAAATCAGGTCTAGAAAAGTTCAGTTTCGTATATTAAGAAACTTAATAGTAATGGCCTATGAATAACTTGTTCGTTGTGTTCCTGGAGGCCAGAACACAAGGGATTCCCTAAAACAGTTCGGTGTTTTATATGAAGCTTTTGAATAGATGCATTACCATTCCTACAAAATACCGACGCAGATTAACTTTACAATAGTTTGTGTTTATCATAATCTGAACATGATACAGCAACCACTTATAATACTATATTTACTAATTTAATTTCTATCTGATTAAAAAGAACATTAATGATTGGAAAGAAGTATTCTTACTTTTTCCCGGCAATAATTGTTTCAACATTGACTTCCTCCGCTGGCAAGCTGAAAAGGCGGTACATAGCCAGTGCCACCTCACGAAACTCTTCGGAGGAAACTTCTCCATCTATTAACTCAACCACTGCTCCGACAAACTGCTTGTAAGCTTGCCACACTTCAACCGAAGCTGCTCCACAAATTTCCAGTATATTCAATATATCAAATACGATGTGGCATGTCCACAATCACACTACAGCAAAGTTGTCAACATTACCTTCTTCCCATCTATAAACTATCTTCCTTGCAAGTTCCGACTCATCAACTGAGCTCGAAGACCTACACCGCACAAGTCCGAAAATCCAAAAGTTATTTCGGGATTAATTGGTCAAGAACAAGTAATCAGGAACCGTAAACAGCTTCACTAGTAAAAATCAGCACAAAATTCACGTCCCCAGCAGCGTATTACACCTCCATTTAGTCACTAAGAATCTTAATACACCCAGAAATTACGTATAACACCGAATTTCGATTAATTCGTCTTAATTTCTCCATTAAAATCTTCAATCCAGCTTAAGCTAAATTGCATTAAGCTCATCCCAGGGAATTTTCAGTATTCCGATCAATTTCTAAGCATCCTAATTACTTTCCCGCACTTTTCCTACTCTTTCTCGGCAACCAAACAGAACATAACAGTAAAAAAAAGTGAGAATTGTCGAGAGAAAATACTGTGGCGGTTTGTGGCGGCTCTGGAGGAGGAGCTTCCGCTGCAAATAGGCCTGGTCGACGTCAAAGGGCTCTCTAAGAGAGCTGGTCAGCCGTGGAAGTTGAACCAACATCTTTCCGGATTCTTCTTCTTCTTCTTCTTCTTCCGCTTGACGAGACGAAGCTTTTCAGCGCTCCGAGAGTATGAGGGCGTCTGGTTTTTTTTTCGCACGAAAAGCTTTTGGGTCAAGTAAATGAAGCGACCCGAATGTATAAGGTCTGACCTGGTTTTTCGTATTTCAAGTTTGGGCCCACATATATTGGGTTCGTAGTAAAATGTGATGGGGCGAAGCGAATGTTGAAATGGCGGGCCAGATTGCAGAAGCTAGTTGGTATGGGCCGTATCATTTTGGTCATGAAAGTTCATGACGTGGACTAAAATTTCGCACATGACACGTTAACACGACTCAAACATAAATGTGAACGGTAATGTGTTTAAATTGAGCGTAGTCATTTTTGAGTTGAAATCATGTTCCTGTTGTAATCATGTCAACCGTTGAACTCAAAAATGTTGGCTCATATCAATTTTTGAGTCGAAATCATGTGTCTTGTTGTAATCATGTCAACCGTTGAACTCAAAAATGTTGGCTCATATCTGGGTTAGGTTAAACTTCCTCTCCTATGTAGTAATTTAAAATACAATAAAATTTTTATAAAGTCATAAAATTAGGATCATATTAATTTTATAACTTTAAAGATATTATTACTTAATAGAGGTGTAGTTAAAAAAATATTATTTATTGACTTATTGATCTTCAATGAATGTTGTATTTCCTAAATAAGATTTCAGAGGATAACACTATTAAAATACCCAAAGTTTCATGTCAATAAGTTGTAAACATGCTTGAGAAGTTATAACATTTTGGTTCTAACAAGAAGGTGTCCATGTTGACGAAGTATTATGTACTCGCAAGCTCAAATACATGGTATCAACTCTAAAAATAAAAACATTGTCTCAAACAACGTTAGAGATATATTTTTGGTTCATCTTAAACTTTTATTTGAAATATTGCATATTTTTGTACTCATTGACAATTATTACTATGTGGAGGTGTGTTTCCTTAAAATGAGACCAAGAAAAATTATAACTTATTACAATGTGGTGTTTATTTTTATACATAATTGATCCCAAGCTAGGACCATAAATTTTTATAACTTTAAGGAAGTTATTCATTTATGGAGTATAACTTTAGAGAAATTTTCACTCATTATATGAGAAAAATTTTGGGTGGTACGTACCATTCAATGGTCCTAAATTAATTTGCAGTGAACATCAAATGAATATTAAACCATTCAATTGTATGTATCATTGAAATTTGACTATATTATATGTACACAATTTGCAATTGTACGAGTTATTTTTACATATATAGTATATTGTTTAACTACATACATATAACATGTTATTTATCTTGCAAATTATTATCCGTGTAAAAAATAAATCGTAACAATCTAATATTTTCTGTCACAATATTCATTTCATAAAAGTTAAAAAAAAATACCAATTATCTCAATCCTTCACTCTCACGTTCTTTTGCCAGCGACACATGAGATGATCCACACCACATTACTACATTACAAAAAGATGATGTATCAACTAATGACCAAAACTAGAGCCGTTGTTAGCTGAAGCTTCTAGTTGTTCTAGTCCCCATGAAACCAGTTTGGTTTTTAACAAGGGGTAAAAAAAGCAAACAACTTAGTACCGCATTGTTTCGTGCCAATAATACGAGAGATGTTGCATCTTAATATAATTAGGATATCGCATCTCATAAACCAAAGAGAAAACATACTTTTCAGTTCCCTCTATTGATATTAAACATGTATTGCATCGACTTATTTTTTATATACATTGAAAAAAATATCTTTAATAATACAAATTTGCGTAAATTTTTATTCAAATATTGTTATATTAGTGACAGAACATCATCGTAATGATGAACAAACATACTATGTTAAGTTACTTTGGGTCAAACTTCAATGATGCCTACTGTTGAATAATTTAAGATTCATTAATTAGTCTGAATTATTTAATAGCCGTATCATTCAATGATACGTATCACTTAAAATTTTTCAAGTTACTTTCGGTAAAAAAAAAAAAAAAAAACAAGAGAAAAGACGAGTGCGTTAAAAATGGTGGCACTACACACATAGCGAGACCCGCAAGCCGACACCACACACACACAGCCACTATCACCGCACCGTCAACATCACCAAGTTTTTTCATTTTTATTTATATTTTTGTGCGTCTAGATGTTACCCATATTTCCTCTTTTCTCTCACACACCCTCATCCCACTTCTCCCTGTCTCTCTCTCTCTGTCTCTCTCTAGCTTCAGCAGGAGCTAGCTTGCTTTGAGCTCCATTGTTAACTTACCACACTCTACTCTCTCTCTCTCTCCAACCATGGCTGCCCTAGCTGTTGCAGCTCTGCTTTTCTTATGCATGGCTGGCCAGTCAAGTAAGAACTCATTTATATATTTTTCATATAATTTATTTGGTGAAATGGGTATTTTTGTCTACCATATTTTTCATACTAATCTAAATCTCATGAAGCCTATAATTTTTATTATTATTTTTTAAATGCCATTTTTCCTTACTAGTAATGTGTTCATTTTTCCTTAATCAACCAACCCTTGTTTGTTTTCTAATTTCTAACTTGTATTTATGTTAAAGATTTCATATTTCTGTTAAAGTTTGCATTTTTGGGTTTTTGTCCACATTAATCACTATGTTCTCAATTTTTTTTTCATGAAAAGAAAAAAAGATCTGAACTTTGATCTTCCTACCAGATATAAACTCACCCCTTTTAATATTTTTAGTGTCTGATTTATTTATTTAATTGTTTGTGGGAATTATATTTGTATAGGTGCAAATTGGTGTGTATGCAAAGATGGAGACCCTACAGCACTGCAGAGGGCATTGGACTATGCCTGTGGAGCTGGGGCAGACTGCAACCCCATACATCCCAATGGAGTTTGCTACAACCCCAACACTGTCAAAGCTCACTGCAGCTATGCTGTCAACAGCTACTTCCAGAAGAAGGGCCAATCCACTGGCACTTGTGACTTTTCTGGCTCTGCTACCCCTACTACCACTGATCCCAGTAAGTCCCCAAATCCTTCTCTTTTGGGTTTTTTTATTCACTTTTGGGTTCATTTTTTTGGGTATAGATCAATTAGATCAAGAGGTGGTAACTTTATTTTTCATTCCATGAGTGTTTCCACAGAAGCGCAAATGGTTGTGTTACCCTGCCAGTGCCAGGTATTTGGACAATTTTTTCCATTTTCATGGATTTTATTTGGTTTTTGATTATCTTTTTGTTAATTATTACTGCTTGAATCTTGAATGTCTTCAATTTGATGCACAACCTCCAGCCCACAGTATTTACTCTCTAGTTTCAAATTTTAGGGAGGGCAGAAGTAATTATATGGACTTGACCACTTTTTTATCATAAAGCATAAGTGAACTGTAGGAAAAAGCACTTTTATTAAAAGACAAAAATATGATTTGAAGGGACAGAGTTATCTCCATATGGTAACTTTGATAAAAACCGGTGAATTTTGTGTTATGCTGTCTTGTTTACATTCCATTAACTAGAAGAACTCATTTTTACATTATACACCTTTCCTTGGAATAGGACCAATAGGTAGGGATGGCATAAATCACTGTGGTATGGATAACCGCGGGGATCCGCCCTTTTAAAACCTGATGGGGCGGATACGGTAATAGCACGCCCACCCTGGAAACCTCCCATATACCCATTAGCATTTTATAATTTTAGAAATATACGGTTTTTATATGATTTTATATCATTGTTCAAATTTAGGAGTCAATTTTTTAGTATTTAAGGTTGGTTTTAATATTATCTGATATGCTTTATTTACTTTAAGCATAATAACTTGTATTTAGAATTTTTTTTATTATTTTAACAAGGAAAAAAATATATTTTTATAAAACTTAATGGTTCTCCTCAGAAGAACCATTAAAAAGAATAATGACGTGCGGAAATCATTTTCCTTTCAATACACCTCATATTATCCAACGCCCTCCTTTATCTTTTTGCTTTGTTCGATCTAATTGATTTCCTTTTATGGTTTGACTAGTATTGTAACTTGCATCATGATGTGTCCCGACTCATTTCTCATTTATTGGTAGTGGAGCTCAGTAAATTTTCCCAAATAATTGGGATCCAATGCCTTTTTTTACCCCAAAGGGGAAAAAAAGGTTAAATCTTGTTGAAAATAACAGTAAAAAGGGTAAAGAAAAAGTCATCACAGAATTACCATCTGACCCTTGTTAAACAAAGACATCACCTTTTTGGCTTTAGGCGCCGTACACTGCATTTTCACATTATGCAATGCATGATCACAGAGTCAAAATTCAAAAGTAATGGCCACAAACAACTGTGGTAAAAGAGTATTTGTCCACATTTGTGACGGGCAGATTTTGTCCCTCACAAAAAGCATAGTACCACTTACATGGTGGGACAATATATATTCTGAGGATTCAAAATCTACATCATAGCTTTGGGATTTCTATCTTTTTGAGATTTGCGCCAGCTTTTTTGAAGTTTTGTATTCTCGACGGCCGTGCCTTTTTAATCCCACTCCACCATTTTTTTGGGGAGCACTATTCTGAACTCTGTTTTTGTTTTTCTTGCTGTTCTTTTATATCGTTTATGAATTAACTTTGCTGCATAAGCGGCAAAGGACTTTCATACACCCGTCCGGCTGCCATTATGGCGTCTCGGGCTAATAATACAATGCCATATGTTCAATCTTTCGTAAGAAAGAAAATAGGAGCAGTAATGCATGGGTATTATGACTCTTATCTGAGAGAGACATACATGCACCGCCTCAGACGTCACCAATAGTACAATGCCATGTAAATCGCATGTAACTATCCACTTGGATAAGAGACATAAAACTCGTGCATTACTCTTTCTATCTTTTTTTCTGCCTTTGATGCATCTCATTCGACTGTAAATGATTTCTTTTTTTAATTAGTATGTTAACTAATTTTTTATTCAAAAGCTTTCCTGAAAGACCTTAGACGCTAATGTACTTTAAACTACTTTTATTTAAAAGTAGTGTTATGCTCTCTCCTCTCATACATTAGTGGATTTGGATGTGTGTATAGAGATGGGGCCTATCATATATATAATTATATATATATATGAATGATTAATTATTAATTATCACCTCCTAAACAAGGTACTAATGGAATAGGAAATCAATAGGTTGATATCATCTTTAGCAAATTACTGTCTAGTATTTGCATTCAAGAGATGGAATAGCCACTGTGAGTGACTGATCTTTTGCAGAGGATCTCAATTTGCTTAAACGGCAGATGTTTATGCGAAAGTCTTAAGCGAGTCGTAGTTTTCTTCTGAAACATCAAAATAGGGACTCAATGACTTTGAAGCAACATACTTGATACTTCTAGGTGTGTCAGTCAGCCTAGTTTTATTGATCGGGCATGAGTTTAAAACAGCTTACATAATCTTACGCGCCTAAATATGCACCGGAAAACATATGTTCACATGAAGGATGCAAACAATCCTACTGTTCTTGGCTATAGGATGGAACTTCTAAAAATCTTCGTGAC
Source organism: Gillenia trifoliata (assembly GCA_018257905.1). Lineage (NCBI taxonomy): Eukaryota > Viridiplantae > Streptophyta > Magnoliopsida > Rosales > Rosaceae > Gillenia > Gillenia trifoliata. Next base: position 3,144,239 of record CM031085.1, on the reverse strand, counting down.
GTTGCAAAAATGCATAAAAAGTTCATTGATCTCTGTTAACTAGTTTTTGAATAAAGATCAAAGCTTGCTTTACCAGCATCTCTCTAAGGTTGACTGCTTTTGCAATATCACGCTTGTTCCTTTACGTCGCATTTCATATGACGGAGATTATCTATCCCAAAGAGTGCTCTGTAGGACCTACGATAAACTTTATGCTGTACGGTCTCTGTTCAGGCACTGCATAACCATATGGGATCGTAAATTTTCTTGTAAAATTATTAACTTGTTGATCTTCCGTGTTTTTTATTTTGTATGTTCTCATTCTTCTCATGATCATGTGCTTGCAGCCTTGATTCTGTCTTTTATAGTTGTTGTGTTTGGTATGTTAAATATTGTTTTTTCTTTGCCCTTCAGCACCTCGGGCACAACTCCGACAACACCATCCACCGGAACCGGCACAACCCCAACCACTGGCACTACCCCAACCACAGGAACAACCCCAACCACCGGCACAACCCCTACCACCGGCACAAACCCTATGACTGGTACAACACCCACAACTGGCACAACACCGACAGGCGCCACCCCATACACAGCAACTCCTGGAGTACTAGGAGGCATTGGCACGGGCGTAGGGCCATCAGGAGCTGGCATCAACACGGATGACAGCGGTGTGATTAGACTTATTGACACTACTGGTTTGTTTTCTTCTCTCCTAACCCTGTTCTTCTCAGGCTTGATGCTTTGGTGGGGCTGAAAAGAAATTTAGAGGGCGTGAGGAGGAGGTGGGGTGTAGGATGTGCAATTATGAACATCTTAGGGGACTTCCTTGCTAAGTTTTTTGTATTTTTGTATCTTCATTGCCCTTCTAAGTAATTAAGCTATTGTATTATGTGGGAAAAAAGCAGCTGTGGGGAAAAGCAGATGGGCTTTTGATTCCTTTTGGGTGGTGTGAAGCATCTGTGTTTCTGTCTCACTGTTTTTTTTTTGTACAATAGATTAGATCTAATCTGAGAGTGTTCTACTACTAGCTAGTCTCTATTAATTTGATGAGTATTATTGGCATTTTCTTACTTGATTATTTTGCTCCACTTATTTTCTTAATTACATATAAAGATCGAGTCATTTCCCATCGCAAACAAATTGTAGATCGACTAGTGTTCGCCATTATGCACGCGTTAGATTGGTTTGCTCATAAGTAAGAATGACTCGTTACATGTCTGAATCAAGCAGTGTTCATTGTTTCTTTATGGTTGCTCCCGTCATTGAACCGTACCTCGAGTTGCATTTTCGTGAATCTGAGTAATAGTTGCTTCCGCCGTGTTTGCTACTCATGTCAACTTTTCCATCTAAAATGATCAGTTGCAGCAAAACCCTGTCAAATTAGAGATCGGGATTGGTAACTAAGAACCGGATCTTAAATTTCCATATATATATATATATATATATGTATATATATAGGAAAACACATTATCATGGTGGTCCATTATAATGTGGCCTTGCGCATATAGAGCTTTTAATGGAGAATTAAATTCCCCCACCAACTTCCTGCAGATGGCTAAAAGTCACTTAACAAGTAATCTTCGAATTCATAAATTAGGTTAAATACACAATCTCCATTTTTCCCTGATAAATCATCGAAAAGCAAGGGCAATATTGGCTTTCTAAGTCTCATCTCATTTGTGTTTTTAATTGTCGGATTTTACGTGAAATTTTAGAATGCATCGGCCCATGGCATGAATCAAGATCGCAGTCGTGCTATGCGCCAGTCCGTACTAGACAAATTGTCCAAGATGTTGCAATGTTTTTCACTTTCGTTGTGGCACCGAACACATCCTCGCTCTTTACCTTTAGCTTTTGCCAAATCCCTTTACTCCGGCCACAATGTGATGCCCGGAGGAAAGGGAAGGGAAGGAAAGGAGTGACATGGGTGCCCTATTTATTCTTTTTATTTCAATAAACAAAATAGTTCTTAAAATAATTCGAGAGATTGCAAGACCACCCACATGGCACACCAATTTTTCTAATAAAATTGTACTTGTATTTCCCACTTCCAAGCATTTCTTAATTAGAATATATTCTGACATTTCTGAATTTCAGAATATGGAATCACATAATAAATTGTTTTATTACTGTTCTGAAATGGTCCTGGATTTTCTTTTCTTTATAGCTAAAACCACCTTATGTTTTCTTTTGTTTTTATCACTCTTTCTTTGGCTCTTAGTTCAATTGTCACTGATTTTGATATTTTTTTTGTAAATTTAATAGGAAAATTAGCTACGTTGACCCATTTTTGACATTTGGTTGCACTTTTAATCTCTCTCTCCTACAAAATTGTTGTTCTAATCAAATTTGGATACGAAAAGACGTAACTACCCTTTTTGAGTTTTAACCGTACTAATATCTGCAATATCTGCACTATATTAATACCATATAGACAACGTATTAACACTATTTACGCTATATCAATATCATATCCAAAGAAACATTCTTCTGTGAAGACCTTTGCAATTGATAGTGGTAAAATCTTAATTTGATCATAGGATCATCAGTCTTGTCTTAACTTAAATTATTATCATTGTTTCGGAAAAAATTTTGGTGGTACGTACCATTCAATGGTAATGGTCCTAGGTTAATTTGCGATGGACTCCAAATGAATCTTCAACCATTGAATGATAAGTACTATTGAAGTTAGACCCCATTGTTTTTTTGTTTTTGTTTTTGGGAGTAAGCAAAACGGGAAGAACGCTGGACCACAGCAATCGTGGGCCAACCCCTTTTGGGCATGAGGTCTAATGCAATGACCCAAACTCTACACTTGGGTCCAAATGTAAACTAGCCCATCTTCGATGCAAAGGAAAAATCCAACCCAATAATCCAAATCAAGAGCCATATTTGAGTTTTATCCTATAGTCCATATTAATGTTTTATTTCATTTTGACCACGTACTTGACTGAAATAATTGTAAACTAAACTAGAGGGTTAAATTGGGAAAAATATTGAGTGGTACGGACCATTCAATGGTCCGCCATTAAATGGTCCCAGATTAATTAGCGGTAGGCCCCAAATAAATCTTGAACCATTAAATGGTCGGACCATTGAATGATATATACCATGCAAGTTTGACCCGTTAAATTGAAGAGATTCTCTCTCACAACTAGTGCACAATGTTAGGAGCATTGTTGTTGAAAGAATGTTAGCCACGCGTTCAAAAAAGTGAATCTTGTGTCTGAATAAAATCTTGCCGCGTGCCATGTTTGGTTGTACTAGAGTATCTCTTGTCAAATTGACACAATTGAAAAATGAATTAACTTGGCTTCTCAAAGGATGAGGAGAAATTTCTACTTAAAGCACTTAGTGTATGATTCACAGAACTTTCTGTTTATGATTGAAATTGTTACTATTATAAATCACTATGCAACATCATATCTGCAAAAATTCAATAAAATATGAGATCGCTTAATCACCAAATTTTATAAAAAATAGATGGTCGGAAGCATACAATTAATTTTAATTGATTTTTTGCAGAGATAATATTCACATATGATTTATAATATCAACAATTCCGATCATAAACACAAAGAATCACAAAGTGTTTTAAGGAGAAATTTTCGGAAAAATCTTGGGTGGTACGTACCATTCAATGGTACGACTATTGAATTATCAAGATTAATATGCAGTGAGTTCCAAATGAATTTTAAACTATTAAACAGTACGTAACATTAAAGTTTGACCAAAAATTTCCTACTCATTCTTAAATTTTAAAGATCCAAGTATTCGTCATGGGTAAAAACGACACTACATATTTAGCCTCATAATACCACCGCTGTTTTTGTAATCTCGTAGGGTCAAAACGACACTACGTATTTAGCCTTATTCAATGCTCTCGCACCATACGAAACTATTAGCAAATTACCAATTGGTCCTTTTACAGTTGAGGACCAGAAAAAAACAAAAAAGATAGTGTTGGCGCCTACTCACTTACTCCAGGTGCATTTCTGTGCTGCAATTCGAGCTCGAAGAGAATCTATCCATCGGAGTTTGCAGCTTTAACCGCCATCGGAGATCGCACCAAGAAGCACAGAAATTGTTTTTGTAAAAAATTGAGAGCTCCGAGAAAAACACACATGGTAAAGTCCCCAAAACACCCTTCTCTTTCACCAGTATTCTCACATTCTTTACATTTGGGTCCTTCTGCGGTTCTGCCTTTATTTTCCTCATTTTTTTTTTACTTTATTTAATCGGACTGTAGTGTGTGTGTGTGATGGTTGCTCTTCAATGTTCAAACTTCAATGCTCAAACTTCAATGCTCTTTGGTTTCTTCGTTCCCTTCAATTTTTTTCTACTGTAACGTCTGATTTTTACCAAATTAGCTGCTAGCTAGTGTTGAAGGAGTCTTTCTTGCATACCCCGGGGTACGGGCTACTTCGATTTTTTTAATCGTTAGATTTTTATTTTAAAATATAAAAATCAAGATTTAACGGTTAAAAAATCCAGAGTACTCCGTACTCTGGAGTACCCAAGAATTTTGGGCGTTGAAGAGGACAATTTTAGTATGTTTCGGTGTATTTTATACTTTGAGGTTTTTAGCTGTTAAATTTTTATTCAAATAATTCAAAGACCAAAATTTAACGGTAAAATATTCTAATTTATAGTAGAATTTTCGATTGAACAGTTGGTGTTATATATTTGCTTTTTTGGGTACAATCAATATTTGGAGATTGGTAGTTGTCTAGTCGAACACAAGACGTCCGGTGCACGGACAAATACTCTTACTCAATTAAACTACAAACTCATATATTATATATTGGATTGAAAAGTCTCACCTGTGGTATGATTATGTTGTGGTTTTGATTGCACCCAGTTTATTTAATGATTAGTCGGCATTTTGTCTTGTATGTTTCTAAGTGCCTTGATTTGGAGAAAAACTCGTGTCACGGTGATATATTGCTTTGGGATATATCGCTTCTCTCTTTTTCTCACTTGTCACTTGGTAGCCAAATGATTAGTGAAAAAGAGAGGGAAGCAATATATCTCGGGATAAGAAAGTAGTGATTTTAAGACATTCATTTTCAAATTTTGTTGGCCTTTGATTAATCCAATGGCTAGAAAAAGGATAAGTGTGCAAGAGATGAAAATAGTGTATAGAAATCATTTCCCGAAAAAAGAAGAAGAGAGAATTTTGACTTCTTCCTCTCAAGCAATTTGGCTCTTGCATTTCCTTCAATCATTTTGGGGTCCTACTGCCCCATGCTTGTTTTGTATGTGTACCAACAATTTAAGATTTACTTTGTACAAAAATTTTATAGTGCTCCGGAGTATATGTGGTTTTTTAACCGTAAGATATTGGTTTTTTTTATTTTTAAACAAAGATTTAATGGTTAAAACATCCAGAACATCCCATACTCAGGGGCACCCTAGAAAATCCCTAGTAAGATATGATGGTATTTCTTGGGAAGCCTTCAAAATTGAAATGGGTGGTCAAAGATTCAAAAACACATTGTGCTGGAAGATATGTACTATAAAGCACACCTCCATCTGAATAAGCTTAATTTGTAAGCTGCCCCAAGATTTGTGGCTCGTTATTTACAATACCAAGATGTAGCACATTTCGAACATCCTCCCAAGGAACTTGTTCTCCATAAACTTGTGTCTCTGTGGATAAAAATAGCAGCTGATTGGACAAAACAAAGTTTTGATTTCTGTGTTAAATCTGAGTTTTGTTGTTCCTATACATTGGATTAATGATGTTTGCTTGCCCTCTCTGGATTCAGTATTCATATATATATATATATATGTATGTGTGTATGTATGTATCGTGCTCGTAACAAGAACTTGGTAGACTCTCCTTAAAAGAGGTAGGCAGTTGCAAGTTTCAATAGCTCTATCTTATAGCTATGGTTTCTGCTGCAGTTGTAAGTTTCTGTTTTCGCAAATTTTGCTAAAACCAGTTGAAGTGAACTTTAATGTTCATTGCTTAAAGTCCAACTTCCCAATGACACCGCGGCCAACATTGTTCGTTTTCTGTTTGCTAATTTTTCAAACTCTTTGTATTTTTCATAATGCTCACTAAAATCTACCCGTTAATCGCTATCATCAAGCGACAACAGCCCAATATGCGATATTAAAATCACATACGTTATATATACCTTAAAATGTTTTGTACTGAGGACCATCTATATGTTCTATTCTTTTATATATCTATAAGGCATACAGAACTCTTTCTATGAAGAAACTTGTCTGTTATATGAATATCTAACTCGATCTTCTTATTCTGTAGGGCAAACCTTGTGAGGTATGTGGCGGTACAGGCTCTGCAGAGCTGATTGCTACTTTCTTTCAATGTAAAGAAGCTCGGGAACACACGTATGATTTATCATTACTCTCAAACCTCCTCCCTCTCTCTGTGTATATATTATGTGTGTTCGTGTGCGCGCACATGTGGCCTTGTGTTTTAGTGAGCATGCACATTGATGTATACGAGTATATATCTGTTGTTATTTTCATTGTTTTATATTTTGGCTCCTAATAGCACTTCTATAGCTCATAACTTCCCGTAAAATCTGTACTAAGGAAACTGTAGTTCTGATGCTAAGGTTGTCTTTCTTATGATACCTTTGTTGCCATAGGTTTAGAACTTTCTACAATATAACTATACCGTTTGATCGCGTGACGGAATGAGCTTTGGTTGCCACTCGCTTCCCAGTACAACTTAGACCGTTTGATCTGTATCTATATCGTCAAAGTTCATTTGTGAAACTAAGAGATTGTGCAATTTGTATAACCAATTCGGGCACTTACTCTAAACATGTTACTGTTTCTGTTTCCAGATATTGCATGAAAGTACTCCTTATGTTTGTTCCAGAAATTTGGGTTTGTGAGACATGTAGTTCTGGAGGTACGGCCACTAAAAAATCTGTTAGAAAGGAACTCTCTCACAAGGCTTCAGGATCAAACACCTTTGATATGGTCCGCTCTGAAATGTCGCGATCTATGAATTCCAGAAGGCTTACTGAAGAGTCCGGCAGTTCAGGTCGTCTTAGAAAGCAAATGTCACCGCGAACTGGCAGAGTAAAGTTTATTCCTATTGAAAACGCTATTAGAATGTCAACTGGAGCACAAAGAGTGGAATTTTCTTCACCCAATAAATTGCACTCGAGCTCTGCCCGAATAGATACCAGGGAGACAATGTCTACAAGGACTACCATTGAGTTTAAATCTGCCCCGAAGATATATTCTCCGCAGAAGGTGAAGGAAACTTACAAAAGCGTACCTTCTGGACGTTTCAAGCTTCCGGGACATGGCAGTGAAGGAATCAGTTCAACCACTCAGGCACAAGAGTCTAAATCATGCACTGAATTAAAATGTAAGATAACTCAAACATCTACTGCATGAAAATATTTTCTCAAAAAATGTTGACAAATACAAGGGTCAAAGTTAAATGCTGCAGTTATCTCAAATCCTTAACGCGTTACATATCGAGTATGCTTGGGAATCAGCTCTTGCATGTGTGTGTAGATGTCACATATCCGTTTCTTTATACGTTATGTCAACCGTAAATGTTGCAAGTGGGTGTTCATGTTCCTTAAATTTATGATTGACCTTGCGATTTCTGTTTCAGATAAAGCAATTCCTATCGAGTACGAGAATCAGGTTCTTAGCAAGAAAGAGTCACTGGATACTCCGTGCATCAATGATCCAGGCAAGAGTAATTTCTCTTACTTTATATAACGTTTTGGTGTGGAGTATGGTCCTTCAGTTACGTAATTGAACATGTGTTTGCGCAGGAGGTAATTTACGTGCTGATGCTACACCGAAGAACTCCGACATTCAAGGATGTGATCCGATGAACATTTTGCCCGAACCTGAGATAAATCTGCCAACTCACTCAATCTCAGATGCTATCTGGTGGTGAGTGCCTCATACTTCATGAAGTTGCATACTCATTCATCTACTTTGAATATTGCCGCGATCCTGTCAATTTCTGATATATATTGTATTTATTTTACATGAATTAATGCTATAACTTGTATTTTTGTCTGATTAATATTCCTTGTTTCATGATTGCGATTAGCGGAAGCCTGGAGATCCTTGATACGGTTTCTTGTGGTCAGTTTTATGATGGATTCCGAGCTCATCTTCCGGAAAAAGTTCATCCAAAAGCTCTAGAGTGTTCAAGGCTCATGCCTAACGTGGTCCGGTGCACGTTGCTTCCTTGTTGTGACTTGTGGGCAGAAATCTTTCAGACTTACAGTCCTGCCGTAAATGATATGGCACTGTTTTTCTCCCCTGGTGATTTCGAGAGGTCTGTTCATGAACCAAATCTCTAGTGCTTAATAATGCAATTGATAAATAGATGATGGTATGCTAATTGAGGAAGCCTTGAATCATAATGTAGGTCTAAACAGCAGTATTTTAGCCTCTTGGAACTTCTAGAGACGCGAGATATGGCACTGCGGAGTCATATAAATGGCGTCAATCTATTGATTTTCTCCTCTAAAAGGCTAAATATGGATTCTTGTGGTGAGTGCAAATTTAATTAAATCTTCTTTCAACATACATTGATTGAATCTATGGAGTTGTTCAATACAATCGTATCCTAGATACCGAACGAGGCCTATATGTCTCTGAGCCATGTCATTTGTGTCGTTGTTCCCTCAGGATCCGACGTGGGATCCTTCCTGTGGGGAGCATATTACCCTGCAAAAGGCTGTCTGGCAGCTCCACCCCTTCCTAACTATGACTCCCAAGCAAATGCAGCAAAGGTTGAGCGATGAGCAGCCTTTCTCAGAAGTAAAACAGTTCAATGACCGTGGCGTGGCGTGGCATTCCTCCCGGGTTTTCTAAGCAAGCTGCCGGTGATGCTGCACACAACACGATTTAACAAATTCAATCGTTAATCCGCTGTCGGTGAGGTTCTATGTAAATCCTTTACAAGAGTTGAAACACTTTCTGTATCTAGTTAATTTTCGGAGTCTTGGTTTTGAAACATTGAATTTTCATCCATTGATGAGATATTTTTTTTTTACTAAGCCAACGTGTTCGATTGCGTTTTTTTTTTGGTCATTTGATTAGGTACATTATTATGATTCTACACACACATCGATGCATAAACCTACAACAATGTACTTTAAACAATGTGTGGATCTACATGTAGAATTGTAATAACGTACCTAGCGAGTGAAGAAACTTAAAATCTAATATGATTTCATAATAATAATATAAACAGCAGCTTGCGCCACTTTATTTTGCTAATATGACATGACAAACCAATAATATAGTAACACGCGGTGATTGTCGGTGAAAAGTCATAACATATGCATATAGAATCTTAGAATGCACTTGACATGGAGTTTGTGAATTCTACTAGGAGTGACTGTTGTCTGATTATATTATTACTGATGCTCGTGTAAATGTTCTGCAGTCTTAAGAATGTTCCACTTTAATAAACTAACAGTTGGTGAATGATTTTCTATTTGAAAAGTTTTTGTGTGTGTGACGGTTACATAATCACATGATATTATTAATTTAACTATTACAAATGACGTGTTTGATACTTTATAGATTTAAGATATGTACCAGTATTAATAAAATTAGTATCACCACGTAGCGAGTGACGGTACACATTTATCGAAACCCAGCCAGGTCATCCATAGTACTGGCTCCTGGCAACCTGGTAGAGATTTTAGGCCCACAATGATATTATTGAAAGAAAAGAAGTGATGGGCCCACCAGAAGAACAACAGATGGTGATTGCTGAGAACCCCACTTTGAGTTCTAACATTTTGATTTGCAGTTGACACTTAAGTGAAGTGCAAAGTGGATTAAGACGATTAGTTTATTACTTTTGGAGGAAAAGACTGCCCAATTAGATGGCAATTAACTTATATCTTAAGACTAATTAATATATAATTTGTAGGGTTTGAAGTTTGACAAAAGGCAAGTGGTATGCATATTCTTCAATAACCAATCACTAATTAAATACTAAAAATAATTTTAACGTGACAATTATATCATCACGCAATATTACTAAATTTACAATGCAAAATAATTTGAAAACAAAAATATGAGTAACGACATCTTATGTTAGTAATAACCTCATTCCACACATCAAAACACAATTTCAATTTAATTTCCCAGTATTAGTGAATGGTGATTTTCCCTCGAATTTAATCTAGAGAAGTGATTTTTGCAAAACTTTTTTTCCACCTACACAGTTATATTTATTTTTGATTTTTTTATTAAAATCTAACTAGAATCAAGAGTCATAAATAAATAAGAGTGTGGAGAAGGAGAAAAAGTGCGGAAAAATCTCTTAATCTAACCTAACTAGGAAAAATCTTAGGTCAAACGACCTTATCACGTGTCTATCATCATTTAATTTTCACCACAGACAAATATGTTTTATGTTAACTGTTATTAACATTTTAGTATACTTATCGATATTGAATAATTGGACATGACACGTGGTCAAGCGAACTTGACCCAATAATATATTCTTCTCCCTTTACCTTTGGTATTGGTAACCCAAATAAATGACCCCATTTACCCCTTTTACCTTAGTTACGATAACATGTGGCCCAAACAAACGGGACTGGCTACAGTGCTCGCAAGCATTGAATGCTCACACCAATCTCACCCTCCTTTCCCCCCTCTCTCCTCTCTCCTCCCTCATTTTAATGGTGAAATTGGTGTAAACATTCAATGCTTGCGAGCATTGTAGCCTACTCCCAAACACTAAGCAAAAAGAAGAACAAAAATTCAAGTCCAAATTCACACTCCCCACACACACACACACAGAGATCGCATGCACGAAAAGCTTGTAAAATTGCAGGTACACACTGTACAATTCTCCCCCACACCCAATAAAATATCGCCACGACACCCCCTGAAACGGACCCTTGGTCTCTCTCTCTCCCCTCCCTTTCTCTCCTCTCTCTCTCTCTCTCTAAAAACAGAGCCTTTGCAGAGTGAGACTGAGTTGAGTGAGTGAATTGTGAGTGAGTGACTCGTCAGCCTCCTCGTCCTCGCCTCCTACCCTACCAGCTACAGCTACAACTACAAAGGACGTCGCTTGCTTCTTCCAACGCAGAAAAGGTTAAAGAAATCCATCATCCATCATAAATGCAAGAACCGAGAGAGACCCACATGGTAAAAAGCCTCCACAAACCCTAAATCTCTTTCCTTTGTCTTCTCCCTTGTCGTTTCGAGACGACCCATGCCTTTATTTCTCCATTTTTTTACTGTCTGCTGGTACAAAATCTCTTCTTTTTTTGCCTCTTTAGTCTGCTGTGTAAAATAATGCTTCATCTTCCATTATTTGAGTGCATTTGCAGCATTTCTGTGTTATTTAAGGGCATTTTAGTTGAAAAGTCTGAATTTTTTATTTATTGTTTTTATACAATAAAATAGTTGAATTTTTATTATTTTTATCTTTTATACTTTGGCTGCGTTGGTTGGTTATTTGTTGTTGAAATAATAAAGTTGTTGCATTTTTTTTCTGTTTATTTTAATTTGGGTGTAATTTTATTTTTCTGTTTTTGTTTCCTTGTTTTCTCCGTTGGTTTTCTCTTTCATGGATTTATGATTTCGATTGAGTTTCCTTTTGTGCCTAATGCCCATCTGTTGAAATCCAAATCATACGAATGAATTTAATTATTTTGCACTAATGAGTGGTTTTTGGCACTGTCAGACGTGTTGATTTTGCAGCTATTAGAAACCCTTCACCTTCAGGATTTTCGTTTTTAAGGGGCGAAGGGAATTTGGATCTTGGATGAAAGGGGATAACACAGTGACCCGGACCAACTTGTCTAACTCGTGTCTGCCCTCAGGATTTCTGTTCACCTATAAGTATATTGAGAGTTTGAGAGAGCCTGAAGAATTTATTACAAGGACTTGAAACAATGTACTAAAAGGAACGTGAATCTGACTTAAAAGTTAAAGGAAATAAATTGGATACCTTGTTTCGCCAGTTACAATTTCACTTTGACTTGAGTATATGTTTTACAATATACTACAACCTTGTTTCCGAATGCGAGGTCCACTTGGCAAGGACAATGTGCTTGCCCCCTCAAACCCGTTTGAATCTTCATTCCCGTAGTTTAAAATATCGCCTTGTCAAGCCTACAACCTTGTCGTGTCCAAGACAAATTGTTAGAATATAGTTTAAGTTTGGATCAAGTTGGGCTATGCCACTATACCACTTTCTGATACTCCTAACCTTTTTATTGTTACATGCCATGTTGGTCTCCGACAAAGCAATGCCTTCTTAAACATGTACTGGATATTCACACCAAATACTTCAAACTAATTTAAAGTTTTACATTGAAAATCTTGAGTATATGAAGAAAAAGATTTAGATGGATTTTTTGTGAATCAGGAAAACTCATGCCAAATAGGTAGAAGATCAATGTGCAGATGGTATGTTGGTTTTGGTATTCATGTAATGTCAACTCTGTTTTAAGAGTTGTGACACATTCTCTAGATTTTCCTTCCCTGATAAGAAGTTTTTGAAATGATTCTTTTGCTTCCCTGTTAGATAGACCCGATTCGTTTGTGCTAAAGATTTGATCCGATTCTTTTGGCAGATGGTGTGTTGGTTTATTTTTGCAGAATATGATTCTGTTCAATTTCTGAATAAGAATTTTGATGTATTTGTATATATTCAAGGCCTTTCTTCTTAGATTCTTAATTGATGAGCTACTAAATCATATATGGGACAGTGGAGAGCATCTCAGTCGTCCATATTTGATTCAGCAACTGATTAACATGTCCCCGTTTGAAATGCCTTTATTAGAGGACTCTAGGAGAGATTTTTTATGTGTTTGAGTACAACATAGCATGACTTGATTGCCATCCTCGTTTGTATTCATCGGTGTGTCTATCGTGTTTACCAAGTCTGTCATCGCAGCTATTAGTGAGATTAACTAAGGAGTAACTAATTGGCCGATCATAAACTACTATGGAAGTTGTGAAGGATGTGTAGAGGCAGTACTCTTCTAGTTCGTCGGGCTATTGTTGAATTATAGTTTATAGCTGATTGTTTTTTAAACTTCCCTAGACTTTGAACTTTAGGATCTTGAAAATGCATGTTCTATCTGTTTGATGTGGAATGAGGTTAAGCTTGCTGTGCTTAACACCTCCTACAGACTGCCACGACGATTATTGTTAAGCTTGTCAAGCTGCCGTTAATGAGGCTAAACTTGTTAAGTTTGTAAATGCACCTTCCTCTACCGCGTCGATCACCATGGATGACATCTGAATTTCAAAGCCATTACCACTCTACCACTCCCACCATGACCTCAACAGCTTTTTTCAGTTATGTGTTCATATTTGACTAGCCAGTTCGTTTATCTGACCCGCATTGGTTAAGTCTTGTCAAAAGACTTGCAGTGAGGGAAGAAGCTCTGCGTTGCCATTGTTTTATAGCTTCTGACTTCATAATATGTTTACGCCACATCATAACAAATGCTTTGCTGTATAAATTAGAGAATACTTGTCATGGGCCCTCTCCGTCTCCGATATGTGATTGCTTCTGCTTGTTGATGATAACCTCTAAAAGAAAACAATGCTAGACAGTACTTCTCTGAGCAGAGTTGTTATAGTTTTTTTTTCAATGCGATCTATTCTTCTTTTTCAGGTCAAACCCTGTGATACATGTGGTGGTGGTAATGACGAGAACCTCATTGCAACTTGCCGTAAATGCAATTTAGCTCGTGCACACCCGTATGACTCTCTCTCTCTCTCTCTCTCTCTCTCTCTCTATGTGTGTGTGTGTGTGTGTGTGTGTGCAGGGGCATATATGTATCTGCATTTGTGTGTGCATGCAGTACGGCTACTTTGCTTGCCTGTCAATCAACTGAATAGTATGTCTTCTTAGTAATACCAGTCTATCAAAAGAAAACAGAGAACTTATTAATGCAAATAAATAAAAGTACAATGAAGGTTAGCAAGCTATTCTAATTACAAATGTAAATTCACCTGTTAGCTATCATCATCACAAAAAAATAATCTCTCAAGTAACAGCAGACTTGCAATCTACATGGATAAAGAAGAATATGAAGTGTTGCCAAAAACGAATGTTTCCCACAAAAGATCCTTCTAAACGATGTTTCTTGCTAGCTTCCTAAAGTATTCTAAATTACTCTCATCACCTTTGGATGTCCTTCATGCATGGTATTTTGAATCACAACTTTGTGTTCTCCTTGTTTCTTCCCCAATTCAGTTGCTGAATTATTACTATACCTGAGCTGGAGTAGTAATTCAGTGTTATAGTTTGTTCTTTGTCCTTTCGATTTCATTTTATTGCAATTCTGCATAGAGTAATGGACTTGTGTTCTTTCCTAAGATTCCTTTTTTAAGTTCATAGTACAGCTTACTATAATGGTTTGTATTGATTGCAACTGTAATCTTTTTGTACCATATTGACTGGTGAATGTAATTTTTTGTGATCTCTTCGTTTTTCAGTTATTGCATGCGGAAAGTTGATATGGAAGCTTGGGAGGATTGGGTTTGCGAAGAATGTCATGGAGAGGAAAACAATTTAGCATCCCCCACTGTTTTAGACCACCATGATGTCATGCATTCATCAGGTCCCAGCAGAGTTCTTGATAATTCGAGGTGGCAGGCTCATTCTAGAAGGCAAAAGCCGGTTGAGACTGGAAAAGTTAAGTACCTTTCAAAAGAAGAAATCATTAGGCTATCATCAGGAGTTGAAACAACGAGATCTCAGCGAAATACTTTCAGCTCCAAACCTGGTCAGTCAAATTCTATAGCACCTATGTCCCAAAGGACTACTTTTGCCTTCAAAACTGTGATGCCAAAGTCACCACCGTCTGCAATCAAAGGAAATCCTAGAATTGTGCCTTCAGGAAATGTGAAGTCTCCTAGATGTGGCAGGAACGTCAAGATGTCAAGCATCTCAAAGATAAATCAGCAAACATCTCCAACATTGAAGGATTCAAAAGGTGACAAATCTTTTAACCTGTTGTCTTAAAAATTTGTCTTATAATTGCTGATATGCAATAGAGAAACGGAGATATGGATGATTGAGTACGTACTAGATTAGTGAAACTTTTTGATATACTCTTACTGGTGCATTTGGTTGCTTTTATCCCTCTTCAGAACCAAAGGCTCCTCTTGCTCAGAACTCAAAGAAATATGGTTCCAGTGACCGTCTAGTAGTTACATCCTCGCTTGTTAAAGAAGCCAAATCATCAAAGCTCAGTATACAGGATGGTATAAATAAACCCTTTTTGTATCTTCAATATTGTTATCAACACAGTGTCTTCCATATCATTGGTACTCGCAACTAAAAGTCTTTATTCAATTAGTAGCTGAAGATGCATGTGCCGATAACATATGCTATTTCCTTTTTCATATTAATTAAATGTTCATTCTTAGAATTAGTAGCTGAGTTGATGTAATAATGTTGTTGTGTTGGACGATTGCAAGTATGATGTCTTGTAATTTTCTTTCATTGTTGGAATGAAAATTTGTAACTATTTCTTATTCGAAGAAACTTTATAATTTTCTCTTGTTACTAAAAGTGTTGAGACTGTATTTGTTGTATCTATTCACCTTTTTCTGTTGAAAATATTTGGGTGTTACTAAAAATGTGAAGATGGTCTTTAGAGATTTTTGTAACTTTGATAATGGTCTTGTATGTGCAATGCTTATGATCTCCGATTCCATTTATAGAAACAAAGACTTCAGTAGCTTATGGAAAGGAGCATGTTCGGGAGAAGCAATCAAAGGATGTCTTAGTTCCAGGAACATCCGTTGAAACTAAGACTCTAGTAGCTTCTGGAAAGGAGCATGTTCGGGAGAAGCAACCAGCAGATGTCTTAGTTCCAAGACCAGATGTTGAAACTTCTCGGAAGAAGATGGAGACTGCAATAGAAAAGGAGCCGTGCACAGTTTCAACAACGAGGCACTCCTCACCTATTTCCAGTCCAGGCAAGGGTTACAACTAACAAATTTTCTATTGAATTGCATAATTGCTTCTTCAAGTTTTCTAGTAAGCTTTATAAAACTTTTAAGTGGCAATTTGTGGAATTTAATTCTTTCCTAGCAAGTTACTAACATCTTGTGGAAAAATTGAAATTGTAGCCCTATTGTGACTGGCTGGTAACATTGTTAATTTATCTGGTAATACAGGTGTTGCTGGACATAACCATGCAGATGCTGAAGAAAGAGATCTCGAGAATAAGCTTGCTAGTCTCAATCTAAATCACTCGAGTCTTCCTGCTCTACAAGTCACTTGGAGGTGGGTAACTTGTCCATTTAAGATGTTACATATTCTATATTCTATCAAGATTTCGCTAACTCATTGAGTTATGGATTGCCAAACATTATTTAAGTGAATACTTATTTGGTAAGTTGATCAGCAAAAAGGTTGCTTCGTATGTGTGATTTTTCAGGTCCTGCAGATGCATGTATAAGTTGACATTTTAAAGTCTTTCCAATAATTAAGTGCTTCCAAAAGCTTAATTGATATTTCTTTCTATAGGGGAGGCTTCATTGTTAATACAGCTACAACCAGTGAATTCATCGGAGGATTCCAGGGACGACCTCCATGTAAGATCCATCCTAAAGCCTATAGATTTGCACAAACAATGCCTCCTGCCCTCAAGGTGAATTTGCTTCCTCAATGCCAACTTTGGACTGATATCTTCCAAGACCAACCTCCTGAACTTCAAGATGTTGGACTTTACTTCTTCCCTGATGAAAACATTGAGAGGTTTGTTTTTGGCTTCTGATTGCATGGTTTTGATATCTGAATTATGCTGTCAATGCAACTTTAGAACATTTTTCTTTTCTTGCCGGTTAGTAGATCACGAGAGGACCATACTCGGCTGATTGAGCGGATGAAGAAGGAAGATTCAATGATGAGAGTTTGCTTTGATGGCCAGGGCGTGGAGTTGCTGATATTTACATCAGAAAAGCTACAGTTAGACGAGCAGTGTGAGTTTTTTCCTTATGAACTTCCTTTTCTCTTGCAGCAACTTCAGATTTCTTTCGTCTGTGAAGGCCATTTGGATTACTTTTTTTGGAGTTTTCAAGTAGAAGCTTTCTGTATCGATATCTTGGATACATTGCTTATCTACCATTAACATACCTGTTCATGTCAACAGTGACAAGCTTCTTATGGGGAGTCTTTCATTGTACGAAAAACAATCAAGTTGAAGCAAACATGAATGACAATCAGAGTGTGGACATGGAAATCGACATGGAAGGTGGAAATATGGTGGGAAGAGTTGATGTTGTAGTTCCGAGGGATCCAAAGTTTACTAGAAAAGGCAAAACATCATCAGGTACTACTTTCAAACATTTATATTTGTTCCTTAAACATGAACTATCTTGTGCTTTTGTCAATGGAACATGTTGATTATTGATGCTTATACTCAACCGTTTTCAGAAGTGAAGAGCAGATATGGCTTGCGATCAAACATGAGGAATGATGATGGTGAAATCTCCAGTGATGCAGAGAAGAAAGACCCGGCACGCCCACCAGGTTTTTGTGAGGGCAGTCCTCAGAGTGCTACTGGTTCAACTGAGGGAATGGCAGGGCCGCCTTCATCTTTTCGACGCGGAGATTGAATCTGCAGCTAAAGAGTTAGATTTTGGTGCATCGCCAAACTTTTAAAAACCAGGGTAGACTAGAGTTAGATATAGCTATCAGCTAAAAGATATATAGATATATGAAAGGAAAAAAAAAACAGAGTCCTCTGTTTTGGAACATTGTGTTTTTAGGCACATGGAGAAAGAAAGGAAGTAAAATTGTTCAGAAATTAGAGTTACAGTTTAGGTTTTTGGTGAAATGGAGGTCATGGTCATCGTTGTAGCTCCTCTTACTGCTATAATAGACTCAGAAAATCATCTATAATAGACTTCCATTGAACTAAAATAGAGTGCGAGTGCTCGCTCTTTCGTGTTTGTGCAAATAATTGTTTGACATCTTGAACTCCGGGACAAAGGGGGATTTTTGCATGTCACCGTGGTATATCCTCGACTCTCTATAATACTACATGTGTGTTACGTGATGAGTAGAGTATTATACTCACATGGAGATGTAACTCTCGGGTGGCATTCACACGTTCAAGTTCAATTGACATGTCAACGATGATGCTGAATTATTTGTGATATTATAGAAGATGCATTTCGCACATGGATGCAATACTTGAAGAAAAACTAATCATAATTGGACGCAACTCCTCCATACAAGTGAATCATTCAAAACTACAACTCACTCCTTCAATCAAAGACCCGAATTTGAATTTTCAAACTTGATTAAAAATAAAAATAAATATAATTTTTTATTATTTATTTTTTTTGGAAAATATAAAGTTAAAAAGAAAAAGAGAAAAAAGAAGAAGCAAAGATGCAAAGAGACTGAGAAGTTCAAAGATCGAATACGCAACGCAAAGCAATTGGCTTTTATATTTTGACGTTTTTTAGACAGTGGATTGGCTCACTTCCCCTTCCCGCTTTCTTGGTCTTACAGAGAGGAGAGAGAGAGGAGAGAGAAAGGATGGAGGTTGCTGAAGATGTTGACTGTGAGAGAAAAAGTCAGCGGAGGAGGGTAGGATTGCTGTATGACGAGAGGATGTGTAAGCACTCTACACCCGACGGCGATCCTCATCCGGAAAACCCCAATCGAATTAAGGCAATCTGGAACAAGCTCCAATCAGCTTCCATTCCACAAAGGTAAGGACATATATTAATACACACACACACACACACACGTATATAGAAATATATATATATATATAGTGTTTGGCTGCTGAGAAAATAACAAGAAAAGCGAGGGAAAATCAAAGAGAGGAGAAAACTTTGCAGTCTCTGTGATACCAGTATTCATTTAGCTCATGAAAGCTCAGTAATTTGTATAGGCTGCTGCATTTACTGCTGTGATTTCCATAGAAATCAACTCAATTTCTAGTATTTGGTGCTCAAATGCAATGATATCGTCTCTTGGAATTTAAGAAAAACTGATCCTCAGAAGCTTTTCGAGGTTAAAGTTTTCGTGTTTATGATAACGGGACCATAATATAAAATGGGATTTGAGCATAAATAAATTTTGTCGTGTGTATGAAAGATAATTGCTAGGTTGGTGGTTATTCGAAACCAATTCGAAATTTAATTGGAGGTTTATGTATTTTTTTCAGGTGTGTTGTTTTGGAAGCAAAAGAAGCAGAAGACAAGCATATCTTGTCAGTTCACACCAAAAAACATGTTGATCTGATTAGGAATATAAGCTCCAAACAGTTTAATTCACGGAGAAATCGGATTGCATCGAAATTCAATTCCATATATCTCAATGAAGGATCATCTGAAGCTGCCTACCTTGCCGCGGGCTCTGCCATAGAGGTAATTCTTGTGGGCCTGAATTGGTGTTTGTTTGAAGCTGAGTAGAATTTCCTTACCCAACGAAAATATGTGAAACTGTCGATTTCTTCTAATTTCATGATTCCTGTCTTCTTCTGAATTCAACCCATGATTTGCAATTTTATTGCAATTTCAAAAGCAGTTACAAATGAAGCTCTAAGTGTATGTCTCCTGCAAATAACTTATGCATTACATTCCAAATTTGTATATCCTAACAACGGGTATTTCCTTAAATAGGTGGCGGAAAGAGTTGCCAAAGGCGAACTGGATTCCGCCATGGCTATCATTAGGCCTCCAGGACATCATGCGGAGCAAGATGAAGCTATGGGATTTTGTCTGTACAACAATGTAGCTATTGCAGCAAGTGTCCTTTTGAATGAGAAAGTAAGACCTGCTTGTAGTTATTCAGAAATTAGAACTTCAATTTTGAGCCTTGTAGTTTCCTTTTCTTTATAAAACGTGAAATAATTGTTTTAAAAATTCAGCTTTGTTTTTTGCATTTATTAATAAGTTGTGACCTGAAGGCATCATATTCATACTTTCTAATTGACAGCCAGAATTGGGTATCAACAAAATTTTAATCGTTGATTGGGATGTACATCATGGTAATGGTACTCAAAAGATGTTCTGGAAGGATCCTCGTGTTTTATTCTTCTCCGTTCATAGGTATGCCAGAATTTTGAATTGATACTTGTTCTTTTCCTTGATCATTTAAGCCTATGTTTACATAAACAAAGTTGAAATTAGATTCCTTCATGTGGTGTTTTGTTAAGATGTGCTGCTTTCTTTTCTTGAATTTAAGTTTCCCACAAGGTCTTTTTTTTACGCTTTTATCATTGTGTGAAAAGTTTTTCTCATTGTAACTTGATTGGTTGACTTGTCATGCATAAGATCAAAGTTCCTAATTCTGATGACAGTATGGTGCCGTGCTTTTCTCAGGCACGAGTTTGGAAGTTTTTATCCAGCTAATGATGACGGTTTCTATACTATGATTGGAGAAGGACAAGGAGCAGGATACAACATTAATGTCCCCTGGGAAAATGGCCGGTGTGGGGATGCAGACTATTTTGCAGTTTGGGACCATATTTTGGTTCCTGTTGCCAAGGAATTTAATCCCGACTTAATTATAGTCTCTGCAGGATTTGATGCAGGTTGGTGGGTTAAATTTCTCTGTTAACGCAGGTTGCGGAATGAGTTTTCATTTTATTGGGCGGAAATTTTTGCGTAGTACTCATCTTTGATATCTCTTTAAGTATCATAATTTTATGAATTTCTTGAAACAGCTGCTGGTGATCCTTTAGGGGGTTGTCGTGTCACACCATATGGATACGCGGTTATGTTGCAAAAGGTTGTTTTACAGTTTCTCTTTTCTCATTAATGTGGCCTTGATTATTGTATCATGTTTGACATAGTTTTATTGTCTTTCAGTTGATGAATTTTGCCAACGGAAAAATCGTGTTGGCTTTAGAAGGAGGATACAATCTTGAGTCTATTGCAAATTCAACTCTTTCTTGTGTTGAAGTTCTGCTGGAGGACAATCCTATTCATGGTTCTTCAGAGGCATACCCATTTGAGTCTACATGGCGTGTGATACAAGCAGTAAGATAAGATTTTGTACCTTTTCAATGTTTTCCTATACTTTCTGTTGGGTTATTAATTTCTTCCTCGTATTCATTCTACATTTTATTACTGCGAGTCAACTCTTTGTTTCTTTAATGCATATGTATTTTTCTTTCCAGGTTCGCCGGAAACTAAGTGCTTTCTGGCCATCACTTGCAGATGATTTACCAGAGAAATTAACCAATCAAAAAGCTCCTCCAGCTTCGGTACGTTTCCTTTTCTCTCATCAGTACTTTATTGTTTATTGCTTCTAGTTGGGTAGTCAATAGTTCTATTTAAACACTTAATTATATCAAGTCTCTCGGTACTCGGCATCTATTTCTTTTCTTCCCTACAAACATTACTGAGATACTTGTTTTGCAATTCTAGTATATTCTGACCTCAAGCTCTGATTCTGAAGCGGAGGACAACGAAGGTTCAAATGTCATATCTAAACATCTTGAGGAGGTTCTTCAGGGTGTTATAGAGCCCTTCTCGAAGTTGAAAGTTGACAGAAGTATTCAGGGTAAATTGATAACTGAGATTTAGGAAATGCTTTCACTGTTTGTTTTAGTTCATATGATGACCTGTTAACTTAATTCAGATCATGTGACAAGTAATTCTTGCACCTGGAGATCAGAGCTTTCAAAGGTCGATATCTGGTATGCCTCTTTCGGATCAAATCTGTGTCTGAAAAGATTTCTCTGCTATATTGAAGGTGGACAGGTAATACGAAATCCCAAAAACTTTAATCTAATATCGATGTTGAATATGAAATAAGCTTATAGTATCGTGGATATTAGATAATCAATACTGCAACACTGCCCTCCTTTTCATTCTTGTCTCCGCCCTTCTTCCCTCCATACACTCCTTCTGTTGACATCCGCAAGATGATTTTCAGGTGGAAGGTATGAAAAGGCCATATCTTGGTTCTGCGGATAAAACTCCCCCAAAGGAGATTATGTGGAAGACTTTCCCTCATCGCTTGTTCTTTGGTCATGAATCTACACATACATGGGGTCCTGGAGGGGTTGCTCTTCTTAATCCCGAAAGCAACATCCAGGATAAGACTTATATGTGCCTGTACAGAATTACGTATGTTTTCTGGTCACTCAAATCTGTCCTATTGTTTTACCTGCTGCTTTCTGTATAAATCATTTTCTTTTCAAACACAACACTTTAAAACTTGATTCTCCACTTCCATGAATCCGGCGTAGTTGTGTTTTAAACTCAGTTTTCTCTTGCAGGCTTGAGCAGTTTAACGATGTAATGGTCCAGGAAAACGCTGCGTGTTTTCCCATGAACTCTCCTTTGTTTGACTTGACTGGTTTAGACAGAGTCACAAGTGAAGAGCCTCATTCTCTACAGGTTCAACTAAAGGTAGCTGAACTCGAAATGCCTCCTCGTTTTAGAAGGATTAAGCGTATTCATATTTGTCACACTTACGCTGAGGATGTTCTAAATTTTGTTTCAGGAGTGTTGGTACAGTAATGCTGTCTACTTGGGCAAGGAGCATGATATTCCGATACTAACAATGACGTATGCATCAAAGATTTCAGTTTTCATCTTCTCTTTCATTTTTCTGTTTTCTTTTTTGTCAGTGAAGTTATCTTGTCGATTTACTTGTGAAATCTGTATACGCTGTGAAGAACTCAATCCCTTTGGTTGTCTTTCATTTAATAATATGCAGGTGTACAAAATCACAAATGGAGGGCTTCAAATCTGGAGAGCTTCCCTTGTGCGCTCCAGCCAAAAATTATGTCAACACAATAGCGAGGGGCCTGGTGGAAGGAAAACAACTTTCACAGGAGGCGGCTATGGTTTACTTACAAGAAGCTTCTACTAAACCATTGGGATGACAACTTTTCATCCTTGCAGCATTTGTAAATCTAGCACATCAATATTATTCCTTATGCCGGAAACGGCGATTTATGGCCTCCTTGAGGCCAAACTTGTTATCTAGTTGAGATGTTCTGGCCTTTGATATTGATACAGTAGTTAGCACTTTGAAAATTTGAAATGGATCCTATTGGTCTCTCTCTGCCTCTAAGCAGATTATCAAATTAAGATTATCGTTTGCTATTACTTATTGTTCAAACAAGTATTTATTATTCAAGAACTCAATTTCAAATGATATAATACTCAAAATATGAACACGTTTCCCCTTTTGATTTGATAATTTTGTGCTGTTTGGGCGCATAGGTGCAATACAGTTTATTGCAGTGTGTACCGAGGAAGATGGCCAGTAGTATTTCCGGGGAAGCAAACTAAATCTCCGCCTGAAAACAGGAAATCTCTGCCTGCAAACAGGAAGAAAAAGCTTTTTCCTGAAAAAATGACAGGGCAAAGTTTTTTGCGACGGTTTTCGAGTTATAGCAGCGGTTTTTTGACTTTTTGTGACCAAATTATGTTCAAAATTCGTGAAAACGTTTTAGTGACGTGAAATGTCGTCGCTAAATATTCACAACTGTTGCTAAAAACATTATCATCGACGAATAAAAAATCGTCGCTAAAAATCGGAGAGCTTGAGCATACCTTCATGGCAAAAATTAGACCTGTACAACACACACAACATTAAATCCTTTACCAACTCTGTATTCGTACCCATATTACATCAAAATATCTAAAACACTCTTAACAGATTACATGAAACTATGCCCACAACACACTGGATGAACTGGGAAAAAGTTTTCGTAAAAGCCACCGCTTGTAAAGGTCATCCGTTTTCTCCAAGAAATTTCATTTCCATAAATGTAAGGGCTGAACATTCTCTGTGCACCTTCAGTCATCCATATGCTCCGGCATTGCATCCAGCCTGCCGTTGTACCTAAAGTTCACAACATTAGATGGAAATCCGAAAATCTGTTTGCTATCGAGTCCAACATTCACAGAATGAGAAACAGAACAGTAGGCAAATTTAAGGCAAATGCCACACCCATATTGGATATGCCGGTTAAAAGAAAACCACTAGATAAATTTTCCCTCCCACATTTTCGGGAACAATTGGGAATAACAGTCGATGTAAACTTTACGAAGACATTACTAAACCTACATGGTTGCCGATAATCATTCTTGTGCCTTTTCCTCCTTTAATGCTTTATAACGAGATGAAGATCAATACTCACTCTCTCTTCTACAATAGCAAATACATTACTATCTTCTTGCACACAACACTACTTCTCCTTGAACACTAAATTTTTGGATACAGTTCAGTTTCTGAAAGGTATACATCTACGTTTAATTCCGCCATATGTTATACCCACGCACAGTGCACACTTTGCACCATATGAAATAATCAACTTAAAGGGTTAAACAACATTTCAAAAGCGTACAACAAAAGTTTTGAACCTCCCAACCACAAGACGTTTGCAAGATAAACCAGTCATATTTGAAAACAAAAAAAATGCCATTTTCTGAACATACAAGTTGCAATTTGACAAGAACTAAATTTTTTGGCAATTTCATTCCCTTTTGGGTGCACACATAGTTGAATACTTGAATTCACAAAAGCTATGAACCAAACAGGGTGACAGCTTCGGATACATACCCTTTATGATAAAAGAGGGTCGTTGTACTTGTATCCGATTACTGAAAAGAATGGAATGCTTCTGACTTCTGGCAGAGACCTTTGACTATTTCTGTAACTTATCAAATGATGAATGCTCACAAATAAAGAATTGCCGCCAACTAATGTCTGCAATACTCTTTCTATGGTTGATAATTTAATCACAGCAGGTCAAAATTCAGGAACTGTTCCCTCATCGAGACTTCAGCTTCGCATGCCCAGTGTCACCCAAATGCATATGTAACTTATTTCTGTCATAATAAAACCATCCAAATCCAAATAATCAATTTCTAATATTATCTATAGCAGCAGAGTATGATTGCTAGTCAGATGTCAAGGCAGATCAACCAGGAGTGGAAGCAATGCATTGCATTAGAAGAAACATAATCAATTACCTTGATTCGAACTCCTCTCCGCATGTATCACATGCATTGCTAATATTCTTCGATGCTCCCTGCTTTGGGATATAACATCAATTAGTGAACGAAACAAAGCAAGAACGAGCAACAAGGAATAACATTAATAAGAACCAAAACACATTAAGTGGGAAAGTTAAATATCCAAAGAGACCTAACGTTTGTTAAATCCAGCACCTGGATGTGACACCTAACAAAAACCTTTTGATAATGCATTTTGAAACTAAGTGTCGTGCCACTTAAGAAGCTTTTTAAAAGGAACATACCATACATACAGTTAGGATATAAGCATTCAATCTGAGTTTCAAGGTTACGAACTCAACAAGCAAGTAGATTATACACATTATGGTATTTGGTGAAGCAGAAAAGCTAATTCAGAAAGCAAGGACTTTACCTTAGCTTTCTTCCCTTTAGATGAGTTCTTTGATTTGTCGTTTGCCTCTTTCTTCACTCTCTCTTTCTTTTCGACGGCTTTACTTGAGCTCTTCTTCTTTCGTGTGAAGTGTTCATCCCCTTTATCATTACTCTCATTTTCCACAACAGAATGAGATGTGGATTCCTTTATATTTGAATTATCTTGTTCATTACTCTCCTCACTCTGACCACCGTTGTTTTCACTTTTATCAACATTATTAGCTTCACCACCACTCTTCTTACTCCTCTCTTTCCTGGCTCCTCCTTTCCTTCTTGCGCTCTTCCGGTTATTATATTCCATAAACTCCGCGTCATCATCATCCTTATCAGTCACCAAGATATCCTCAAGCTCAACCCTAGAGGCTGCATTTTTCTTACTCTTTTGCCCGGCCACCATTGCTTCAAGAACACCCATTTCATCTTCATCTTCATCACCGTCCAACCCAACTGCCTCATCGACCTTTTCGCTCCCATTTTCACCACCAAATTCGTGCAACTCATCCAGATCACTCACTCCTACCCCATCTTCCTCCTCCCCAATCTTCAACCCCTCTCTAATCTCCTGACCTAATTCATCAACGTCGTCAAGCTCACCCCTTTCTTCACCCTCTCCCTCCGAAACCTCTTCACCATCAAGTTCAAGCTCTTCATCCCCAATTGACTCCCGAAACTCCGCAACCTTATCGCGATGCTTCTTCGACTGCTCGTGATTCTTCCACTGCTTCTCACTCTTAAACTTCTTCCCACACACCACACAATACAATTCCTTCCTTCTCCTCTCCTCCTCGTCCTCCTCCAATTCCTCAACCCCATTCCCTCCTTCCTCCTCCTCCGCCACTTTCGCCCACTCCGGCTCCTCATACGCCATAGCTCTCTCCAATTTCTCCTTCTCCAACTTCTTCTTCCTCTCTCTCTCCTCCTCCATCTTCTTCGCCCTCTCCTCCTCCTTCTTCAGCACCATATCCATCACCCTCTTGTCCCTCTTCTTCACAAAATCCGCCAATCCCCGCACCGTCTCGTTGAACTCTCTCTTCGCCTTCTTCCTCTCCTTCTTGTTATCCTCCTCCATCAACCTCCTCGACTTCCGGTTCGGACCGGCCATCACGTCATACTTGTCCTCCCAGCAAAAATCCATCACCGTACAAAACCCCGCCCAGTAGTTATAAAACGCGGTGACCTGCACGTACGGACTCTCCAAATTCCCCATCGCCGGAGCTTCACGCACGGTGTCCAACCCTAACCCTAATTTCCTAGCAAAATTGAGCTCGTTGGCGTAGATTTTGTTGAAAACATCGGAATATACCTTGTAAAATCCGCGGCCGGAGTCGGAGTAGCCGGAGAAGACGGTAGTGGAGAAGAAGTGGAAGAGATTGGGGATGCCCGAGGCGTCCGATCTGCGATCGGAGAAGAGGATTTGGGAGCGGTGAGAGTCGTACCAAGCTCGCTCTTTGGGGTCGGAGAGGACCTCGTAGGCATGGACCAGCTCCTGGAACTGGGCCGTGGCTTCGGATTGGGACAAGCCGGACCGGATTAGCTTGTCCGGGTGGCGCTGGAGAGCGAGCTTCTTGTAAGCCGACCGGATCTCGTCGGCGGAGCAGCCGCGGGGGAGGTCTAAAACCTCGTAGTGGCACCGCCTCTCTGACGACGCCATGTTTTTTCAGTTCTGTACCCAAATTGTGGGATTTTGACAGCTACCGTCTTGGGTTTTAACAAGGGTACATATGTCTTTGTCTACTAGGACAAGGATTATATACAAAGTCCCACTGAGCTTCGGATTGGACGAAATTGACCGACAAAGCCAGAGGCCGAACAACTTGAATGACACAAGTACACCGTTAATTGGCGTTTTGTGCTAATGAAATAAAAACAGGTGGTCTAAAATTTACATACATTTTATTTTATTGAGTGCATCTTTGCTCACCCCTAAAATGAGGGTGATGTTGATTGTCGTTGGATTATTGGCATCCATATCACATGAGATATTAAATTTTATTTGTAAGTGAGAAATTTAAAATTTGCCTCCTAGATTTTTTTAAGGTAAATTCGATACCAAATTATTATAATTAACTAATTACGTGACTTAACCCAAATTTTTAGAGTAAAATATCTCATTCTCATTATTTTTTTCAACAAAAGATTATTTAAACTACGAAAATAAAGTGAAATTCGAACTTGCGTGCAAAAGAGTGCGTAAAACTAACGCTAAAAGTTGTGCACTAATAAAATTTGAATCTCTCTCTTTTTTTTCCTTGCAAATAAATGCAATTTATATGTGTTTATTTACACGTATTACATGAAAAAACAATGAAAGTCTCGTCCGAACTACATGATGGGCAAAAGAAATTGTGCATATGTTTCTAATTCTCAAGCGGCTCCTTGTAAAGGTGATCCTTTTTTCTCTACTGACATGCTAGCAACTTCTCGGGTGTTATCGCTGCTCAATCCTTCGTTGAAATGTTCTCTGAGAAATTCCACGGCCATAAACGTAAGTGCTGAAGCTGGAATATACCATGTAATCCTGGGGATGCTGCCTCGGAACATCCCTTCGGCACCTTCGGCCCTCCATACGCTGCGAATTGCATCAAACCAGCCATTGTACCTAACGTTGACAACATTAGATGAAAACCGGACAACCCTTTTACTATCACTGTCTAACTTCCATGCACTGAGCAATATATGGAACCATACACAAATTTTGGACATGAATATTGTGCGGAACATATCACATATACGGATTGTGCGGAACATATCACATATACGGATATAGCATGTCGGATTCGGAAGGTAATTTCAAAATAATACAAATAAAAGTAACCACAAACAGAACTGATACCTCAAGGTTGATCCTTGTACTTGCAGCCTTGTTTTGATCACATCCAAAGGAGTGGTAAGATATGCACTAATGCCTGAAAAATTCAATGCAAGATAAATTACCCTACCGAAAACACTAATTATTGAACTCGACTGTAGAATAATGAAGCATAAGCAAGGTACATACCACCAGCCAATCCTCCTAGTACAAGTCCCTCAACAGAACTATTAATATGGAAATTTGGATCCCGTATGTATTTTTGCTTCCCATACTCTGTCATATCTTTCAAGCCTTCGTAGAACATAACCTGTATAGCACACACGAAATCAAAATTATGAAACTCTACTAGAAATAAGAACCAGAACTTCTTAAAGAAACAGCAACAGCACAAACAATGGCAACTAAATCATTTTAGAGGCCAAAAGCATAGCTGCCTATGATTCACAAGTGATCGAAAGAAAATACATCTGAATTTCTTTTTGGGACAAAATAAAACAATAAATTAGGGTGGGGAAATGCATGTTAAGAGTTGCGACCCTACTTGAACAAATATTGTTATTAGGAGTTGCAACCCCATTTTCCCAATATTAAGAAGCAACGGCCAAAAGTTAAGGGTGAGATAAACAAGCGATCTCCGCCCAACGTGAACGTACCATTAGACCAGCAAAAGGCACATCCCTTGCGAGTGTGGACCAGTATCTGCCAAATGAAAGAAAAAATAAATCCACAATTAGGCAAGAACATTATGGCCATAATTTGTATGTGCATATGCATGCCTCACGTGTGGCTTTCTATCGGTGTTGCGTTTCGGGTGCATGCATGGATGGGGGTAAGCAGGCAATAGCTAACGTTACTATTAGACTCATGGTGAAACTGGATTGCATTTAGTACAACCTCAAACTAAGCTTTTCTGTTATTTGATTTATTATAAAAACACATGTTCATTAATGAAAAAGTGGTACAAGGATGATGGACAGGATGGACGAGAGAAGAGGGAAGGAGGAGCAGGGAACACCACATGGAAAAATCACACCATTAAATATTAGAGGGGTTGATTTAAATGTATACCCTGCATATAATCCTCTGAGCCCCTGCTCCTTCCATATTGAGCAGCCAGCATGGAATATCCCAGTATAGTAACCATACATTTGGATACCAGGCTTCATAGCGATATTATCTTTCATGACCATAGAACTCCAAGAGGCCATCGTGCCTTGAACCTGCATGCGTTGCTTCATCACTTCACATGGAACATATACAACAGAACCAAGTGTATCTCCTGAAATACATAAAGAAAGGAATACAGGCAATTTGAGTCCCCTGAGGCACATGATGGCTTAAGAGTCCACAGAATTCAAGTTGCTAATACTAGTATACTACCACTGAAAGCCTAAACAGGCCTCCATACGTAACAGCATAACAACAACAATTAGTTGCTGAAAGCCAACTGGATGTCATTGAGTATAATGCACCAGCACAAACATTCACGTCCAGATAAAAAAAGAGCACTCAGATATCAAGTTATAGTACATTCCAGTACTCACTAGACAAAATTCTATGTATGAGCACACAAGGGTTCCTCATGGTGCATTTTTCATGCAATAAACAACAGAAACACCGCACGGTTAGAGTAAGTCAAAAGATTTTGTAAATTCAGGATAAAAAGGTCAAGCATATAAGAGTAGTTGGCCAACTTAAGCAAAATGAACGATCAAGAACTATTTAGCATATCATAAATCTGAATGGCACTCATAAGCCTTTGAATCGGATTCAGATAACTTAAAAACCAACATTCCATAAAACTCGAGAGCATCCTTGCACCATACTAAAATCAAATTCCTCAATTAATAAACTCAAATGTCATACTGTTAACATCTGAAGACAACTGATGAGTACTGTTAACCTTTAATTCAGCACATTAACGCAATTGCATTGCAAGAAACTCAAATAGAATCAGCATGAATCAGATTAAAGTTTGAGAACTGCAGAACAACTTACCAACAGCTCCAGCAATGAAATGTGCCCAATGTCCTTCAAGGCTTGGATGTGATTCTTCAATCCACTTTTTGGTCGACTCTATGACACCAAAATATGTTGCTCCAGTTGCAAGAGAACCAGTGACACCCGGAACTATGCCCCTATAAAAACCTACAGAACTTATTAGTTAAGAACCTAAGAATCAATGATTCTACGAAGAAGTAACCACATGCTCCGAGACTGCACCAGCACTAAACCATGACAAAGAGAAAAACGAATCCCAAGGTTCGGAGTCTAAAACTTATGATTAAATGTGTGGTGCTTATAGTTATGATAAACAAAACAAAACAAAACAAATCTGCGTAAACAATCAATTTTATATATGTGGGAAAAGGCAGTGCAAACATGTTACATGCAAACAAATAGGAGTAAGACGTCATGTGCAAAAACTAAAACTGCTTCAGAAAGGAACAAAAAGTACCTCTTAATCCATCAGCTACCCAGACGGCTCGTACCATCTGCAGTATGCTCTTCGGTTTCTGCAATCATGAAATAAATTAATATCTAATGCGTTTTCCAGCTAAGCTATGAAACATTTTAGCCCGAAAATAAAAAGCCCAGTCCAAAACTTGAAAGTTTATTTTCTTACATATGATTGCATGCCAAATAATTGAGCTTTACACAATACAATAGGCATGAATTTACATCTATAACATTTTTACTCTATGATCATACCTGAGTTGCATAGAGAATTGCTTGGCTCTGAATGCGCGTCTTTACGGTGTCGACCGGATGCATCATTCCTTCCCCAAATGCCCCGGCAATAGCTCCCCACAGAAACTCCCTCATAACTACATTCACAGATTAAAAAGATAATTAAATCAAACCTTGATTTATTTTCTCCCCCAATAATAATTTTTCATCAATAAATAGACATTTCCTTTGATTTCTGTCGCTGGTTATATTATTTTCTTTCAATTTTGAAATTTTTTAAAAAAAAAAACTGTGATTTTAGCTGCATCAGAAGCCATGAAATCCATCCAATCCAAATAATCGAAGCAGGAAAATAAAAAAAAGCGAAAACGAAAGGCTTACCGAAGAAGTGTTTCGGAGTCGTATCGGCTAGGGCATGCCGTTCGCTCGAATTCGAGCTCTGTGTCGCCATGGAAATAGGTCTGAGCTCTCTCTAATCTCACTGGTTAGGGTTTATGGGTCTTCTTTTTTGGCGAACGGTTTGTGGGGTATTCGGCGGGTTTTAGCTTTAACGGTTTCCAATTTTCGCACGCACTGACTCATACGACGCCACTCGCGTCCGAACCAATGATATCTGTGTGTTTTAACTGAGAAGGACTACTACTCAAAAACCCAATGACATACTGAGCCAATAAAACGAGGTCACGTCACGTGTTTCAATTTTTCACATAATATCATATAATTAGTTTGAAATATTATCACTTTATTATTTTCGTTTTAATCTTACATAGCATATTGTATTATTTTTTGTATGGCATTCTATCATTTGTCATCTACTTTGATAGATGACAACAAATCACAGATGTCGTTGGAATCGTCAAAGCTACAATCGGCGAGTGGTGGGTGAGCCTCACTTTAGTGCATGCTTGCTAGGCGTTGATGAACCTCAAGAGAAGTTGTCATGCACCAAAATATCCATCGATATCAATGTTAGAATCGAACAACTTACATGTAAGGGGAAGTGCGAAGATAAACTTGAACTTGACCTATCAAACAATGAAAATGACATATGGTTTCTGGTATATAACACGCTTTATGACCTTAATGTCCCGGCAGACATTCACGCATGGTACATAAAATTGTGGACCATGTTCGTTCCATGGCAAGGGGATCATTCTAGTTCGAATGCCGCGGAGGATTGCAAGGTTGTGCTTACGGCGGTCGCCATCAATGTAAAAATCATCGATCCGAAAGTTGAGGAAGATAGTAGTACGAGAAGGCATGAAGTGTTCAATTTGTTTCAAGGAGATTGGGGTTGGTTTTGAAGCAACTCGCATGTCATGTTCACATTTTTACCATGGAGATTGCATTGTGGAGTGGCTAAGACCAACTTCAATGGTGGCCTATGGCCAATAACAAATATTGACCTTTGGCTTTTGGGCTTTGGCCAGAAATTGCATTTTCTCTCAAATAGTGTGGCCTAAATTTTAGGTTGAAAAGTTGTTAAATATTGTTTTAGCCTAATATTTTTTTTCCGTTAAGTTTTAAAAAAAATTCTTTGTTTAGATTAACTTAGCTTAAAAAAAATTCAAGTTATTGGACTTTTATATGAAGTACAAAATGAAAACATACAATTGCATAAAATACCATTACTATTAATGCTTCAATTTATAACATAGGTTGATCAAACAACATTTAAAATCAAACTTTAATTAAAAGCTCCCTAAAAAAACAATAATTAAAACTCCCCAAACAATAATTAAAACTAATCTGGTGGAGGACTTGGGTGAAAGCTATAACCAACATCATCAAAAAGAGTGCGCCTTGATAAAATTTCATCTTGCTTCTCACGAAAAAACCTCTTCCTCCGTGGAGTAAATTTGTCGAGATCCATCTTCATTATATCCAACTCGTACACATCTTGGTCTAATTTATCTCTTGTGGCTTTCCTTGCCATTTTCCGCTCTTCCATTTCCATTTGCCTCTCCATGAGTTTGCGCATTTGCAACTTCTCTTGATTGCTCTCTTCACTACAATGAAGTAGTTTGTCAAGCTTTTCCTCATACTTCTCGCCAACCGAATCCACTTTCTTCCCTTTTTTCTTTGCTTCCCTTTGCTTATCTCGCCCCAGCGGTCTTGCTATAGATGAAGATGGGCTCTCGTCTACAAAATCACCATCAAGATCAACACTTCCCCCGCCTTCAAAAGGTTGTCTTGGAACCTTACTAGATACATTTTCATTCCACCTAGGACAATCTTTGAGGATGTTCCAAGCATGAAATAACTTGAATTTGTGACCTTTAGGGGTATCAAGTGTCATGAATATAGCCATCGCTTTATTAATCTATGTATGAAATAAATAAACATTGATTAGTTAAAAAATGTAATTATGCACATTAATAATATAATTATGCACATCAAAAAAATAATTTATCAAGATAAACTCACCATAACTTCTTGACTCTTTTCACTTTCAAGAACATCTTTGGCTTTATTGTAGGCCAACTTCCAACAAGTGCATTTTTTGTTAATCCTCTTGAAACGATCGTACATACCATCAAGAGTTCGTGGCTTGTCGGGCAACGGTGGGGGAGATGTGCTAATGAACACTTCATAAACCCGAGACCAAAATTCTTGAATATTTTGGTTCGTCCCGGTAGCACCATCTTCGCTAATATTGATCCATGCCTTGCACAAAGCTATATCTTCATCTTTAGACCAATTTGGTAATTTTGTACTAATTTTTGGCATCTTGAAATTTTTTGGAAGTGGGTAGAAGAAGAATGAAAATTTGGAAGTGGGTAGAAGAAGATTGCTAATTTAGAAGTGGGTATAAAATGATTTAGAAGTGGGTAGAAGAAAAAAATGAAATTTGGATGAGGAAAGGGAAGGAAATTGATTTTGTGTGGATGTATAACCAAATGAATGGGTATTTATAGGGTTTTATGGTGAAATTTCTGAACAAATATTTTTTATTAATTATTTTAGCCGTTGGATTTTAATTTGGGCCGTTGGATGATTTTTTTTACTCGTTAGATTTGATCTCATTTGATTACAGCCGTTGGATTACAAGTAAAAGTAAAAAAAAAAAAGTTTGAAATCTGACCGTTGGATCATCCAATGGTCAGATAATCACAGCCGTTGATCTCCAACGGTAACTTTATAGTGGCCGACAAAGCTGGCGCAAGCCTTGCGCCAGCGTGACGTCATCAATTTCTGTCTCCTGCGCCTGGCGCGTGAGGCGTGTTGGCGCGTCCCAATCTCTCTGCGTGCGTTGCACGCGCCTCTTGCCCACTAGCAGGGGCGGGTCCCACCTGTTTTGGCGGGGCCAATATCTTGGCCAATTTGTGTCTTTTTTTTTGTTGGGTTGCCTTGGGCCTATTTCTTGGCCATTGTTGAAGAAGCAAATGCAAAGGCCTATGGCCTAAAATTATTGGCCTTTGGCCACCATTGGAGATGGCCTAAAGAATAGCAAGTTTTGCCCGTCGTGTCGCTTTGCCAATGCCCCTCTTCTCTTTCAAATAAGTTCAATACTTACGATGGTTGATTAGTGATAATAATCTACATCTCCATCTCTTTCATTGGAGGACTCATGAGTTTAGAAGATAAATCTCCATGTTTTTTTCTATTTTCTTGTTTTTGATCACATAGATGCATATTGGTTTTGTTTAATTATATTTTTCTAGTCTTTTGTACGTTTCTTAATTTGATTAGCTACTATATAGATCTATATATTTTGTGTATTTTGTTGACAATAGGGTTTGAGTCACCCTCAACCTAGTTGAAAGAGTTATTACAAAAAAAGCGAGCCATAGGGACTCCCATCATATCCAAAAAATGCGGGTTCTCACCTAAAATTCATATTACATATAGCTCCAATTGACAATGTATTCGTAACCATATTTTCCTCTCTCTATTTTTGTTATGTAATCAAATTAATGTATCTATCGACATATATAATACTTATTTTGTATTTCTAAAAAACTTATTATTGTTGTTGCCACCTAAATTTTCATTAGACAGTTTCACTAAGATTTTTTGAATTTTTTTATCTATACAAGCGATATTTGATATTACGACAATTTATGAGAAGATCGATTTGAACTCAAATGTAAAAAGACGAGCACACTGCCGTTATTAACAATGCGAATGTAACAAAAACTAAAAACCTGAGTTTTTAGATTGGACCGGCCGGGCCTATTGGGCCAAACCCTGAGTTTTTTAGTTTTTAATTGGGTTAGCGTCGACACTCAGCAATATAAAAAATACGGCGTCGTTTGAAACCTCAACCTCGAAGCACATTACCTCCTGCTATCAACGAAGCGAGAGAAAGTGAAAAGTGAAAACGCACACCTGGGAGCTCGCAGCTCTATTTTGTAATAAGCCAAAGCATTCGGATCCCAACATCCAGTTTCTAGGGTTTCCAATCTCCGATCACCACCAATCCCAAATCCATGGCGATGGCTGCTCTCAGACGAGAAGGGAGGCGTTTCGCCCCTTTGATCTCTCCCCATCCGATGGCCGCCGTCCGATCCTCCGTCATCCCTGCCGAGTACGTTCTCTATCCAAATCCGCCGTTTGATTTTCTTGTTGTTTTGATTGCATTGTGCTTTCTTGTTGCTCTCTGTTTGGATGCCGAGAAAGTTGAGAACTGGGAAAAAGAAAATTTAATAGAATGTGGATGTCAATTATCTGATGGATTTTGTTAAATATATTTATGAAAAAAATGAAAGTTCAGCTCCAGTTCGGGCGCATTTTGTTTGTAAATAGTGAGAAACTTAAATATTCCTTCATTTTTTTGGTGAATAAAAAGGGGATTAATTGAATTTTGTTAAACTTAAAGCACCGAAAATGTCAGGATTGTATGGAAGGCTGAAACTATTAATTCACACGGGACTGCCATTAAAGTTTAGGGAGAGAAAATTATTGATGTTGCCCTGTTTTGCTTTGTTTGGATAGCTCTGTTTGAGAGCGATATCATTTAGATTAACAAGAGAAATGCAGGAGAAGATGTGTTCGGTGCATCACTGAAAGTCAACTATAGTTCTGGATTGCTCATTGTGCTAAGCTTGATTTCATTTCCATGTTCTTGTATGTCTTGCTATTGTTTTCAGTTGCTTCTGCATTTCGACAACTAAATTACTTGGTTTGGTGCGCAGGGAGCAAGTACCTTTTGGAGTGCGCTCAATTTCAACTCAAATTGGTAAAGAACAATCATGATGAATTAGTTATTATTTTTTCCTCATTTATTTCTGTTTTCCCTGCTTTGCAAATGGTGATGCGGTTGATTTGTAATACTTTGTGAATTCAGTTAGAAACCGGATGAAGAGTGTGAAGAATATCCAGAAAATCACAAAGGCAATGAAGATGGTTGCAGCCTCAAAGCTCCGAGCAATTCAAGTTAAAGCTGAAAATTCTCGTGGCCTGTGGCAGCCTTTCACAGCACTTCTTGGCGACACTCCCAGTATGTTTAACAGCATAATCTTCGTAGGCCAATTTATATAAGTTATTTATAAGTTATTTGGTTTCTTTACATTACTCAATCTAGCTGCATAGTTTAGTTGCAACCAATTTTTCTGAAACTTTATTTTAGACTACTTAATGGACTGTTCCTCTTGCCAAGTCCTAGAGCAACTGAGGAACTGAAATTACTCTGCTCCTTTTATTGATAATATGGGTGCTTTACAGAGGTGTATTTTTACTCTTTGTCCCCCAACCCGCCCCATTTTCATTGCTTTCTACTTGTGTACATTGATATTCTCGTAAGTTCCCTCATTGTGTATTTTATTTTTTTCATGCTAGGCGTCAGCGTTAAGAAGGATGTTATTGTTACCATCTCTTCAGACAAAGGTTTATGTGGTGGGATTAACTCTACTTCAGTCAAGATAAGCAAGGCCTTGCACAAGTTGAACGCTGGTATATCTTGGAAGCTGGGAAGCTGACTGTTGGTCTGATTTCTGCTAATGTGCACATTAATATTTTCTTTCCCATTGGAACTGTTGTAGGTCCTGAAAAAGAGACAAAATATGCCATTTTGGGGGAAAAAGCAAAGGCTCAGTTGATTCGTGACTCTAAGAAGGACATTGTGCTATCCATAACTGAGTTGCAGAAGAATCCTTTGAACTACACCCAGGTTAGTATGTCTTGAGTAAAGAAAGTAATGTCTGTGTTGTGGGTGCAAGCCCATGTGCCTACCTACATGGTGTTTGCTTAAAGAACCACAAACACACTTGTCCAACCTATGTGGGACTGGGACATTAACAACATATTGGTTTTATTTTGTCCCTCATATTTTCAATGCTTAATTGCGTTTCACATATGACATTTAGAGTCATAGGGAATCCAGTAAAAATCATTTATCATGTCAACCTTTGGTGTTAACTGTTAAGTTTTATTGACATTTTTAAGGCTAATTTCTCAATGACTTTTAAATGTTCATTCAAATTAAGTGTTATGCAATGCATTGTCAGATTTTCATCAAAATTTCATTTTGACCTTAATATCATGATTGGTAATCAAATGTTCATTTCATTTGCTGTCGATGTTGTAAATGCTAAGAGAGCACATGTTTCTTTATATTTGTTGATGCCTGTTAAATTCTCCTTGATGAGTTCTCTTGCCAGATTTATACAAACAAAGTTATTAATGTTGCAGTTACACATTATATCAATAATCAAATGTACGAGTTCTTACCATCATTTGCTTGTACCTTTTGTCCTTTCAGGTATCTGTCATAGCTGATGACATTTTGAAAAATGTTGAGTTTGATGCTTTGAGAATCGTCTTCAACAAGTTTCAGTCTGTCGTCTCATTTCTGCCAACTGTGTCTACAGTATTATCTCCAGAGGTAATAAGAATGCTTCGGTTCAATTATTGCACCTATTTGTCACTCATTCATGTTCTGTTGTATTCCGTATTTGATACAATGTTCATTTAGATTGTGGAGAGAGAGTCTGAAGCTGGTGGAAAGCTTGGCGAACTAGATTCCTATGAGATTGAAGGTGGTGAGACAAAGTCAGAGATACTTCAGAATTTGGCAGAGTTCCAATTTTCATGTGTAAGTCCTTTCGTTGAGGTTAGAGACCTCGTATTTTCGTATCTGTTGATCAAAGCACTGACCTGGTTGGACGCTTAATCTCAAATTGCATTCATTGGAGTATTGTCCTAAGATTGACACTTTTGGACTTGTCTCTATTAGTGAATATATTTTATTACCTTTTATTCATATAGAAGAATTTCATACTTTCGGCAGGTCTTGTTCAATGCGGTGTTGGAGAATGCTTGCAGTGAGCAAGGAGCAAGGATGTCTGCCATGGACAGCTCAAGCAGAAATGCTGGAGAGATGCTTGATCGTCTCACACTCACTTATAACAGGTCCCCTCATCCTCCACCCCCATTTCTTCGAAGTCCTAGTTATTCCTTTACTGTAGACATTTGTTGACTTTAATATCGTTTTGCACCATAAACGACTGATCCTTGTTGTTTACGTGATTATTTGTTACAGAACTCGTCAAGCATCTATTACCACCGAATTGATTGAGATTATATCGGGAGCATCAGCGCTGGAGGGTTAAGTTCATCTGATGGTGACGAAATAAAAATGTGTTTTTGAAGTTTCAGATGTTACCTTTGAGAGGCGTTTTGCAATTTTTCAAATAATTACTCCAGGTTCAAATTCTGGGAACAAGAAATTATATCAATGATGGTTTAAATTGATGGTTATGGGCTTCCTTTTTTTCTTTTCAAGTTCCGCGCCGCATGTGAAAAATTCATCTTAAATGAGTGAGGATTGTATACATTGTAA
Source organism: Gillenia trifoliata (assembly GCA_018257905.1). NCBI lineage: Eukaryota > Viridiplantae > Streptophyta > Magnoliopsida > Rosales > Rosaceae > Gillenia > Gillenia trifoliata. The sequence goes on along the minus strand of CM031085.1, from coordinate 3,105,591 downwards.
CAGTTCATTTTCTTCGAAGAAAGTTTCGTGATTATTTTCCGCCCAGCTTTCTCTCTGATACTATTTTTCGGATCTCTTCTGCAATAGTGTCGGTCCAGTTGTCATGCTCGATTCCATCAACTTATGTTCATGTTTGCATTCTCTATCTGATGAAGACACTGCATTAGATTCTATACATTAATTGTGCTTTAAACGAGAGAGAATCTGCCTTGTAATCGAGTCTATACATTCAGGGATGGCTAAGGTTCTCTACTCGATCAAAGCCATGCCTGTAATGTTTCTCAAACGAGATTGTTCATGATTTTAATGAAATTGCTTTCTTTTTTAGTCAACAATTAAATTGCAGATATCGATAGTTATCCATATATATTGTATTCAATTAGAATTTTGAGGGATTTTAATTTAGGATCATCCAATTGGTGGATTTGGTACAACAAAGATCGACATGTTGACAAAACGTCTAATCCTTTTGGTTAAAAATTTAAAAAAATTTGGTGTGATTCTAATAATTCTCCTTGTGAAATACAAATCTTGTAGATGTTTTGGTGGAAAATTCGGTACACATTGTCTCCAACTCTTTTGCCACGGATGATGGTCCACAGTAGAAAACCCCTGTTCCAAGAAACCCCAAATTTTGAATTAGCATTTCGTTTGTAGTGGTTTTTCAACACAATTTAATTGAATTCTCACCAATCCGTTCTTCTCTGTGTCTACTTCCTAACTTTGAGAAGATGTTGAACCAGTTTGGTCTGCCGAATTGTGTGCGTACCTGAAATTTCAATCACAAATATGATCTATTTTAACATCTAAACGCACAAATTCTCTATGCAGGACGGCCGTTACATACATGCATCGATATCGTTGAATATTCATTTTTGGCGAAAGTGATATCAGCACAATATCGATGACATATTGACAGTCCGTTACATAACTGGACTATCCAAATATGTATTTCAACTTTTGCGTGGTTGGGAAACTCTTACCAACACAAGAGAAGAAGAGGGATAGAAAGAAAGGGTTTAAGACATACATGTTTAATCCTGCAGATTGCTTCTTTAACTAATTATGCAGGCCAAAGCATTGTGATTGGGGATTGTAGTGCAGTACTTACCGGAGTCCGGGAGACAAAATCAGTACCATTTTTCGCATGATGCAATGCTTGTATAGCGCTTATTAGAACCGATCGCGCATCCCCCTCCGAGTACACACATGTTAAGAAATTGTGCATCTCCACAACAGACTGAAGTATGATCACCCAAAAACAATTAGAATGCATAGAAATTTGTCTGCAGAAAAAAAAAGATACCTAAAAAGTTGACCATTGGATTGTACCTGTTTTTGGTTTGAGATTGAGATTTCCTTCATGATGTCTCGAAACCAATCGAAGGAGCTCTGTTCCCTTGTCACCCAATAAAGATAGGCTTTCAATGGAGCCTTTCTTGAGCTGCATTCTCTGCAACCACTCTATTTTCAAAAACATACACATCGTTAAGATTTCAGAGGCGATCCAGTGACCCACTACTAATCAACACCAACATTCTTCCCAATTTAATACAAACGACCTTGACGCAATTAGTAGTTGAACCACTCATTACAGAAGAATTTGGTAATTGCTAAAAAGTAAGTAGATAGCTTGAAATTTAACCGCAAACTAAACTTCGAAAGTCTTACATGATCACAATGTGGTTTTTTAGCAGCATTGACAACATCTTTAAGGATGCTAATGAAAGGCGTAGCGCCTATGCCCAGACCGATGAGAAGAACAATGTCATACTTGACATGGTCTTGAGAGGCAGCACCATAGGGTCCATCAATGTGTACTTTTGGATAGCCCTTGACACCAGATAATGTTGCCTGTAAAAAGATCAAAAGGAAAATGTCTGAAATGTTTAACCATTTTCATGAAACCGAATTGAGATTTCGGGTTGAGCCTTTCCATCCAGTTTTTACCTCTTGGAAAAGACTGTATATCTGATAACTCCAGTCTCCAGCAGTTCGAATATGCACGCTTAGGTAGTCGTCTTCCGGCCCCGAAGTTAAGGAAAATGGGTGCCTGAGTCAATGAACAAGGAAGAGAAAGAAACAGAATTCAACAGACACGGTAGTGATTGTTTCCGAAAGCCTTTTGATTGCTTCTTCGTAGCGAGTTTATTAAACGCAGACTTACCATTCAAATGATGAAATTTGAGGGCATTGAATGAATATGTACATGCCACTCAGGTACCTAAAACCTTCTGGTTTCTGCAATTTGAGGGACAAAACTTTTCCTGGATAAATACTTGCCTGCACAATTTGGTCACACAAAAGAAGCAAATTCTAAAAAAAGAAGTAAATTTCAATGATTGTGAACAGATGAACTTATAAAGTTCTTCCTTCGAATACCTTCAAAATCTCCACCTCATAAAACCCTGATCTTATGGCTCGAAAAACTCGTTCTCCGGCGTATAAAACAACTGGAATGGCAATGTACATCCATGTCTGCTTAAGCAAGTTCATAACATAAAAAACTTTCTATGAAGTTAAAAGTTCCAAACACATCTGTTTAAGTAGAATTTACCACATGAACTTAAAGGCTTACTGTTTTTTCGGTTGCATTGTCGGTTAGGAAGAGGAACATAGAGTGAAGAATGAGCAATGCATACACGGGAATGAACAGGTGGTGTGAGTACCAAAATGTGTTATAGCCTGTGACATTCCGGACAGACTTTGGTAGCGAAGGCGACTGTCGGCGTGGCCATTTTGTTGCAAGTGAAAATGCTATGGCCATTAGTACTACCATAGCAATCCCTGTTGCCACCTCCTTTGTGGCCAATATTTCACAGTATGATGGTTGATGGTACCCGAATTGGGCGGCTATTGTTTGCCGGAAGACCAAATGATCCGAGTCACTGATTCTTGGCAAATCACAAGCAAGGTGAGAGCCTCCATGTAGGATCACTCCTACTACTATCCCTCCTGCAATCATCTATATATAATCAACACAAAATGTACACATGTTAATAATGTGAAACATTTGCAGATGTGGGTAAGGCTAGTTGACCAAAGCGCAATGTTCTTGCCCCCACCCCCTTGCACCCTAGTTCAAATCGCCCTCCCATAACTTATAGTAGTTTAGGATATCGTCTTGTCAAAAACGAGTGTAACATTTATATTGGTGTTGAAAGTGTTAAGCTACTAGAATTAAGCTAGGATCCAACTTACTTTGTGGAAGTTTATGTTGTCATTAAATGGAATGATGGAGTTGATTGAACGGTTCTTGCGAAGCCACGTGATTGTGTTACGACAAACGGGAAGGAGAATGAGAGCCATGTTGAACTTCAGGGTTTCTGCAGCACCTTTGGCAGTGGAGAGGCAGTACCCCATCACTTGAAAAGCCGCTCTATGGCGATATTGGATAAATTTCCAAGCAAAAAGCACACTACATATGATCAACCAAAGTAAAACAATCCATGTACGCCGCCAGTATGATCGAAATAAAATTTCAATTTTAGACTTTGGCTCTTCAAATGAATCAAAACTGTGATGTAGATGACTATGTCTGATTGAAAAGTGATTAGTTGAAAATGAGGTTTTTGATAAGCTCATCACTTTGAAGAGTGTCTCAAATTGAGTGGGCTGCAAGTCAGCGACAAACATCAGAAAGGCAACAAATTGTTCTTGAACATGATTTAATTTTTGAAGAGAAACGATTTCCATGATTGAAGGTATGTACCTCAATGTATCCCCGGTTTTCAGTGTCAAGCAATTCCATGACTAATGCAGCGTAGTCTTCTGCTTCCTCATGAGTTAAAGACAACTTATTTGTAGAAGCACTTAGTGTAATCGTCTGCAAAAACGCCCAAATGAAAACCAGTAAACATGAACACGAAACCAATAATACATCTACAAGTTACGCAGAGCGCGCGTGATAGCAAAGAGCCTCTCGTGCGCGCGTGCAGCCAGGCTAGAAAAGTGCTTTCCACGACAGTGTGACACAAAAATACCTGCTTAATGTCTTTCTCAGTCACTCTTCCATCCATGTTTCTGTCGCACCTGAAATGAATTACAACCTTAGAGAAGAAGTCAATTACATAAGAAAGTTTTTAATTTCTTGCTCTCTAAACATCGTAATACGAAGATAATTAAGCATGTGATTGAATTTTAATGAGGATTATTACAAGTCAAAGTAAGTTCGTATCCTTGAATTGAAGCGAGGGTCAGTCATACGACACCAGTAACCATACAGCTCGCATTTTTTCATATCGAAATTTCGATCCATTCTTCCTCGTAGAGCCCTTAGTAGCTCATTCGCAAACTCCGGCGACTGTTGCATCCCTACCAAAACATGAACCAAAGAATATATCAAAGAAGCAGCTGATGTTCAAGAAATACGTAACAACTTACTCGATATATTAACCCGTCACATAGTGTGACAGTTGGTGCGTCATTTAACAACTGATCGTAAATAAAACTAAGCCCAAAAGACACAAAGCAATCAGAGGAAAAACAAAGACATTCTGCCAAAAACAATCACATTTTTCTGCAGAAAACAATCACATTTTTCTGCAGAAAACAAGATATAACAAAACAAACACGGTCTGCAAAGAATAATCAGAACCAAGCCAAAGGTTAATATAAACATAAAAAGAAACATTATTGGTAAACCGCAAAATCTTTTATAATTTTATCAAATCAACGATATTCATTAAAAAAACTTCAACACTACATCAGAGACGTCTACAAAACACTAATCTCAATAAGGCTACAAAAGAAACAAACAACCTGAAAAGGAAAAACTAGAGCGGACAAAAGCCGTTAATTCTACTTTGACAAACGTTAAAATGTATAATAAGGGTAAGTTTGATTATGTTGTAGGCTTGCTCACCTATGCACAGACCGAAATCCGACCGTTTTATAGCTGGTTCAACACCGTGTCCGGTCAATGCAAGCAGGTCGAACCGCTCCTCTACATCCTTCCACTTCATCCCACCGTTGGCCGTGATGTCAATAAATCTCAGCCATTCAATCTCATTGGCTGACCCGGATGTGGATGATGCCTCCCCATTTTCTTCCATATAATGTTGCTGCTGGTGCACAGCTCCGGTTTTATCAAGCGGTTCAGTCCAAACCGGAGAGAAAGACAGAGGGAAAACACTAGCACTGCAAGAAGATGAAGAAGATGAGGAAGATGAGGATGGTGACATAGCTGAAACATAGGGTTGGTGAGCAGTTTGAAGCTCTACATGTGCATCCATTGGTGATCAAAGTATTTTATTTATTTTTTCGGTGTAGAAGAAGGCCGGAGCACGAGAAAAACAAGAAGAAACTAGCAAATCAACGCCCTATTACGAGCCTTGTAGCGATATCATCCTCGAGGAAACTAGAAATATAAGAAAGAGCATTAGCGAACTGCGAGCATATGGATACCGAAAAAAGAGAGGTTATAGCCCGAATTAGCTAAAGGTGATCAAAGTTTTGATGAGAAGAAAGAAATGTGGATTGTTGTCTGAGGTGGGAGAGTTTTAGTTTTTTTGGAGAAGGAAAAGAAGAGTGATGGGTTGAGTGCTTATAACTTGTTTGAAAAGTGCATGTTTCTTAGGATGAAGGAGAAGAGAGTGGCTGCATTTATTTTGTTTTGTTAGATATGTACAAGCTAATTAGCTAGGTATTGGGTTTTCTTGTTTAACTGGTTTTGTGTTCTAGTTTTTGGTTTCTTGGAATTTTGGTGGTGGTTGAGTGAGAAAGTCGAGCAAGTGAGAGAGAGATGGAGAGAGAGAGAGGGGTTTAGTTAGGGGTTGAAAAATTAGGAGCAGAAAGGAAGTGAGAGAGAGAGAGAGAGCAGGTAAGACTAATGAAAAGGTTGTGATATGAGAGAGAGAGAGAGTATGGTTAAATTTCCCATCCACGCAAATCCAATAGGAGAAAATATTCAAAAGGGTAACCTAATTAGCTCGTAAAAAGTGAGACGGTGTATATTGAGAGTTGTTTTTACGTGGGTCAGATGATACTTATATTTAATAGGATTCAATTTTTTGTGAAAGTGTATGACCGTTCAGCTGGTGAGATTGCTCTATCCATTATGCAAGTTTTTCTCACCAAATACATATGAGAATGACATGATTCACCATGCAAGAGAAAGGGATTAGGAGAATAATTGGTTATAACAAGTCATGTTTGCCTAGCAGCTTCCTTCTACTCCATTAATTTGGACTTGTGCATTGCATGCCTTATATGGGTCTATATTCCGTGGAGAAAAGACAAAGGGTGTGCTGGTTAAATAGGCTTTTATTTATTTAATAGGAAATTTGTGCACCCAACAATATGACTCATGACCTTTGCTGCAAAAGGGCATTTCAGAATTAGGTAAATGATTACCACAGTACTTGATCAATCAAATATATGAGATTGATAGAATTCTACCTCTTTGCAGAAGCAGGATCAAATTTCCACTTCAACTACCAGATGGGATTTGCTAAATTTGGTTATTAACTAAAAATTATTCGATGTTAAGTACAAGGCTTGTCGCTCAGCTGGTTAAGAACATTCATCAGTGCACCTAATTGCCGATGTGATAAAAGAAAATCATTGTGTTGTCATGGATTTCACCCTTGAGATACATTATTTCCATATGCTTTCATACAGAACAAAATAAACACAATTAGCCTGACTATTTGGACTTCAGATCAAGATCATGCACATGTAACTCATGCTAAATTATGAAGCCATCAAAAACTTAATTGTAGTTTGTTCATTCAAAATATCTATTTTTCTTTTTTACAAAAACTTAATTGTAGCTTTTGAGTCATAAAATCAAGTGATTTTTCATGAAGTACTTTGTCTTCTTATAAAAATTTTGATGTGCGTCTAATGAAAGTATTATATTCTAGCAAAAACACTTACGAGCAAAAGTGTTTTATAAAGAAGCTGACTCAAGCGGACTCCTCTTCCGATAAGAATTGGAATCACAAGTAAAGTTGGACTGGGTTGACCCATCAACGAATTGGGTCTAGTTGGGCTGACCCATCTTGTGTACCTGAGTTGGGTTGGGTCCTAATCCATCACATTGGGCTAAACTCACAGACACCTTTTCATTAGGGCTAATTCGTAAATTATGAAAAAGTTTAAGGTAGATCTGAAAAAGTTTAACTCTTAACAAACATCCCATTACCGAAAAACCAAAAAACAAAACAGAAAACAGAGATTCTCACCAACCATTGAAAAGGTGGGAAGGAGGGAGCTCCAGAAAAATCAACAGCAAAGGAGGGATCTCAGAAACAAAGCAAGAACAGTAATTTACAGCGGTGAACTTACATTTCAATTACCCTTTTAGTGTAATTATCCGTTCATGTTTTGCTAGTTTTCGTTTGAGACTGCTAAGCATGATCTGCTCTCTGTTTGTTTCTCGAGAAAATGCTGATAGAAACGATTTTATACTATAAGTGCGTCTTGTAGTTATGCATGAATGTATGTATTTTGTACGTCAACATTTGTAGTTGTTGGTTCTCTTAATTTGTGGGTTTAGAGAATTGGGTTGCTGTGTTTTTTTGTTAATTGAACAGGATATGTGAATGCAATGTCAATTTTTTTTACGTCCTGTAATGGTTTGAAGGATATTTCTTTAGGTTTATTAGTTTTGATTTGTTGGGATCAGATTTTCATGGAAGGATTAGCGGCTGCATCGTGGCGAGCCACCGCAGTTCGTGTTCATTTGAGGCAAAAGCAGCTTTCTTTTGTTCCTGCATCGTCAGTGCAAATTACAAGACGTTTGTATCAAAATGGAGGTCAAGTTGAAATGAGCCAACATCCCAAATTACGGAACTCGATTGCTGCTTCAGCTCAACCATTAGAAGCCACATTGAGCCCCTCTGACAACAGGTTACCATCCAAAGGTAATGTGATTGATTGAATCTGGGAACTTGTATTTGCATCCGGAGTACAATTGGTTTGGGGAAAAAAATGTGAATCTAATATGGTATGTTTGATTCGGGGGAGCTGAAAACTTGCCTTTGTAACGTTACGTTTAGTTGGTAGAAAGTGTGACCTTATTACTTGTTGGATCATTGAAACGATACACTGAAATTAAGTATGAAGTTGATGTCCAAACAGTGGAGAACAATTGAGTATGAGCTTATCGATTGAGCTGTTGAGGCTTAAGAAAAACAAAGAGCCAAGTAAAGTTCAAGTCTCGAAACTTTCAGAGACTATGGCCCTGGGTGATGTTTGTTATTTTAATGTCTATAGAGGTTCTTAATATATGGAGAAATGCTGATGCGGTGTGCTTCGATGTGGATAGCACGGTTTGCCTGGATGAGGGCATTGATGAACTTGCAGAATATTGTGGAGCTGGAAAGGCTGTCGCAGAATGGACTGCTAGGTTAGAGTTGTTACTGGAATTCCTTTCATTTGTTCCGTACTCTAGGATTTTCGGCTGACTGCAGTTCTCATCCTTGGCAGGGCAATGGGTGGTTCAGTACCTTTTGAGGAGGCTTTGGCGGCTAGACTGTCTTTGTTCAATCCTTCCCTGTCTCAAGTCCAAGATTTTCTCGAAAAGAACCCCCCAAGGTATGAGGACTCTAAATTATGCATGCCGGCTTCATTTTAACTATCTTCAATTTATGTTGCCTTCTTCTTTGCTTAGTATGGGCATGGCTTTTAGTCTTTTTAAACTTATTGTGCTTTTTATAGACTGTGAAAACACAAGTTAGGACTAGTTTAAGATGAAAATATTTCAATTATTAACAAAAGACGGATGCGAGATATTCACATTATATCATATAAAGAATACAGCAACTTACAATCCTGGGTTATTTTCTTTCATATCTGCTGCGAGCTGCTGCTTTACAGCAAACAAACGCATCATTTGGTTAAGTAGATTTTGTTATACCGCGCTATCCATTTCTTCTATAGTTTTCCCCAGTCTATTTATTTATATTTCAACATTGTCAGCTTGGGACAATGTCGACTGCCATGTCTGTCATATCTAAACATGAAAAGTTCTTTTACTTGAATTCTTCTGTTACACTGTTTGAAGATTTCTTGTGCACAGAACGTATTCTCTGGTTTCTCACTATGGACATAAAAAACTGGCAATTAGAGGGAGTGACAGAGGGAGGGAGGGGGAGGGAGAGAGTTGTAACTTGTAACTATCCTGGTCCTGGACCTAGAATTCTGAAGTTGAGCAAAAGTTTTGGTGTACTTTCAAGCAATGCCATTGAGTATAATGGCCCAATTTTCCAACATAAGATTGCTTCTAAACTGTCTTACCGACAATAAAGATTGCTTCGATTGTTAAGCCAAAATAATAACTTTCTAACAGTTATATATACTTACCTCTAACTCTAAGGACATCGGTAAAAGCATAGAAATGAAGTGATTTAGGGTCTGCTTATTGTTTGTACTTTTGGCAATTTGATGACCAAAAATCTTCTGAATCTAGTCATGGTGTAAATCTATGTAGGCTTTCTCCTGGCATTGTTGAGTTAGTCAAGAAGCTGAAGGCTACTGGCACCGATGTTTACCTGGTTTCTGGAGGCTTCCGTCAAATGATCAAAGTATGCTGCTGAATAACTTAACAAGTGTCTTTGTTATATTGTTACTTTGTTTTATCTCATTTATCATGTCAGTATATAACGTAGTGAAACAACTTGTGATGGAGAATAAACTGACAACTCTATATCCTCTTTTATGGTGTAATAATTAATTAAGTAATTTCTTCTGAAGCCTGTAGCGTCGATTCTTGAGATACCAACTGAAAACGTGTTTGCTAATCAACTGCTATTTGGAACTTCTGGAGAGTTTCTGGGGTTTGACAAAAATGAGCCCACTTCAAGGAGTGGTGGAAAGGCCACCGCAGTGCAACAAATAAGGAAGGTTGGTTTGTACCGGTTTGTTCAATGTCTTAGCTGTCAAATATGTTGCTTAAGCTGATTAAAACTGGTTTTCCAGGCTCATAATTACAAGGAATTAGTCATGATTGGGGATGGTGCGACTGATCTTGAGGTAATTAATCACTCACGCGTCCAAACATCTATCCTGCAGCAAAATGTGTTTTTGTTTTCTGCCGCTCGCATATCAGCATGTTATAAATGCAACAGCTAAATAATAATCATGCTCAACGAGCGTTGAAATATAAGATTTCTTTACCGGTCTGATGTTCTGGGGCATAAGAAAGGAAGGATCGGGGTTATTTCATGTATGATCTGTCACTTGAAATCAACTCGGTTAGGATGGTTGACGAAATTAGCCAAATGTCCTGTCCATTTCTCTCATATAGCAGCATTATTAGTGAGATAATCTTTTGTTTAAGCTGTCAAATGACACTCTCATCTAATATCATTTGTCCCTGTGTCCAGGGACGCCAGCCTGGAGGTGCGGACTTGTTCATTTGCTATGCTGGTGTTCAACTACGCGAGGCTGTTGCGGCAAAGGCCGATTGGCTTGTTTTTAATTTCGATGACTTGATAAGTTGCTTGGATTAACAGCGTGTACTCTATTCAGCCCCGGATTATTCTTTGTTTTGTAACCTTCTTCTAATTTGTACGTCGTGCCATGCTTTCCGGTGTATAAAACTCATTGGAAGATGAATAAAGAAGTGTGCATTCATATGAACATGGTTTCTTAGATGTGTGAATTCTTTTTGTGTAATTACCTACGTAATGGTTATGCATTTTCGGGTTCATGCTTGTTTTCATTATTAATTACCTACCCAATAGATAGTTTTATTTTCATGGCCAACATTATTTTATTTGGATAGTTTTATTGTTAACAAGAATTTCAAATTTCAAATTCATAAAAGAAACATGTAATTAGGAATTTTTAATTCAATTCCAATTTAAATTTCAATGATAAAATAGTCATACAAATAAGAAATAAATGCAAAATTTAAATCAGAATCACATAAATGCTAGGCTAAACAAAAAAATAGCTCCTTCGACTAGGTCTAAATCAAAAGATTTTTTTTTTAATATAGTATCCACGAGACTACGGGCTCGTTTGGAAGTGCGTTTTTTCTAAAATTGTTTTTGAGAAAATCACTTTTAAGTGTTTTTTCAGTATTCACCTGCATTTTTACTAAGAATTGATTTCAAAAGCACTTTCAATTATTTTTAAAAACACTTTCAAACGACCTCTACGATTTTATCTATAAGATTCTAGAGCCGTTGGCTTTTTTATTTTGTATGTTTCATGTCCTTTGTACTTTGAATGGAGTTGCCACAAGATGCTAAAGAGAATAAGAAACATATAGTGAGACTGTGCGTGTACTACTCTATCTACATGTCCGTTGCACTTTGAATGGAGTTGCCATGCTTAAGAGAATACAAAGATGAGAAAGTGACTACTCTCTCTACATGTCCTTTGTTTGTACTTTGAATGGAGTTGCCATGTGTTTCACTTTTATCCAATAATTTTACAATAGTGTAATTTTTTCATTTTTTAAAAATAGTGTAATTTTTTAAAGAGGGGATTAGAGCATTAATTTGTAATTTATTACAATATGTAACAACGGTCATTTAGGTAACTTTGTTAAAATTCTTATTCGTATTTTTTTTTTTGCCAAGTTAAACTTTTTATTTTGAATGAAGTTCGTAGCGGTATTACACAAAAAGTCTACTCCTTAACATTGAGAGATAAAAAAGAAGAGTGTGAATATCACCAAACTTATTTTATTCTTTCATTTTTATTCAATTAAAACCCAAAAGAGGGAAGCACGAGTACACGACGTCATTCCGGTAACAGATTGAAGTGCGGCAGCGTCGCCGTCTTCAGTTCCAAGTTTCCAACTCAAATACGCAGCTGCTAGCCTCCTACGTTTCTTCTAATTAGGGCACGAATTTGAACCTTCGTCGTCTTCAATTGCAAGTTTCCAACTCAGGTACGCAGCTCCTACATTTCTAATTTGAACCTTCGTCGTCTTCAATCGTATGCTTTTGAAGTTATACATAGTCGTAGATTCTCTACAAGTACATTTGAAAGCTCAAAAGCTCCAATGCAGTGACACATAATCTATGGATTTATAGATATGGATGCTGAAGGTTGTAGTCCTAAGAGAGCCACTGCCCCAAAAAGGAAACGGAAAGCAAAACACTGTGGAGTTGAGGGCGAGCACAGTGACCAATCTTGTGTGTGGGGAGACAAGATTTTGAAGGGTTCGTTTCCGGGAGGTCCCGAGGAGCCAAGTGTGCTTAGGAGTTTCCCAAGCCATATAGCTGCCGCTATTTGGCATGATGTGGTATGATCTCGGTCTAATGTTAATTTCATTGTATTATGCATATGTTTTGAGAATCATTGGGAATTCATTCATATTTGTACTCGTAGGAACGTGAACCCCTTAGGGTGTTGAATCACAGTAACAAGCTTGCCGAATGGAAATTTGACCCGTCAGTTTCTAACCGCCGGTTTTGGGGTTACATTGATAGCTCGGGGTTGCGACCACTTGTTGATTGCTCGTATATGACGGCTAATAAAATTGTTGTATCAGCCTTATGTGAGAGATGGCAACCGGAGACGAACACTTTTCATCTACCGTTTGGTGAGTTGACGATCACTTTAGACGATGTGTCCAACATATTGGGAATTCCGGTTGAGGGGAACTCTGTATCTATTAGTGACGATCAGTTGGACAACTCTGCCCTAGCTAGGAAGTCTCATGATTTATTTGTCAATGCATTAGGAGTTACTGATGATGAGGCACGAGCGGAGATGAGTCGTTTTAGTGGGAATGGAGTTACACTTGAGTGGTTAAGGCAGAAATTCCAGAACGTATCTGATGATGAGTCTTCTGATTTTATAGAGTGTGCAGCAAGGGGTTACCTGTTATATCTATTAGGTTGCACACTCTTTGTGGATAAAACAGGGAATCGGGTATGTCTCCTTTACTTGCAGTTTCTACAGGACTTAAATAGTGTTGGGGGGTATGCATGGGGAGCAGCAGGATTAGCATTCTTGTATCGGCAATTGGGACTTGCTTCTAGAGTTGGATGTAGGCAAATTGGTGGATATTTGACTTTACTAGAGGCATGGATCTACGAGCATTTTCATAAGATTGTTACCCCCCATGTTAACGTTAATTACTCAGAGGATCAGCCGCGTGTGCGTCGTTGGACCCCGCGGAAGGATGCAGGGTTATCATTAGAGCATTTGCAGGCAGTGCGACAACGACTCGATCTTATGCATCATACTGAGGTATGTTGATATTTTCATCACGAAATTATCATGTATTCGTTTAATGAATTTATTTACGAAAATATCATGTATTCGTTTAATGAATGACATACTAATGTATATTTTTACTTCCTCGTTTATAAGGTTGTCTGGGATCCGTATCATTTTCAGAGGACGCATCATTCTTTACCAAGGGTGGCATTTTATACCGGTTTCCTCAAGTGTTTGGACATTGTGGAGCCTTATTATGTTGATAGGGTTCTACGACAGTTTAGCCTTGTTCAGACAATTCCCCGAGAGCCATATACCCCTTCTCGAGTTCAACGGAGCACTGATACAAAAACATACAAGGTTGTGCATACGTACTTTGATGGGATGTGGCAAAGGCGTGAAGATCACTTATTGGCACCAGAAAACCGTAGCAAGGAGGTTATAGTCCCATCTGATTGTGATCCTGAGTACCAATCATGGTATCGTAAAATCACCCATCCGTACGTGCATCACCCTGATCGTAGGTCTGCTGCTATAGGGCCACACGACTTAAATGATCCACAACGGGTAATCGCTTGAATGACCCTTTAAAAGTACTTAATTATTGTTGTGAATAATAAATATTTATGTGTATATTTGATGTAGCGCATACCACGTGCATTAGCCATCTTGGAGCGTATTGCAGAGTCTGATCACGATCGTGCTTCGTTGCAATCCATTGGACTTTACGAGGCATTTGAGCAAGTGCGGTTAATTTTGCAAGGTACTCATGCGGTCCATTCAACCGAGTGTCTTTTGAATATTCGTGTGCATATAAAATTGATGCTGAAGAACTGCACTCTGTATTACTATGTATGCTGCAAAATTTCCAGATGAATTCATGTACAAACATTTATTTGAAATTATATGTAGGACGACATTAAATCAAGGTATTTAAAACAATGTGCATGTTCATACAAAGATAAGGATTCCAGAACATAGAAAGAATCCCAGTTCAAGACTCCTAATCCTTTATTATTTTTGGAGTCAGTGGACTGTTTGTGTGGCAAGGAGATTTAGTTTATTAATATTCATAAAATTCACATTTAATTTGTATTTCGGTTAGGGTCTAAGGTGCAAATGTCAAGCAATTTCGATACAGAAATTGCAGCAACAGCAGCACCTGCTCCATTTGCATCTGCAGCTCAAGATGTTGCAGAACCAGCAGCACCTGCTCCATTTGCATCTGCAACTGAAGACGTTGCAGAACGAGTAGCACCGTCGCCCGAAACCCCAATTGTCTGGCCGCCCGACGGAAAGATCAGTTTGAATGGGTCCGGAACCTCATGTCGGTTTCGATTGGGCTTCTAGAAATCTGACCTCGAACCAATTTCCGACGTGTTTCCTGTGGAGGTTTTCGATAGCTTGGTCCTATGCGCCTCCAAGATCCTCCACAAAGAGGCAAATTGCATTGTCGGGGCCTGGAATCCACTGTTGTCGCCGTTGGAGACATTCACGGTCAGCTGCATGACCTCCTTTCCTCTTAGATGATGCTGATTCCCTTCAGAAAATCGATTATTCGCCTTCAATGGCGATTATGTTGATAGAGGGGCTTGGGGATCGAAACCTTATTGATTTTATTGGCGTGGAAGGTGTTTTTGCCTACGTTGCTTATCTTCTTAGAGGAAATCACGAATCCAAATATTGCACTTCCCGTTTATGGATTTGAGAAGGAAGTAAGGATAAAGCATGGAGACAAAGGAAGGATGTGTACCAAAATGTCTGGGGTGCTTTAAGTGTCTACCATTGACCACCATTATCGGAAATATGTGTATACTGCTCACGGTGGGCTGTTTCTCGCAGCACAGTGTCATACCCCAAGAGATCAAAGGAAAGAAAATAGGAGAATAGCTTTAGATCCTGAATTGAGCAGTAAATTGTCTCTTGGCTCATTTGAAGAGTTAAAGAATGCGCAAAGATCGGGTTCTTTGATCCTCCTGGGACGGTTCAAACCTCATTCCTGGTGACGTTGCTATGGTCAGATCCCTCCATGGATCCCGGTCTTTCTTTGAATACAGAGAGGTGTTGGTTTACTTTGGGGTCCTGACTGCACTGAGGATTTTCTCAAGAAGTTTCAATTCAAGGTAATATAAGATGGAATCTGCATTTCTTGGTGTTAGGCAATTGAATGCTAGTTTACTTACATGTTGGAAAATTATATGTTGTGGGATATTATGTCGATGCTAAGATCTTTAACAATATGCCTTTGTTGTCTGATTATGGTGACTTCATGTTTGTTGTTAGTTATTTAGCGGCATGCATTTAATTGATTGCGTATTGTGACTGCAAAACATGGCATGCTTTTATTGTAATCTAGAGATGATGCTCATTTATTTTCTAGAACTAAACCTTTGATTAACTTTGGTTACCGTGTTCCAAGTGCTGTGATGGTTGGATAGCAATAGCCAATAACTATGTTTCCCAATTATGAATTTGAATTTAGGTAACTGTTATAACAAATGCGGACAAGTCATTCAATTGAATTTTTAAGGTTGAACTACAGGTTAACTTCACATTTACTGTTCATACAAAGTTGGTTCTGCCGGATGACCAGTTGGCGACCCTAATATATTGTTGACAACAAATAGGTTCTGCTAGCGGCGTATTTTATGTCCTAGTTCCAAGTGATGACTGTTAAATCCTAGTTATGAAGGCTTGCATATGAGCATGCAGGTGCTATTGGGTTTGTTATTGCTTTGATAGTTTTTAGCCACCTTGGCCTTGGCTTAATAGGTAGATGGTGGGGGGTGGGGTTCGATCATGTCTTCCGTTAAAAATTTTACTAGTAAAGGAAAGAAAATGTCTAATTTTAATCCTTTAAAAATGACTAGCAGCTGTAATGTTTCTAAACTGCACAAAGGCTGTTGCACTTTATGTTTCTCTCACACACTAAGCATGAGATGATTTCTTTCAAGGTCTTGTTACGTTTACTTCTTGTGTTGTATTTGCATTACTAGTAATCATAATGTAGATGCAGTACTAAGATTTGGGTTATTCTGTATTGTTAGAAACCACAGTTGATCATCAGATCTCATGAAGGCCCTGGATGCACGGGACAAAAGGCCAGGTTTTGGTGGTATGGATGACGGGTACACCATTGACTGCTTACTGGGGAGTCCGGGAAGCTCATTACTTTGTTTAGTGCTCCTGACTACCCACAATTCCAGGTTTGTGTAGGATCCTCTGAAATTACTATTTGTTGTGTTCATTAACACGGTTTTTGGTGAATTCCATAGCTTTGAAAAATTGTTCTATTTATGGGCTGTTCGTAGTAATACAGCCTGCCTTTGCCAAATTGTGCTATGAAGTTTGCTTGATGCATGTGGTTATTTTGATGGGGTTTTACATTTTTCTTCTAAGATCCTTCTTCTTTAAAGTAGATTGGGTGCTGTTAAGCATCTCATTCAAAATCGGGCTTTTGTGTGTGTGTCATGCAGCACATGAAATGTGTTTTTATGTATCTAAATATATGCCTATTGACTATTTGTAACTTATTCCATCTCCTGAGTTGTGCTGCGATCCTTCTTAACTCTTTGATTTAGCTTTCAAGTTCATTAAATTTTGCTTTCACTGCCACGGGACATTAGAACCAAGGAAATGGCTAATCTGATACACAACTTATCAGCAGTAATTGATCAAACATATGGATTTTTACAGCTGTCTTAGAATTAGTTAAGTGTTACAACCTGGTACTAAAGAACTTCCAGCTTTCAGCTCCTGTGAATCTACATTTGGTTTTACGTATGGATTTTATGAAATAGTTTATGTGCCTTTTCGGATTCTGTAAATTGACACTCATCTCTTGATGCACATGCAGGAGACAGAAGAGAGGTACGGAAACAAAGGGGCTTACATTGTTCTGCAACCCCTAATTTTGATGATCCTGTATTTCATAGCTTTGAAGCAGTCACTCCAAGACCAAAGGTATTTGTTATTACCGATCCGAGATTTCATAAATCCCTGATAAGTTTTTCATTTCGTGTTGGAGCCAAATGTTTGTGTTAAAAATATTTGCCACTTGTGGCTTCCATTGCAGGCAATCCCTTTTATGATTTTGAAGAAGTGGCTGATTCTGATCAAGAGTTGGACTTTGCATCGATGGAGATCTAGCCCGTGAAGTCCTCGTCGCCTGTTTTCGCACGGGGTCAATCGCCAATGGTACACAACCCGTTCATGTTTTTGTTGTGTTTCTCAAGTAATTTTGTAAACTGCATTTTCTTTGCCTTTGCCAAATGCTTTGAAATGTACAGTATTATCTTCACATGGTAGTATCATGGTAATCATTATTATTTTTCGGCTGTTAGATTCATTAATCTATTACTTAACTTCATCTTCATCAATGAAAATTAGAGTACAGATGCTGTTGGATATTGATCCGACTGGTACCTTAACAAATTCGACTTAGAACGAAAATTAGATGTACCCTCCATGCGTATCTACCTGAAATAATAGTACATTTTTTGAGAACTAAAATGAATTTGTAAAGATTACTTGCTACAACATCGATGATTAAACTGAACATGTTGGTAAATAAGAAGAAGACCGACGGTTAGGTTATATAATCCTGTACTACACTAGTCGACATTAAATGTTCAACTGAACGTATGGAAGCTAACTGGCCTGATTGAGGCTGCTACTGTTCCGACTGCTCAAATGGAACCCGAACAACCAAATGTCCGTGCGCGCAGGGGTGAACACGGCTAATGTCCATTTGAAAAGTCACGGAAGGCATTTCAAGCAAATCACCAACTCTCTCACATGATAACGCGTTATTATATTTGAAATACCGTTATAATAGCTTTTCAATCAAGGGAAAACTCTTATGACTGGCATTAGTCCTAGAATATTTAAAATTCCTATTGATAAAAAATAAACAAACAAGGGATTTTGAAGGAGGAAAATGCATTTTTGTACAAATTTGCACAACCGACTAAAAACCCCGAAACACCTAATTTTTGTTTAGAGAAATACAACTTTTTAAATTTCATTAAATATTTTATGTGGTCAAAAGAAAACTTTACAAGGCATTTGAAGCTGTTTTACCACTTATTGAAGCACAAATATATTTTTAATTGAAAATTTGCTTGGAAACTTAAAAATAAATTAAAAACAGTAGCTTAAACAGGATACCACCCTCAATAATTTCAACGAAAAGTCTTACATGAATTTACAAAACCTCATTGTGCGGTGAAGTTGAAAGCTAAATAGATTTTATGATGATTTTGCACAAATTTGCAAACCGACTAAAACTGTGGATTGCCCACATTTTTTGACACACCCCGACCCGAATCCATAAAACACTTCCTTCTCAAATCCATTAACACACCTGACCCGAACTTCACAAACATTTTTGACACATGCTTCCTTTATCTTCGTACTTTGTCAACACCTCTCAAGACATGAGTAATTTTGGGCAAAAACACGTGTTTCAAGCCAATAAAATCAAGCAGCTTTCGAGCCCCAAGTCCCTCTATCAACATAATTGCTGTTAAGGACGAATAATCAATTTTCTGAAAGAAACCTTTGCATCGTTTAGAAGAAAAAGCGAGATCGTGCAACTCAGCGTAAAGGACTAACTTCAACGACGGTGGATTCTGGGCCTAACTGGCCGACGGCAATGCAATTCGTCTCTGCGGAGGTGCAGAGTTGGACTTGCCCGTGATTAGTGAAGTCCCTTCCTTGCGTACCTACCCAAAAATATCATACTACATTTTCGAGAATTAAAATAAATTTATAAAGATTCCTTGCTAATTTATTGAAGACGAATAAGTGTATTAGGAAGTTGTGTGTCACTGGAACTTATGGACCCTTATCCGGATATGCAGTTTATATCCTGAGTAAACCTGGCGACTGTTGCATCCCAACAAAATATGAACCACGGAATGCATCAAAGGAGATAATGTTCAAGAAATACGTAAATAACTTACTCTCATATAAGAACCGACTATATTTACGCGACACCGATGTGTCAAATTACCAACTAATCACAAATAAAAACATATTCATCTGAAAGAAGAATATACACAGTAGAGGCCAACACAATAATGCCACCCACCAAAAGAATAAAGCTAAGGCCAAAAGACACAAAGCAATCAAATGAAAACCAATTCATTCTGCAAAGAATAATCAGAACCAAGCCAAAGGTTAAAATATACATAAATAATATTATTCGTAAACCGCAAAAAAAAATTTACTTTTATCAAATCAACGATTTTCTTAAATGGAATCCAACGCTTCATGAAAACATTTAAAAAACACAAATTTCAACAAAATTGTAGCTTTTGAGTTATAGAATCAAGTGATTTTTCATGAAGCGCTTTGTCCTCTAAAAATTTCGATGCCCGTCTAATGAAAGTGCCTCTAACAAAAACACTTATGAGCAAAAGTATTTCCTAAAGAAGCAAACTCAAACGGGACTAGGTCTAGTTGGGCTGCCCCATCTTGTGAACCTGAGTTGGGTTGGGTCCTGACCCATCACATTGGGCTAAACTCACAGATACTTTTTCGTTAGGGTTAATTATGTAATTATGAAAGGTTTTCAGGTAAGATCTGTAATTAGAACAGAGATTCAGCAACCATTGAAAAGGTGTGGAAGGGAGGGAGCTACAGACAAATCAACAGCAAAGGAGGGATCTCAGAAACAAAGTAAGAGCAGTAATTTACAAAGCGGTAAACTTGCAGTATTTCAATTACTCTTTTGTGTAATTTTCCGTTCATGTTTTGCAAGTTTTTTGGTTTGAGACTGCTTAGCATATAATCTGCTCTGCTCTCTGCTGTTTCTGAGAAAATGCTGATAGAAACGATTTTATACTGTCGCGTCTGCATTTATGCATGAATGTATGTATTTTGGTACGTCAACATTCGTAGTTGTTGGTTCTCTTAATTTGTGGGTTTAGAGAATTGGGTTGCTGTGTTTTTTGTAGTATTGTTTCTCCGTTATACGCCGGCGCTGCTGCATCAGTAGAGTGACCTTCTTCCAATTTGTACGACGTGACATACTTTCCGGTATAAAACTCATTGGAAGATGATGAATAAGGAAGTGTGTATTTGGGTGTTTAGAAGCTTTAAGCTTGGCCAACTGATAAAAATGGCAATGGATAACGGTTTGACTTGTAAGCTGTTTCCAAAAAGTAACAGTGTCACCAAAGTAAGAATAGGCATAAATCATAAGAAATTTGATTTTTTGACGAACAAAAACTTGAAAATTTAATGAACAATTTATAACTTTAATCAAATTTAAGACACTACGATGGTGTCCAAAATAATGCAAAATCATATGAGGAAAGTAAAACACTAAAGAAATGAAAGAATAAATTAGTTGCTAACTCACAATTCTCAAGATTTAAATTAAAAATTTTTCATTTACGTGTAAAGATAAATAACACTGTACCGTTTTACTTAATAGTAAGACACTTAATATTATAATATTGACCCAAAACGCGATTAAATCTTGTACAACATGTAGAACAGAGCTGCACGATATAGTAATTTAAAAAAAAAAAAAAACTGCACGATATAGAACTTATGAGGGGTTGAATGCACTGGAAACGTCAGTGAAAGGTCTTGTCACATATAGAACAGATGCCTCTTATTAGACATTTCATCTTTGTCACAGTTATTGCCTTCTCCTCTCT
Source organism: Gillenia trifoliata (assembly GCA_018257905.1). Lineage (NCBI taxonomy): Eukaryota > Viridiplantae > Streptophyta > Magnoliopsida > Rosales > Rosaceae > Gillenia > Gillenia trifoliata. Next base: position 3,084,787 of record CM031085.1, on the reverse strand, counting down.
CACCCATAAAACTCCCTCTCTCATTGATCTACTGAAAATCTTTCGAATTATTGAAAGAAAAGTTACTACATTGACCACGCACCAATCCAATCCAACAACCAACATCTACCTCCATGCTCCTCCATCGCAACAGTCTTCAACCGTTGATTTGAGTTACTGTTGGAGTAAGTGTTGCCCGTAGAAAATATATTGAAGTCAAATATAGACTTTGTTTTATACTTCGCTTTTCCATTTTGAAATTTGGAAATAGTGTAACCGATCAACACACCTATTCAAATTCAAAGTATACAACTTTTTGGATAAGATTATAATACCGTTTGGGAACTCTATATATCCAATATGTTGATATTTTTCAAAAATCATCTTTCGTAACGTTTTCTCTTCTTCCTTCATATTTGAGAGAGAAAGCACTGGGTAATTATTAAACTGCACCCGAGTGCTAGGTCTTGATCATAGATAGTTGAATTTTGGTGGTCGACGTCCAACGAACTACCCAAGACTCAGCAAGGGGGCGTAATCGCTCATACTATAGGACATAGCAATTTCGGGCTAGCCTCATCTAAAACCAAGTTAGTGATTTAATTTCACCGTATCTAATTCTCTTTGTTTAATACTATTTGGTGTTCTTGACTTTATTCTGTAATATATATATATATATATATATATATATATATATAATTATATTTTATTTACTTTCTAAAGCATTCATAATTGTGAAGTCAAGTTCCTTACTATAATTTTCCATCTAGTTACTTTCTTAAACATTTTGTTTGCTGGGATACAGTGGTAGTTTTTGACCATCTTGGCTTTGGCTCAATGGGACATTTTTTGTATGTTTCGAATTTCGTACTCAAAATATTTTAACCGTTATATTTTTGTTTGCAAATATAAAAAACAATAATTTTGTTAATTAAACCGCATTTGAGTATCGTGACGCATGGGTAATCAGGGCTGGAGCACCTACAAATTTCGTTAAAAATCGGAAATACGTATCACTTCAAGCATCCAAAATTTTTGTGGCTCAATAAGTATATGTTGCCAAAGGAATAAGTAACACAGAAATATTCATGTCATGTCAAACCGTTGATTTGATAATCTTTTACATATAGTGTATATTAACAAAACAGAAAAACTGCTACACGGTTGGATTCGATGTTTTTAAACCTTTTGTTGTATTTGCATTACTAGTAATCATAACAGAGATGCAATACTAAGAGTTGGTAAGTATATTGTTAATTAAAACCACATTTGAGTATCAGATCGCATGAAGGTCTTAGTGGAATGGATAACGGGTACACCATTGATCACATTGTGTCGACCAGTTAGACCCAAAATTCACCGTTGTCGTTGGAGTTAGAGTCTTTTACGGTGAGTTGCACGACCTCCTTTTTTGGAGTGTTTACATAGAATTTCTGTAAAATAAATACATCTTTACATTGAAGGTGTTAGTCGACATGTCATTGATGGAAATTTTCCTATAATGCCACGGTGATGGTTATTCTAAGTCAATCAAGCATTGGCTTATGTTTTAATTCTTTTCACGCAGTATATAATCGCATTGAAATGCCGTTATTTTGATTACAAAAGTACTTTAACATCGTATTGCTAGAAAAGTATTTACACCTTGGAATGCCACCCGAACCAATAACATTATACCATGTGTTTTAAGATTTCCATATGACGTTAAATAATTGATTTAATATGCCACTACATTGATGTTCATGTTGATGTAAGTCCTAATCAGGAGAGAAGCTTGAATGCCATTTTAAGACACAACAATGGTGTCTAAGAAAATTATACAATATCGTACACATATAGGAGAGAACTGGAACCTACTAGAAAAATGTTTGGACGTACACTTTTTTTGCTTCAACTCCCACGGAGCGGGGATTTTCTTCGCTGACGCAAACCAAACTTAAAAATAAATATATAAGTCTAAGTTATCAAAGTAAGTAAAACTAATACTTCAAACTGCACTAATAAAAAGTGTGTCAATACTGAAAAGATTTAGAGTAAGTTTTTAATGGTCCAAATTATTAAGTAATTCGGCTCTCTATATCTATTAGATTGACAAGTAAATAAATATAATATTTTACTAATTCTGACTATTATTGTTTATTTTCTCGTATTACCGAGTAGTCCGAACTATTAAAAAAAAACTAAAAATTTTCGTGTGTTCTAAATTTTGAGTTTTACGCTCAATAATAAGTAAAGTGGAATAATTTTAAAAGGCGATACTTCGAACACTCTTTTAGTTTTTCACACATTTTTTAATTGACATAATCATTAAATTAAAAATCAACAAAACAAGCAAGAATGTATAAGATGCTAAAAACAAATAAACAAAACAAAAGTCAAAGCCGCTGAAAAGTTAATCTATTCACGCGACAAACTTTCGAGAAAAGCTTCTTGTGTGTAACAAAATTCACCCTCATTAGTCATTTCGCTTCTCTCTCCACAATCAACACTCCACCCACTCATACCCAACGGTCTCTCTCTCATTAAGACCTAACCTAACCCAACCCCAACCCAACAACCAACCAACACTCCATGCTCCCTCCTCGTTAAAAAGCTAGCTCAGCCTCTCACTGTACTATAATTCACTTCATTTCTTTGTCTTCATCTTTCACTCTGGTGAAGTTCATCTACTCGACCAGTTGCCACCATGGCTACTGAAACACAGTCTTCTACCGAATCCGACGACGACCAAGACTCCGCTCAATGACAACGGCTTGTCAATGCCGTCATACCTTTGGAACGGGCAGTTTTGGTTAAGTACGTAAACTCCTTTATTCTTACTGTGAGTTTACGGTTTACATCTTAAATATTTTGGTTTACAGATCACTGTGTTATTTGTTTGCGTTCTTTAATAAACAAACAAGTGATTTTGAAGGAGGAAGTAGCAATCTCCATTTTCTCTTTTGCTGTGTTATTTAATCAGAAAGAAAGATTGAACACAATGGCTGGCAGATCTGGAAGAAAAGGATTCACAACGATACTTACCAAGTTGAAGAACAAAAATAAAAATCATTTGTGTTTTTCATATTAAAACACATTGTAATGATAATTAAAATGAACCGATATATGCGTGATAGATTTAAAATGGAATTGTTGTTCTGCTAGTTTGAATAAAATAATACACAGTTATGTTTAGATAATCCAGTTGTAGATATATCTGAAAGATATTAATGGACAAAGTATGTAATTGAAAAACAAGAGTGAGTCGTGCACTATAGTACTGTACATTAGCACGAATATTTGCATTTATAGTGCGATGTGATTTCGAAATGTTAGTCTTGATAGGAGAATCTACCAGCCAGGACTTGACTAATATTATAAAGGGTCTCGGATTAGAGTTCTTTTCGCGATTTACGTACCCAGTTCATCATAGTATTACGTTACTGTCTGATTTAGTTGAGTTCTATAAGCCTGACTTGAGGGCCTTTGTTTCTTGTCGGGGTTAACCTTGTCTACAGTCTGCAGGACATCTTTATTCACCGGCCTGCCAATAAATGGCAGACCCCCGGTTGAGAGGATGGGAACGCCGAACATCTTTTACTAGCCGCTCAACATGCCCCCACCCCCCGGCATGATTAGAGAGAGGGGAAGATTATGTTAGCTAAATTGAGAGGAGACATTTCAAGACGCCCTCAGGTAACTTCCAGTACGAGCCCAACATTAGGGCCTACCTCTCTTGTATGTCATAGGTTATATCAGTCTCCGATATCAAAGGGGACATGGTGCCGGCGATGTATTTGTCACTCTTTCGAACCTTCTGCAGGTCTCGTCTTTATGCATGGGGTGCCGCCGCATTGGCACACCTTCATGTAATGTTGGAGCACCGCCACGCAGAGAAAGACCAAGACATTGGGCTGGGCAATCCTTCCCGTTGTTGGCAAGTTGATTTCGTTGTACTTTACTATACTTGTGCCGCATATCCTGTCTATTAACATGTCTCTCTTGCACTGCTCGTTTTTGAGCATATCCCGTGATCTACTTCGTAGATTTGTGAAAGTGCCAAAGGAAGAATTGCCTATGCAGTTTCCACTAATTATTGAGTGGACGTATTTACCGCATGGCAAGTTCATGCGACATAAGCAGAACGTCAAGGATATCTCTGAGAATCAGACGCACAAGCAAGGCTATACGATTATTTGCATTTATAGTGTGTTGTGATTTTCGAAAATGCCGCCTTGATAGGAGAATCTCGGCTCGATTATTTTGTTTTTGCAATGAGTGGGAACCTTATAAAGGCTACCCATGAGTTTTATTCCGTATGATTATCGCCAAGGATATTGTGGAGTCGGCTTTACAGGTCCACACTTCACCGCTCGAGAAGTGTGTCTACCACTGGCCCCAATCCTGGCACCGAGGCGCCTTGCCATTTGTGCGTTGGATAGAGCAAGAATGCAGGGCCCATGATTACCATCAAGGCGTATACGCGCCATGGGCCAAAAAGAAGAACTATCTTATATATGCTAACCGCAAAAGGAATATATCGTATCCTTATGTGTTACTGTGAATGGGAGCATCAAGCGAGTCTATTTTGCGAAAGCGTTTAACTACGCAGGCGACGTGTAGAAATGAAGATGAGGCAAGACTCACCACCACGCCACCGCCACCGCCAAGCAACCACCGCCGTGCCAAGACAACAAACCCACCTCCACCCGCCACGCGGTAATGATGCTACGTAATGCTTGCTGCCTTGAATTTTTTGTTTTAGTCTCGATCGTGGAGTCTCGTCGTCCATATGGGCGGCTGATAGATTTAAATGGAATTGTTCTCATAGTGTGGAATATAACATACGCTTATGTTTAGATAATCTAGTTGTAGATAAGATTCAAAAAGATATTACTGTACAAAGTACGTAATTGAAAACAAGAGTGAGTCGTGACTGCACATGAGCATTCAACAAAGATATGGATTCCAAGAATCCATATTACAAGAGAGAAGAATGCAAGAGCAAGAATCCTAATCCTTATTGTCCTTGGAGTCGTGGACTCGTTTGTGTGGCAAGGAGATTTAGTTTATCAATATTCATAAAATTCACATTTAATTTGTATTTTTGGTTGTAGGCACAAATGTCATACGCCAGCTACTGCTCTCGCATTTGCAACTCAAGATGCTAGTGTAACCATCGTTGCCTTAAGACTGAAGAACCAGCCGCACTCGCTCCATTTGCATCTCGCAACTTAAGACACCGCAATCCGAAGCAGTAGCTTAATACGTTGGAAGAACCTAGCAAAGACTCCGCCCATCCGTATCCGCAACTCAAGACGCTTGCATAACCACCACAGCCAAGACATTGAAGAACTGAAGAAGAATTGCTCCATCCGGGTGATATGCAACTCAAGACGTTGCGGCAACCAAAGAATGTAAACCAAGACGTTGGAGAACCAAAGAATACCTACTCCATCTCGTGATCCGCAACTCTAGATGCTGCGTAACGGCACTGTACCTCAAGACGTTGGAAGAAACCAGCGCAACACTCGCCTCCATCTCATTTTAGGTATGGGTTTGACTGTCCTTCGTCAAAATTTTACTAGTAAAGGAAAGAAAATGTCTAATTTTAATCCTTTTTAAAAATGAATAGCAACCGTGATGTTTCTAAACCGGCATTGAAACATGTCGGTTGCACTTTATGTTTCTCTCACACTCCGCATGAGATGATTTCTTTCTACTCTCTTGTTTTTACTTTCGTGTTGTATTTCGCTTTCGATATTGATCCGACTCCTGTACCTTAACAATTCGAGACTTAGGACGAAGATTAGATGTACGCTCCATGCGTATCCACGCGAAATAATAGTACATTTTTTGAGAATTAAAATGAATTTATAAGATTTCTTGCTAAGCAACATCGAAGATTAACCGAACATGTTGGTAAATAAGCAGTTACCGACCTGCTAGGTTATATAACTCGTACTAAACTAGTCGACATTAAATGTTCAACTGAACGATGGAAGCTAACTCCGGCCCGATTGAGGCCGCACGTTCCGACCGCTTCAAATGGAACCCGAACAAACAAATGTCATGGCCAGTCATGACCACCTGGCTAATGTCCTGGCTATGGATCAATTCTTGACTCGCAGCGTGACAACCCGTCAAGAGAATACCACATAAATAACATGGCGCTTAGAAGTTTCTCACACGCATTAGTGTAGTTAAATAATTGTAATTAGTTGGGCGTGACATGCTTTCTAGTCTTTAAGATCGGTCTCTTGTGCGATTCCCATTTCCAATCATCATCTCTTTGATCATCTCCTCAAGTTTGATTTCCATCCATTGCCATCCCGAAACTTATCTAATGCATTTGGAAAGTCACTTGAAGGCAATTAATCAAATCACAAACTTTCTCACATAATAACGCATTATTAGATTTGAAATAATCAGTCATAATAGCATTCCAAGTGCGAGAAAATTCTTATAACCGGTGTCTCGCGACGCCTTTGCAGGATTGCAGTTCTAATATACGCAGTCGGCCCTGTCATTGTCCCGAACCTTCTATTTGGCGACTGATCCACTGTGCTCCACCCTCCTATCCCTTCAGAGGGATGTTCATGGGCCTTGTGTTGTTTTTTTGATATTTGTCAAGGTGCCACTATTGGCATATTCTCGCCAATAGAAAGATGTAGTGTTTATTAGATACTTGCGCCAAGTAATATGACTTCCGTTCATCGGATTGGCGTCTTATATATAGATATATATATATATATATATATATATGAACCGTTAAGTTCGTTGTTTGCCTTGCTCATTAAGGACTTTTATTCTCTTGATGTTATACAGTAGATAGTTTGAGATGGGATTTCTTGTGATAACTTGTTATAGCCAAGAACTCCCACGCCAAATGTACATAAAAGTAAAGACAGCTTAAGTAAAAGCCGAATGTAAAAGTCAATGTAAAGACCGAAAGTAAAAGACTCGAATGTAAAGACTTTTAATTAAAAGGCGCTAATCGTAACCGAACGTAAAAGAATCAAATGAAGATAAGCTCACTTTATTACATTTCAAGTTCATCGAGCCTCGAGTAATAGTCCGTCGAGATGGTTTAGTTCCACGGATGACGAATAAGCTCCATTCTCCTGGGGAAGCGGTTTAGATACCTGTCTTAAGGAAAACAACCAAGACCCTCCGGTCCAAGATTCTAATCGATACTATCGCCAAGTTGGTCTGGATAGCAGAGCTAAACACCACTCCGCGTGGGAGTTTGGATATATGATCCGGGTGATTAGTCTTTGAACTTCTGTAGTCGCGATCTACACAAGTAGTGCGACGAGAGTTTCGTGAGAAAAGATAAAGATCTTCAGATCCGTGGAAAGAGCTTCGAGGGGTTTCCCAGAGGTTTCTTCCCGTAAGTTTGAACGTGTGAGTTCTCGTTTTTGTTTGTCTGAAAGTGTCTATATTTCGCGTATCTTCCCGTTTATATAGGCCAGCAAGGGGTCCACGCTGGCGTCTGCATCGCTCTCGTGGGAAGGAGAACATCACTTGGTCTCGATCACTACCCCACTGAGAAAGTAGCTTCTTATTCGTAGCTTCCGTTTCCCTCCACTTGCCCAACATTTGCATTAAATGCATTGTTTGGATTCTTTCTGCCTTGTTTTACCAGTTTGGTCGGGCCTTGGGTCGTGCCCAATCCAACACTCGCTTATAAGTCAAGTAATTAAAGTTTATAATTGACAAATTTGGACGCTCTACGTGGTCATTGCCGCTTCAATTGGCCAATATCCTGGACTTAGTCATCCTCTCAATGCCTTTTTCCATGCCGCCAATATCTTTGCATTGGAATGTTCTTTATCTGCAGAGGCACGTGCACTTGAGTACTCTATCGAAGTAGATATTTTCTTTTCTCCTTCGCCAGACTTGGGCCGCCACTTTATAATGTTCCCATCAATTTGTAATTCCACTAAGCCCATAAATCCAACTAGTATTTTTCGTTGTAAACAACCGGCATTGGTCCTAGAATATTTAAAATTCCTATTGATAAAAATAAAATAAAATTAGTTGGTGGTTGGCCCATTGAATCCTTCAAACTCAAATATCAAATATGAAAGACCATGACAAAAATCAATATCCTCAGAATTTAGTGCACCTTTTTTGCAACATTATTAATTAAACAGTTGCTTTCTCATCATCTTTGTTTGGTTTGCAAAGTGAAGCAGCTTTGAAGTGTGATGTGCTGTGCTAAGGGCTCCATCCATGTGGGATTGTTTGTCCCAAAACCAATCTTCAGGAAGCAAGAGTCTACCTTTATGTCCTTTTCACATAATCTAATTCTATGTTGTCTTTAAAAAAACTTGCATTTTCCCACACAACAAAAAAGTGACAACCTTTGTCAACTGTCATGCTAACTTAAGAAAGATATAGGCGAACAAAGTGGTTGGCATTTATTTTCATAATTCTATCAAAAAACACATGTTTTGGTTGTTGTTTGAAAGGGCGATTATATCTAAGAGAAATGATAGAAAAGCCGACCAATTGGTTTTATCTATTTTTTTTTTTCAAACGATGGACAAAATTTATTAAATACGGATAGAAATGTTTATTTCAAATGTTAGAGTGCTAAATAATCAAATTAACATATCTAACTCACTCCATGAAAAAGTTTCATGCCCTTGCTGACATTTACTTAAGGGAGAGAATTCGAATATCTTTTCAATATTGAAAAGAAAAATACCACAAAATTAAGATTTGACGTATACTTTTACACTTATTCATAGACATTATAACGCATACTAGATAAAGTCAAAAAATAAAAAGCGTGATGAATTATGAGTCAAATCATCAAATATAAATATATATATATCAAAAATTTTGCAAAGACGATATTTTTCTTCCTATAGTATTAGCATTTTCACACATATTATTTCATAACTTAACTCAAAACCAAAATCATAGAAGAAAAAGAAAATCTAAAGGAAATTAGAGTAAAAAAATAGAAGGCATAGTGAATCTCTAAAATATCAAAAGTAACAAAACAATTGCGAGAGATGATATTTTATTATTTTTAGAAAATTAGAATATTAAACCAATCGACGAATTTTAAATTCTTTTTAGAAAAAAGGAAAGAAAAAAAAATTCCCTGGTTTATCAAATGTAAGAACTTTGTGAGGTGTATCGCTCTGTAGATAACAGAGCAAACGGGTGGTTTGGTTAATATTCCTCTGGAGAATCCAATTTCTTCTTCAAAAGATTCAGAAAATCCATCTTCCAAAAGCTGGGTTTCTTTTGGATTCGCCTCACGAACTCACTGCTTCGTTAAAGTAAGCTTATTTCTCTCTCCTTTTAATTTTATTTTCTCTCTCCTCCATCGCCAAGAAGACGAAGAGCTCCCAGCTGTTTTCACCTTCTTGCCAATGGCGGTCTGTCAAATGGGTTTTCTGCGGCTGGAAGAACTTGCTTTCAATTGGGTATAGCTCGGATTTTCGATATCTTGGAATTTCTGGGATTTTGTTGCGTTTTCGGAGATATTGAGGTTTGTTCTTTGATGAGCTCCCAGTGTGTGTAGGTTGCTAACTTGCTGTTAGTAATTGGGTAGAGTTTATATTTTTGGCATTTGGCGAAAAGTGGTTTCTTGCTTCTGATTTGCTGTTGTTCTTGTAGCTTTTGGTTTGATTATCTTGTGTGATTTTTGAGGAATTTGGCTCTGCAATCGTTTAATTGCTGCAGAAATTGAGGTTTTTTCAGTATTTGGGACTTGCGTATTGAAGCCTAATCACTGTTTTGTTCTTCTTCAGAAGTAGTATCTTTGTTATCTTCCGGATTTTGAATGCTGGGAATTCTGTTCTGTTGAATTGGCCAGCTGTTTTACTTCCACAAATCTGTGGTTGTTAGTTCAAGTATGCATTTTCATAACCGATTGCGCCAAAACTATAAAGGGTTTTTGATTCTTAAGTTGGAACATCTCCCTCCCTCAAAGTTGGCAAATTCTTGGTTGTGGATTGTTGGTACTGAGAACTGAAAGAGAGGGAAGTTTTGTTGGTGGAATCGGGTTTCGAAAAGGAGAGAAGATATGGACTTGTGGGTTGTTGCAGCAGCTGCAGGTGCCGGATATTTGACTAAGTATTGGCAGAACATATCTAAGAATGGGGATAAAGATGGCTTGTTAAATTTTCCTTTTGGGGATGCAAATCTTGACAAATCTGAATCTTCAAGGCATCCTTTACACAGACTAGGACACAGAAAGAAAGTGGGTGATGACGTTTCTACTGACAGAAAAAAGGCTTCGGATGTTAACCTGTTAGAAAGTGCTTATGGGACAGATGTGGCTTCTACTAGTGGGTATGATGGTGAGAAGATGGGAGGCTTGGTGAATTACAAGAATTGCAATGTCCTTTCCTTATCACATATATCACCAGTATACTCGGGAAATGAAAATGAGAATGGCGATGGGACTTGGATAAGTAATGATATTGATGACAGTACTGGCGCCGCATTGCCTAAATCTTCGAATGGAGAAAAGGGTTCTTTTCATGTTCCTCTGAGGAATAAAAGTTCCATTAGAACTGAGCGTTCATATGGGCATGTGATTAAGCCAGTAAATTCCTTAGAGAGTTGCCTTATGGCTCAGTTATATAAAGAGCATGCTGAAGTGGAGCATGTGCTTACCCTTCCATCGCCATCCAGTCCAAGTATGAGACCATTGTTTGTGACTGATGGAAACCGAATTATCAGCAGAGCAAGTGGTGATCATTTCAGAGCTCAGATTGGGATCGAGGAAAATAAGCTGCATAAGGAAGCCTATTTGGAAACTAATGAAAATGCATGTGGGGTTCCTCCACCACCAAAACTTGGTTATTTGGATCTCCCCAGGAAGACGAAAAGCAAGACAGGAAAGGGGCGGAATGGAAAATTGAGCAGTGCCAGTAAATTGGTCAATGGAAAACACTTCCACTCTGAAGGTAGTCCTCTTCCCATATTAAAGGGGTAATTTTTTTTTTGGGGTAACTCTCAATATTATCCAGATGTTCCTTGACTAGAAATCCACTTCATAAGGTTAACCTACTTCGTTTCAAAGGCTATTCAAATCTGTCTCTTAGATTAAAATTTCTTGTGTCCTGCCCTTGCCCTGGCATATTCAATTTTTAAGGAAATATGTTAGTTTTTGAAAGCAAGGGCAAAATGTATGACTATTGTTATACTGTCGAAGAGGGTGCATATTCTCCGGTGTGATTAGGTTGCTGAGCAAGGGAAAAGTCATTTGTTTATATGTTAATGCTCTATTAAGTCACTAGGTCCAATAGACGTCCTAAATGCATATATACTAAAAACAATCATAGAAGCTGCAATTTATGTTGATCACCCAATAATCGGATTGCTACTTATTTGTGTATAGTATTTTTAACTTATCGCAGTTCATGTCCTAATGCTTTTACCGTCACCAGGTTCACTGGATGGAGCAGTTCTACTCTGTCTTGGGATTTCTATTGGCATAATATCTTCTTTTATAGCAAATAAAAGAGAAGTTGACAAGTTGAAAGATTTGTTGAAGCAGACCGAGAACTTGGTTCAGGATCTAGAGGAGGAACTCGAAATGAAAGATTCAGTAACAGTGAAGGAAATAGCTAATGAGAATTATGGTGCACAAGATACTTGTGACAGTTCCATTTTTTATAAGGCACCAAATTCTTTTTCTACTGATCAGAATATGGACAAATACGATGGTATAAATTCACATGACCGGAAAGCAGAAGAGAGTTCAGAGTTGATAAGTAAAATCGAGGCAGAGCTTGAAGCTGAACTTGAGAGGTTGGGGCTAAACATGAACACTTCTATTCTGGAGAGAAGATCGATCGATGTTGCTGAGGTCAGTGTATGTTTATCTTTGTATTCTTATGTTTAAGCAGCACATCTTTACATTTTTGCTTTGCATGGAATCTTTGTTAATTGGGTCCAAGTATCTCACTGTATTAAATATCCATTTGGCCCTTTTCATGTTATGCAAATGATTTTCTGCACTGAAGTTTCAGTTCTAGTATCGTGTCTTTCTAGAACATGAATGTTAATCCCATAGGACCCGTGTATTACCGGTTTTCTCTAATTCAAATGCTCTTTTTGGCTAATGTAGTGATCTCATCAGATTCTTTAAGTGCTAACAGAGATGATAATTTGTGCAGCTTGACCCAGACTTAATGGCAGATTTTGCTCAAGGCGAGCTGAGAGCTGACTTGGTTGGTGGGCTATCTGTTGCCCTATCCAGGTCAAATGAAGAGGCAAGCAGCACCTCTACGGATCATAACTGTGCAAACTATGCAGTTTCTCCCAGAGAGCTTAGCTTGCGGCTGCATGAAGTTATCCAATCAAGACTAGAAGAACGTGTCCAGGAGCTTGAGGTGGCTCTACAAAACAGCCAAAGGAAGGTCCAAATCACAGAATTAAAGCACAAGGATTCTTGGAGAGACTTCTCAGACAATCACATACATTCCGCAATCCATGAGATTACAAATTCTGAAGAAAAATGCAAAACCACGCCAGAGCCTCTAGTCATGAACTTATCGGGAGAAGCTTTAGATGCGTACAATGAGGCTTACGAAGAGTTGATGAAGATCAGCGAATCAGAAGAGGAGGATTCACCTTGTCCGGTTTTCGAAACATTCAGCGCACAGAGCCACAGTCAAATTCAAAGTGAAGAGGTGATTGGTTCCGTGGGGAAGTTTGCTTTCAGTAAAGAGGAAACCGCAGGTGATGATTCACCTTGTCAAGCTTTTGAAACATTCAGGCTTCAAAGCCCCGGTCAAACTCAAAGTGAACAGGTGAATGGTTCCATGGGGAATTTTGCTTTAAGTAAAGAGGAAACCGTAGGTGATGATTCACCTTGTCAAGTTTTTGAAACATTCAGGCTTCAAAACCCCGGTCAAACTCAAAGTGGTGAGTTAGATGGTTCTGTGAATCATTTTGATTTCAGTCAAGAGGAAACCATAGGTGATGATCTCCTTTCGTTCAAGAGCAAAGCAAGTATGACGGATGAGGAGTGCATTTCCAGGGTTCAGCGTTCAAGTAACTCATCTGTCAGTGGGGAGAATAGCGATGATTCGGATGTTGAGATGGAAAAAAAGTTGATAATGCAGATTGTGGAGAAGGCCAAGAAAGGTTCTCCGGTAGTCCTGAATGCACAAAGGTGGTTCCGGTCAATTGATGAGAACGAGAGTTGAGTCGAAAACAGGAATTAAGTTTTGCAGTGTATAGATTCATAGAAGATATGAAAATATAGAAAGAGGTTAGGTATTGATCTATAGCTAAAGCTAATATGCCATTCGTTTGTAACGCTGTTGGTGTTTACTAATGCTTATCGAGGCTTTCGTTATCTAATCATCAGAAACTTTGCTCCAATATTTTCAGTTTTATGTACTCTCCCATTTCTGCCTTCACCTTCCTTGTTTGTTTCTGTCCCTTTCTCTCTCTTTTTAAGAGCGTAATTATTACTGGTTTTGGGCCGAGACACTATCCTATTCTAAACTACTCTAATAGATGGAGAGGTGGTTTTAGTCTCCGACGCCAGAAAGCGGCTAAAGAGAGTTTCAAACTTGAGTGCAACTTTCTCATAGATGAATGGAAAATTATAACAAGTTGGAGGCATAGCTAGCTATCTTTCGTGGAAAACTATGCCCTTGGGAACATTTGAACAAGAAAAATGATTTCCGCATGCCCTTTTTTCTAACCAATAACACCCTGGAGCGCGCAAATATCATTTCCTTTTAAAACAATTGCTGGATATATTTCAAGAGGGAGAGAGAATGAATCAACAATTATTTCCACAATTCATGGTCCTTCATTAACAAAGCACGCAGAAAGGTGCATGATGAAGTTTGTGACAGGCAAATACGACATAAAATGAAATAAAATAGTTCAGAGAGACGGGGAAGGGAACATTAGAAGGCTGTAACACAAACAAAAAACAATCTACTTGTAGCACTGCCGGCGAAGCAAACTAAATTTGCCCCTGAAATCTAATAATTATTATCAGGCCCTCTTGGCAAAGTCACCCGTGTCATCATCGTCCCTATCGTTTCCTTCCAATGGATCATCCAGGCCAAATCCTTTGTTCTCTCCAAATGGAGCAGGACCAGTGGGGAAGCTGTTGTCGCCACCAACACCGAAGTTATCAGCAGCGCCACCAAAATTGTTGCTATTGCCAAAACCTCCACCGGGAGCATCAAAAGTGTTTGCACTTGGATAACTGCCAGGACTGTTGTAGCTTTGACCATATCCACCACCAGGGTTTCCTCTTCCATAGCTGTCACCTCCACCAGGTCCATAGTTACTATAATTATTTCCAGCACCGGGTCCATAACTATTTTGACCATCACCGTAATTATTATAGCTGGGGCGAGGTCTGTCAGTAGCATAATTCACCCTTACTCGGCGGCCATGAAGCTCCTACAGGATTTTCAGACAAAATTTAACAGTTACAAAGGTATATGAAGTAACAGTTAGAATACAGAAGACGACTATAGAAATGCAATTTTATGTAACAAACACGTTTTGTATTGTTTTAATTTTTTCAAAATTGAATGTATTGTTTCACCTGCTAGTATCTAAATTTAAAATCCCAGACACTAATTCAGTACTCAAAACTACTCCTCAATGTATATAATAAACAAACGATTTCAATAAACCACTATTAACCAATAACATTTAACAAAAATAAGAACATAAAAACAAATAAATACCTGCCCATCCAAGGCCTGGATAGCACTAGATGCCTCCTCACTAGAAGTGAAAGTAATGAACCCAAATCCTCTTGATCTACCACTTTCACGGTCCATGATGATTCTTGCTGCAACATTTATCAGGCTAATCAGCATCAAACATTCTTTCAAATTTTACAAACAAAAATTGTATGGAAACTAAAATGTGAGAATTATCATCAGATAATGCAAATGGAATGATGGAGAAACATGACGCCACAACAGATGTTCGCAACAAAGAAAAACAAAGGGATCATAAAATAAGTGAGGCCCACATCCACACTTCACCAAGTCACAAGCATTTGACAGTCATCTGACCCATTTGACAATCCCGTTAAATGAAAGGCCACTGCAAGTCCATGTATAATCTAATGCATTTTCATAATTGCCTTAGCTTATAAAGTCACACAAGTCTAATTTCGCCTAGAAGTCCCAAAAGTAACACAAGTAAGCTAATTACATACCCTCAACGACTTCACCATATTTTTGAAAAGCCTCCCTCAGACTCTGGTCATCTGTCTGGTACGAAATACCTGCATTACAAAAGTGGAGGGCATCTTAACACAAAATCAAGCAACATGGGAGGAGGACAATCATATTTGGAAATCTTGAAGAATTCTGAAATCACCTCCAATGAAGAGCTTTGAGCTTGCCATGGATGACATGCATCTTATAGCTTGATGGATGGGCAGTTTGAAAGGAGATACTTCAGACCTGATCTGCTGGTTTGCAGTCTGCCTAAGTATGCTCCCGATTTTACTTAAGAAAGCCATCGTAATCACCTAAAAGAAAGCACAAGCAAACAAGCTTCAATAAACAAATATCTATCATAATACAGGAATCAATTCCCATTGTGTAAGACAAGTAGCACAAAGTGGCAGAACACTAAACATGATTATACAAATGTAGTGATCAAGTATTATGCATAAGAAACCTTAATCTAAATTGTGTTAAAAGTACACACAGAATGCTACTGTTCAACTAATACATAACAAAAGACCGATTAATTAGATACCCACACAACGATTATCGAAAATAATTTCTTCACATACCACTACTGAAACAAAACAACCCAATAAGAACGTGATGCAATCAAGCAAATCCACACTTCAAAAGGGTTACAAAATCACAAAAAAAACAAATTAAATCCTCCTAGTTTCTCAAGAAAAGTGCAGGGAAATGATTCAAATATGAAGTTGATTAAAGAAACCCATTTCGAAGAATCTAAAAAACCAAACAAAAAATCTCAAGCAAAAAACTTTATTTCCACCCGATATTCGATAAATCGAAAGACTACGCCCCCAAAATTTCCCACCACAAACACACACGGGTTCCACTGATCCGCGGCATCCATAAACCCCACACATACATCAACATACGGATCATACACAAAACCCCCACATGCAAATATCAAAAACCCTAAATCCCTTCGAACAAATAAACAAAAACCCGAATCGAACAGCAACGAGAAACGGAAACAAGAACCAAATCAAACGGAGAAATCGAAAGCATCGGAAGCATAACAACAACAACAACAACAACAACAAACGTAAGATTGGAGCGAGGGGTCGTCGGAGATTTACCTTGTCCGATTCTCACTCTGTCACTCTGCTCTCAGGGGACCGACTAAAACCCTAAGGTTTTTGATTTCGAATAGGGTTTATGTGGAAAATGGGAGAAGGAGTCGGATTATATGGAGGGCTCTGAGAGATCTGATCCGTTTAATTTGGGGCCGAATTTACAGCCGTTGGATTAGAGCCGTGATGTTGAGGGTTTGTGGATATTTACTGAGCGGTACTGCCTCCACGTGGGACGGTTGTATTGGGCTGTTTTATGGTTTCTGAGACCGCCAGGCAAGCGACCTTTTAAAGAACCTCAACATATCTGTTTATATGTGGACGAAGCCCAAAGGCTAAAGCAACCGAAGCCCAAAACAACAAAGTTTTTTATTTTTTTATTTTTTATGTCAAAACTACAATGTAACAAACTAAGTAACATTTGTGTCACGTAAACAATTTTGACGGATTTTTACGCTAAGGCTAAAGTGAGACACAAGTTGAGTTTCGAATGATTAAGTGAGACTCAAGTTGAGTTTCAGAGAGTTTAAATATAATTATGCATATGATACAATCATATTTTAAACTACTTTAATTTTCAACTTTGTAACATTATTGCCAACTTTTTTTGTTTAGAAATTTTAACACAACTTCGTTTTAAAGTTTTTGTGAGACACGTTATCAAACGGGTTTCCTTTGTCTCCTAAGATCGACTAAGCCATTACAATTGTCTTTCACATTAATATTTCCCCCTCTTTCACATTCAAAGTTCTAATTTAAAATTTTGCTACTGCTACTAAGGTTTGCACCAATGGGCACTACCCCGGCCCCCAAACCCATGGTTTTGATGCAATCGCTCGCCCAAAGTAACATTAGGCTATATGAATCACTTTGTTTTGTTTTATTGTATAGTTGTATTTCTCTCAGCGAGAAATACTCACTGGACTGGCCCCAAAGTTGCACGAGGTCCTCCAAGAGGACCGCCATGGCCGTGAGTTATGGAAGGGAGAAATTGGTTCTAAGCTAATGGTTAACTGTCTTAAATGTGTTATTGATAATAAGGATAGAGTTAGTAACAGCTCAAATTTTGAGATCTAACTCCATTAGAAGGCTCCGGAAAGGTTTGGCATTACTAACAGCTCGAATTTTGTGCTTGTGGAAGATGGTAATGGCAAACCTTTCCGGAGCCTTCTAATGGTGGCTGCCATGAAAGGCGCTAAGCAAGTTGTTGAGTGGTTAGTAAAAAGGGGCTGCCAAGACACTGAGCTCTTGCATGCTCTCATAGCTGCAACTTCTAGCAGCCAAGTTGACGTTGCAGCCTATCTTCTGATTTCTTAGGCGACACTACAGCTTGGTCTGATGACGACTATGAGGGTGCAGATCCCGAGCTAAAGGCTTTTCTTCAGGAACATTGGTCAGAGAAAGCTTTCTCCGACGGAATAAGACAAGGGCAACAACATTACATGAACATCGTGAGGATGTTATATGGGGAGTGTGTCGACGCAACTAGGGGCTGTTTGGTGTCACAGAGGTTGAGAGGGCAGCTTGTTGAATGTGTGGGAAGACTTGGTGGTGGAGTCTTGGATGGGGTGAACCAGTGCGGTGAGCTCTTGGGCTGTTCTCGAGCACCGTCTTCCTCAATTTTTACATCATTAATTCGCAGGGTTTTACTTAGAAACAAAAGATTCTTAACAAAAAAAAATTTTGTTGTGCAAATTTTGGTCGAATTTTCATGTCAATTTCAGGGCAGGGACTTGGGAGAGCCAAAATCGAGAAATTTTTGTCCAATTTTATGAATATACGACATGTTATAAGTTTCGATACATGCCACCTTAGCCGCTAACTGGTTCAGTTCGGGAACCGAACCAAAACCCCTATACCGAATACTGAAACCGAATTTTCGGGGAGGGAATTTCATACACCGAAACCGAACCGAATTTTTCGGTATACCGAAATTCGGTATTACCGAATGAGTCGGGGCCATTTCGGTAATAGGCCTCCCCG
Organism: Gillenia trifoliata; assembly: GCA_018257905.1. Classification (NCBI taxonomy): domain Eukaryota; kingdom Viridiplantae; phylum Streptophyta; class Magnoliopsida; order Rosales; family Rosaceae; genus Gillenia; species Gillenia trifoliata. Next base: position 3,066,543 of record CM031085.1, on the reverse strand, counting down.
AAATGTACATAAGCCCAACAGAATTTGATAATTTTTTGGCCCATATTATTCTAATCCATTCACATATTCATACATACACACATATTAACTCTAAATTCTAATGACTCTAATCCATTGAATCCATTCTTAAATTGAAAAATTCCTTGATTACCTCTCAACAAATCTCGAACCAAATCTCGCAGCAAACCAGCACTGAACCAAAAGAAATTATCACAGCCATTATAAGTCATCCAATACACTCAGAACATAAGTTATCCATTATAAGTCATCCAATACAGCCATTATTAGTCATCCAAAATAAATTATCTACTAATTGGTGTCTCTATTCACGCAAGGGGAGAGGGTTTTAAAGAATGATCACAACCATTATTTAACAGTAATTCTTCTAGCCATCACAAGATGAAAATATCAGAATTCGAAGGCATAACGCAGACAAAATCTGAAGTGCGAATTCTGATCTTTTGCTTCTAAAAAAATTGGGTAGGGAGATGTAAAAAAGTAGTTTGAGAGCAAATAGTAAAGTGGCAGCCTTTACAATTGAAAGATTTGCAGAGTAAACTGACAGAAGCAAGGACGACTTCTGAGAAAGCCATTGAAGAAAGGGATCTAGGACAAAATAGGATTCTCAAGTTGGATGCTGATGTAGAAGCATTACATAATTCGTGCAGTAAGGTGACACTTAGACTGAAGGATTATCAATCCAAAGAGGATAAGTTTAATGAAAAAGAGGCAAAAGTTTTATGATAAAACATAGAAGTCCCAGAATTTCCTTGATTCCACATAGAAGTCTCTATCATCATTGAACAACTAGAATTCGAAACCAGTTCTAAACTGCTAAGTACTAAAGTTATGGTTGGAAAGAAAGACACGGAGAGACATCCAAAGTTTTGGCATCATTTACAAAAACATAGCTATTAATCGATACAAGGCAATTTGGAAAATGAACAATAACAAGGCAATTGGAAAACCAACCTTCACAGCACACACACGGCCATGAAATCAAACACACAGCACACATTCGGAAAATGATCGAACTTAAGTTAACAAAAATCAAACACACAGCACACATCACAGCACACACACGACCATGATATCAAAAGTAAAGCCTACATACTGGAAATGGTTATCGTACTATATGCTCTGTGTCTAATCTGTTGTTTGTAAATGTTATTTCCTTTTACAATGTCATATGTTGTTTCGTTTCAGAGTGGACACCTGAACACTTGGGCGCCATGAAAACCCAAAATCCCAATTTGAAAACCCAAACCCTAAACAACCCGCAATACGACCATGAAAACACAACCATGAAAGATGCAACCATCTTTCTCCAAATTGAAAACCCTAAAAATTATTCCCAAATCCCGCAAGCAAACCCAAACCCTAATATGAAGTTACAAGTATAGAACAGTAGAACTTACCAATAATTGCTACAGAGCTCCAGAAGCACAGAGAGCCAGAGAGGAGAAGAGAAGAAAAAGAACGGATTTGAGTTTCTGTGTTTGTGTTTGAAATCGAGAGTTTCTGTGTTTTTGTTTCTCGATCGATAGCAAACCCATGATTCAATCTCAAACCAACGGTTGAGATTGAATTAAAAAATCCAATTGAACCAATCTAACGGACGACATAATTAATAGATATATATATAATATTAAAATATATTATATATATATTTTGGTTCGGTATTACCGAATACATGGTAATACGGTCACGATCCCCGTACTGAAAATTCGGTATTTTTTCGGTATCAGGGACCGAACCATTCGGAGTATTTCGGTATTGTGTTCGGTTTTTTGTTTTACGGTTTCAGTATTTCGGTACAAAATTCCTAACCCTACCTTAGCGTCCTCATTTCATGTCATAAATTTTGAGCTCGCTACAGTAACACTTTCTTTAACTTTTAAGTAACTAATCAAAATTCAGACCAAAATAAATAAATAAGAAAATCAACTAATCATAGGAAAATTAGTAAATACTAATGTCATCGTTGAAAATGAATAGTAAAAAGTCAAAAAGATGAGCGGCTAAGATTTTTGTGGTCGAACGACGAGCGGCTAAGATTATTTCCCCAAGGCCATGGACCAGTCCAAGCAGTTCTTTCACCAAAACACCTGAGAAACATTTACTCAGCCGAACTCTCTCAGAACCTCTACGAATCTCAAATCCAAATCTCAAAATCCCCCCCAAGATCCGAAATTGATCCAATCCCCGAACACCCAATGGCCCAAAACCCAAGACCCACAACGATTCTGGAATCCCTGGGCGAAGAACTCATCAGAATCATCACTCCGGTCTCCGTCTGCATGCTGCTGGTGGTCCTTCTGGTCACAGTCCTAAACGACGACGCTTCATCCTCGTCGGAGACGGTGACCTCAATCGCCACCATTGCGTACGATGAGGCCTCCTCGGACTCCTCTTGGGACAAATTCGTAGGTGCACTCTTAAACTCCCTCGTTTTTGTCGCTGTCGTCACTGTCGTGACGTTCGTTTTGGTGCTCCTTTTTTACCTCAGATGCACCGGGTTCCTGAAAATCTACATGGGTTTTTCGTCTTTTGTTGTTCTGGGATTCATGGGCGGGGAAATCGCCCTGTTTTTGATTCAGGACTATAATGTTCCGGTCGATTCGATTACGTTTGTTTTGCTGTTGTTCAATTTTACTGTTGTTGGGGTTTTGGCGGTGTTCATGTCGAAAATGGCGATTTTCGTGACGCAGGGGTATTTGGTTTTGATTGGAATGCTGGTTGCGTATTGGTTTACCTTGTTGCCTGAGTGGACAACGTGGGTGCTGTTGATTGCCATGGCATTGTATGATCTTGCCGCGGTTTTGTTGCCAGTCGGGCCGCTGAGGTTGTTGGTGGAGCTGGCAATCTCTAGGGATGAGGAGATTCCGGCACTGGTTTACGAGGCCAGGCCCGTGACTGCTCATGATTCTCAGGGTAATGTGGGTGAGAGGAGAGTTTGGAGAGATAGGAGAAACGAGAATTCGAGTAATGGGAATGAGAATCCCGGATCAAATTCTAATGTCTATGTCGTTGGCACTTCAGGTTCGAATTCAAATTCGAATCTTGGTGAGTTTGGCAATGTTAATAATAGTTCATGTTTGGTTAGAGCCGAAGAGGGGCGGATTCCAGATAGGAGTCAAGAGCTATCTGCGCCATTACTCGAGCGCGTAGCAAATGTTCAGCCTCGCAGGCAGGAAGATGTTGTGGCGAGTGAAAGTTTGGTGCTTGAAGGCATCGGATTGGGGTCCTCCGGTTCAATCAAGCTGGGATTGGGAGACTTCATCTTCTACAGCGTTTTAGTTGGGAGGGCGGCAATGTATGATTATATGACGGTGTATGCATGTTATCTTGCCATCATAGGTGGCCTTGGAGTTACTCTGATACTGTTAGCTTTGTATCAGAAGGCTTTGCCAGCTCTTCCCGTGTCAATAATGCTCGGCGTACTGTTTTATGTATTGACACGGCTATTGCTCGAAGTTTTCGTTGTACAATGTTCTTTGAACCTCATTATGTTCTAGAAGTGGAAGTTTTATTGCAGAAGATTGAGAAGCAGCTGCAGAATGTATATGAAGCATACTGTGTGACACTGATGATTTCTCGTTGCAACCGGAATATTTATTTTCTGTGAACTGGTTGCACGTCCAGAATCTACATTGTTTCGTGAAGTTCGTTTGAAATAGGGTAAGATTTGAAGATCCATTGGAGTCCAACACCTGCAAGTCTAGGAAAAGGGAGGATGGCGTAAGGGTCGGAGCCTCGGAGGAAGCCTTAAGACCTACATGTGCTTGTACCAATAATATTGAATGTTTGATTGTTTCAGCTAGATTCAGTTGCATATCGAAAGGTATTGCATTCTCCTCGTCCCTTGTATCGATGTTTATATTGATATTAGGTGAATTTTTAATAAAAAAATTAGGATAATCTAGTTTCCCGATCTTGATCTTTCTGTTGCACATATGAATTTTTCACTCCAAATAAATTTCTACCATGATTACATTGAGAACGATCATACAGAAAGTGAGTGTATATATTGATTAGGGTTTTTTGTTTATTATTTGTACCTAGCACATAATAAACAAAAAACCCTACAACGAATTTGTCCTCGTAATAAAATGTCCGAGCCTTCGGGACCCATAATATAGCCAGAACGGAGTTCCATCGTTCAGAACATCGTCGGAATGTCCAACGAAAGTAGGTTTTATGATGGTTTTGGTAGAACTTCGGAAAACCGACTAAAACTGTGAGGGACTTTGCCAAAATGTTTTGCTTGCAAAGGAAGGAAAATAATTTAAGCCATTGGGAAGCGGTCTTACTATTTATCTTTCCGCACAAGCATTGTTCATTGAATTTTTGGGTTGAAAAACATAAAAATCAAAATTCTAGCAGGTACTAGAACATAGCCGAATCAACTTTAGGCGCGACTGTCACACTCAGAATATTTCTCTATACGACGCCGTTAAGGGGATATATTTGAAGATTGTTGTGTGTATGCTTGCTCTAACTCCGACGAGGACAAAAAGGGCAAATACAGCCTTGGATTGCAAGAAATTAGTTAAGATGAGGACGCGCAATATGGCACAATTAAGTTTGTTATTATATGGAAAATAGAGAGAGAAAGTAGAGAGAGAAAGAAACCCCTAAGTCTATGCAAGGCCTTATAATCCTCCTCCTCAGGTTTCTCTCTCTCATCATCCCCTCTGTCAATTTCACTTTTGTTTTTTCGTTTTTTGATTTTGTTATTTTCTTGAATTTTCAATCTTACCCCCCATTACCCCATAGGGTTGGCGTCATCGAAAAGTCGAGGCTGCTGATTTTCAGGCCGGTAAGGAATCGTCATCGATTTTTCGAAGCCCGGAAGGTTGGCAGTCTCTCTGAGGGCACGTTCATTGGCATTTGGTTTTGCATGTAAGTTTTAAATTTTCTAATGTGTCTTTGTTTTTAATCTCATTTTCTCATTCTTTCATTTGATATTATGAGTCATGTTATACAATCACGAATTCAAATTTCATGGATGATAATTGTTGAGATCTTTCCGTTAATCATGTTGAGCATGTGATTGGAATTTTCAATACGGAACACATGTATGAATGTATTCAAATCTTAGGGGCAATGATCATGGAATGCATTGTGATTTATGTTTCATATCGAATCAATGAATTCGAGGTTTAAAGTGTCTCTAACAAAAAAATGAAAATTAAAAACGAAATGATTAATTACTAAACGAACTTATTTTTTTTCGCATAATTTGGGTGGCAAATATCATGAGGAAGCTCTTCATGATCATTCATTCCATATGAAATTCAATCCTATAAAGTTCGATGAGGTTTATTCGAGATTTTTAACAGAAAAGATTGGATTGATAACCTTATGTTTCTGTTTCGTTTTTGGATTCACAGAAATCTGATGGTTTTGGACTGCTGGAGGCAGAACCAAGACAATTTTTAGTTATGGAATCTGCAGATGAGGGAAAAAGGTTAAGCCCTCCCTCCTCCGCCTCCGCTTCATTGCCAACATCTTCAGACTCTCTCCACGCAGCATCCGCCACAGAAGCAGCCCCCAAAACCACAACTGCCTTGCAAAAACCTGACCAGGACAACAATGTAGATGGAACAAGTAGCAACGATACGAGGACAAGCCCTGCAGCTACAACTCCCGGCGAAGTTGATATTGCGGGAAAAGGATTAGGCAGTGGATCCGGCGGATTAGGCCCGTCTGATCAGTTGAATGAGTTGAGGACGGATCCAGCTACCGCTCTAGGCAAAGCTAATATTTCTACCGTAGGAGAATATTTAAGTCACTCTCAGTTATCTGATTGTCCTGAAGCCTTTGAATTGGGTGCAAATGCAACCCCTGACGAGGATTTTGCCGCCTGCACGGGCACAGAGGCCGCGCAGAACGTGCAACCTAGTGATGCACTAGAAGGATCACATTCTCAACCAGCAGTTGATGCAAACGATTCAGCAACACAGTCTCCGCCTAAGCAGGTGATGGAGCGGCCGGGCGACCCTGCCTCCTCTCCATATAGGATTCCGGATTACGTGTTTGCTAGGAACAAATCAACAGCCCCATTGGAATGGAGCACTGCTTCCAATGAGTCCTTGTTCAGCATTCAGATGGGAAATATGAGTTTTACCAGAGACCAGTTTAACTGGTTGTGTAAATCTGGTGAATTGGGTTTACCTGGTGAGGTAAATTACTTGCCTAGTAGTCCATGCGACATTGACTTCACAAGCAACCAGCCTCCAGCTAAGCAAACGGCGCAATCAGCAGAGAATGCTTCCAATAAGAGAGGCAATGTGAAGGAGGAGCCGTGTCCAAAGTTAACCGAAGCAAAAGCTGCGGAAACCATGAGAGAAGTTCTAAGGGAAAATGCAGAGAATCATGAGAAAGAGAAGTCACCCACCGCCGGCGAGGGCGGCAAGTATCATTCGGCTTGCCTCTCTCACGCTTCCGATGGAAGCACAAAATCTTTTGCATTCCCAATGTAAGCTGCTGGCTTCCCATCCTTAGCCTATGTTAGTAAAATTTGAGGTTAAAACATGTTTTTGGTCTATGTAGCGTTCACAAAGTTACACTTGCCACTGCATTGTCAATTGCGTCGAATCACTTCCTTGTAGTTCGCAAACTGTTCCGCCTTGAGGACATTTGTCAACTTATGTTGATTTCTTGTCCGAAATCCGTCAAATTTACCCTCCCGTGTGTCGCGTATGTGACGGATTGGTACAAGGAATTAATGGAAGTTGACGAGTGTCCTCGTGTTGGAACAGACTGCAACTATGTATTTTTGCACATTAATTTGCATGTTGAGCAAACATCTGAACCTTTTTTTTGTTGCATGAAGATTGGCAGGGGACGGAGACATAAATGTTTCGCTAAGGGGAGAAGGAACGAAACACAAGCGCCAATCGGGGTCAAAGCGAACGTCGCAGCGAGAATCGCGGCCGCAAACACCGAAAGAAACACCGAATGCGCCACCTCAGGCAGCAAAATCAACCCCAATTGTACCCAAGTGCGGATGGGGGTTGTCGTGCTTCTCTTGTTGCCCATCATGCTGTACTTAGAAACGTTCTTAACATTTGCAACAAAAGGATTAAAAAAAAAACAGAGAAAAAAAATGTAGATTAGGAGTTTATCTCTTGTTGTTGTACATTACATCTGGCTATATATATATTCACACGTCTTATTTTCTCTCATTGGAGTTGTATGTGAGGTTAATATGTTTTTTTTTAGAATTAATATAGATTAATTAAATTAATTATTTAGGTATTTCCAATAGGGAGTGTAAATATTTAATCGATGTCAATGCAAGACTTCACCATGTTCAATTTTTTGTTCTATTTTCTTGTAAACTCACGTTACAAGTGATTACAATAGGCTGGAAATTTTCATCATGTAAGGCGAAATCACTTATTTATCTCTTCAAATTGACGGAATGGATGAAAGTGAAACAAATGTGAAAGTTTGAGGTCTATAGAATTTAATAACTAAATTAAAGGATTACATAAACTCGTATACAAGTTCAGAGAGAATTAAGCTAATCAATTCCAATAAAACTCAGTAGATGGCGGAAATCAATTATGCTTATGCACAATACTGCGGGTTCGATCCGCATCAATTCTACTGTCCCCTAACAACTAACTACTTAACAAACTAACGATACCGTTTTATTAAAAAAATTTCAATAAAACTCCAATAATCTTTTGGATCCGGTTGTTTTAAAAAGCCCACAATATTATAGTCCAATCCAAACCCGTTTGCCGAAAAACAATGGGAGGATAAAATGGTAAAAGAACGAAACGAAAGCGAACGCGCGGGGGCGCCAAGTCAACAAAAATTCAAACCAAAAACCCTCGAAAGGCAAAATTCGCGCCAAAAAAGGTAAAGAAATTGTTTAGGAAGGGCTTGCGGGAAATTAAAACGATTTAAAAAAACCACAAAAATCTCCCGCCGAAATAAACTTGTACAAAAACCCGACTCCGACACACAGATACTCTCATATCATTATCTCTCCGCCTCCATCCGCCTCCAACATTTCTAGAGAGAGAAAGTTAGAGAGAGACAGAGAGAGAATGGCGAAGTTAGGGCCGACCCCAGATGCGATTTCGACCATCTTGGCGAACCCGTCGCCGGACGAGTCGGTTGAGCTGCCGGAGATCGTGGTTCAGGTCTCCGATCTCCGTCCCAGGGGCAAGTCTTTCATGTGAGCTCATCTTCCCGCTTCCGTTTCTTTGTGGGTTTTAATTTAAATTAGGGTTTTCAGAAAGCCCTTTATTACAGATCTAGATCTGGTTGCTCTTTTCAATTTTTGGAAATTTGTTTTTGGGTTTTGTAAAATGATTTGTGATTAGTTTGGATTGTGGAAATTTGGGTGTAATCGAGGTTCTTGTGTTTGTGATTTGGTGTTCTAGGTTTACTGCTACGGATGGAAATGAGAAGCTAAAGGGGATGCTCTCCTCGCGGCTGGGTCCCCAGGTCACATCTGGGGAGATTCAGAATCTGGGTCTCATTCGCGTTCTGGGTTATTCGGTTAATTTCAATCCAAACTTGTCTGAAAAGTAAGTGTTTCGATTTGATTCCCTATCTCTCTCCCTCTTTTGAAATATTGGGAATGAAGTGTTGATGTTTTTGTTTTGCTGTTTTCAGTTATCTGCTTGTAACAAAATGTGAGGTGGTTTCGGCTGCGCTTGAGGTGGAGGTGAAAAGTGAGGTCAAAAAGGAAGATGTTGGGATTATTTTGAAGCCAAAGCAAGAAATGGTGTCGAAATCCGCTGCTCAAATTGTTCATGAGCAGGCTGGGAAGTAAGTGTTTTTGTTTTGCTGCCAATCAGATGTGACTGTATTTGAATTTATGCTTGTGTGTGTTGATGGTTTGATTTTGTATGAATTGATTTCAGTATGGCTCCGTCTGCGAGAATGGCTATGACGCGAAGGGTTCACCCTCTTGTTTCCTTGAACCCTTACCAAGGAAATTGGACCATAAAGGTTCGTGTTACAAACAAAGGTACGATGCGTACCTACAAGAATGCTAGAGGTGAAGGTTGCGTCTTCAATGTGGAGTTAACAGATGAAGATGTAAGTGAAAGATTCATTTGATTTTGTTAACATTCTTATAGTTTCCCAATTATAATTGCTTAATGTATGCAGCGTAGTGTTCTTATGTAATGTAAATTTGTTTGTGTTTGTTTAGGGCACACAGATTCAAGCAACAATGTTTAATGAAGCTGCAAAGAAGTTCTTTGAGAAGTTTGAGTTAGGGAAGGTTTATTACATTTCAAAAGGATCTCTGAGGGTTGCTAACAAGCAGTTTAAGACAGTGCAAAATGATTATGAAATGACTTTGAATGAGAATTCTGAGGTGGAAGAAGCTAGCAATGAAGCCGCTTTTATTCCCAAAACAAAATTCAACTTTGTTCCAGTTGATATGTTGGGTCCCCATGTTAACGGAAAGGAGCTTGTAGGTAAGCAACCACTTTCAGAATCTGTTTTTGATGTGTGTTTTCTGTTTTATGATTACTCATGCTTGTTTTATATCTCAGATGTTATTGGAGTTGTTCAAAATGTGTCTCCTACAATGAGCATTAGAAGGAAGAGCAACAATGAGAGTATTCCGAAGCGTGATATCACCATTGCTGATGATACGTAAGCTTACAATACTTCTTGCTGAGTAGTTGACTACAATTGCCATATGTTATTGCTGTATACTGAAACAATTTGTGTCTGAACTGCAGGAAGAAGACAGTTGTGGTTTCTTTGTGGGGTGAGCTTGCAACTGGTGTAGGCCAGGAACTGCTTGACATTGCTGATCAATCTCCTGTAGTTGCTATCAAGTCCCTCAAAGTTGGAGACTTCCAAGGTAGTCTAAAAGTTCATACAATAACATCCCAAGGAATTATGCATGTTTGGAAAAGTTAAAGGTCCTATTTTTTGATCTACTCTTATATATTGTTGCAGGTGTGTCATTGTCGACATTGAGCATGAGCACTATATTGGTTAATCCAGAGTTACCTGAAGCAAAGAAGTTGAGGTCCTGGTAAGTTTATCTTCCATCAGTATTTTACCTTCTCTTTTCCTTATCTCCATGTGTAATCTATGATTAGGTTTTCTTGTAACTGAAAAATAATGGTTAAACTGTCTTGATTGACAGGTATGACTCTGAAGGTAAAGGTGCTTCATTGGCCTCTATTGGCTCTGGTATGAGCCCATCAGCCAAGAGTGGAGGAAGGTCCATGTACTCTGACAGAGTCACCCTGTCTCATATATCTGAGGACCCCTCCTTAGGTGAGGATAAGGTATAACCACTTTATCCACAGCTCTTAATTACATAAGAATCTTTAGTTCTTGAAACTCATTTGTGAATTGTGGTTGTACTGAATATTTTGTTTTGTTCATGGGCAGCCTGTGTTTTTCAGCGTTAAAGCGTTTATAAGTTCCATCAGGCCTGATCAGGCAATGTGGTACCGTGCTTGCAAAACTTGCAACAAGAAGGTGACTGAAGCTATTGGGTCTGGTTACTGGTGTGAAGGGTGCCAGAAAAATGATGAAGAATGTAGTTTAAGGTAGAATATGGTTTGATATTTCACAATAAGGATGCTTTTCGGTGTTTTTATGCAGATTCCCAACTTCTCATATCCATTTTGTTCTCTCTTTCCAGGTATATATTAGTTGCAAGAGTAACTGATGCAAGTGGGGATACATATCTTTCTCTATTCAATGATGAAGCTGAGAGGGTCATCGGGTGCTCTGCAGATGAACTGGACAAATTGAGATCACAGGTATATGATTACAAATTGGTTTAGTGTGCTTATCACCCATGATTTAACTTAACCATGAACGATTACCAGTTGGTTTCTAATTTTCGATACTTTTACATTTTGTTTCAGGATGGAGACGAGAATGAATACCAACAAAAACTGAAAGAAGCAACTTGGGTTCCTCATCTTTTTAGGGTCAGTGTTACTCAGAACGAGTACAATAACGAGAAGCGGAAGAGGATAACTGCCAGGGCAGTTGCTCCAGTTGATTTCGCTGCTGAATCGAGGTTTTTGCTCGAAGAGATATTGAAGATGAAGGCGTCATAAGCTAATGCTCTAAAAGGATGGTGAAGAATGAAAATGGTGTCTAGGCAGATGTAACTTTAATCTCTCTGGTTTAGGGTTTTGTATGTTTGGGGAAGGGCAGTTGGGATTAATTGCAGATGTTGGTTCTAAATACCATGACTTATACAATGTATGTGATTTTCAGAAAAAATGCTTGATTGTGTTGATCTAGTTGTATAAATGCACTTCTTTTATAATCCTCTGTGTGATTCAGATTTTTCTGTGGATGCTGATAAGTAAGTGATATTACTACTCTAAATTAGACTAGAAGGGAGGGTTTGAATTTGGGACGGGGCACGATGGGCTGAAGATGAAGATTTTATCCACCACTTGTGAATGACTTTGAAGGTTGAGTTAAAAAAAATTTGGTTTGGTAACTTATGAAAGCAAAGCACCACTAAAAATATTGAATCTTGCATCTCACCCATAATGGTTCTTCTTGGGGGTGCAAGTTGGATTGGAAATTACAAGTTTCACTTGACTATGGTCCAAAAAGTTCACCTAAATCAAATCCGAAGTTAGAAATTCTAAAATTTGATGAATCTGAACAAATTGGATTGAACTTGGATGCGAATGGAAATTTTAAAATTCCGAATTGTGATCCAAAAGTATGCCAAACTCATTCTGATTTGAAAATTTTCAATTTATTTTTTCCTCACTTGTTCTTGGCATATTGAAAATGTCATGAATGCGAAAATCCGAAGCTCGTGCAAATCATTTTGGATCAACATAACAAAATTTAAAGACGAAATATCAAATAATTTCACTAAATTGCTTTAACTTGGGATGGAAGTAACTAATGGCAAGATACTGAGTGAACCGAGAAACGATCTTCTCTAAATGAATTTTACAGGGTTGTGGTCTGCAGAAATTGCACTTAAATAGGATAACAAGATAAATGATACCTAAAATGTACTATCGATCTCATGCCTTCTTATAGGAAGAGACCATTGATGCTATTTTGTGCAATAAACTTGATGCATTCTTGTCATCACTTTCATTGAAGGAGGTCCACTCTTGAAAGTTATGCAGGCTGCCTGTGAAGTCTGTAAAAAGTCCATCGACACCTATCTCGTTAATCCAGTAATTGTACTCCGCGTATGGATCTTGATGAAAGTTCAAGTGCAGGAAGGAGTTCTCGTTTCTGTATGTGTAGGGGTGCACCTGCATTGGAATTGGAGGAGATGTAAGAACACGATTTACAAGATTACGTCCATGCATCTGAAGCATTCGTATTTCAGAAGATAAATCACAGAAAACCAACTTGGGTTTCTCATCTTTTTAGGGTCAGTTTTACAACGCAATGTTTGTTATCATCCAATCTAAGAGATGCCTTGATTCACCCCATCTAGATTATTATACGTATCTTATAATTCATAACGATGTTTCGTGCTTGACAGCTATAAATTGGTCTCTTACAGGTTATCCATGAATTACACCTCTTAGTAGCACATTAGAACATCAGACAAGAAAATATTTCTCTTTTGTTCTGTTATACAGTCATTCAACCTTTTACCAGTAGGTCTCGTCCAGCATCTTACCGTAGTCTGGCTTCTCAAATTATAGCAGAGACAACAATTACCCCAGTAGTAAAAGAAACAGGACCCCATTACCCCAAATCAAACAGATACGTGTTTGCAGAGAAGAAATCTACCTGTAGGTCACGCGCATGGGCTCTGGAGACCAAATCGGTAGGTGTTTGCAAATAATTGTTTACTACAGGAACTATAGTATCCTTCCACGGTCCAATGCCCACCACATAATCTTTAATGTAGTCAAGGTAAGGATCCGAAGTAATTTCCCAATAGGACTGCACATCATAGATTCGAAGTCAGTTAGTGAGAAATATTAATACTGAAAAGTTAAAGGAAGAACTATATTGTGTAAGTAGTCGACGGGGAGATAAACGCTAGAAAGAACACAAACCTGATTAGTGTCTTGAGTTGGAACAGTAACATCGTCAATTAAGAAGATCTTGGGCAAGTCTGTCAGATTTGATATGTATACAAGTGAAGTTGGAGCAAATGACTGGATAAATGCAGGTTGTTTCAACCAATCTTTTGATAGGTATGAACCCTTGTATCCGTACTTCTTAAGTGTCTCCACAAATTTGTCCTCGAACCTCTTACCATCTGCCCACTTCACCTGTCATAAAATAAAACATCAGGCAAGTGTTGTGCCAAAAAAAAAAAAAAGATATCTATCAGATTCAGCACCCGAAATGGTGGCAGAGATTCCGTGTCCTGATGCTTTCTTACGTAATTAGTAAGTGTGAAACTTAGAGTTGTTTCCATTCCATTAATAAAAAAAAACTCAAGAACTAGACCGTGACAGATTAGAATAAATAGGAAACCTCTTGGGTGCTTTCTTAATATAACCTTATTTCAGAAACAAAGGAAAAACGCTAATCACGTTTTGTGAAACCATTATTTGTGGCAGCTTTCAGGATACTTACATGCTGGTTGATCAATACTGGATTTTTAATCTCCGGATAAATTCCAACAACTCTGGGTGCGTCCAGTGCGATTGAAATGAACTCTTCAAAAGTAATAATAGAATATTTTCCTGAGGAATGCATCAGAAAGGATATCTCAACCATCCTTATATTTGCATCTATATAAACGAATGTCTTTTACTCGGAAATAAAACATATGCTTTTTAATGCAAAAAATATATGAAAGCATAGCAATATTACATATAGCACGTTCTATACAACGACCTAGGGAACTAGCACCGTGAATCAAGTGGTGAGATGACTCATATGAAAGCTTAAGCACATGGTCTATCTACATGCTCGATCAAGCTCAAAATGTAAACTAACAATATAGCGCAACAGCAAGCCACAAGATAAAGCTATTAATGGTTAGAAATATGATACTGGAATAAGGTCTCTATCATCAAATAGTCAGCAACAGCAAGTAATAAAAGATGCATGCTAAAATTCAGAGTTATTTACCAGAGATAGGAACTCACCATTATATTGTTGATCCCGAAATGCATATCTCTGCTTCACTCGTAATGACTTCAGTTCTTTTAGTGTAAAATCAACTGCATACCGTTAAAGTAACTTTTAATTTTCGCAGTTGGCAATAAACACATCACAAAAAGAAAGATACAGGTATCAGATTTCGGAAGTAGTGGTAAGCTAACAAAACTTATCACTTGGGTGCTCAAGTATGGTCAATCGTCAGTTAAAAGAGGGATGTACAAAAATACCAATGAACACAATGTGATCAATATTCAGTTAGACTAACGATTTAAAAAGTGTTGCAAGCAGAAGGGCTTCACATACCAGTAAAAAAACCGGTAGTGTTGAACCCTTGAACTTCATAGGTTCTTTTACGATCAGAAAATTCCTTGTGTTCTGCAACATCAGTTGTATCGTCAAGGGTCACATCATGAAAGCATATAAGAACACCATCTTTAGAAGATAGGATATCTGTTTCGATGAAGTCTGTGCCCTCTTCAATAGCTCTCTGCAAGAATGAATGTTTTCATACTTGTTTACCGGGAACAGCTCTTCATCAAGTGAATGAAGTTTAACTAAGAGCATACAATGTTTAACCATGCCCATAATTAGTGAATTATTACCATGTATGCAGCAGCAGTTTCTTCAGGAATCTCTCCATTTGAACCTCGATGAGCAATGTTGTATGGGCGATAAGTTTGTAGAGGCTGTCTATTGGTAGCATCAGCTGCTTTACTAGGAAGTGGATAGAATGGCCTTGCGGAACACCCAACAAGGAGCAGTAGGAACACCAACGGAGCAAAGCCTGTCAAATGCAAAAACACCAAAATTAAACTATGAAGTTCTCACAGTATTTTTAATTTTCATAATTTGGAGAATAAACATATACCGAGTTTTGCCATCCTAGATGGTAGAGGCACTTGCTAATTTAGATTGGCATCCAATTTATGAGTCTTAACATCATACCATACATATAAATCGAAATTAATATCATCGCCATTTGCGATAGAAACTTATCTGTGCCTTCCCATATTTAGAAACCAATCGCCTCATTCAACTAAAAACGCCTACTTATAAATAGTATTCAAAAAACAACCTGGCATTACACCTTCCTCATCATTTTGCTAAATTAGGAAACACTCAAGGCAGTTTCCAACTAAAATTCGAATTCCCCAAAATGCAAAGGTAAAAAATATCCTCTAAAATAACCAAATTAACTTCAAACAAATCAAATGCCAGCTTCAAACAAATCAAACAAACCCAGATAAGCAATTGCCAGGGGCAAACAAGACAGAAGAGAAAACCAATATCAGAAGCTTATCAACTACTACAAAAAAAAACAAAGAATCAAACTTTTTACAAAAGGGTAATGCCAGGAGACTAAATTTGAAAACCAAATGACGTGACAATAAAGTAAGACGATTTAAAAAAAAGGAGACAAATCGTCAACAACCACATAATTTGGTTTAAAAATTTTGCTCCCTAGCATTACCCTTTACAAAATTGAACAAAACCCAGTTATCTTTCACATAAAAACATTGTAAAACTCACACCATCAATAATTAAAACTCTAAAAAACGAGCAAAAAATTCAATCTTTGGAGCCAAGTTTGCAGCTTAATTTCTACAAAACTGAAAAGAAAAAAAAAAACCCAGTAATCATTCACATACAAATATTGAAAAAACTCACACGATCAACAATTAAAACTCTAAAAAAAGAGAAAAAAAAATCATTCTTTGGTGCCAAGTTTGCACTTAATTCCAACAAAATTGAAATATAAAAGAAACATTTAAAAAATCACACGATCACCAGAAAAACAAATACTAAAATTGGAGCAACAATTTAATCTTTGGAGTAAAGTTGGGAGCTTACAGTGTGAGGAAGCCATGGCGGTTTCCAAGCTTGTCTCTCTCTGCCTACTGTGTTTCTTGAGCTTCTTCAAGAACTAAATGAATGAATAAGCTGCAGAGCTTTTCTTTAAGGTGGCGGAATCGTATGCGGTCGAGAGTTTTATAACAACGAGGGCTCGGAGAATTCGGCGCCATGGATCTAGCAGTAAACCAAGAATATTCCCTCCAACAGATCGGATTTCACCGGGAAACTGATTTGGAAGTGACAGATGATATGACACTTAACTGATGAAACTGCAATACTGGCCGTTTGATGACGTGTTGAATTGGAAGATCTGACACGTGGAGGGTAGTGATTGCGGCTGTTTGTATGGTTGCCGGTCATCTTAGGGAATAATGGAGTTTTGGATGATTGAATAGCGGTGGGATACCAATTTGTAAACTCAGCCACCAGTTGGCGTTGACTGAATGATGATTTGTCATATGCGGCGTGATATATATATATATATATATACTTCCTTTTGGACATCGACTACGTGAGACGGAAAATAAACGGAGAAACTAAAATGACGACGGTATTTTAAATCTACGTTTAGTAATTTATGTTAATTTTATGACATTATATTGTATCGTTGTTTTGTGACGTCAGCATGTGAGACAAGAATGACTTACCTAATTTTATAATGCCATCGTCGCATTAAGGATCAATCATGCGACGCTCGTGTGAGAAAGTTAATTAACACACGTGATAAACGAATGGTAAATTTGAGATACCACACACACGATTTCATGCAAATAATCTTGTTTGAGATGATTATCATATTTTGACATTGTGATTTGGTGTTATTAATTTACTTAGATTATAAAGTGTGTTTATTTTTTTATTACTATGTTATACGTCTTTAGTATATCAAAATTTTCATCCGCTCGTAAAAAAAAGTAATTTAAAGTAAATCCTATGAAAAACTTTCAAAATAAATGAAAAGAAGCATAAAATTGTGACAGTTTTAAAACTCTAGTGGAAAGCAAAAAGAAATGAAGAAGAGATCCACAACATTAAAAACTCAATCAAGAAGAAACAAAACCATGAGATTTTGTTTAAAGGAGTTTAAGTGAATGAAATCTGAAGGAAATGAGAGCAGAAAAAAAGAAAAAAAGAGAAGAGAATCCAACTATAAAAAGGGAAGTCCTAATTGGAACACAAGACATCTTCGGATGCAACACAAAGCCAACAAGTTACGAGGTAACTGAAATTATCTTTGATATTCATGGGTTACATGTCAACCGTAACCAAGACATGATGAACTTTGGATGCAACACAAAGCTAACAGGTTACAAGGAGAAAATACGTCTCCTTGATAGCTATCAGTTTGATGACAATCGAATCCAAGACCTGCTAAACTTCGGATGTAATATTAAAGCCAACAAGTTACAAGGCGACCAGACGCCCGGTATCCATTGATTTGATGCCAGACGAACCCAATACCTGCTGAAGGTAACGCAAAACTAACAAGTTACAAGAAAATTGAAAGTCTGCTTGATGTGCTTTGGGGTTACTATACTAACTAGCAGTTTATGTATGTCCAAATACATAAGCTTTAGCCTCCACAATTGCAGAAAGGACTATATATAAGATAATATATATATATACAAAGTAAACGTCATCATAAAATTAGAGCAATTGCTCAAATGAGGGTGTTTATCTATTAATTAGCATTATGTTTTACAAAAAAATATGGTATTAATTATATACGTTCCAAAGGAGCGACAAAGCCACCACTCTTTACCTAAACAGAAGGAGAAGAGCATACAATGATGTGCCTCAAGGATTTGCCATTTCGTTTCCACCGGCATGCTTCATGAATTCGGTCGGGGAGTGAAAACTGCCATGCCAAACACACCAAATGCTCAGACTGGTACATAATCCCTTCTGTCTCTGGCCTGCTCCGGAGGTTCTCGCACTATTTTGTATTGGCCACATTTGTAGAGGTGGCCACTGGCTTGAAGACCCTCTGGGAGGGCAAAGTCTCAACTCATGAAGACCCTTTAGATATCGTCAAAGCATGTTAAATCCTCTATACTCAGTCTTAATCAGCAGGGATTTCAATCGTAAACTATCAAGTTGTCTCAAAATGTTGCTGTTCTTGTTGCTAAAGTCATGAATGTATTGTTGTAAGAAATTAAGCAGCAGCAGTTTTTATTTTTAACATTCCAAAAACGAGGCTTCTATGGTTCTACTGAGCATGTTCACACGAAATTCTAGTCACAACAATGAATCTAAAAAAATAATACGAAAGTTTCTTGAAGTGTTAGATCTATGACTTACTGTCAATAAAATTAACTCGATTCAGAACATAATCATTAATTTCGTGCCACTTATAAAGTTATAAGTTTCATAAAACAGTAAAATTTGGAAAAATCACTCATTTACACATTACGTGTAACTAGGCATTATTATGTAAGAAAAACTTTCTTTTGAATTAATTACTAGAATGGATTATGAAGATGAAAATTTTGATTTTGTCCGTGCGTGGTCAGGATCAACTTCTATATATATTAGGATTATATGTGCCCATGTTCTCTTATTTTGTCAATACGTTGTTGGATATAAACTTTTTCTTAATATTTGTTGATACACAATTTATTATTTTTTGTTTTTCTGTTGATACATGGCAACATATCGAATACATATTCTTTTCTATTTTTTGTCGACACTATATACTTCTCAGATTCGATACTTGCGTTCACCAATCATTGCCATTTTAACATCGTTGACAAAGCAAAAGTAATCTAGATCATCTTTCCTCGTGTACGCCACAAATTCTCTTCTTTGCTTCCCCACATGTCCTGTCATTCTATTACATGTTTCACGACCAAAATCGAATGTACCAACTACCAAATTGTATCAATTATCCTAACTACCGAACGTATCACTTTTACCCTAACGACAAATCACATGCATCAATTACCCTAACTACCAAATCGTATCAATTACCCTACGAATCTATCCAAAACCAAAAAAATCGAAATCAGTAGTATTAAGTAAACTATTATGTGGCTTACTTGAATAATTCTAAGGTCTACCACCGAAAAAGTCAATTGCTTCTATTTTGAGTTTGTTCGGTGGGTTGGGGCTGATTATGTAGGAGTATTCGGTGTTTGCTCACCGACTGTCATTTGCCTACATCGGCAGTGTACCACCGATGGGCAAATGCCCTGATCAAAATGGCTCCTATTTGCTGGGTCGTTCTCTTCTCTGTCTATGTTTTTGGAGCAGGAGACACAGTGATATATCCGGCCCGCTGGTTTGAACTGATAGACGGTATTAGAGGTCCCGGTGCCGAGAGAGATCCCCGGCCAGGCATACACATGCAGAGGAGAGGAGGCGGAACTGGTTACTTATTAGGGCACCACAACTATACCCTAGGCGGAACTGGTTTTGTTTCAATTCAAATAATCTTTTATTTTGTTTCACTGTGATGGGCATGGATTAGCGCCCAATTGTGGTTTCTCTCTTCCAAGACAAGTCTCTCTCAGGTGGTGTTTTTCCCTGGATGAGAGTTAATTAAGACAACACAGTGCACTTGATTTCTTGATCATTTATAAGCTCTTTTCTATGCCAATTTTGTCCACCGTGGCTTCAAAATTAGAAAAACTTAACTATATAAATTCAAAATTGAATTAAGAAACAAACAAATATGAAATATGTGAATGAGGAGGGGCCATTTGGGACTACTTCTAAAATGGTTAAACGTGCATTATAACAATTAAAATTGTTATGACTATGTTTGGTAAAAAAATTCAGAAGTACTTTTGGGTTATAGAAGCACTTAGATTATTTTAATATTAATTTCAATGTGTTTACAAGAGCACTCTTAAAAAAGCGCTCAAGAGCACAAGCAATTTTTAAAGAAGTAATCCCAATTCCCAAACATAATATGATTATGAGAAACTTTTTAGTGTTATGGACACATTATTCCGTAAGGTTAATAATTAGTTCACATGTTATGGAGATGACAAAGTTAATTGGTTATGAACTAGGATATAGATCTAAATGTTATAATATGAGTGAATTGATAATAACATGTGAACGTGAGACAATCTAGAATAAATTGAGAGTAAATCTCATAACAAATTAATAAAAAAAAAAACAGCTGAAAATGATAAAGTTTCCTGCTTGTAAGATTATGAGAGTTTAAAAACTTTAGAGGAAAGCAAAAAGAAAGGAAGGAGATCCACAGCATTAAAAATTCAATCAAGAAGAAATAGAACCTTGAGATTTTGTTTGAAGGAGTTTAAATGAATGAGATCCGGAGGAAAGGAGAATAGAAAATAAGAGAATCCAACTATAAAAAGGAAAGTCCTAATCCAATCAAACTCAACTTGGACGCAGTGCAAAGCCAACAAGTTATAAGGAGACTAAAAATCTGCAACAAGTTACAAGGGGATCGAAAGTATATATGCTTCCGTCAATTCAATCACACGCACTAAGATCTGCTGAAATTTGGAGGTCTCGCAAATCAACAAGTTACAAGGTGATCAGAAGTCTAATCGGTCCGAGTGCTTTGGCGGAGCTATGCTAACCAAGAGGCAAGACTTCATGTATATGTCCAAATACATAAGCTTCAACATCCACACTTATATAAAGGACTATATATATGGTAATATACGAAGTAAACATCATCATAAAATTAGAGCTAATTGCTCAAATGAGGGTGTTTATATTTTAATTAACATTCTGTTTTATAAAAAACTGAGATTAATTACATTTCTAAGGGGGGACAGAGCCACCGCCCTTAACCTAATCGGAGGAAGGGCAGACAATTATGTGCCGCAAGGGATTTGTCACTTCCTTTCCACCGGCGTGCTTCACGAAATCAGCCGGGGAGTGGAAAAGGCCATGGCAAACACACAAAATGTTTACCTCGCCATCTCGGGCATAAAGAATGCCTTCGATTTGTCTTCCTCCCACTCCGGTGGTTCTCACTGAAATCATATCCTCCCCAGAATCAAGTTTGACCCTCTTTGAGGGATTTTCCTGTGTACTTTGTGAAGGGCCAACCTCTTTTGTAGTGGCCGCTGTTGCAGAGGTGGCCATTTGTGGTTTGACGTCCCTTTGCCAAGGTAACGTCTCAACACTTCGTGCTCCTGCATGGAATTTACACAAGTTCAAATCGTTGACGAAGAAAGTACAATCGAAGAAAACTAACTATACGGAGGTGAATGTCACAGGTCAAAGAAAGTCAAATCGTCTATACTTTTCAATCTGAAACTAGCAAGTTGTCTCAAAATGTTATTGTTCTTGTTCCTATAATGATATGGCTTGGCTAAAGTCATGAATGCATTCTTGTAAGCAATTTTGGATCAAAATTCTACCAGTCAAGTAAAAACAGAATCAGTTTATATTCTTATAACGAGTGGTTTTAGAGTACTTGGAATTGACTCTGCAAAAACAATGTAATTAACAGATGTTGAGGAAATCTAGAACTATGCATCATGATATATTGTACACAGATTTTGTTTTAAAGGAATGGAAAAAGGCACAGTCCGAAATTGGATAAACATTTATGAGACATGGATACGACTTTTATTAAGAGAAATCACGTCCTCTACCCTTCATGTTTCAAGTAAAAAAGAAGAAAGAACAAAAACTCCAACATATGATCACAGAAACAATAGGCAGATAACATAGTTGAACAAGAAAGTGGATATAGAAACCTATATGTTGTCTCAAGATATCAAGGGTCAAGGTTCTCCAGTTTATGTGTCTGCAGTGCGTGTATATCTATAAATTCTGTATACATATAAAAAATTGACATATTGGGCTAATAAACCGGCTCAGATCTATATCCCAAACCCACCTCAACTGAAGGAAGGGAAACCATTATTTTCTTGATCTATATGAATCTAAATATATCATGACCTTAATTTGCAAGATATCACGAGCTTTGCCAGGATTAAACTTTGAGATTTCTAAGATAGGACTGCTACAAACTAATATTCCAAAAATGAAGAGAGAGCAGAACAACAAAACTCTTTTATCAAGCATGTTCAGAAATCATGAACCATTTTGTGTCACTTAATTATAAGTTTCCATAGCAGTAAAGTTTTGGAATGTCACTTACACATTGCGCGTAAATAATACACGTTATGCGTAACTAGGCATTACTAATTTACTATGTAAAAAGAATTTCTGAATTAATTACTGAAATAGACTATAAGTATAAAAATTTTGATTTCGTTCATGCGCGGTCATGATCATCTTCTATATTAGGCTCACATTCTCCTTTGTTCTATTATTAATTTTGTCGATACGTTGTCGGATATAAGACTTTTACTTAATATTTTTCAATACGCAATTAATTAGTTTTCTTTTCCAATACGTTGTCGGATATAAGACTTTTACTTAATATTTTTCAATACACAATTAATTAGTTTTCTTTTCCCACTTGATTCATTGTGGGATACAATCTTTCCTAAGTTTTGTCGACACTCGAATGTTTCCCAAATTCGGTACTCGTGTTCACCAATCATTGTCATCTTTAACATCGTTGACTAAGCAAAAGGAGCTTAGATCATCTTTCCCAGTGGACGCCGTAAATTCTCATCTTTGTTTTCCTAGCTATTATATCATTATGTTACATGTTTCATGACCGCTTCGAATGTACGAACTACCGAATCGTATCAATTACCCTAATTACCCAATCATATCAATTTTACCCTAACAACAATCATATCAGTTACCCTAACTACCCAACCGTATCAGTTACCCTAGCTAACTACCCAATCGTATCAATTACCTAACTACTGAATCATTTCAATTTTACCCTAAAGACCAAATAGTATCAAATTTACCCTAATAAACGAATCGTATCAGTTGCATGCACAACATTTCTCTTCCATGAACAATTCTAATACTTTAATCGTGACCTTCCAAAGACAATTAGGGTTTCATACTTTCATTTTCAACTAGTTATCTAGCTCCTCTTTCTTTTTAGCTATCTATCACACCATGTATGAACTAAAACAGAAAATCATATCAAAAAATAAACTCACACACAAACATATACTATCTTTTTCCTCATGCAACTAAATGATTTTCTTTCAACAGAAAACAATGCTGCAAAAATCATACGCGATACCGAAAAGATCAAACAATCAATAATTAATCTCAAGCAAAACATTAAAACGGTAAACAAAAAAGATTATAAACAAATTGTTAGCTTTGAAGTTTGATGTGTGGCTTACCCTTTGCAGCACGAGACACAGCGAAATATCCCTCCGCTTTGTAATGATAGAGTACTGTCTCCGAGGCCCCGGGACCTTCTGAAGCACAAGACACACTAGCTGCCAGAGCTGCTGGAGCTGTCGGAGCTGCCAGAGCTGCTGGAGCTGTCGGAGCTGCCAGAGCTGCTGGAGCTGTTGGAGCTGCCAGAGCTGCTGGAGCTGCCGGAGCTGCAGGAGCTGCCGCAGCTGCCGGAGCTTCTGGAGCTGCTGGAGCCCTAGCCACCTCGGGCAAAGAAGCTGGTTGCTGGCTCATCTGCCTCTGAGCTATCTTCTGTTTGGTCTCCAGCCTTCTTAAGGCTAGAATGTCCTTGGGCCTGATCCCCCTCCTTAGCCCTGATTCTGTCGGAAGAGAGCTTGCCCTCGGCAGCCGTACGGAACGAACCGGAGCAGCCGCCATCTGTGGCGCCATTTGGGGTTCTTGAAGCCTCAAGACTCCAGCCTCTGTGGAGGACCGGGCCAGAGGGTTTTGGTTGGAATTCTCGGTGTAAATCGCGCCGAGAGAAAATTCCAGGTTGAGGTCTGGGATCTGGGAATCGGCGGTGTTGTTTTGCATGGTGGTGGAGTTGGGTTGAGAAACGTTGTCTTTGTTTGTAGCGGCCATTGCAGACAGGAAGTGAGCAGATTGGACTGAAAAACGATTCGTTTAAGCCTCTTCTGCAGCAAGAAAAAGCAAAAGTTAGGGCAAAACATGAAAATTTTGATTGCATGGATTTTGACAGGAGAAAATTATAAATACAGAACACACCATGAAAAATGTAATTTTGACACAAATTTTGAAACTGCATGCAGCAAGAAAATGAAGAAAGAGTGAGAAATTCAGAAAACCCAGAAACCCCCAAATTTAGTCTTTGACCCAATTTTTAAAACTGCAGCAGAAAATGAAGAGTGAGAAAGAGAGATACGAAAACCCAGAAACGGTTACATTGGTTTTTGAAATTACCATGAAGAATTCAATCTTTAACCCTAATTTTTAGAAAATAAGAGAGAGACAGAGAGAGAGAGATGAAGCAAACCCCAGAAAGGATTACATGGGTTTTTTAAAATATCTTTAAAAATTCAATCTTAACCTAAGTTTTAGAAAAGAAAAAAGAATATATATGTATATATATATATAGAGAGAGAGATAGAGTGAGAACAGGAAAAAAACCCAGAAAGGCAGGCTTACAAGGGTTTTGTGAAATTGTGACAGACTGGTGCTCCTGCAACCAACAACTCTCTCTCTTTCTCTCTCTCTGCAAATACAGAACTGCAAACTGATGTGAGAGATTTGGAGCAGGGTGTGGGGGATTTATATTGGAAATCGGTGAGGAAAAGGGTTTGAAGGTGCTGCAGTGGCTGCATTTCTCAATCCCCACGTGGTTACCAGAGGAGAGCACAGTGTTGCAAAGAGACTGGTTCACATTTTCTACGGTTACTCTTTTCATCTCTCTCTCTCTCTCTCTCCTCTCTCTCTTTCTCTCTCTCCTTTGCAATTTGCAGCTCCATGACTTTGCTCCTCTCCCACCACCTGTAACTCATCTTAGCTGTTTCTGCGTTTTCCACTTTCTCTTATGGATTTTTGTTTGTAATTTTGAGGAAGATTGAGGGCAATTTTAAAAAGGTTGAGGATTATTGCCAGGCTTTTTGGTTGCTTAAAGGAGTGTCTAATTGCATAAAAATTACCTCAAGCGGATAAACCGTAATTATAGTGCTTTTGTCAATAATACAACTATATGTAGATAAAAACTTACACGCATCTTTATGTCACGAGTAATGCTACGAAGATTATATTTTTTTTACCACATTAATGTATTACATGATGTGACAATTGATACGTACATATAATTAATATCTAATGAGATAAACTCATTAATTGACATAATATGTACGCATCACTTGCCATATTACATAGTACATGAATGTGGTCAAAAAATGTGCAGGTCTCCCTAGCATTTTTCTTGTGTCACTAGCACATAATGATACGGTGGCAGTCTACTCGTGCCATGAGAGCAACTTATGTGATACGAGTTCACCCACCACTATGTACGACTATTCGTAGACAAAAAACTTACACACATCTTTGTATCACTAGCACATACACTAAGGTGGCAGTTACTTGTGCCATATAAATCTTTCTTGTTTTTCAGATAAGAGCAAATTTTACAAAACGAGTTCATCGATACTGTGACGTTGCAACTCAATAATACCTTATTATGAGAAATATTTACCTATAATAATGCATAATTGAGACTTTACGTGATGATAAACTCATTTTATGTAATCGTTTTCCTTTAAGAGGAGTGGACGGAGTGAAAGTTGGTATGGAAATATTGTTTTTGTGTTGGCTTTGTTTGCATTGTTATGAGGCACGTCTGAAGTGTAGGAGGAACTTGTAACGCATTTCGTAATTCCCAATGCTATAGCAAGCAATACCCACTTGAAATTTCACTATTATTTCAAACTCTTTCAATTCAATTTAATCTTATCGATAAAAAAAGATTTTGACAAGTTAATTAGATTTCAAAATTTCAAAAGAATTTTTTTTTCTATTTTACACAAAAAAGAGTTTGAAACATAGTATGAGAGTGTTAAAAAGTTGTCTTAACTCAAATTTACTACATAATGATCAAGACGAGAACTTCGAATTGTATTTGACTCATTTAATAAGTCCTTTTTGTATGAAAATTCCATCCAACCCAGTTTCATTTATTCATTCAACAATAACATACCTTTGATATATTAGACTGTCAATTAAATCAAACATCTTTTCTTCTTCATGTAACAATATTCAGATAGAAAATTCTGTATTAAGTCACGCAATGTCAGTAATTATTAAGTTAGAACTCAATAGCGAAATGCTAATTAGAAAAAAGATCTAACATCTCTAAAATCATTTTACTAATTAATTAGAATTCACAATTATATAAATCATAAACTTTGTGCAAAGGAAACCCCCACACCAAAAACTCGGTGAAGACTTTCAGAGCAAAACCCGCTGCGAGGAATTGAGAGAAGAGTCTCTCTCTCTCTCTCTCTCTGTGTGTCTCAGATCCGATGTGACAAGTGTGGGCCATGCCGCAGCAAGGCGCCAAGTCAGCGAGGCGGGTCCCGTAACTCCCCAAAAGTTGTAGGGGCCACGTGTTTCACCCCTGGTACCGACGACGTCATGGGGTTGTTGTGTCCCTGTGCTTCGCTGTCAGGCTGCATGCACGGTGGGCCAGGATCTGGCGCCATGCGCCGGGAGCATTCGAAGTCTCGGAACAGCTGCTGCCAAGTGGAGATAAAACTCAATGGGGAACAAGGCCTTGTTTGGGATTGTTTTTAGACGGGTGAAAAAGCTTTTTTGCTAGCCTGAAGTGCATTTTAGAGAAGTAATCTCAAACGAGCCCTATTTTAAAAAATGTTTGCAAAATTGAGATATTAAGAGCATATATGAAACCCGCCAACTAACACTACAATTTAGTAGAAAGTAGTGGATTGCCCTGGTAGTTAGAACCTTCCTCTTCAATCTAGTTCAAACTCTCCCCCTCCTATTAGAGTAGAAATATTGCTTGTATCTAGTGATATTCCCCCTTATATGTAAATGAGATAGCTCAAGTTTGACTCACTTGAATGACGACAGATATAATACTTTCCCCAAATCTTTCCCCCCTCCCTCTCCTTAGGCGAGGCTTTCTCTAGTACACATCAAAAGTACACATTTAAATTACACATCTGAATAAGAGTCAGTAGATCACTTTTAGGTTACCAATTTTTCATATTTGTAAAATGGCCTCATAGTAAATGACCCAATGGGCCTTATTTGTTCTGTTCTTCACCTTGGCGCTCGGCCCACTCAAACCCCTAATGCGAACCCTAAAGCCCTGCGGAAACTCCTTCCTTCTTTTATTTTATAGTTTTACTTTAATCGCAAACCCCTCCCTCTTGTACTCACTGAAGCCGAAGCCGAAGTCGACGCCGACGCCATCTCATAACATCCAGAGATCCTGTGTTCGAAATCCCATCCACCAGTATCACTTGTATCAAAAATAATTCCCTTCACCATCTAATGGTGAATAGGTTGCATGAAAAACCAAATGAATAAGCAATAAATAAGTAGCCATTCAGTATATGAAAGCTAAGTAAATTAATTCATATCAAAAACTCTCCAATAGAACCACATTCTTATGTTTTGGAAACTCGTTTAGGTTACTAACATCGACACGATTAAAGTAATCCGGGAAACCCTGTAACTGAACAGAATGCTAAATAAATCCGCATAAGCAACAAAAGGAACCGTACAGAACTTGCTTAATAAGATGGCCTACGACATATTGGAAGAGCTCATATAGCCATCAGATCACCATAACTCCTCATTAGAAGAATTGATCCTGCAAACAGCCCTGCAGCACGCAGCAATTTCTGCGAGACAGAAACACACTTTTAATTCCTTTGCATAACCATCCGGCATCTATGCAGAGCAAGTAAAACTCACAGTTCCGAAAGAATATAAAGAAAGGTTTAGCTACAGTATAACAATGGCTAAAAATATATAAGCCCACTTTTCAAATCACATTCATCATCAAAATTTGAAACTTTTTACAGAAGAACAACTCTTGTGAGGAAAAACTCTATGCGACCTCAGGTACAGATTTTCCACCATACAAAGATCAAACTTTAGAGAGACGCGTGACCTAAAACATATCCATTGTTATAGGTGCAAAAGCCATCTCACAGATTCTCGGTTAGGAAAATTTATCCCATTTGTAGACTGTAAAGTTAATAACTAAATTTCACGCGTCACCTAAATTACATGTGTTTCCTGATCTAACATAGCAGCCACACTTTCCTCCACTTCTACAGTTCCTAAGGCTAAAATATTAAGCTTATGCAACAACAAAAAGCACTACACGAGCATACATAACGGATTAGCCATTTAGAGATTCCATCAAATTAAATACACAACACCTAAGAAAGTCTGATTTACAGGACACATATATGAACCGTGAGTACCACTTGTACTTGTAACTCGAAATATTAGCTTGCACATTACTATCTCATAACATGAGGCACATAACAAACTAAGTTTTTTTTTCCAATGCGGGATAAATCTTGTGGGATAGCTGCGGGATGTGAGTGGTCAGTCCCACAATACAGGCCACTCATATCCCGCAACTATTACACTAGATTCGTCACGAATTGGAGAATTTCTGCACAACAGAAGACATCCATGAATCACAATCGCAAATTCGCAGGTGTAAAGCTATATATACTAATCCGAATAACATAAAATTTTCCCACATCCCACATCCTATGTCCATATAATTTTTTTATATATATATACACAAGCGTATGTAGGAAATCAAGCAGAAATCAAAATCTAGAGATTCCAGAAACAAAATCCTGAAGCTTCGACCAAAATTGAAAAGTAAGAGAGTATTTGAGAGAGTACCATGTTAAGAGCCCACTTTTCCTCGTCGTGATACTGCGACTGCAAGAAAAATTTCGCCTTTTCAAGTGAGACGTTGAAGTCCGCCATTGATGTGTGGAGAAGGAGAAGGAGAGGGAGAGAGAGTTTGGGCGTTAGGGTTTAGGTTTGGGGGTTTTGGGATTTGGAGGGTGCTTTGATGCGAAAAGACCGTGCAAAACTCGCTTAAAAGAGAGAAGGCAAGTGACGAAATTACCGAAACAACCTCACTCGGTCACTCATTGCAGAATTAAAAACCCACTCAATACTCGAAATTACTGAATATCACTTAACCGCAGTATAAGATATAATCAATTTTGTACACGTGCTTAGGCGTCTAATTGGTTAAGTCAGTGTGTTTGTCGCTTTACACGCGAGATTAAATCTTCTTGATCTTTGTTAACTAGAGTTGTTAAAAATAGAATATTGCATTGTAAATTACGGTCAATTTCGGTTTATCTCCCTCAACTTTAACTCATCAAATCTGTTAGTGCCTATGTTTTGAATTTAACAGATTAGTACTACGAAATTTTCAGTGCCTATGTTTTGAATTTAACAGATTAGTACTACGAAATTGGAAAATTTCGAGTTCGATGTTAAGTTGCCGTAAGTAAATATGTCAAGTGATGATGTGTCATATACAAATTCTAACTTTTTGTAATACAACAAAGAAAATAATAAACATATATTTTTTTACTCTTTCTACATGCTATTATTTAATTTTATCCGCTATGTTCATTTAATTTGACACATCCCGACCCGGATGTACAGGTGGACACTCAATAGTCGAGTGTGCTGGCCGACACCACGTGGGGTGACGAAAGCCATTTTGGAGAAATAAAGAATAATTTAAGCAAACTGAATTTAATAAGGTCAGAGTGCACGAAAGTGTGCGGGCGGAAAGAAATAATAAAGTAATAATTGTAGAGTAGAGTAGGAGAATACAAAATGATTACAAAATAATACAGATTCCTACATTGTCATACCACCGCGTCTTGACGTCGACGACTCCAAGCCACTAATCCTGGAGGGGCGCAAAACAGAAGGGTGAGTGGGCCATAAGTAATTATTTTAAATAAAACCTTTCCTTTCTGAAAATAGTAACCCCTCGCCGTAAATCAAGTAATAGTTCAGTTAAAAGCCTTTCTGAAAACATACTACAATAGTAGATCGAAAACAGTGTGAGTACGGAAATGCACTTGGTTTCCAAAACGGGCAGAAAGCCACAACTTAAGTATAAAATACTTTACCAGAAATCCGTATAAATAATAATACGGGAACACCCATAAAACCAAAAGAAGTCTCCGTGGCATCAGTGAAATCCGGTATTACAATCACAATGTAAAACAGTAGGGGGGTACGCTCGCTAGGTATGACAGACACACAAGTTCATACAGAGATATTCTGTCATGAACAGGCTGGGTGTACGAATAATATTACGCTCAAGTACTACAATCACGTGAAGCTGGCGCTAAGCGCATCACAACGAGTTCGAGTCGCCAAGGCGACCTAGAACAGGCTGGCACCTACGATGGATCCAAAGTGAGCGTGTTGGTGCGTGTGAACATACACGTGAAGTTGGTCCTGGCCCCGAACAGTACTAATGACACCGTGTAAGCATTCCTAGTTAAGCGTGTAAAAACATATCACGGAATATTTCCCAATAAAATAAAGTGGGGGTAATTTCTCCTCTAAAATAACCTCAATAGGCTCTACTTAGGTATTCACGGGCGCCGTATCCGGAATACCAAGAATATACCAAAGTTACTCAAAATACTTAAACCGAGTCATATACTAGTGAACCAAGTACGATATAAATGTAAAACTCAAGGTTCTCCGAATATAAATGTAAAACAAGTTCACTAAGTAAAGATATAAGTCACCTTTAAATGTATAGGCATAATAATACTAAGTTCACTAACATAATAAGATAAAATACCACTTAAAAGCATGGGCATAAAAATACTAAGTTTCCAAAACACATTAAATATTTAATTTAAATAAGGAAGGGGGCCCACTCACATATATCGATGCCGAAGTAGTCCAAAAGTACGCTCTCCGTACTCCACGGGTCGCCAAACCTATTTTAGAATACCCACAATTAATAAAGTATTCGAAAATACAAAGAAAACGGCGTTCGGAAACCCGAAAACGGAGTTATGGGGTCGGAAAAACCCAATATCATCACCGTGGGCCGCCGTGCGCCGCCGCACGTGCCGTCACGCGCTGCCAAATGGCCTCACGCGCCGCTGTGAGGTCCCATGCGCCGCCACGCGCGGCCACGCTCCGGTCACGCGCCGGTGACTGACGCCGTTAACGCGCCGTCAGAGTTAACGGAATATTCTAACGGCGTTAGAATATTCCGTTAACGCCGTTAAAACTAATGGACGGAATATACCTTTGGAATATTCTGGTCCAACCGGGTTTGGACCGGGTTGATGGCGTCATCACTGGTTCGCTGACGTCAGGGCCGGGCCGGTTGACGTCAGCTTGCTGGTGACCTCTGCATTTTCCGGCCGCCGCGTCGCCGCCGCCGGCCGCCGTCTGCCGGCCGGAGTTTCGCCGGAATATGGGTTTTTGACCGGAAACCTGCAAATTGACATATTTTCTTCAAATCTCAACCATTTTTCACGATTCAAGTGTCAAATTGAAGCTGGGAGTGAGGGGAATGAGATTTTACCCATTTGGAGGCCCAAAACTGGCCGGAATTTGTCAGAATTTGAAGAAGAAGTCACGGGTCTAAGTGGCCGGTTTCCACAACCTCGATTCCAGTCCAGAATCCAGCATGCAGAGTTTGAAAGTGAAACTAGGAGTCACCAAAAGGTGGATGGTGATGATTTCGAAGGAGATCGATGTTGAAATCGTCGTGAACTCGCCGGGAAAGGCTCGGGTCTCAACGACGAGTTTGAGAGCCTGGATTTCTGGGTTCGAGCAGAGGTACTGGGTTTGTTTTGTGATGAGCCGAGAGTGACAAAGAAGATGGTTTGGTTAGGGGGGGAGATTGGCCGAGAATTGGCTCGGTGAAGGAGAAGGGATGGCCACGGGGTGGCTTAAGAGGATTTTGAGGTTTGAGTGAGGGAGATACAGAGTGCAGAGAGAGATAGGGTCGAGTTGACAGAGAAGGAGACAGAAAGTGATGGGCTCACTAGGCCCACTGGACCCAAGCCCAAATACCAAACACAAATCCACTTAAAAGAATTACGGAAATGTCAATAAATTAACGTCCGTAGAACAATTATTCGGACTCCGAATAACGTCCCGTTCGCGTCCACACGTTCGTAATGACGAGCACGACGTGAAAGTGCAAGGGGAAGCGTCGTGCGAGTTACGACACAAAAGTCAACCAAAAAGTCAGCTAGGGGTATTTTCGTCACTTCCCACTTTCGGGAATAAAATATTGATATTTTCGGGACGGGATGTAACATAATTTATTCAATTTCATGAGTATAAATGAAAAAAAAAATGTGCGAAATTAGCTTCAAATAACAAATATAAAAACCAAAACTCAATTTAAAGATTAAAAAATTAGAAAAAAAAAACAGCTTCTCTGTTTCCATCCAGCGATCCACGTGGTGACACGTACACAATGAACCTGATCTTCCTTGTCCACTAATTTAAGCCCAAACCAAAGCCTTTCCTCAAAGGAGTCAATCATCACTCCGAGACAGAAAAACCACTGAAAGCCAACACCAACACCAACACACAGAAAAATGGAGGCCAAAGCATTTTACAGCAGCAGCGCCGGAGGTGTGCCCTTCACTTTCAGAGCAGCAGCAGCGAAAAGAGGCAACTTTGCTTCCTCCTCACCTCTCCTCATCCAATCCATGGCTACCATGAAACCCATTCCTTCAGCTATCAAAACAGTTAGCTCCAAGAAGGTTAATAATCTTCTTCTCTTTCAAAATATGTTTGCCGGAACTTATTACAAAAGGCCTCGGCGGTATTAGAAGTGAAATCATTCATTATATATCGTAATTTATTTGGTTAATTCGGATTCTTGTATTCTATATAACGTGTATTGTCAAATAAGTTGAAAATGCAAATGGGGTGTAATTTTTGCATTGCAGAATTCATCTGTGAAGCTACTAACAAGGGTGGAGCAACTGAAGCTACTGACCAAAGCAGAGAAAGCCGGCCTGCTATCCGCGGCAGAGAAGTCCGGGCTCTCTTTGTCGACGATAGAGAAGCTAGGGTTGCTCTCCAAGGCGGAGGAATTCGGAATCCTGTCAGCGGCCACCGACCCGGGAACTCCGGGGGCACTGTTGAGTTTGAGCTTAGGACTGCTGCTTTTGGGTCCATTTGTTGTTTATCTTGTGCCTGAGGATTCTCCTTTGGAGATAGGGCTACAAGCTGTTGTTGCTTTGGCTGCAATAGCAGGTGGTTCTGCTGCTTTTGCTGCATCAAATCTTGTATCCAGCTTGCAGAAATCTAATTGAAATTTGATGAGCTAGGTCTCTCTTGGGAGAGAGAACTTTACTTACATCGAGATGCCACAGTGACAATATCCTAAGCCAGTCTTGGTTTGGCATATCGACACAGTGACATTCCTATTGCATAAAAGTTCGTCTCCTTACTTGGGATGAGACCCTCATTATTTTGGCCCTTTTGTGTAATTGTGAATGCTGAGACATATCTATGACATACCATGTCAACAAGCATGGATTGAAAAATGGAGATGGAGAAATTTCATGACCAAAATAACATAAATATATAGATTTGGGATTCATAGAAATACATTGAACTAACACAACTTACTCACGCCGTGTAAGCTCTATAAAAATAATCTAACGATAAAATATAACACGAATCTTCGCAGAAACTCGAAATTTAACAAAAACCCTAAATTTCTAGTAGCTCAATACAACTCTTTTATCCAACAAATTGCAATTGAAGGAAAAGAAAGGGAAGAAAAAGTGACCCTCTTGTGTGAAAAAATTGTCTATCGACCACTTTCTCTGAAAAAACCTTAAATAGGGAAAACGGCACTGCGGTTTCCCCCACCTTGACGCCCACCTCTTCCGTTGGAACTCCCCCGCTGATAACCATCTCCACTGCGTCCTCCCAAGCCCCTGGCTCGTCCAGAAAACTCACCCTGGTTTCTGAATTCATTCCTGCCAAAGCTACGGCCGCCACCACCATAGTTCCCACGACCCCTGAAATTGTCATTCCGATAGCCAGCTCTTCCTGAAGCGAACCTCCCTCTCCCACCACTGCTAACTGAAATAACCAGAAGCTTTTTTAGCTTAACATTGTTTAATAGGAGTTATCTTTTCCCTAGCAACCTTCATCTATAAACCCCAGCTTACCTCGAGTTGAGGTTCTCTTTTCCTCAATCACTGCTAGGCGATCCCCGATGGTGATAGGTGAGGCCTGCAACGATTTTCAACAGTTCAAAATTGGATATACATACAATGATACAAGCTAAGTAAACATACAATGGCACCCACAACTATGAATAAATACGTTACAGTGTGCGAATCCAATCAAACTGCACTCATATCCCAGTGAGGTTGCAAACACGAAACACACTGGAGACACTAATTTTCTATTACTGAAACAACATATCTAGGATTCTAGGGACACCCATAGATATACATGGGGGACAATACCTCCATTTTCAAATAAGGAGTCCTTACTGATTTTATTGAGAAAACAAAAAATGCCCTCGAGCCAATATAAATGACTCAAAATATTTCTACAATTTTCAAACACTAGTTCTGAACTAAACGAGCCAAACTGTAACACTAATTGTAGGCTAAAAAGCAGGCCTAAAGAAACTTGGAATATGAAAGTGAAGCACAGTACCTCAAGTGCACTTTGCATGGAACTCAAGCTTTCAAATTCAACAAAGCCAAAACAGAATCCTTGCTGCTAGAAAGCCAAAATATATGAACTGTAAGACTACACCAGAGAATTATCAGTTGAATCGGGAAGTGGATTATACAAATGAAGAATACCTTACTACTCCTGACTTGGATCCCATCACGCTTAATAGGCCCAAACTTCTTGAACTCCTTCTCAAGTTGTTCCACTGTTGCATCATACGGCAAATTCCGTACATGTATGGAGTAACCTTCAGGTGCTGTAAAGAATAAATTGTAAATTAGATTAGCCCATAACACGATAAGCTTGATCTTGCTGTTTGCATGACAATAATTACCTAACAGATCATGCATCATTCATGAAAGAGTAAATGCGAGTTTAAAACTCAAGCAAGTGTTATGGTAGTTAACTGAGCAACGCAACCATTGAAAGCTGAGTATTATTTACCTTCCTCATGAGTGTTGCTGCTTTCAGGGGCAGCGTCACCTTTAGGAGCTGATGCCTCTGGTACGGGAAATGGTTTTGCAAGACCAGCGGATTGATAGTCAGTGTTTGCAGATATTGTCCTCACAGTGCGGGGAACCACGAGGACAGGACTGGCTGTGCTTTTCTTCAACAACTGAACATTAAAAAGACATCAAAATCAGTTGACACGAAAAGTAAAAATACTTTCTCCAAAAAAAGTCAACAATGAGCTTTAACGCACAATTGATGCATATGATTTCTTTGGAGCATCCTCCTGAGTTTCAGGGGCAGGATCAGGGGTTGGATCAACTTCTGCAAGACCTCTGTTCTGACTTGCAAGAGCTGGGGGCTCCACAAACTCATCTTCAACAACCGATCCTTCGTCATTATCTGAAGGATCACAAACTTCAGCACCATTATTGAGATCTTCCTCAAAGGGAGTTGCAGGGTCCACCACAAGATGATCAGGAGCGTGAATAGGCTCTGGACAAACATAAAAGCAATTTGAAAACAACAGCCAAAGCAAATCACAAAAAGGTATATCAAGAACGAAAACTAATGCCAACCTGGTTCTGCTGTCACCATTGCTTCTGGAGCACTTTCATTGATGCCATTGACTGTGGCAGTATTGGTCGGTAACAATTCATTGTCCTCAATATACCTAAAAACATCATTCAATACGTAGTACCCTTTCTCCTGTGGAGCTAGAAAGAAAGTCTGTGCGAATTTTCTTCCCACATTGTCCTTTCCAGTCAAGCATCCAGTCACAAGGACAATCACCCCTTTTTTATAAGACTCCTGAGAATCTGCTGTTTTTATTTCTGCCGTATAGTCTCCATAATTTAAGGACTGAATTTTTTCACCTATTGCCTGTTCCAAAAGATAACGCAATGTTAACAAATGTAATATTTATCATCAACATTTATTATTAACAATAAAAATTTAGGATTCTCAATTCATTTTATATCAAGTCCAAGAAGCGATGCACAATATTTCAAGATTTTCAAAACAAAAAGTTTGGCCTGAAAAAGGGCGTGAATTTGATTCATTAAAGGCCTCGCTTCTTATACTGTGACACGTTCAGCATGCAATTAATGCCCATATACCAAAATTTTCATCATTTCATGACTAGAGGACTGGGCATCTGAATCAGCCATCCTATCATATAAAAAAATTTACTGTTTAGGCCGGCTACAATTGGTCCATAATTGTCTAAATTTGGCACCTTAAGCATCATATAGACATCCTGTCTGTGTATTTGTTCAACATGCACTTAAAGAAAAGTTTAATACAACAATGTATGATGGAAAAACTGCCAAATTTATGTTCAACCATTATAAAATATATATTTTTCTACATGCTTGCTACAAATTAAACTTTCTTTAATGCGTTAAAGTGAGTAAATGAATTGGAAACATACAGAAAACAGTTGCCCATTCATGTTAAGCCATACAAAAATGGAAAGTCAAATCTCGAAACTTGTTATAAAATAATCTCTGTGAAAACTGAACCATGAGCATATTCCAAAGTATCTAAGGCCTTGAAGTAGAAACTGAGTCATGAATATATATATATATATATGCAAGAATACTTACTTGCAAAGTTGTCACTGTTGTCATATTTCCCTTGATATCTGTCCTGCTCAGAGAGCTCGAATCCTGATAAAACCTATGCACTAACTGTGGAGATTGGTGAAGAATATGGTAATATTGCTCCACGAAGGCATTGCCAACATGTTGGGCACTGGGAGAAGGGGCAGGAGTCGCTTCCTGCATGACTATCTACAGAGAGTTTAAAATCTGTAATATTAGTAAAGAAACATATTGACGAAACTACTTAGATGTTAAAAGAAAAACATAATAACAACAAGAGAGCCAAAAGCAACATGCTTTAAAGTTATTCTTGGCCTAACAAATGCGCATGAAAGAAAAACAACCTTCGAAATTTTTACAGCGGAAAGTACATACCCATTTCAACCAATTAGAAAATTAATACATTAAATAAAACAACACAATAATGAATATGGATGCATAACAAGTGATACATTGTGAATATCATATCTGTAACAAGATAATCAGCAAAGTAGCAAAGTAAAAACTACAATGAGAAATTCTAATAACCCGATAAGCACACACGGGCACTTTAAGTTAAAGTTAAAAGCACAAAGGCTTTGTCTTTGAGCTCATATGTTAGAGTACTATGAGCTAAAACGGTTTCGGGAAGTCAATCATAAGTGTAATATCACAAACCACACATTAGAATCATAACCAACCAATAAAAAACTCAATAAATTGAAAAAATAAGACAAATAAAATCAAACTTTAAGCACCACAAAGTCTAGTAAGATTTGATAAAGAATACAGAAGCATAAGCAATTATACATTGTGGATATTCGTAACAAGAGAATCAGAAAACTAGCAACATAATAACTACAATACAAAACCCTAATAACCCGATACGCTCATAAGTCCAAGTATTACGAGCTAAAATGGTTTCAAGTAATGAGTACTCAATCATAAGTGTAATATCACAAACCTCACCACATTAGGAACCAATTCCTAGATACATGCTCAAATCATGGAAATTCGCAAACAATTAGAAGCAATTTCAAAAACCCAGAAGTATTTATTCATGTTATAGTAATCCCAATAAAACCCAAATGGAGCAGACCAAGTGAATTTGACCTAAGAAAAAAAAAGGTCAGCTGAAAAACTGAAGCAGCCAAGAACTTACAAAACAATATCTGATAAAAATTTTATGAGCCCTAATTTAGCAAAATATGAAAAGCACAGAAATCTATCAGCACCAACATCCAAAGCAATGAAGAGATTTGTTTGGGAAACATGATATTAACAGATCAATCACTATTGACAAATAAATAAAATTAAATGTGAAATTAACCAGCAGAGGCAGTAAACTGTAAACATAAAGAAAGTCGGATTCAAGAGAGGAATCTGGAGTACCTGCTTGGAAATGATCTGAGCTTTAGAGAGAGAAAGCTTTAGAGAGAGAGAGAGAGAGAGAGAGAGAGATCTGTGGGCTGAGAGGAAGCAAAGTGAAGTTGCAGAGAGAGAGAGAGAGCGAGAGAGAGAGAGAACAGTACTAGAGGATAGGAGGGCAAAAAAGAGAGATGAAAGAAGAGAAAGATGCTCGAGGCTGAAGCTTTTTATATATTTGGTCAGATCACAAGAGAAAGGGGGGGTTTTGGATCTTTTTAATTTGGGAAAAAAATGATGAGATGGGGTTTACTTTGTTTTTTGTTTTGGTCAACGTTTAACTTTTATAATTTAGGTAATAGAAATTTTGGGATAGTAGAATAATGTCCCAAATTTGTGGGAATACAAGTCCATGATTTGGGTAGGTATAAAGTACACTATTGAGCCCTTTCTATTTTCTTTTTGCTTGGTTTTGTATTTACAAAAATATGTAGGGGTTTAGTTCAGGGATAATTTACTAATGATATGGATAATTTATTAATCATATATTGGCACTATATAAAACATGAGAGAAATTTCGATAAACCAACTTTTTCACAAAAAAATGGCTCAAAGTTGTATTTAATTAGAGACTAGAGTTGCATAATACACGAATATAATGGTGCTCGCTCCTTTGTTAGAGTGGCACAACAACCCTACTAATTCCATTGTCATAATAACTAAATTATTTTTAATATTTATGCATGTTCTTGTGTATTTTATATAACAATTAGGGTTTTTATCACTCACGGCCCCTGAACTTTCACTCACTATATTGATTGATGCCTGAACTTTAAAACCGATCACAGAGAGCCCAGACTTAGGGTTTTTATCACCCATGGGCCCTGAACTTTTACTCACCAGATTGATTGATGCCCAAACTTTAAAATCGATCACAGAGATGCCCAGACTTATAAAACAGGACTTTGTGATACTTCCGTCTCAATTCCGTTATCTCTCCGTCAATTATAGCGCGTGTTACACGCTATAATTTAATGTCAATTTAATGTCAAGATCCCTATAACACGATATCGTGCAAGTAAGAGGTTTTCTGCCCTAAACTAACTAGCTAGATGTACCCAACATAAAGTTGTCATGTTCATTCATTTGGGAAAATTTGGGGGTTTTTTAAGTAACCCCTTCAATAGACCCAATAGAAAACTCACCTTTATTTTTTTTCAAAATTTAGAAAACTAACCTATTTTGGATAAGCTATTTCGGGGCCATTCTATTTTCCGTCTCAATTCCGATCACAGAAAACTAACCTATTTTCCATCTCAATTCCGTTATCTCTCCGTCAATTATAGCGCGTGTTACACATGTGCCCCCACAATGAGGGGTAAAATTGACTTTTCACCTTAATTTTGTTATGTTTCTTATGTTCTCATTTTTATTTTTTTGTCTTTTTATTCAATTTTATACCAGCATGCAAATCACATTGGCAATTTTGTTTCATTCAATATTTCAATTATTGATTCATCGAATTAATTTACTTGGGCGTAGCCTTTTATCAATTGAATGTTCTATACAGAAGCATATTAAGAGGTTGGGTCAACCAATTTGGACGGAAATAATAAGAAAAGGAGGGAAATTTCAACCAATTTGGGAGGGAAAATCGGAAAAGGGAATGAGGGAAAGGATCAGACCATGTAATAAAGGCCTTAAAGGTCATTTCATCAAACATATGGTGCGAAATGACATATTTACCCTCTTAATTGACGGAGAGATAACGAAATTGGGACGGAAGTATCACAAAGTCCTATTTTTATAAGTCTGGGCATCTCTGTGATCGATTTTAAAGTTCGGGCATCAATCAGTCTGGTGAGTAAAAGTTCAGGGCCTATGGGTGATAAAAACCCTAAGTCTGGGCATCTATGTGATCGGTTTTAAAGTTCGGGCATCAATCAGTCTGGTGAGTGAAAGTTCAGGGCCCGTGGGTGATAAAAACCCTAACAATTAAGTCAATGATAAAATAATCAAAACTAAGTCCGAAAGTTTGGTAGATACCGAAGCCTTCGATTAAAAAATATAATGGTGCTCACACTTTTTGTTACAGCCCGTCCCAGAAATTATAGTAGTTTATTTTTCGAAAGTGTTAAATGACCAAAATGCCTTTAGTTGGGCAATGGTTGGCTTCTGGTTGAATTTCGTGTCGTGACACATACGACCCTTTTCTTAGTTCTTTCTTGTTATACTCGTCGATACGAGCGCGTGGATGCAAACGGAACGAAAATTGGAATTCGAACAAAGTTTCTGCTGGACGTTAATTTTGAGGGTATTCTCGTAATTTTTACAAGAATTGTATTTTGTAGTTTGGGCTTTGGGCCCAGTGGGCCCCACTGCCATTTTCTTTTCCCGTGGTCTCCCTCACTCTCACTCTGAAAAACACTCTCCTTCTCTCCTGTTCATTATCTTTCCCCGAGCCAAACCATAAAACCTCAGTGGCTTCGCCACCTTTCCCTGGCAAACCAAGCCCCCAAACCACCACCATGAACCACCTCCAACTCACCAAATCGAGCCTGCAAAACCGTCAAAAGCCTCAAACCTCAACTGCACAAAACTCCGGCAAAGCCTCAATGCTTTCCCGACGAGCTTCCCGGCAATACTGACCACGATCGGCCTCGTGGTGACCATCAATCAACTCCTCGTGAGTCCTAGAATATTTTCCAAGTCATGCATGCTCGAATCTACCTCGGAATTGACGGTTCCCTAAAGTTCATTTTCGAGCCCTGACTTTCTTTCTATTTTCTGGCCATCTCCAGCCACCAATTAGACTTCTTTTAGGTAAATTCCTGTTCCTTATCTTCCTAGCTTCAATTTGACATATTACACGTGTTAAATGGTTGAGTTTTGACAAAGTTATGGACTTTTGAAGAATTCCAGCGAAAAACCCAGATTACGGCCGACAGAAGGAAGTTGTAGCGGCGACCGGAGAACTGACGTCAGCAAGCCCGGGCCTGACGTCTGCCAACTCGGTCTAGACGTCAGCAAACCCGGTCCAGATTCGGTTAGACCGGGAATATTCCAACGGTATATTCCTTTTCCTAACTGACGGCATTAATGAAATATTCTCTAACGCCTTTAGAATATTCTGTTAAACCTTGGAATATTCTGTTAAAGTTAACAGAGCATCGTTAAATTTAACGGTGCGTGACCGCGCATGGTGGCCTTCCACTGGCGCGTGAGACTGTACCGCGGCGCGTGCGGCTTTGCACGGTTGCCCCAGACGACGTATTT
The DNA here is from genome assembly GCA_018257905.1 of Gillenia trifoliata. Taxonomy (NCBI): domain Eukaryota; kingdom Viridiplantae; phylum Streptophyta; class Magnoliopsida; order Rosales; family Rosaceae; genus Gillenia; species Gillenia trifoliata. Next base: position 3,025,417 of record CM031085.1, on the reverse strand, counting down.
GGGTTTTCGGACACCGAAACTCTTAATTTGAGTTTCGTACTCCGTATTCTTCGTAGTTCTCGATTAGTTTATTAAATGTGGTTGTTTTACTTTAGGAGCGACAATCAGAGGAGTACGGAAAGCGAACAAGCAAGGGAATTACGACTACGGTCACTATGAATAGGCCTTTCTTTCTAAAATTATATCTTATATATGTTTGTGAAATGAGATTTACGTTTATGCTTTGAAACAATCTTAGACTTGATTTGTTACCTTACTTGGTTTTAGAAACTCAAATGTTTTAGAATATTATTGGTATTTCGAATACGGTATTGTGAATACCATTTTAGAAGGTTTTTACTACTAGCCTTACTTGAGAAACGATATACTTTATACTATACCCCATTTTAAGATACGAGACTTTACCCATGACATGTTTTATATACTCGCTCAATTAGGATTGCTACTTTGGATCCATCGTAGGTGCCAGCCTATTCTAGTTACCTTGGCATCTAGAACTCGTTGTGACGCGCTTAGCGCTAGCTTCACGTGTATATAGTACTCGAGCGTAGATTATTACACCCAGCCTGTTCATGGCAGAATATCTTTGCATGAGCTCGTGTGTTTGCATCACCTACTGAGCGTATCTGGTTGTTTATTTGTGATTTTATGATATACCTGCTTTCACTGATGCCATGAAGCCTTATGTTATTCTTGGATTTCACGTATTGATTTCCAAGTGTTGATTTCTGTTGAAAGATTTTATATTGGAGTTTATAGTTATTTACCCGTTTTGAAAAATAACTGACTTTCCACATTTACGTTGTTTTTCATACCTACTATGTAGTATGATTTTGAGAATTATTACGGATTTTTACAGTGAGGGGTCAGTACTTTCGAAAAGCAAGGTTTAAGAAAAATTATTGTTTTTGCCCACTCACACCTTTTTGTTTTGCGCCCCTCCACGTTTAGTAGGCTTGGAGCTTTTGACGTTGTGACGCGGTGGCATGTTTCCTTCTTATTGTAGGAAATCTTTTATTAGTATTCGTAGTTACTGTAGTACTTTCTACTCTGTACAATTAGTTACTCTGTTATTATTTCTTTTGGTTCACACACTCCTGCGCTCTCATCCTATATTATTTTATTTAAACTCCTTTCTTACTTAAATTACACTTATTCTTTTAAATGACTTTCGTCACCTTACGGGGTGCAGGCCAGCACCCCTCAATTTTTGGGTGTCCACCTGGACATCCAAATCGGGGTGTGTCACTTTTGCTAAAATGTCAAAACCACCCAACTAGTTCGATTGTCATACTCAATTTTTATTGGTATAACTTTTTTATATGTTCATGTGTATCTTATATATTAGGATTTTTGCCTATTAAATTTTAAGTCAATGATAAAATAATTAAGAACGAGGGCTAAAATTTTGGTATAAGAGCATTGCCACCAACAAAATATTGACATGGCTAAAACCCAAAACCAAGCTAATTTGGGTTTCCACCCGTTTTTGGGTTGCCAAGGGTGCCCAGCCATGGCTGGCCCCTTGTCAATTCTGAGTCCAAGCCCAAAACCTTGGCGCTGACGTCAGCGGCCAGAATTAATTTTTTTTGTGCCAGGTGCATGAGAAACACGCCCCAGCTTGGCGAGTGAGCCGACAAAAAATGGGGCTGTGGGGCCCGCTAATATGGAATTTTGAATTCCAACGGCTAGTTCAACGGTAATGCGCCACGTGGCGCAATCGCAGCTCTTCATTTCAAATTCTAACTTTAATCCAACGGTTCATATTATTTTCGCAATAATTTAAAAAAAAATTGTAAAAAATAAAAAAAATGCAAAAAAAAGAAAGAAAAATAAATTAAAATATTATGAATCCAACGGCTAGATTCTTAATTTTTTTCTATGAATAGTATGTTTTTTTTTCACTTCTCACACTAAAATTCTATACAATCTTTTATATTCCTATTTCCTACATTCTTATTTTATTTTCTACATTCCTAGTTTGTTTGTACTTACAAAAATGTCATCTCCCGTCGAAGGTGCAGTCGAAGCCGGAACCTCATGGTCAACCGTCGAAGCTGTTTTCTTGTGCGAGCGTTGGCTTGCCGTTACCCATGATCCAATTACGGGCAATGAGATGAGGTGTGCTAATATGTGGAAGAAAATTCATGAAGATTACACTAGTCGGTCTGGCAACAATCGTAAGGAAGGCGGGCTTACTAGTTGGATAAGGGTGACAATCACCCTAGTGCAAGTGCAAAATTCTTAGAACAAATTGCTTTGCAAGGAGAGAGAAATATTGAGAGACAAAGGCTAAGGGATGAGGCTGACCATGAGAGAGGTGCATTTTATAGAAGAGAAGTTGAGTATGCAAGGCGACTTGAAAATGAAAAGAGAGATCGAGAAATTATGTCAATGAAGGTAGACGAAAAAGCGTCCCGGAATACACAAAATTTTTGGAGGCATGAACGAAGGGAAGTGACAAGGAGAAGAAATCTTTTTGGTAATGCAGAACCTAACACCTCGAATCTTATTAAAGATGAACCTAGCACCACAAATCTTAATGAAGATGGACCAACAACCACGAATTGGTTTGAAAATTAAGTTGTATTAGTATGCTTGCCCTTTCAATTTCGGAAATAAATATTGTTGTATTATTGTATTTGGTTAAGTTTTAGGTTTTTAAGATGTACCACAAGGCTTGTCCTTTTATTTAAGGGAGCTTTAATGAAAAAGACTTTTTAAAACTTTTTTTTAATCAAAAGCACCTTAATAACTTTATTTAATAAAAATGGCTAGAATTTTAATTAAAAGGACAAAAGTTTAACCAAACAAGCCCAGATTCGCAAACCACCAAAGCATGTGGCCACGCGCGCCAGAAAATAAAAAATAAAATGGCACCTAGCGCTGGGATTTGAACTTGAGACCAAGTGAGCTATGCATCTAAACCTTTCACCACTAGTTTGCAAGCCAATTTGTTTTAATTGGTGGAATTATTTAATATTTATATTAGATTTGACACTTACTAAATAAAGTAACAATTTATTTTTTGTATTATTATATTTTTTTTCTTTCAAGATATAATAACATTATTTATACCAAAATTCAACAAAGTCATTTTATAGTTTAAATTAGAATATATTAATAATCTATCTCCTTCTCCTCTATGCTCTTTACCCGATTCTCTCTCTTCTCTCCCATTTCACCCTTCCCAACCCCGCTCTCTCTTTCTTAAGTTGATTTTCATGAAAAACACTTAATTGTTTGTTAATTTTTTTTAAAAAATAGGCCAATTTCCTAAATTATTTTTCTTGAAATAATGTCATTGTTTCTAGAAATAGTGTTACCGTTTCTCGAAATAGTGTCACCATTTTTTGAAATAGTGTCACCGTTTCTCGAAATAGTATCACCATTTCTAGAAATAGTGTCATCATTTCAAGAAACAGTGTCACCATTTCTAGAAATAGTGCTACCATTTCTAGAAATAGTGTCATTATATCTCGAAACAGTGTCACTGTTTCTATAAATAGTGTCACTATTACCATTTCTCGAAATAGTGTCATCATATCTAGATATAGTGTCATTGTTCTAGAAATAGTGTTAGCGTATCTCAAAATAGTGTCACTATATCTCGAAATTGTTATCAACAAATTTGTAATGAAAGTTACTTTATAAAATTTTATTCATTAAAAACACTTTTTTTTTAATTAAAAAAGAAATAGTACAATTTATTAAATTGTTTTTCTCGAAACAATATCATTGTTTTTTGAAACAGTGTCACTATTTCTAGAAAAAGTATCACAACTTTTAGAATATAGTGCCACCATTTCTCGAAATAGTGTCACCATTTCTAGAAATAGTGTTACTATTTCTAGAAATAGCGTCTCTGTTTTTCAAAATAATGTTACTGTTTTTAGAAATAGTGTTATCGTTTCTAGAAACGGTGATACTTAAAACCCTAAACACAAAAAAAAAAGCAATGCTTTTCTTGGATTTAGTTTGGTAGAATTACAATTGAATGCAATATATTATATATGAGCTGAGAAGAGAAAGGAGAGAGAAAGAGAGTTGATGAGAGTAGGGAGGAAAGATTAGAGAGAGGGTTGATAAGGGGATATGTGAAAGAGTAGAGAGAGATTGACCAAAAAAAACCAAAAAAAGGACAAAAAAACGTGTGAGACAGAGAAAGAGAGGGAGAGATGTGGGGTAGATGGGTGGTGGTTGGGAAGCGCTAGGGGTGAGAAATGAGGCAAAATTTTTTGGGTTTTTTAAAAAAAATTTATATTTAAACTTTTGTCATTTTCATTAAATTTAAATTCTTTTTATTAAATAAAATTATTAAGGTGTTTTTCGTTAAAATTCAAAGTTTTTATGTCATTTCTATTAGTTTTCCTTTTATTTTTAATGAATAAAATTTAATTTTAATTATTCTATTTATTTATTTTATATTAAACCTAATAAGAAACAATTTATATCATAAGTTCATTAATTATTAAATAATTGAACTATACATTAAAAATAAAAGAAATCTTTGCGAATAGTAACTACCATGTCGGTTACTACTTACAATGGGTGGAGAGTAAATAGTAACAATCATGGCAATTTACTATTCTCGTAAATAGTAACTGCCATAAACCAAATCTTTATCCCAAATCCACCCAAACAAGTGAAAATGCTCGAAAGATACCGGAGCCTTTTAAAATTTTCGAGAATTCTCGTAGTCAATTAAAATATTTTCAAAATTAATGACTAAATATGAACATGGAAATTATGATATTACGAAACGAATTTATTTCTCAAAAAACACGTGCACATCGCAAAACTTCATTTTCCACCAAAAAAAAAGTCAGTCTTCGTCTCTCCGTTCTCACCTGATCTGCATCTCAAAACTCACCAATGGCGAAACCGGTCTCCACCGCCGCGTCATCCCTCGCCCAAACCTTAAAGCGGTACCTCAAGAAACCTTGGGAGATAACCGGTCCGTGCGCCGACCCGGAGTACAAATTGGCCGTGCCCGGCGCCCTCGAGTACCGGCTCGAGTGCCCAGCCACGACCAAGGTCCAGGCCTGCGTGCCTACCTCCAACCCGGAAACTGTTTACGACATCAAGTACTTCGTCAGGGACCAGAGGCGCAACCGGCCCCCGATTAAACGGACCGTATTGAAGAAGGCCGATGTGGAGAAGCTGATGAAGGAGAAGACGACCTTCGACGTCTCGGAATTCCCGCCGGTTTACTTGACCGATTTCGTTGAAGAGGATGACAATGCTCAAGGTGGAGGCTACCAGAAATGAATTGGGTTCGTTTTCCTCCTCCAATTTTTCATTAATTTGATAATTGAAGGGTTTAATCAATTTAATTTAGGGTTCTTTTTTTGGGCATTGTGCAAATTAAGTGGAATTTTGTGTTTTGTGTTTAAATTTTTTGTGAAAATGTACTAATGGAGTGATATATATGCAAAAGTAGGAGTCTTTATTGTGTTTTGGAATAGAATTGTGCATGAAGTTGATACCTTTAGTTTGGTTAATAGCTTGACAGCAATGAAAAAGGGTTTTTATGTTTCAGGTTTTTCGCGTTGAAGGTTGTTGTATTGGTTTTGAGTTTGCTGAGCGTGTTTTTGTTCTGAGTTGCTCTGGAAGCTTATGTCTTCCGTGGCTTGATCAGTTAGGAATTGCTGCTTTCAGTGGCATTTTAGCTGTAACTTTGGATTAGTGCAATTTCAGTTTCTCTAATACTAAAGCAGGTTGTATTTAGCTTCACTGGACCTTTCCAGGTGCTCCATTGCTGTGGCTTTTATTGCCATGGGAGACTGAAAATCTCCAATCCAATGAGTCATAGTTGATACAAGTTTGATATAGTAAATGCACCACAAACACCATAGTTTACACCTTAAACCTTGAGGCATAGTCCATACCTGATTCGAGGATTGAAAATATAGGACTTTTGCTTGGTTTTGACACAGTTTACTGTTATATTTATCATCTATTTTGTGAAAGTTAATTGAAAGAACATAGATTCTTCACTTAGTACAAAAACCTTTTGTCCATTTCTGTGAGTCATTTGCCCCATGAATTTTGGATCATGTTGTCTGCATGACTTGCAAGGCGGGCCGAAGGCCTTAATGCTGATAACCTTGTAGGTAGAGAAAAAGCAACCATTAGAGCTCAAATTTAGCTTTTAAACTCTCCCATCGCTAGTCTAACATCAATTTGTTGTGGAACTTAATGCATATGCCCAACCTTTATATAGATATTAGACAAGTATTATGTGGTCCAATGATTCCAATCTCGTTGAAACTTCAATTTGTTTGTTGGAGATGCATCAGTCGAAGTCTGCCACAATCTATGCTTTGGCTGGAGTTTGACAGGTGTACTCTTCATATTTGACTGTGGTGAGTGATCACACTTGAAATTATATTTTGACCTGATGGAAAGATCCATGAGGATTTCTTTAGTTCCTTTTGGTAAGAACTCATGGAAACATCCATGGGGATAAACTAAAGGTAGGACTAGAGAAGAGAGAGGATATTTTAGCTTTTTTATTCCTGTTTGGAGGGGTGTGAGACAAAGAGAGTCTTTAATTGAAGAAATATTCGAAAACTAAACCTCAAAGCCTGGTTTTCACAGCTGGTATCTTCTGTTGAATGATTTGATATTGAAATCCATCTGTAGGAATCGCTTCACTTCATGAACGTCCATAAGTGGACCGATACCATCTCTTCTGGTGATGGTTCTCAATTTCCTTTTAGCTATTTGGCTGCATCCTGAATAGTGTGCCTAATTTGTTTTCATAAATGATTTGAAGATACATAGAGATAACGGCTTGGTTCCTGTCGTTGTGTTGCGTATTTTATATCCTTTGGTTTCTCAGGTTATGTATTTATATTTGGCGTTGCTTGCATATTGTTTTTATGTTTATATTGTATCAATGAGTCCTAGCTTGATTTGCTTCTTGCAGGCTTTATGGGATTCTGGAAAAATATCCGTGTTATTTTGTTCCTCTCGTCGAACTAAAGAGATGCTGTTGGCGTTAGCATGGATGCTTGTCTAGTCTGCTCATTTAATGAAATGCCGTGTTTGACATGAATAAAGGGTATTTTTTTTCTCCTTTTGTTTGTCCAAGAATGTATTTGTATAAAACCCAAATGCAACCGCAGTTGGGTGATGGATGATAGTATCGCTCGTTCCTTTAACTTGTGAGATTTCTACTTGCGATGATCTTGCGAATTTTGTCTGTCATTGTGATTGTCTTTCCCCAACTGCAACCATACGAAGACCTAGGTTTGGGATTTATAAAGAATATTAGCAAACTTCCCAAAGTCGAATGCTATCCTAATGAGAGTTTCATTTGGAGACTAAATGCAATAAGGCTCGTATTAGGAGTTAAATGCCTACGGGGATCTCGCTTCTCATCTCTCTTTCCTTTAGTCTTTAGTTGTTTCTAACTTGTTTTGTATGCTATTGCTGCCGACGTTTAAGAGATGACACTGCAATTGACATCAAAGGCAATTGAGTTTTCCAGCAATTTGGCAGAAACGGGATTTTCTAGTTAAGCAAGTTTTGACGACGGCGAGCTAGATCAAGGAGAGCAACTTACATGGAATGGGTTCACTGCTATGTGGCGTCCTGATCCAATAATATATTGCCATGTGGAGGAAAACTTGAACATGGCAATACATTCTTGGACAAGGGACACCATATGGTGGTGAATCTGTTATATGTAAGTCATTTTCGGAATCAAGGAGATGAGCTTTATAGCACCCATTGTTGTTGCCCCCTAGGCCTTGTAGAAATCTTAATATGCATTGTTGTTTGTGATTATTCCACAATAGCTCTAGATATTGACGACATATTAAATCATATATCGATGACATAACTAACACATGATCATTTTTGTAACAAAATGTCAAAAAATTATCATTCTTACTTATTGCCCTTTTTCTAGCATATAGTATACACGGGATCCGTGGTTGATCAATTCTTGGTCATTGAACTCCTGACTACACATCCAGTAATTCCATTGCTCGGGCATCTAGCATTCTATTGCCCGGTAACAAAAAAACGAAAATTCAAATTTGAGTATTATTAATTTTAAATTAAATTAATAGCCATAACTAAAACTAATAAAATGGCATGCATCGGAGCATAATAAAATATTCGCACAACAAATGGGTACTGTTGTGATTGTTTAATTTCAACCATTTCAGGTCTCCTTGATTACTAGCTAAAGGTTTAGCCTAATGCGGATCTTAATTGAAGACTAAAGTTCATTATCATTGATTAAATTTAACAGTTCTACGTGACTGCCAAATTTGGGCGACCTTTTGGTAATTAGTAGATTAAATCTCCACGGGCCACCCTAGCTAGCTACTTAGTGGTTAATCCTAGTTTCTACTTTCTAACTTCTAAGGAGCACCATATATAATAGTTAATTAATAGCCATGCAATAAACGCCCTATCACTGTCCTTATGGCAGCATAAATTATGTACTAGGAGTAATCAACAATTTTAATTAGCAAGTTAAAAAGTTAGGTACTTTCTGATACAATCTTTTACTTTTGGTCTGCAAATAAGTTTTTTACTGAGCCAAATTTCGAGCTGTTACAACTCTATCAAGTTTTGATGCTTGCCTAGATTTCATATTAACCCACTTTTGGCAGGCTAGTTAAATCTTGTAATTTTTTTTTGTATGCAAACTCAGACCTCAAATGCCACTGAGTTACAAGTCTCTTGCATAAAATCTCGTAATTAGCTAAAAATCTTAATAAATTTTGGATTAATTCAATAAATATGTTAAATCCCTAATAATCTTAGTCACTACTCATTATGCTCGTCACCACCAATCTTTCCCGCCACCATCTCTCATATCTAATTTACATAGAAGACTATTATTTGCATGATTAATTCATTATTATTTCCTATTATTTTCTGTCATGCATTTTCTAGTTTCATGCATCTTGTATAATAATCTGAATTAACAATAATGATCTGAATTGCAACCAAATTACAACCACATTACACCGAACCATTCAACATTTTTAGAATTAACAATATATGTACATGCATGCTCTGTTCTAATTGACCTTGTTTGTTACTTCACTTTCACCTTCAGGGATGTTTCATGTTGGGCAGACAGTGATGGTAAGTCTGTTGGAAAAGCATTAGGCATGAGTAAGAGAAAAAGAAAAGCTCCGTACAAAGTCTATGAAGTATGAATCAAGCAACAAGAAGAATAGTATACAATGATCACTGTTTATATAGTAGTCACTTACTGCAAAAGGTCTAAGGCTGTACTTTTAACTTCACTTAGAGAGATCCAGTTCTTTTTTGGTCTGAGATGACAGAAGGGAGGAGATAAAATCACGGCATCGATGCGCACCCTCAAGAACTTGTGCCTCTAATCTCTTTTTAATGATCAAGTTTTTATATTTTTTATTAGGGTAAGATAAAATTTAACATAGGACATCGGTGTTGGATATATAAATACTTTCTAAGGAAGTGCATCCACCTATTATTGTTTAAAGCGAATGAAATAGCACTATTGCATTGAATATAAATGAATAAGGACGTGGTTGCTTAAGTTAAGTGGTATTCTACTTTTAACAGTAATAATGGTAGATTAAATCATTTTTCTACTTTTTAATCACTTGTACTACAAGATTCTCGTCGCCTTTAAGTGATCATGTTTAAGTTGATATCTAGTAAATACCTAGAAAATTACCCTTAATCATTAATTCTCACATGAACTATCAATATCCAAATATAATGCGAAACTATTTTAGTGTCATAAGAGATTAGTGTGTATTTCGCTTCTTCCCTCCCACACATCTATATTATGATGCTTGAGCTAAGAATAGATTACCCTTAATCCTTAGTTTTCCACCACTTTCTCTCACCATTTGGGCTAACGCGTGAAGTTGTTTACAAAATTATTTGATATAGATGGAGCATGGAATTTTACCAATTATAATATGTATGTAATATGTTCATTACATATTATAACCACGTACCTAGGAGAAGCGTAAATTGGACACCAAATTAAAAGTTTGTCGATTAGAATGACGTTCATTAATTTTTGTTTCCTCTTCTCTTAATTAGAAGCCAATAATATCATGAATCTGCTAGTTAAAATCTTACACGAATTAAGCGAACCTATTTTCATCAGTACGGTAATTAGGGTTGTGGATTTTTGAATTGTTTTCTTGATAAATTCTATTATTATGCACCTAAGTGCTCAATTATAAACTAATGCAGAAGGAGCATTACGAGAGAGAGATCGGGTCGAGGACGGGGAGAGTTCACAGGAGGAAATGCAGTTTACTTTCTGTTGCAGGCTGAGAGATTGCAGGTTTGTATTATTCACAGAGACATGCAGAGACAGAGAGAAAAAGAGAGAGCACGCATTTATTTTTGTTTTGGGGCCATCCGTTCGCTAGCTACCGGCTTTTTTTCTCCCTAGGGTTTGGCCCTGTCACTTTCTGGCGTCAGAACGAAAGCACCAAGAAAAAGAAGAAGAAAGAGAAGACAAAAGATGCTTGCGAATTAGATCAAATATATCCCTTATATTTCACACTATATTTTTAGGATAATATTGGAAAGGAGGACAACGAGAGGAAAGTCCTATTTCCTCATTAACACACTGTATTACGGTTGGAATTGTTCATTCTCTTTGTCATAATTTAAAAAAATTCATTTAATTTAGAGACCATTTAATCATTTATATGTGTAAAAAAACGGTTATAGTAAGAAGTGATGAACCATCAATTTTTTTTTAATTCATATTAATGACAAAACAGTCTCCAAATCAAGTAAATTTTTTTAGAAATGATCTTTAGATGACAATAGAGAGAATAAACATTACCAACTATGACGTTTGAGCGATAAAATGATGACACGTTAGTGAGAAAGCATTATTATTTTCTTTATTCATATATATGTATATGTTATTGATTCTTTCATATCCTACTTGGTCTCTATCCACATCTCCCCTCCCAGTACACATACATGTAATATATATATGAACCTCACTCTCCCTCTCTCCCTCTCTCTCACACACATGCTCATGTTGTCATGATGATATGATATATAACTGAGATCATGTTGGTGATGGTGACACATATTTTTCCCTTGTATGATTAAGCATCAATCATAACAGTTAATTTAATTAAAGCATGTTAATTATGTTGCATAATATTATATATGAAGTGATAAAAAAAATCCAATCATTTGCGTGTGTTACATCATGTATGTTCAAGTAAATTACTAGTTTGCGTTATGTTCTTCAATAATACTATATCGACTTTTCTTTATAAAAAAAATGATATAATTAATAATTTGTTTCATCTTTTTGTATCGAAATAATTCGCTATATCATAATATTCGTTTTAATTGTCATTTTCATTTGAGTGATGACCATTACTAAAATTGAAAGGCCATTAAGATACAGTCTATTCCCTACATATCATGTATCTATTACGATTGAATATGAAATATATATATACACACACACATATAACTACCTTTATATTTAATTATTTTGATGTAAGGAACTTGTAGCTAGTTCAAATAGTTAATAAGTTAATAATATTTACTTCTATACTTAAAGTCTTGTTTTGATTCCCCTATTTTCGGATATCGTTTGTATAAAAAATCATTATTCTAATCAGTGGGAAATTCTCATTACTTCTTCTTTAATAGATTAAGGTTCTACGTTCCATTGTTACCAAAACGAGGAGAAGCATTTGGATTCTCATCAAGTATCCATGACTTTGTCCATTCCTTTTTGCTGCTTCTGCTCAGATGATCAGATCTGCAGCTGTATATATATATATATATATATATATATATATATATATATATATATGCAGGCCGGGGTCCTCTATCTTTAAATTGGGAGAAACAAACACTTCAAACTCAAAGTGTGGAAATAAATTTTACCCAAATAGTGATGAGGAAATTTGTGGGTTCCTGAACAAAGTAAAACTGCTGTCTGGGTTGGAGGAGCAATGTCTATATTATATTTAATTTATTTTGATGAAAAATCTGTAAGGCATCAAGAGAAAACTGCCTTCTCGTGAAGGCCACCACTTTTTTTTTTTCCCTGCTAGTTAGGGCAGATATATTCAGATAACTTCTTTGGTCTCTGTGTATGATGAACTCTTAATTAAATTCTTTAGCTTTTGATTTAAGGCATCCATTTTTTTCAATACAATAACTTAAAACTGTTCAACTACAAACCCGAAAACTAGTTTGTTTTTTTTTTGGTCAAAAACCCGAAAATTAGTTAAATCCCTACATAACTGCTGCCCCATGAGAATTGGGTTGATGCCAACAATATAAAGATCAAATTGTTAAAATATGGAATAATGATCAAATTGTTACGCTTATTACTATACAGAAGTAAAATTAATTGTCTTGGCCAAATGTCAGTGTGTCGGCCGATTTATTTCTTGTCATGAATGTCTGTAAAAATAAAAAGTAGGACTTCAGCTTTTGAACTGCAACTACTACAGCAGTCTATCTATATTAACGTACGTTCTCAATTATTTTGTTGAAAGATTACTATTCTTGATTATTGAGGTGCCTTATATGAAGAACTCTCTCTCTACCTATCAAACTACTTGAAAGAAAGATGCAAAGAGTAAACACATATGTATATATAGTCTATCATTCTACTAACAAAAACTAGTGCAACTAGGGATATATTGTGAAAATCTCACTGCATTCTGTACATATGTAGTGGTCCTTCTCTCTCTCTCTCTCTATGCTTTCAGTGGATGCCTTAAAGAACCTGCTTTGGTCCCTCCTCTACTCTTCTCTAAAAGGTCTAACCCTTCTATCCATCCTCTCTAAATTATACATACATACATACATACATACATACATACATACATATACATATACATATATACTGCTGCTGATATATTCATCTGGTATACATCCGCTAGCTAGCTACTTCAGTGGCTTCTTGCATATGAAGTATATATAACGGCAAACCCTAGTCTCTTTAGTACATCGGCTAGTAGTTACTCGATCTGACTTACTATTTATAAAGATGCATGCCCTTCCTCATCTAAAATTTTGATCCACACAACATGAAGAAGAAACTAAAACATGTTGTTGCTAAATAATGAATAATGGGTAATTACAAATATAGTTTTTTGGTGTAGAAAAAGTTAACAAAGTTAGCAATTTTGGTTTATTATTATGTTAGGGTATTTTGGTATTTTACATACTAGGGTTTCTAGTAAAATAAGTATTACGATTGCTTTATGTTTGTTGCTAGGGTTTAAGATTTGCTTTCTTGTTTGTTTCAGGATTAGTTTTTATAAATACACATCTTTTAATTTTGTAGGAATTAAGTATGACAAGATATAGTCTTTTCGGACTATTCAGTCATTTTGGATTATATAGTCATTTTGACAATTTTGTATTCTTCATTTTTGTTTTTATTTATGAAATAAGATTCAGAGTTTACAATTTGCTTTTCTTCTTTTCCTGTCCTTTGATTTGTTAACATTGTAACTATCTGTTTTATATACCTATACACTGTATAGCTTTACACAAATCACATATATATTGTAATTGATCAATAATTTTTTTTTTTTTTTGGGTTTCAATTATTTTGTAGAAGGCGGTGCTCCATGATTTTTATATGAATACTGCATTACAAATTTACATGTAGGGAAAAAGACCGAAGAAACATTCTCTCCAATATTAATTAGGGTTATATATATTTTTTTTGTGCTTTCTTGATTAAACAGGTAGCTAGGCATGCCTTCTTCAATTCATGCTATGTGGAATACACCAATAAAGCTATTTGTAGTTGCCGATAAAGTGTGAGAGGATGGTCCCCCTTCAAAATAATCCAATATCTATACCTAGAGAACCTATTGCATAATTATATACGGTAAACTACGACCAAACTTATTCATTAATTAAGCAGTGATTGTTCAGTCTGTGGTATGAACAAATTGATGAAAATTTTACCGTGGCTTGATAGATTGACTAAAAATTGTAGGTATCGAGCACATAAGCCACGTAATGTATAATTTTACCCGTTATAATAAGAAGAGATGACGAAGTTGATATGTTTTACTTCTAGGGCATATTAATAAAAAGATAAATTCATGTAGTATAATTTGAGTAGAATGATAACGTCACATTTTTTATGTTCCAAATACACAAGATTACTCTAAATTGACGTGTCAACTTACTCGGACGGCACATGGCCATAAATGTGCCATACCTTTTCCTTTTTCATTCCCATGCAATATGGTGTGGTAAATTCTAGTTAGCATCTTTTCTTTACCAAATTGTGGACTATTATTTTTAAAGTTTATATTCTCTCTCTCTCTATCTCTGCCGCTAAGAGCCACTAAGATGTTGAATTTGACAGGCAAATGAGGTACACAGTTCAGTGAGAAATTCAAGAGAGCATCATATATACTTTAGCAAGAGGTTCAACAAATTGCACTGTTGCATCCTCTTCCTCTCTCCTACGTCTTCTGCTTCTTGCTATTAAGTTTTGGACATCCAAGAACTAAATCTGACCTCAGCTTCTACAATTTTCAGTCTGATGTGAGTACAGTTCATCTTATTATCCTAATTATATCTTCAAATTGGATTGGTAAGAGATAAAGGTAATTTAGGGTTTCCGGCAGTTTGAAATTGTATGATTTTTGTTAACAAATCAAAGGAAGAGAATAGAAGAAAAAACCTTATTTCAAACTCTTATATTCTACTAGCTTTTCCTCATCATGTTAACTCTCTTGAATGTAGTTCCAAAATTGTTCAATTTTAAACAATTTAGATTTCAGTTCTTTAACTTCTTTCAAGATTAAAATGGTTCAACTCATTACTCACATATATCTACTCAACTTCTCAGCACAATTTTCAGATTTGCATACGGAGGATCTCCTTAATAATTAGAGCATGTATATATAGATGCAAATAAATACTACTATCGGAATCTTTGATGATAAAATGTTTTCTTTCTCATCTATCGATCGCAAACTGATCAGAGATCAATTTAATTAGTTCATGAAGCAATTTTCCATAAGATATAAACTCATATGGATTCCAAAAGAAATTAAGAATAATCTTACGAAAATGGAAGAAGACTCATATAGTACGTAACAGTTTATTTTTCCTCTTAATTTTTATTCTTCTTTTTTTTTTTCTTTCAGGAATTTGAATCTTCGGAGTTGAACGATCGGAGAATTTCTTTCCATATCCACAAAAAAGGAGCAATTGAAAGAATGGCGAGATTACTATAATCAGGAATATTACAATGATAACAAATTCAAGGGACAAGGGTTTCCAAGCAAAGCAAGAGGGCCACAACAACAACAATAACAATGATGGGAACAACAATAGTAGTTTTAATAAGGCATCATCATCAAGTACTACTACTTCAAGGCAATGGTCTGGATTTAGAAATCCGAGGATCGTACGTGTTTCACGTACTTTCGGTGGGAAAGATAGGCACAGCAAGGTTTCCACAGTGAGGGGATTGAGGGACAGGAGAATTAGGCTTTCAGTACCAACGGCCATTCAATTATATGATCTTCAAGATAGGCTTGGTCTTACCCAACCTAGCAAGGTAATAGACTGGCTACTTGATGTTACGGAACAAGATATCGATAAGCTCCCTCCACTTCAAGTTCCTCATGGATTTGGTCATCAATTTCATCAGCCAATGCTAAATCCTCATCAAGCTAATAATTCTCTTGCTGCTCCTTTCTTTGATGTAAATTCTACATTTATGGAGGCAGACCAAGTTGATCAAGAAGTTCGTGATCAAGCGAAAGGCAAGTCGATCAAGACAAATGACGAACAAGATGATCAAAATCGTCATGATCACAAAGGAGTTGGTAGTGGACAACTCTTAGCTCAAAAGCTATTTCCCATAGGCAATCATCCTTCTTCCATACCTGGCTTGCTAAACAATGCAATGGCATACAACTACTATCACAACTATTCGGAGCCTTCAACACTATCTCTAGCGCAGTTTGGCAGCCATGGATTTCCACAAGTACAACAAATAGATCAGCATCAGAGTCATATGATGAGTACTAATGCCTTATCATTTTCAACTCCAATGCCATCTGGTTCTCAATTATTCTTCTGTCCACCTACAGCAACACCGACACTTTTCGGTTCATATCCTCCATATATGACCAATCCAATAGTGGAGGGTACTAGTACTGCTACTGATCAGCCTAGACAAGCCAACCATTTCCAATTTTTGAGCTCATCAAGTAATTCACAAAATTTCCTAGCTAACAATGCTCCCATGCCTTCTCTTCATTCAGTTAGCTCATCCTTGAAATCCTTTCCATCATTGGTTGATCCCAAGCAGCAGCTCCATTTGAATTCACAAAATAACAATGGAATCCAACCAAACAAGGACGTTCCATAACTTATTAGCCTCATTGCAAGTAAGTTCGTATACCTTAGTTGTTGATGTCAAAATATTGGAACATCATCCCTATATATCATGCATCGGTTTGCACGAGATGGATACTGATGAACCGTGACCTGTATGGATGTGTTGGCTCGAGGAGCTACAATTGATTATTGCGGCACAAGCTATAGCTACAAGAAAAAGTTTATCTCCGACCTGGTTGTATTTCCTGCACTACTTTCATCCGTCTCTCTCTGCAAAGAGCGACAAGAATTAATAGTGAAAACTTTGTAAGTATGACAATGTTATATATATGTAGACATTTGCATACTAGCTAGTACTCATTAGAGTGCTTATAATCTTATATAAATACTATACTTTATCCTGATACACATTATCCATCGATATATACATGTGTGAGGTCAGATATCCACAATATATATTGCATTATATATATGTGTGTGTGTGATATATCCAATGAGATTATTATTTATCGTCATGAGCGATGAAAATGAAAAAAATGAGATAGAACATGCACTTTTCAACTTAATGGTATATATATTGGTAGAATTAGGTCTGGCTAATACTTTTATTATTTTTGTTGATGAAAGACCTGGATTTTATACATTAGATCATCAACAAATAATAACTATAGTAGTGTAATTACAGTGGTTGTGGTAAAGTTATATATTGTTGATTTTATAAGGTTTCTTCTTTGCCAGTCTTTGACATGCGTGTGTTTGGTCCGAGAATGACATGAAAGAATAGAAAGAAGTGAACATAAATAAAAAAGTTGGCCAAGAGTGGAATGGTTTATATATGTGTGTGTGTGTGTGTATGTAGTATCGTGTACTAATGCTCATACTACGTACTATACATATAATCCACTTTCAGAGGATATACTTGTTACTAAAGAACTTGATAACTTGGGAAGAAAAGTGATAGAAAAAGCCGATTTCACACATAATATGGTGGATTTCTAAGCAACATACGAGTAATAAATTAATTATATAAATCTCCATGTAATGCCAAAAGTGTCAAATTATTAGTTGATAATATATATCTTTACTGCATGTTGTTTTTAAACTACATCTTATCTTCATGACTATATATGAACTTTCAAATTATTAGTTGATAATCTATGATTTAGCTACTAGCAAGTAGCTGCGGGATTCATATGTGGTCATTATCAACAGTGTTAGGATTCATATATCAATTATATATATATATATATATATATATATATGTTATAGACTCGAGAGAGAAAACATGTTAGGCTTGATCTGCATAGGTAAATCTGTCACGGTGATGTGTTTTTATAGACTCGAGTATGAACTATGATATGTACATCTCTTCAAGAGCCAATTAATACGAAAGACCATGTTTTATAAGAGTAAAGGTTCTACCTTTATTAGAGAGGTGGTACCACAGTAACACAGCTTGAGTTCGAAAGGATGAACAATTAGCTTGTACGTACTCTAGCTATATACCAACTGCCCTACCCCTACGTACGTACATCACATGCTCGTTAAGATCATGTGGGATGGGTGTGTGCTTGTAATTTTTTAACTTCTTTCTTTTAATATCTTCTTCCTGTTTCCCCAGCTGGTTTTGGGGTCCAGAAATTAACTTATATATAAAGGGGAATCATATTTGCTTGCTGTTTGTGGTTAATTATATACAAGAAATCTAGGAGATGCTGTGGTGTTTGTATATGTGGGTGCGATGTGCAATAATATATAATCAACAGCACGTAGTCCTGGAGCCAAAACTGTGATCACTTCCTAAGATCTTCTGCTAAAACTATAAGCTAAACCCTCATGAATCATGATGACCAACGCACGTCCAATAATATTGAAGGATTTTGGTTATGTGTTTTAACTTTTTCACATGACATTACGTGATTGACACAGAAGCATTCCCATTGCATGAATTTCGAGCTCTTCTTACTTATAGAACTCTCTCTCTCTCTCTCTCTCATGTATTCTGAAATGCATGCCAAACTACTTCTTTAGACTTTAACCATATGCATGTGCATGGGTCCTAATCTCGTTGTTTATTAGCTATATACATGTCTAAAGTAAAGAGCTAGCAAACTACATTAGCAACTTAATTAACTGCACGAGTAAATATAATGCATTTCCTATACCGTACCAGATTAATGGGTTTTTTTTCTTTTCTTCTTTTCAAATTTCATGAATTAATAGTCTTAATTTTGGCACACGAGAGCCGAACTAGCAAGGATAGCCCACAAGTTTAATTGTTTGCCTTCATCTCTGCACCCTCTTTTTGAAGCAATAACGATTATAATAATAAGCATGGAAGACTCCGCACAAATGAAAAAGGAAAAACAAGAAAAGCACTGGTTAATTATTTTTTTAATTAATTTCGGAAATAAATCTGCAATTCTTCAGAGAATGAAAAGGAAAGAACATGAGTCCACAGGCAGAGAGGACTGAATTAGAAGGCAGACTCTGTGTCTCTCAGGCTCAGCAGCTGCAGCTAGCTAGTAGTATCATTATGTCACAAGATCCAAGAAGCATTAAAGGACATCCAACCCCAGTTCCCTGCCTTCTATATTATGTAGGTGCCATCATGCAAAAAGGCTTTCCCAGTACCAGTTGTGGTCCTCTACGCTCAGTTTGTAGCAAGCAAGAGTAAAAATTCTACTACGCTCCCGTGTATGACATGCACCATATGAATAAAGTGTTGAATGTGTTGCTAAAGATCCAGCAGTCAAGGTTCAACGGATTTGTATAGCATAGGGTTTAGGGTTACAAATACAAGATAAAAAGGGATAGTTAGTAATCTCGTTAGTCTATCCTACTAAAATAGTTCGTATACTGTACCAAATGAGGCGTATATGTAGCTAGCATGCATGCACATGAATACATGCGCGATAAGAAACTTTTCTTCTTTTCTAATTATTATTTTGTATTTATTTTTATTGTTGGAAATACATAAGGAGATGAATGGAATGTGTGTACAGGCATGCTGATGGGTACTACTACTAAGATAAATGGAATTTTTTGTGGTCCTCAACGATCTACATGCTGCCCTAGGTCAAGGACCACATTTGATCCATGGTCTCTTACTCAAATTGGTTTTTAACTTTCCCTTTTCAATTTGGGTCTTTGAATGGCTAAGATTCACAACCAATTAAGTGATGTCAATCCCTACCACATAAATAGCAAATTATTCACTTTTCCTTTGTGTAATTATCATTTTTTGGTCATATTTGAAAAAAATAAAACTCTGGAATTATTTATTTTTAATCAATTATTCTTATTCTTGTGTTCGACAATTGAATAATGAGGAATGTCCAATTCACTCACAAAGAAACGAGCTCCTCTACACTTCTGACTCAAAATTTCTTCCTTACTCCACCCTTCCCTTACCATTTTCTTCTTTCTATATTTGATAGCCAATAAGGCAATAAGTTCAGAAAAAAAATGTAATAAAAATTTCAGTTAGGACCTAACTTATGTACAAGTTTACTGCTAAACATTCTGGGTTGGGTAAATTGTGGGCTAACCTTCCTCAAAAGTCCAGCCCATGTCATAAAAAATATATAAATTGTTAAAAGGAAGAAAGCCCCCGGCGAGGATCGAACTCGCGACCTTTCGCTTACGAAGCGAACGCACTACCACTATGCTACGGAGGCTGCTTGTAAACAATGTACTTCCAAACTAATTTAACAGACAATCATTGATTCGCAATATGAGACTATATTTTTTTCTTCCAAACTACGTAGTCAAATCATTAGTTGACCATCACATTATATGGAGCTCCATTAACAAAATCCATTTTTCGGATTTAATGACTAATCTAATGTGCAAATAGTTGTATTGAATTATCGCTTGCATCAAGAACAAAAAAAGGGCAAATCGTTGGGAAATTGTTCATTAGAGTGTGCTAGGTTAGATGGAACATGGAAGCTATGCAATGTTTTGTTGTTAATCCTTTGAATCCAATACCAACGGCTAATAGAACAACGTTCTCTTTCAAACCTTTCAACCAAGCGGTACAACCCCACATAGCGGTTTTAGATAAAACTTGAGCGGTCTCTTGAAAACTCAGTTTCGGATAAGAACATATGGGATCCTCTAGAATGCTTATAAGCATTCGATGCTTACACGAATCTAACCATGAATAGTTAGATTCATTTAATGGTTAATGATTAGATTCGTGTAAGCATTCTAGCCTATCCCGAAAAGATGATACGATCAACACAACACACAGCATTATTGAAACAGTGAGGGAAGTGGAAAGTGGAGAGGGAAGAAAAAGGATCTTATATATT
The DNA here is from genome assembly GCA_018257905.1 of Gillenia trifoliata. NCBI lineage: Eukaryota > Viridiplantae > Streptophyta > Magnoliopsida > Rosales > Rosaceae > Gillenia > Gillenia trifoliata. The sequence goes on along the minus strand of CM031085.1, from coordinate 3,004,730 downwards.
GATTTCTTATATAAGTTTTATATTTGAAGGACTTATACAAGTTAACTTCTTTACAAATCCAGCATTAAGAACTGCAGATCTTACACACAATTTATTATGCTGCTTGTCACAAAAAAATTTAAATTTAAATCACGATAGAAAACGGAAAGGAGAAGACGAATTAGATGACTCTACTTAGCAAACAGCTGCCTACGCCGCCTAGCTGGCTTTGCTCGCGAGCTAGCTGCTGCCTCACCAATAACGATTTCGTTAACCAGATCCTTAAAGATCAACCGTTCAACATCTAACACTACACCGGACATGTCACCGTGGAAAATTGTCCAGCTTTCTGACCGGTGCATCACATCCTCCCACAAGATGTTTTTCAAACCATCATCCTCGTCCTCTAAGCTGCACTCCGGTTTCTTGGCTTGCAATTGTTCTATCTCACAAGACAGTTCCTTCAGAAGCTTTTGAGCATTGAGGGTCTTCTTTGCGAGCTTGTCAGGCTTCAACCATGGCGCAGGAGGGATACCGGCTAAATCCAACTTGTCAACAAGAATCTCATTGACAGCGTCAAATATGAGTTTTCGATGAAATTTCTCTTTCTCTTGTTTCGCAAGGGTTACCTTTTCAGGGATGCATTCTTCTTTTGCAAGCAAACTGCTTGCCTTGGTTTGCTCCAAAACATAGAATAACTCAGGGTTGATGGGATGGCCTGAGGGATGGAGCTGAAATGTTGTCAAGCTGGAGCTGAGGTCTCTGAGTAGGAGACCTGACGCTAACAATATCTCAGAAATGTATCTGTGGTCTGGATTAGTATTTTCACAGAGCAATGCAATATAGTCTGTTCGAGCTTCATCATGATTAGAGTTCAAACGTCTAAGCTTCTGAACTAAGTTTTCAATGTTCTTCAATTTCTTGCGATTGATCTCCGAGGTAAGACCAGATCCCATGCTGTCAGGCTTATCTGCAGGGTTCCATTGATCTTCACCTTCGCTGTGGTTAGAATCTTCAGCACCATCGCCTGTACTCCAAATAAGTATTGAAGTCAGATTTCTTGGATGAGAAAAAATAATCTCTTCCTGGAATGCAACTTTGTTCACCACATAAATCATGGTACACCATTACGTGGCAACATATTACATGATCATTAAGTATGATTAACGTGTATGATTTTGAAAAAGAATGTATTCTCTTCTATTTTAGATTAAAATTTAAACTGTACCTTGGAGGGCAGTCGGCATCTGCTTTACCGGAGATGGTGCATCATCTCTATATGCCGAGACATCAAGAACAGACACAGGACTAGGATGTTCTGGACCAACTGTAGCAAGTTCAGCAACAGATTCATATTCTTCCAACCTTGGACTTGATTTCTGAAAAGTTACAAAAACAATATACATATATAAACTAAATTTTCGAAAGTGAATGAGTGGAAACGGAAGAATAAAACTAGTAAAACACCTACTTGCTGCATTGAACCAGAAGCCAAATACTCGGCAGCTCTCAAAGATGGACTCTGGCTGCCATTTATCTCAGTAGCTTGTACGATACTAGCGACTTCCATATCGAGGTCATCTCCTTGGAAACTCAAACTTCTAGATTCATTACTTATCTCACTCAACTGGTCATCACTTTGCTGCAAGTTGGAAGATTTTGGTCTGTGTTTTCCGCATGGCGAACCTGACTCTGTCGATTGCCTGCTGGACTGCTTTCTGGATTTTCGTGAGTCGGATGGAGGGGTAGGTGGACGAGATGACTTTGCCAACTCAAGTTTCTTCTGTTGTAGTCTGGGACTCACAGATCCTGAGCTCTTTACTGAACTTGCTCCAGCGGTTCCCTTTGGCAGAGATTGTGTTGATCTTATATTCCTGCCACTTGCTTTTTTGTCAGTGGTACCAACAGCAGATTCCTTCCGACTGCTTTTAGGAGACTGATCTTTAACTGTCCGGCTGCTAGTTGAACCTGTCTTATTATCTGTACTTCTCCCTCTCTGAAGAGTATGGGCATCAGAAAGGCCATCTACTGAAATTAATGATGAAGTGGGAATACCAGATTTTTCAACAAGTTTTGCAGGTTTCATGATCACAATCGGGGACTCAAAAGACCTAGAGGAAGCAGCGCCTCTAGTTCCGGAAGCAACAACATAGTTGCTTGTGTTTCGTTGGTTTGCTGATCTCGAATTCAGATTGGAACTTGTACATTTGGATTCACTGTCCTTTTGAGTTCCAAAGTTTGAAGCTTGTTCTTCTTTTTTGGTCTCTAAAAGCCCTTTTGCTTGCATTGCTTCGAGTATCTGTTTAAGAGCTCTGAGGTCCTTCCCAGATTGTTTAAATTCCAGATCTTTCAACCTCTTCTCAATCTCACTATAAACAGAAGGGAAGGAGTCCGGAGTCCTTGCTTGAACTTTTACAGGTTTGGAAGATGGTTTCTGAGAACCACGACTCCCATCTTGCATTTTCCAGGGTGCTGGTTCAATTGGAAACCTTGAACTTGAAATAGGTCTCATAACCAAATCTGGATTTTTCCACCGCGGTGATGATGGTTCTTTCAGAGAATTTCTTGTGGCGTTAGAAATTCTCATAGGCATAGGCCTCTGCAGATTATTTAGCTTCAGTGGTTTCGAGAAAGGATCAATATCTTTCACCGGGCAGGTTTTAATTGAGTGACTATCACTAGTCGAAGCAGAATCAGGCAAGGCTTCCAAACCCATCAACTTTGCTACAACACTAGGAGGCCGATTATGACTTCCAGATGATTGAAGTAGATTAGGGTCTCTGTCATTTGAGTTTCCGCTATTCTGAAAACTTTTCGAACGCTGATATGATTTTGAATCAGAGGTGGAACTCCGCATTGAACCTTCTCTACTGTCCAGTGAAAGTCTTGGCAACTCTTTTAGCTTTGGGGTTGATTTGAAGGTATCTCTTGAATCCAAGGACAAACGATTTCTCTCTCTCCCGTCATAAGAAAAACGTGAAGCATCCTTTGAAATTGAAATCCATGAACTATCTTTCGATTCATATGATGATCTTGGATGATCTCTAGCGTCATCACTACTCCAAGGTGCTTCTCGAAGTTTAGCAAGAACTCGAAGAGACTCCCTGAGTTCAGCAGGCACATTTTGCTTCCCATTGATCCCAACTTCATTTGATCCTTCCACTGATTTGGACAGCTGTAAGGGTCTTGGAGAGTCTCTATGCTTTACCGCATGACCTGCAGATTCCTCTTTGGTTGTAGTTTTAACTGATAGCGCCCTAAGTTCCCTATGCATAGAATCCTTCACCACATCCCGGAGATCAAGGGACTGCCTCCCTAGGTTAGGGGACGTACTTGATTGGTTCGTCAGGTCCCTTGGTGGAGTTTCAGGAAACATGATTCTGTCAAAGGAAGACGTTCCGGGTTGAGCTGTTTTGTTGTAGTCCAGAGATGATAAGGAAGAACAAGTGGATGAGAACGAGGCTCTTGACGATTCTGTTGAAATTCTTTTTGTCTCATTCATACTCTTGCTTAAATTCATTTCCTGCAAGCATTATAAATTCAGGTTTAGTACCATAAACACTCATAAAACCGCAGAGTAATCTATTGGCTTCAAGTTCGATTCCAGAATCAGAAGAAGCTGGGATATACTATGCAAAAGCCAAGAATTAGGACAGTATTCAACAAAAGCTCCACGAACCATTCATGTATACATCATTAACTCTGCTGACGGATGTTGGTTAAAACAAAGGGAAGGGATCAAACAAACTACATTAAGCTGAAGCAACCATATTAAACAGCAAGCATATACACATAGAAAGACATACACAGCACAGCATATAAAGGGAAGAAGGAAGGATGGCAGGGGCCACTCCCCCCCTCCGGACCTAGAAATAGAAACTGGTTGTATGCACAAACATGTTAAGGGCAGGTTCAAAAGTTCAAATTAAACCTATGGCGCTAGCTACTTTTGCATCCCTCGATAACTTTCTATTGTTTGTTTTCTGTAAATCCTACTTTTCGATTAAACATTCTTCTTGAGCATATCATCCATGCCAAATTTTAAGATGATCTGAACTCCGGGGCTGTTCAAATGCATTAAAAGAATTGTAGATCACATAGTAAATGGTATCCGATTGGTGTGAAATTAGCATGCCTAACAAGTATAAGGAGATTTTGCACTCCAGCAGTGAGTTTGAAACAACATTGATTCCGAATAGAACTTACTGAAGGGTGCCAAATAAGCTAGTTACACACAAGGTACATTTTGAACTTATCACATAATCCTCAGATTTGCAAACACGAAAAATAGATGGAGTTATCGAGTAGAAAGCTCTTACCGCTGCTGTCTGACGATGGTATGCATTATTATACTCTCTTTCCAGGCCACCATTGCTGAAATGGGAATTCCCTATGAAAGAAAGGAATGCATTAGATTTTATATGCTGCAATGCTGACAATTCAATTACAACATTTGCAAACAACACAAGATAACATAACGAATACAAGTCAATTTTCAATAGCCAGATGAAGAAACTTTTCAGTTCACCGGTAGGAAATTACCTGGAGGAAACCTCTTGTGGTGGCTAACCCGCCTACCGGTGAGTACATGTTGCCGGTCGAAAAGTTGAAAAATCCCATTCATACATCCTATTTGCTCCTGCAAATCTGGATTGTCATCAGCTAAAGAATGCAGAAGTTTTGCAGCCATCTTCCCACCTCCTCCAATTGCAGACAATTAATTACTTCCAATTACCTAAACATCTACTATTCTATCTTCAAGCCAGCATTTCAGCCCTCCATCTGCAGGAAAATTAAATGTCAAGCTCTTCGAAAATATCGGAACCAATAAGCAATCACAACTATCAATGCCAGACCAGAATAAAAAAATCAGTAATTTCACTTACAATAGGCCGTCGTGTATTTAAGTCCTCTGCAAATGAAAGAGTCTGAAACTCTAATCTATACTCCTTTTGTTCCTTCCTCCTCAATAAAATGCAAATCCAACAGCTCAGTTGGAGCCCCCTTTCAATCAACTTTCCTCATTCATGCAATTCCAAACACAGCTTCCCAGCAGAAGTTACCACAAAATCAAGTCTTCTCAAAAATCACTTTCTCCAACTACTTGCAGCTCAAAGAAAACCTTTATCTTCTTCCAAAAAACCCACCATACAAAAATTGTCCTTTTCAATCAAAGATCCAAACTTTCACAACATTTCCACTTCTACCATGAATTTCCGCTCTGGGTTTTCCTCAATTTTCCAAAATCGCAATACTTTATAACAAATGAAGGAAAAAATGGAAAAAATGGTATTACCAGAAAACCAAATCCAATCCAATCCAATCAGTGAGGGAAAGAAACCTTATTGGGTTTCATTTCACAGAACAAACCAGACAATGGCTTGTGGAAGAAGCACAAAAAGGCCACAGAAAGGACTCTGGGGACTCAGTTTACAACAATGAGCACACAACATCCAGAGTTATCAAAAACATTTACCTTCAATTGCCTGCAAGAAACTAAAACCAATGCAAACGTGTAAAGGAGGAATCTTTTTGTGGATCCAAGAAAAATATGAGATGTTTTTCCTCAAAGAACAAATGGGAGGACGGCTATTGCAGATTGGGAAGGTTTGTTGTTTTATGGAAATTGGGCAAATGTGTCAACCAATAATGTGGACTTGTGAGAGAGTTAATACTTGAGAGTTGGCAAAAATTAAAAAGAAAAATAAAAGATGGGGTTTTTTCTAGAGAGAGAGTGTTTGTGTGGACTGTGGGGCAGATGTATTCCAGGCTCTCTCTTTCACATCCATGTGGGATGAAGATGTGGGTGGGTCAAGACTCTCAAGAGCTGTCTGCATGTGCATGTGATAATGTCAGGAGAGAGGTAGAGAGAGATTTATATATTTCTTTGGAGACTAGGAGTTGGAGGGAGAAAGTATTTTGCCTCTGCTCCCTTCTACCTGCAAAAGTCCAAGTGCCCTTTACTTCAAAGACTCGTCAGCTGATGATTTACCATAACGCCAAAGTAGTAGTTCTTTACAAGCGATAGTATAAGATTGGGGAAAATCGAACTAAGAATTCCTTTGCAGGGTAAATGTTCTAAACTACTTGAGTTCAAGGCTTATGCAGACGCTAGTTTCATTTTATAAGAACATTAACTATTTTTTTATGGTAAAACATGAATCAAGTATGAACACTTATAAACAATTTACCAGATACTGTACTAAACTAATTAGATTGTGTAGATGTGGTCAATGTTGAAGTGATGATGCACCTCTCACTAAGTCAAATGTATCATTCAATAGATTAGTAAGATGATAATTTCAAGTGTTTGCAAAAAATACGTATGTATGTAGTTGGATATGTTAAGAGGCAAATAATTGAGTATCATTTATTTAGAAGAAAAATGAAAAAAGGGTGAATCTCGTCAAGGCTCCTACGTGAGTAACGTGACTGATGACTGATGAGTGGTTCCTGCCTTGCTGGTATCAGTTAATCTATAAACTGAATTGAATAGTGCCAACTTGCTCAAGTTGAGTTGATTGAAAATTAAAACCATTTAAAAGACTCTAATTTGTGTTAATAATCACCATAACTTCGTACAATAGATGGACCATTTCGAAGCAAATATAGGATAATTGGAAGGTGGTTTGGTTCCCACAGGGCCAAGGACAAGGTCACTGGAATTAGAGTTACTATTATATTTTTATTTTCTTTTTGGTTACGTAATGTAATATAAAATAATTATATAATTAATATTTTTAATGTAATAGTCACTAAAAAGAATAAATGATTTCATCAGGGCAGTAATATTAACGGATTATATTTGTTTAAGATTGAAGTGTCAAAAATTATCAAATAATAAAAGTTGAAGTTCTCCTAATTATACAGATCGAATATGAAGTTCTTTTGTATTGCAGTAAATTCAAAATCAAAATAAGAAAACTAATAATTTGTGGAAAGTAGCTCGTTTGTCAACTCTTTTATGTTTTAACCCAATGGCCGTCTACCTTTTGGAAATATATTAATCCTATAGGTCTTTCTTTTTCTATATTCGTTTTTTAGAATGATTTATTTATCAAGAAAATAATTGTAGCAGTTAGAGAATATTATAACTAAAATACCAGTATGAACATCTAAAGACATGGTAACCATGACAATTTAGAAGAGTCCTACACCTAATCTGAAGAAACCATATACTTAATCTCAGCTCATTAACAACAAAAACAAAAATACTCCATAGAAAACTGATATAATTAAGAAGTTTCCATGGCTGCTGTTGCTGCAATGTGTGGGCTGTATGAAGTTCTCGTGCATTGCATCGAGTCCCGCAAAGACAACATTAGAGTACATACAGAGCTAAAATGTTTTTGCATAAAATACACCAAAACATATAAAAAATCTCTTAGTAATAGTGAAAATAATTAATAATTAGGAATGCTGTTTAGACCATATAGTTCTCTCTCTCTCTCTCTCTCTCTCATTAACAATGCTCAAGAACGACATGCATTTGACGTGTCTAAAGCAATATCAAACTGCAGCCTCTATATTAACACCGTACTTATTCGGCAAATTACATTTTACACTCTTAAGGTTTGAAGTGATTTTTAAATTGGGTCACTTACATTGCTCCCTAACGTTTTAAAATTGTGTCAATTTACACTTTTTGTATATTTGAATGTCTCATTACCTATTAAATTGATAAGTTTTTTTGGCTATATGTTACAAATGTGGCTTACATGTCAACCTAATTACGGATTTCATGCTCATTATGTCATTAATTTAATGAAAATTCAAATAATTTATTAGACAAATAGTGTAAGTTGATACAATTTCAAAACTTTAGAAGGTAATGTGAGAAAATTAAAACTTCGTGACCTATATTAAAAATCACTTCAAATCTTGAGAGTGTTAAATATAGTTAATCTTTATTTATTTGACTGATTCTGTAAACGGAGAATGGAAATTCAAATTTAAAACCTCTTCCCGACGTTAAGAAGAAAAGTTACTGGCTAGTCTAGTTGGTTGACAATTAAGCTTGTTAATTAGGGCGTTATGATTCTTTAGGGACATATATACCATATATGTGTTTGGTGGTATATAATATTGCTTTGAAGTTTTTAGAGAAAATTAACTTACTGCATGTGATTGCTAGCTAATCAGTGACCTGCATGCATTCGAGCGCTTATTAGAAAAAGTGGAAACAGATTCTTCAAAACACAAAAAAGCTGAAACAAGAAAAGCCAAATGAAAAGGTGATAGTGATATATTATTTATATATTAATTACAACTAATGGAGGAAGACTGGAGGGCAATTTATATAAAAGAAATTAACGTGGCTTTTCATGTTAATTAGACAATGTCATTTATAATGAAATTCAAAAAATATTATATGATTGACACACAAAATCATGATAGGAGTATAACCATATGATGCAAGTCCTTCCCTCCACATACTGAGACAAAAAATTCATGCATCTTTTGGACCTTCGTATAATTATATGATAAAGTGAAGGGAAAGTACACGTGCTATGCCTGAACTCCATTAGGGCAAAACCCAACTAACCTATCTCAATCATCATACAAGTATATCCAATCAATAATAGGTCATTATCACAGTAGAAAGTAGGGCTAACCGAATATGCATTTTCATCAATCTACAATACTCATTATGTAATTAAAAACTGTGACGAGTGTTAGATATAGAGTTAAGTGAATGTGATCAGGTGATATGTAATAATTAATCTCTACATTACGAGAGAGGGTGCAAAAGAGGGAGAGTTGCAAATAGAATATATTTATACCCCACATTGACTAGTCACATATGAAATTTGGAAACATGCATGCACGATGGAGTCTTCTCTTCAAAAAAAAGGGTGAACTGCCGTTTGACCCCCTGAACTATCATTCTAGTTGAAATTGACCTCTTAAACTAATTTTTTGGTAAATTAACCCCTTAAACTTTCCTAAATTAGTAGATTTACCCCCTACCGCTAGATTCCATCCAATTTGCTGTTAATTCGTTAGAATGTCAGCTAGATCTACCAATTAAAATACGACACGTGTTAGTATTTGACAACAAAGTGGATGAAATTTCGTTGAATCTGACGGTAAGGGGTTAATTGGCTGATTTCAAATAGTTCAGGGAGTCAATTTCAACTGGAGTAATAGTTCAGGGGGTCAAACGGCAGTTTACCCTAAAAAAAAGGGTCTATTTTCTTATCCAAATGAAGGCTTCGAAATGAACTCTATCTTAGCTTAATTAGGTTTTACGAAAGCTTTCTGATATAATGTGAATGTAAAAAATATATTTTACAGGGGTAATGATCAATATAAAATATAAATGAAGATTAGTGAATCAAATCATTCAAATGTTGGATAGAAAATTCCGATTCGAAATTAGTACCAATAAGAAAACTGATTTGCCAGATCGTTTAATATCCAACCTCATTTTTCAGCACATGCCCTAGTTGGTCTTATTTGAATAAATAAAAATAAAACCCTAACCTCACATTAATCATGAGTCGGGTTTGGTAAATCGCCTTCAGGAATTGTACTGCATTATAAATAATGCTTATTAATTAATGATAATTAATTAAACTTAATGAGCTATTCGTGCTGTCACTTTGTTGAACCAAGCACAAGGCCTGGACCATATGCTTGTTAAGAAAAGTTGGAGAAATTCTCTCTTAACAGACAGTCTAAGTCGTGTCACAACTAATATATGTTTACCACGTATTTCGAATATAAGTCATCCGTTGAGTAGACGCTTGCCACATCGTTAAACATCTCTAAAAAAAGTTGGCCCAACTAGATTAAGTTTTGGTGGACCCGAGAGATGAACAAGCTTAGGATTCATCACCATAAGTACTGCTAGCTAGCTGAAATAGGGCAGGCACATGGAATCTGATTTTGTTGGTATGTTATCCCTTAACTGAAATATATGATTTATATAAACAAAGAGGTGTGATTTTTCCTTCAAACTCAAAGCATAAGATTTTGAAAAAACATGGTGGTTGGGTAACCATTTCAATCAACTGTCAACGCCAACTACCTGCATGAAGTTGAAGACGATGGTGACAGTGAAGAGGATGGTGAAGAAAATTAATTTTGGGTCCGCCGTGCTTTAGCTGTCATCTTTATGGGCATTTGTTTAACCGTGCGATTTCTTTGTATTACAAGTCCCGGTGCCTCTCTATTTTAATTGGTGAAGCATCACATTCTATAGTGATTATGAAACTCGGTGTTAAGCATATACCTACACAATCTCCTATGAGCCTGATTACCTCAGCAGCAAGGGATTCTCTCTTAATGACGGCGATTAAGCACTCGGTCATCATCTTGTTTGCATAGTACATGATAATCATATTCAGAAAATAGAGAATTCAAACCCAGGACATCTCATGCAAAGGTAAATATCATCTTAACTATGTGAGTTACAAGCAGGGTGATGAAACAACACATGAACACAATGTAAACAAGAATGCTCTTCTACTCTGGTATGTCACGTGAAACGTATAACCAAATAAACGTACATGATACAAATAAAGAATTTGGCTAGCAAAATTCATCAGCTAACTCCATGAAAATATAGCATTTCGCTACCTAACCTGAATCGCTCTATTCTTAGATCTCTGTATGCTTGGTAAACAAAACCTAAAACATAAGAGCATCTCCAAGAGAAGCTGTAACATGGAGACTGAAAAGTGTTATTAAAAGAATAAAATATTAGTAAAAGTTACAAAAGTAAGAGAGAGGTTGATTAGTGATGAAGTTTTTTAATTTTTAATGTTTAGGAGTATAGAGAATTTAACAAAATGAATAGTTGTGAGCTAAATTTGTAGAGTGATGACTATTCATTTTGTTAAAACAGAGTGTTATTTTTGCTTTAAAAAGTAATAAAAGTATGAGCGATGATTGAGTAGTGATATTTTATATTAATATTTATACTTTTCTTGACACATTTTAGAGCATCTCTTGGAGATGCTCTACAATAGAGCGTCTCTTGGAGATGCTCTAACAAAACAACAAATTAATTATACTATTACACGTTAACTGAAACTTGCACCGTAAGGAAGTTAAAAACATCAAGGATCCAAGGCACAAGAGAAGATAGGATTCTGAAGAAGGAACGATATAGGATGACAATTAATGTGCAAAAGACATGACACCGGAGTTAACATATGTAATAAAACACCTGGAAGCTATAATTTCACACCAATAACATTGTAAATTCTTAGAAGTAAAAGTAATTGAGTCAGTATTATTTTCATTCCGATTCCAGATAGTTAGTAAACAGCTTAATCAAAATGCATGATTCCGATTTATGGATACCCCGGTTCCTTATTATTCTTATTCATGTTTACTCCGATTCTTGATTAGTAAACATGCCCTTAGAGAAGTAAATTAGAACCTTGAGGAGGATATATAAAGGAGGAATTGCAACTGGTTGTTCCATTTGGGAGAATTCTTTGTCTAATTCCCTCCGCAAGTGGTTGTTCCACTTCTAGCTCTTTCTTGTTCTAAGAACAACTTCTCTCACTCTTCTTTTTTCGTACATGAAGCAAATCCTCTTGAAGTTCTTCCTTTCCTGAATTTTCAGAGCATACTTCAGCACAAGACTCCGGGCATGAATTTAATTCAGACTCCGGGGCAGCACCACCTATCGTATCCTTCTTCTTTCTCTTCCTATTACTCAATTCTCCATGAAGCTGTGTGTGAGATTGGAGCTTTTGCCAGTCCTTCAAGTATCCGACCAGCTCACAGCAAATCTTTTTGCAAATGTCAACATGATCTTCAGGTCGAAGAACTATGCAGTCCCGTGTATCCTGTACCTTCTTGGGTGGTGGTTGTGCTACATTTTCCATCTTATTCTCACTGTCCTCTTCATGCAGATTTCTAGCCCGTGGTCATTAATATCTGGTATATATTAACATGATACAATTAGGAGAGATTAATGAGATTTGAGACTATCACGTTTGGATAGCACTGGTGGTATTCTTGTCAGAATCCACCATCAACTTCAAACCCAACCCCACCCTAACCCTTACTCATTTGAGAAGCCTGAACTCTTTCATCAACAAACGGTGTATTTTCACGTCTGGGGGCCGAATGAGGACTGCAGACAAATTGATTCGCTGCATCTTCTTGCGGGTTCATTGACCGTTCATCCTCACTCATACTCACTGAATAACAACCTCCAAATTAAGTTCTGGATAGTAGGAAGCGTCTCTTTTAGGGACCAAATCTCCTTATTTAATTTTGTTTTATCACCTTCCAATGATTGCCACCTACATTCAAAATTATCACAATACCCTTGGGGCACTGTGTCGTTTGTGAAGACGGATGATGCACTGGCTAGCTAGGGCATTGTCCCCCAAGTACGAAAGGGCCTTCACAGTACCCGCTTCGAGGGTTCACATATGCATTTCAGGTTTGCGATTATCCTAACGACAAGCTAAATATCCTTCAATCATTTGTTTGCACTGTTAAAGCAAATAGGGTTATATTTGCATCTAGCATTATATAAAGCTGGCCTTTGAATGGCATGGTTAACTATTAAGACAGTAACTGTACTACTAACACTACTTCAATGCAAACTCAGATATGCAGCTGAAACCGTGAGTCAATGCACACCAATGCCTTGAGTTAACAGAAACAGAAACACTGTACACTAGCTTAAATGGCAGACATAATATTTCTGTGTCAATGCACTTTGCAGGTTGAATTAGACGCATTCGTCCCACGGAGTCCGAGAAGGCAGCAGATTATTGGACTTGGCCTGATGGTGAATACAGTTCGAATGACGACGAGGTAAAGCATAATCTCTTGGGAAATTTGTCTGATTTGGATGGGAAAGCAGATCAGGCCGAGGATTTGGATAATGTATATGACCGCAATGAGGTACAAACAACTTCAAAGGTTTGTCGTCGATGAGCAATTGTTATATCAAATTTTGAAACCATACATATGAATACTTCATGTTAATTTCTGTGACCAATGGTGATCATCTAGGGTATTGGTGACATCTCGTTCGACGGCTTTGTGCGGATGGAAGAAGAGTTGAACATTTGTACCGGGAAAGGTTAGCAAACCGCGATCTAATGAAGAGACTTTGTGAACTTGAAGAGACTTAATGCAGTAGTCAAGCTATGGATTCTGATAAACAAATGAAGGTCCTTGGGTCCATGATTGCAGAATTGGAGACATATATAATGTCAAAACTAAAAAGCTTGAGTAAGGTCCTTCGGTTCATGACCATCTACTCGTGAAGAGAAGACGTATACAATCTCTTCTCGAGTAGATGGTTGTCGTCAAAGGCTGCAATGTGGCTGTTGTCCAGGAGGAGGAGGATGGGTACTCATCTTTCTTCCAATTGTCTGACATTGCTAGGGCTCAGGAAGATTTGTCAGTTTGCAATGATATTACCAATGCCTTATTAGTGTACCTAAAAGATTGGAAAAAGTATGATGATATGCGGCGGCGTGACAGTAACAAAACGCCAGATTCCTATGGGAAGGGTTCCTTAGGCAAATGGATAATTTATAGATTACAATCTTAATCTTATTTGGTGTGGTAGAAGACGAGTGATACTTTCGTTGTATATATTAATAGATTACAATCTTAATATGTGTTGTAAATATTTATTTCTATGTGGTTGTCTGTCGTTTCATAACTATTTTGTAATAATGTATTAGTTTACGGGGCGTTTGATGGCTATTTCGTTTTTATTTTTTAGTTTTCATTTTTTTGTTAAAAGCCAACATTTGAAACTCAAAAAAGTAGTTTTCACTTTTCGGCTTTCAATTTTTAGTTTTCAGTTTTTGGTTTTCATTTTTTAAAAACTGAACTGAAAGTAGTTACCAAACGGATTTTCAGTTTTCAAAGTAAAAACAAAAGCTGAAAACGAAATAGTAGATCTTGTATAAACATGGTGGTTGGGTAACCAATTTCAATCAACTGTAAACGACAACTACCTGCATGAAGTTGAAGAAGATGGTGACGGTGAAAAGGGTCTGTCGTGCTTTAGCTGTCATCTTTATGGCCATTTAAAGATGACGATTAAGCCGGACCTATAGTTGAGGATGCGAAGGTCTTGTTGTCAGAGGTCACTGGAGCTTCATCTGCCCATGTGCGCCGCCAAGCAAATGTCGTTTCTCATCGTCTAGCCAGCGTTGCTGTCCATGCGAACCAGGTTCGATCGTGGTTCGAATAGCATCTGTTGGATGGGTTAGGGGGGAAGCCTTTGGCTCCTGTTTTGTTCCTCTCAGGTCCCAAGCCCTTTTGTTTCTGTACCCGTTTTTCTCAGTGAACGAAATTCTATCGTCGCTATCAAAAAAAATGATGACGATTAAGCACTCGGTCGTCATCCTGTTTGCATAGTACAAAGAGGACCATATTCGGGGAGGAGGAGATTCAAACCCACCATCGCGGGTGGGAGGTAAATGTTCTGAACCGCGGGAGTTACATGCGGGGTGAAGAAACATCAACACATAAGCACACTATAAACAAGAACTGTTGTAGTCTGCTACGTCACATGAAACATATAACCAAATAATCGAACATAACAAGAATATCGCTTGTATAAAAAACCATACATAATTAGAATAAAGGATTCGGCCAACAAAATTCAGTAGCATACTCTTTGAAGATATTGTATTTCTTACCTAAGTCGGAAAAAACGCTCTATCCTTCTAGCTCTGTATGCTTGGTAAACAAAAACTGAAACAAAACAACGAATCGTACTTCAACACGTTAACTGAGAATTGCACCGCTAGGAAGTGAAGAACATCGAAGGATCCAAGGGCACAAGAAAGGCTTCTCAAGATGGAGCTGCCGAACAATTTCAGCTTGGCTGGGAGCATAAGGTTCCGTGTCAGTTGCCAACACAACTTACACAATTATTCATTGCCATATTTTGGTGCAGAAAGAGGTGAATTTAGAATCAACTCACGAACCCGTTTCCTGGGTAACTTTAGCCAACTGCAACTTCGCCGGCCAATATAAGTAATGGTATCAATTTTTGGGTGACACTGCTTGATCCTCTACAACTTGACGATAAAATTTCCATGATCTACTTTTTGTTGTTATGGGCCGTTGACCAAATGGATTCTGCTTCACGTATTCTTGAACATTTTGAGCCCCAACTAATCTTCGCAGGTAATAATGAATATCGCCTCCCGGCCCTGTGATGAACCAAGTGTATAATTATGTAAAAAGTATTTTGATAGTCGAAAATACAAAAACAGAAAAATAAAATACGAGGAACGATATGGGATGACAAAGTGCAAAAGACAAGAAACCATAACAAAACACCTGGAAGCTAAAATTTCATACCGCTAACATTGTAAATACTTGGAAGTAAAAGTAATTGAGTACTACTTAGAGAAGTAAACAAGAACGTTGAGGTTGAGGATAGATAAACTGAAAATCACACATTCAAAAACCTGAAGGAGGAACCTACACAGACAGAGCTTTGAAGCCACACAAACAAACGTGCATAATACTTGAAAGACATAATGGCAAGACGAGGTCCACATGTGGATCAAATTTTAACTTGCGTAATTATTTTAGCTGAGATCGAACATGTGTAATGCAAATGTGAATGAGGCTAGAATGTGTGATATAGGTGCATCCATTGATCTCCTTACATTTCCAAATACACAAAAACTTGAATGGTATCTCACCTAGTGATCTATCTTTTCGATCCTTGAATCGAAATGGGTAAGGAAATATTGCTGTGTTCTCCTAAGGAATCAGAAACAAAAGTATTAGTTTCAGAAATAAAACCAGATAAATCCATGAGTGAAGAAATAAAGAGGAAAGAGTTAATCAACTAACTGGATTGCATAATGCTTTGTATGGAGAATCATCCACTAATAATGTGTTTGTCTCGTTGTACTCTCCCCTCGCCCATGGAAGATCAGGATCATGCTTCTCCCATAACTTTCTAAGTTCTTTCAAAACAAGGGGTTTTTGCTTGTTGTCAAGAGTTTTGAACTTCGTAGGAGTACAGTGGGATTGATTCTGCATACACCAATCATCGTAAGAATAAAGTAATAGAATCGAAATTCAATGCAATGCAATGATGAATTGATTGCATCCAAAATACAAGTTCTACAAATTGCTAAAGTAACACTAAATTACTTTACTGAATAAGTTTGATTACAGAAGATTATCCTAAGTAAGTGGTTAAGATGGTTTTACCCAGCAGAAAAGCAATTTCTTTCGGGAATCTCCCCAAAGATAATCTACCACCATGTCCACGTTCTTCCTGAAGAAGCAAGTGTAAAAGATCATAACCCAACAAAACAAGGAAATGAGAGAAGGAACAGGTGTATCAGTCCTCGAATGATGCTTACTTGGTTCTTGAAGACCAAACACCCACGTTAAAATTGTCAAAGCAGAACTGTAGAAAAGACTTATAACATGGCCTCTTAAAAACTGTGAAAAAACAAGTGGGGATTAGATTTCAGTAAGGCTAGAAAAGTATATAACTCAACATATACATTTAAATGTAAATTATCACCTGATTTCCTCGATATTGTTGTGTCTGGTTTATACAATTTATACTGCTGGGGAACCAGTAGAACAATATCAGCAAGAAGCCCGTTTACATCAAGAATGAGAAGCTTTTTCTTAGAAACACTAACAAGGGGTCTTTCAACATCACAGTTTGATATCTGCGAACAACTGCCCTCCTTCGCGACAACAGCCAAATCAACATCAGCTTTTACGGATGAAAATGGCAAGGAAGGAGCTTCAATTTTGGTTTCCGTGCATTCTGTGACAGTAATATTTTCAGATTCAGGAAAAGCATCTGAACAATATGATTTAGTGCCTTTAAAGTAATTGTGATCTTTGTTCTGATCTTTGTTTCCTGAGGCATTAGATCTCTTGGTCTGATCTTTGTCCTCATTTTTCTCCTGCAAAGTACTTTCCTCCAAAAGTAATTGTGACACATCTAGCGGAGGCTGTGGAGATGGATCCGCTCCTGGAATAACCTTCTCCACTAAAGTACCAACAGAAGGATCACAACTTGTATCATTATTCCTGCGCATTTTAAGCCTTTGCTTCCGACCCTTCATCTTTTGTGACCAACTCATAACTTCAATGAGTTCGATACTCTCAGAATTGTTTATTTGTCTAATTCCCCTCACAAGTGGCTGTTCCACTTCTAGATCTTGTTCTGAGAACATTGCAACTGGAGACTGTACAGTAAGATCTAATCCTGGCATAGTATTTCCTCCTAAAGAAGTACCAACAGAAGGATCACAACTTTCATCAATACACTCATTGGTCTTATGCCTTCTCTTTCGATTCTTCTTCTGTTCTTGTGAGCAACTCAAGTCCACAGTAGGCGACTTGGGACCTTCTGAACTTGCTATTGCGCTATTTCCCTCCACAAGTGGTTGTGGCAAATCTAGCTTTTCCTCTGAGAATTCTGAGTCTGGAGGCTGCTGAGAGGGATCTATTCCTAGCATAATATTTTCCACTAAAGAAATACCAACTGAAAGCTCACCACTTTTGTCATTACCACAACTTTCAACATTACTCTCCCGGGTTTTAGACTTTTTCTTCTTTTTTCTTGAGGAACTCAAATCTTCAATAGGTTCAGAACTTTCTGACTTAATTTTCATGCTAATTCCATCCATAAGTGATTGTGGAAATTCTAGCTTTTGTTCTGAGAATTCTGAGACTGGAGGCTTTTGAGACAGATCCACTCCTGGCATAATATTTTCCACTAAAGAAATACCAACTGAAAGCTCACCTCTTTTGTCATTCCCACAACTTTCATCATTACTCTCCCAGGTTCTAGACCTTTTCTTCTGAGTCTTTTTCTTCTTTTTTCTTGAGGAACTCAAATCTTCAATAGGTTCAGAACTTTCCGAATTAATTTTCGTGCTAATTCCTTCCATAAGTGGTTGTGGCAATTCTAGCTTTTGTTCTGAGGATTCTGAGACTGGAGGCTGTTGAGACGGATCTACTCCTGGCATAATACTTTCCTCTAAGGAAATACCAACAGAAAGCTCACAACTTTTGTCATTACCACAACTTTCATCATTACTCTCCCCGGTTTTAGACTTCTTCTTCCGAGTCTTTTTCTTCTTTTTTCTTGAGGAACTCAAATCTTCAATAGGTTCAGAACTTTCTGAATTAATCTTTGTGCTAATTCCTTCCATAAGTGGCTGTAGCAATTCTAGCTTTTGTTCTGAGGATTCTGAGACTGGAGGTTGTTGAGGCGGATCTTACTCCTGGCAAAATATTTTCCCCTAGAAATACCAACTGAAAGCACACAACTTTGTCATTACCACAACCTTCATCATTACACTCCGGGTTTTAGACTCCTTCAGTCTTTTCTTCTTTTTCTTGAGGAACTCAAGTCTTCAATAGGTTCAGAACTTTCTGACTTAATTTTTCGTGCTAATTCCATCCATAAGTGGCAGTGGCAAATCTGGCTTTGTTCTGAGGATTCTGAGACTGGAGGTTGTTGAGGCGAGGATCTCTTCCTGGCATAATATTTTCCATAAGAGTACCTTTGAAAGCTCACAAGTTTTGTCCATTACCACAACTTTCATCATTGCTCTCCCAGGTTTTAGACTTCTTCGAGTCTTTTTTTCTTCTTTTTCTTGAGGAGCTCAAATCTTCAATAGGTTCAGCAATTTTAGAGTTTTCATTTGTGCTAATTCCCTCCATAGGTGGTTGTGCCATTGCCACCTGTACCACTTGTTCAGGAATTCTGCGACAGAAGGCTCCAACAGACTGATCAACTGTTGGCATAATAGTTTCCGCTAAAGTACCAACAGAAACTCATCACGCTTTTTACCATTATTCTCATGGATTTTATGCCTTTTATTCTGCTTCTTTCTCTTCTTTTTGTTCGTGAAGCAAATCTTCTTGCTGTTCTTCCTTTTCACAAATTGCCATGCAAATTTCAGCACTTCATTTTACCGGGCAGAATTTTTTCAGATTCTGGGGCAACACCTCTTGTATCCTTCTTCTTTCTCTTCCTACTACTCAAGCCTC
The DNA here is from genome assembly GCA_018257905.1 of Gillenia trifoliata. Taxonomy (NCBI): domain Eukaryota; kingdom Viridiplantae; phylum Streptophyta; class Magnoliopsida; order Rosales; family Rosaceae; genus Gillenia; species Gillenia trifoliata. Next base: position 2,985,746 of record CM031085.1, on the reverse strand, counting down.
CATGAGGTGGTAACTCAGCTGGTACCAAATCGGAAATGATACTCATTAGAAGAGCTCCTCCAACAGTGTATCAGTCCCAATTGAAGAATCATGATGTTCATCCCTACCAAAGACTGCACACAAGACTTTTCGGAGGTAATATTCTCAACTGAAAGTGTCCCCTTCAAACAACATAGATCTGAATCATCAAGATTTGAGTCATGACTCCTCTGCACATTATGCTGGGATCCCACTGGGTTACCAAAATTTCCAAGGCTTGCACTGGAACTGAATCTGTAATATCACTTAAATCGGGATCTAAATTATTAATAACTTTAGCACTACTACTCCTAGCTCTCTTCTTGTCTCTCTTCGACAGTACAGAAGGCAGGGATTCAGCTAGAGAGCAAATCTGCACTAATATTTACTGAAGGCTCCTCAACCAGGCATTGTTCATGGACTCGTTGAGCTTCTCTGGAGCCCTCCCCACTTTTCTGACTGTGAATTTGGTTTTTCACTACATCAGTTTCCATATTGATCATTAGCTAATGGCTGGGAAATCTTCTCCCTGAATTCAAGCATTATCAGTGAATTTTTCCAACACACGAAAGAATGGTCAACATAAGCGAAAAATCAGGTTCACTTAAGAAAGTTCTGCATTTTCCACAAGTAATAAAGAAAAATAGCTAATTCATTATAATAGAGATAGAACACCGGAAGCCAGATCATTAAATGCATGATTGGATTTCAAATTTACAATTTTCATATGGGATGCAATTAAAAATCAGAATAAAGTAGTAAAAGAATCAGTCAGAGTGTATATTCACATAAGCACACAATACCGGAACTGTAAGGATTTGTTACATGCATATTCAGTTAAAATCCAAAAGGAATTGACATATAAACTGCAAACAAGACAACAAAAGATAAAAAGAATCAACTGTATACGCCTAAAGGACCCATGGGCTGATTGGGAAACTTCCTAGCTGATGATTGACCTCTGCTATAACTTCTTGATAATTCTTGACGATCATATAAGAAAGGGATTAAGTTATTTGCTTCATATAAAAATGGGATTAAGTAGTTTGCTTCGTATTAACAAAAGTAATATTGCTTATTCTAATAAAAAAATTTGATCCTTTGTAACATCGATAGTACAAAAATTGCACTCAATCAGCCGATACTACAGGACTGAGATAAATTAAGTAATTTGCTTCATATAACAATGGGATTAATTCATTTGCTTCATATTACCAATAAGTTAAGTAATTTGCTTATTCTGATAAAAGAAAAGAAAAAGAAAAGAAATTTGATCCTCCGCGACATCAGAAGTCCAAAACTGCATTCAATCAGCTGATACACACACAGGACTGAGATGGGATTAAGTAATTTTCTTCGCGCTATAACAATGGGATTACGTCATTTTTCTTCATGTTAACATTGGAATTAAGTAATTTTCTTATCCTAGTGAAGAATTTGATCCAGATTGGCTTAAAAATCGCACTCAGTCAGCTGATATACACAGAACTGAGCACCCAATCAAATGCATTCACAAGCAATCAATCAGCAAATTAACAGTTCCAAATTCATTTCGAAGCTTAATATATACAATCACCAGTCAGAAGCTAATCAACAACAGATAGAAATTAAAACAGATAATATAGGCCAAGCAAACAGGATTGAGATTAGTAAATCAAAAGGCAATTAATTCGTTAATTAATTAAATTTTTAATCAGAAATTTCAAAATACGGAAAAACAAAAGTTAATGGAACACCGACCTTACTCCAATCGGCAATATCAGTACCGAGCAGATCTCCGACGGCAGAATTAACCCAGAAGCCGCGGAGGAGCAGCCGAATTGGTGGCGGATGAAGAAGCGAAGAAGAGAGGAAAATGAGTGAGTAGGAGGCGGAGGGTTGAGCGGCGGCCAGTCAGAAGGTCAAGCGGCGCTTTGGTTGCCTTGTGGTGGTGGTGCAATTGCCAATTGGAATTTTTAACTGCAGGAACTGCTTTTCGCTTCGTTCGCCGCGCGGCTACCTGTTAACCTGGGTGGGTTATTTCTACGTCATTTACTCAGTTAAATGTACTTTTACTTTTGCTTTTGCGTTTTCATCACAGCCTCTTCGTATTGATTCGGATTAGGGTTTCTTTGTGTTGTTCTCAAAGTTAATTTTGTTGGGCTGTTGAATTTCTGCACTGTCCCTATATATTATTGTTTTTGGGCCTAGTTTTCTGTTGATGGGCTGTTGATAAAGATCTCATTAGTTGTTTTATTCCATCTGATAGGGGCCATTTTTGGCCCAAATGTTGATGTTTTTCACTTTTTCTTTCTTTTGGTCGAAAGAGTTGAATTTTTTGGTAAGAAACAAGCAGGGCCTAAACGCCCAACAAGGAGAAACTAAAGCAAAACATCCACGAGGTCTAGAGATCCTACTTGACGTTTGAAACTATGATATGTGGGCAAGAGGCAAGAGCTTAGTTGAATAAAGTGAGCCAAGATGTCCCGACAAACTCCCGAGTTAGCAGGTTTATTAGCCCTTGAAATTCATCTCACAATAAACATAACGGAGTTTACAATTCTAATTCTGTCCTAACGACTCCACGGCAAGCACACCCTTCACCAAGAGGATGGATTTGTCACTCTCACACCTTGTAGAATCTATGGAATGACAAACAAAATTTCATTTAACTAGGATAATTAAAATTGTAAGTGTGATCTCATTAAAACTTACACCTTAAAAAAGAAATCTGATTAAAAAAATGTCACAATGAGATCAAGGGTCAAACTTCAATGGTCGTATTATTGAATGGTTTAAAAGATTTATTTTGGGGTCCATAGGTGTCTGGACCATTCAATGACACGTACCATTAGATAATCATCTCGCGAAGATTTTTCCCACAGATCAATCAAAACAAACAACCTAAACCAACATAGAGATACATGTGGTGTTGAGAGTCGGATTAGTTGTAAAGTAATACACGTGGAAGATGAGTGGCCGGACTTAAGAATATCTCTAAGAAATGGGTCCTCCTGCCAACAGGACGAAACCACTGTATTACTTGCCACGTAAGCATGGTTGGGGTCTATTTATCAGAGTTAGCAGAATCCGTGTGTGAGACACCTAATTGGGTTTTACAAGGTTAAGTGAAACTAATTGGGTTTTACAAGGTTAAGTGAAACGAATTGAGCACCAAGAGGTTTAAAACGAATTATGTTAAAGGGAAAGTGAGAGTAAAATCGAGTTCCGAAGGCATTTGAAATAAGAAATTGAAAGCAGCCTTCTACAAAATTATGATTTATACAATATTGAGATTTGAGAGAGAGAAAACTGAGAGCAATGACATTCAAGTAAACACATATTACATACATGTTGTTCTGCATCTGTGCCACAGAACCTTTAAAGGTTGGAATGCTAGAGTAAAGTGCCACCATTGAGTGATACTCACACTCACTTAAAGCCTCTAAGTAGCATCCCTCATCCTACTTCAGGGACAAAACTGTACACGAAAAAAGGCCTCGACGTCTCCTACAAAACTACCAAAGAGCTTTGAAAACAAATCGTCGATTCCCAGCTCCACCAGCCACAGGAAGGAGTTCCAAATGATGGGGAAAACAGCGCACACGTCTGATGAACACCTTCTGCCGTTGCGTGTTGTAGACACAGCTGACATCTACACCTTGACATACTTGTCCAACATAACCCTACCAGATCATATAGAGAAAACAGTGAAGGTCAAATTGTACGACATGTTCTTGCTCTAAGACACAAACATCGGAGGCATGGCTTCGTAGTTTCATCCTCTTACCAAAGCAGAGAGCAAAATATACTGTGTGCAGAAGTGTATATTAAATCCCAATCAACAAACACCATGTCATTCCAAAAGCGAAAGGAATTGGAAAAAGTATTTGCCATCACCAGTTTGTCCATTTCGGCTGCGATGGAGTCAATATATGATTTATCTTGCTGACTTGGTATCTGGTGCTTCTTCATGGCTCCGGAGACCTTATCAACCGTCTTTTTGACAATGGTCTTTAAGCACTTCCTTGCTCATATTACCTACCCGCCATGATGGCTTCAAAATTTCCTTTACGAGAAATTTTTATGCTTAATCTTGAAGAGTCTGTTAGATCTCCGAATCCTTTTTCTTCTTGCTCTTCCCCTGGAGACTCCACCTGATCAATCTCAATCTCCCCAGCCGTGTTTGCTGCACCATCAGGATCTTGACTCTAGTCCTCAACAACACCCACTTAAAAATGGCTGTCTACCAAACTCATCCATGTCCAGAGATGTCGCTGATGCAACAGTTTCAACCTCTTTATGTTTGTTGTTCTTGCTCAAGCCTCACAAATATTGGAATCACCGGCGGATTCCTCCTTTTGACCATGACCATGTTTCTTGGCGAAGCTGGCAGTGGCTCAATGCTGTCAGGAGTGGATCATACTGCTCTGCCATCAGCTTAGGCAAAAGCTGACCAGCAGCTCTAGCAGAACTTGGTGATGAAGTTGTCTGTCTTGATCAACACTGCCAACACCTTGCCCATCCACAGAACGCTCAAATTGCAGGAGTATCAAACTTGTGTTGCCAGAGGAGCACCATTTTTCTTGATTGAGAATGTTAAGAACTGAATTTGGAGGATAGTGGCTGCTCAAAAGTAGCTGCACTGGATTATGATGTGTAGGAATTCTAGATGCCCCAGTATCAGGAAGGCCAGATGACTGATTTCTGTTCCAGAGGATCTGTAGAATTATTGGGACATAGGACCATCCTTCCCAGGAAATTCAAAATGCTATCACCTACAGAATTATTGTACACCAGTCTTCGGGCCACGGCAAAATGCTATCACCAACAGGATATTGCGGCGCCATAGGTTGGCTGTTGGTTGGATGAATTTAAGTTCACCTGAAGGAAAATTGTCACCAGAGAAATTTTGCAATTTGTTCATAGTCAATTGCTGTGAAGGGGACCAGGTTGGGGGTGTATGTTGCCATGAACAAAGCGTTTGAAGAATTTAAATCCTGCACAGGAGCATGTGTAAAGTGGTCTTCTCCTTAAGACCAGGGCCTCCAAACGGTTGACTTGATGAGTTGCCTGATCGAAATCCGCCCTGTGCAACACAGGGCGAGAGGAAGTTCCCTCATTGGCGGGTACATATGATGCAGAAGTCACCAGCCTGAGAATGAGAAGGCAATTCATTTGAGTAAGGCCTGATAGAAGTCTGAGAACCAAAAGTCATTCCTTGGAACCAAATGGTTCTGCTGAAATTGTGAAGAACCACCTCGTGCAGTAGTTCCTGCATTTAAAGATGAATCGTACAGTGGTCGTGGAGGTGGCGAGAGGTAAGGATGTCCAAAGGGAATTTGGTGGTAGAGAACTGAGCATGTTGGTTGGGTAACAAATCTAGAATGAAATAGACTGCACGGCGGACAAAGTGGCATCAAATTATGTCCCTATGCATCATGGGCATGAACAGCACTGGCACCTTGTGAAGGTGGAGGAGGAGGTGGAGGAAGGGGCAGCTCTGAGAAAGATATGGAACATTTGCAGCAGAGATGCTGGGAAGGAAATGCTTTAGAATTAGGAGCCATGAATTGTGATGAAAGTGGTTGGTCATTAGAACTTTTGATGGGCCACACATTTAGTGTTAGCGATTGCATTTGGTAAGGCTCACTATAGAAACCATATTTGGAGAAGATCGTGGATGCTCGAACTGGTGACCAGATCAGTTATGAAGAAAAGAGTCTTCTATCTGCTCAGATGGACAATCAGCCTTTTGAAGCAGTGCAACAGATTTATTCTTTGAGGTTGCTCGACTACGAGAGAAAGCATCCTCAGAGTACCATCAGATGATTTCATATTATCAGCACTGCTTATTAGCCGAGGGATGGGTGGTGAGATTTTGGCTTTACAAATTCTTTCTGTCAGGAGATGGTGATGATTTCCCCAGGTTTTCAGGAATTATTTGTTTCACTTGCACTGCAAAATCTGTGACTCTAAGAACTCTCACAATTCATTTTCTCAGTATCAATCAACTGACCATCTTTTCTAGCAATAGGCGCATCTTCACAGAGTTGCATCTCCCGAGCTTTAATTTCATCAACCTCTTCCTTAATCCTAGAATTTTTCAAACTAGGCTGAGACTCGTCGTTGGTTTTGCTCCTACATTGCCTTGAACCATCATTCTTGTCATATTCACGGTGCATATACGACAGTGCTCTCTGTAAGCATCTGCCTCGAAGGAAGTCAAAACATTCTGGAATGTGGCGCCTGTCCTGTCTCTTACTGCCATCTCTGGCTTTTGTTCTGAGGATTCTGAGACTGGAGGTTGTTGAGGCGGATCTCTTCCTGGCATAATATTTTCCACTAAAGAAGTACCAACTGAAAGCTCACAAGTTTTGTCATTACCACAACTTTCATCATTGCTCTCCCAGGTTTTAGACTTCTTCCGAGTCTTTTTCTTCTTTTTTCTTGAGGAGCTCAAATCTTCAATAGGTTCAGCAATTTTAGAGTTTTCATTTGTGCTAATTCCCTCCATAGGTGGTTGTGCCATTGCCACCTGTACCACTTGTTCAGGGAATTCTGCGACAGAAGGCTCAACAGACTGATCAACTGTTGGCATAATAGTTTCCGCTAAAGAAGTACCAACAGAAATATCACAACTTTTACCATTATTCTCATGGATTTTATGCCTTTTATTCTGCTTCTTTCTCTTCTTTTTTTGTTCGTGAAGCAAATCTTCTTGCTGTTCTTCCTTTTCTGAAATTGCCATGCAAATTTCAGCACAAGACACCGGGCATGAATTTTCAGATTCTGGGGCAACACCTCTTGTATCCTTCTTCTTTCTCTTCCTACTACTCAAGCCTCCATGAGGTGGTAACTCAGCTGGTACCAAATCGGAAATGATACTCATTGAAGGCTCCTCCAACAGTGTATCAGTCCCAATTGAAGAATCATGATGTTCATCCCTACCCAAAGACTGCACACAAGACTTTTTTTCAGGAGTAATATTCTCAACTGAAAGTGTCCCCTTCAAACAACATAGATCTGAATCATCAAGATTTGGGTCATGACTCCTCTGCACATTATGCTGGGATCCCACTGGGTTTACCAAAATTTCCAAGGCTTGCACTGGAACTGAATCTGTAATATCACTTAAATCGGGATCTAAATTATTAATAACTTTAGCACTACTACTCCTAGCTCTCTTTCGCTGTCTCTTCGGCAGTACAGAAGGCAGGGATTCAGCTAGAGGCAAATCTGCACTAATATTTACTGAAGGCTCCTCCAACAGAGCATTGTTCATGGACTCGTTGAGCTTCTCTGAGCCCTCCTTTTCTGACTGTGAATTTGGTTTTTCACTACACACATCAGTTTCCATATTGATCAGTAGCTAATGACTGGGGAAATCTTCTCCCTGAATTCAAGCATTGTCAATTGAATTTTTCCAACACCTGAAAGAATGGTCAACATAAACGAAAAAAATCAGGTTCATAAGAAAGTTCTGCATTTTCCACAAGTAATAAAGAAAAATAAGCTAATTCATTATAATAGAGATAGAACACCCGGAAGCCAAGATCATTAAATACATGATTGGATTTCAAATTTACAATTTTCATATGGATGCAATTAAAAAATCAGAATAAAGTAGTAAAAGAATCAGTCCAGAGTGTATATTCACATAAGCACAATACCCGGAACTGTAGGTTGTTACATGCATATTCAGTTAAAATCAAAATTGACATATAAACTAAACAAGACAACAAAAGATAAAAAGAATCAACTGTATACGCCTAAAGGACCCATGGAGCTGATTGGGAAACTTCTAGCTGATGATTGACCTCTGCTATAACTAACAGAATAATTCTTCAGCAGTCATATAAGAAAGGGATTAAGTTATTTGCTTCATATAAAAATGGGATTAAGTAGTTTGCTTCGTATTAACAAAGTAATATTGCTTATTCTAATAAAAAATTTGATCCTTTGTAACATCGATAGTACAAAAATTGCACTCAATCAGCCGATGCACACAGGACTGAGATAGAATTAAGTAATTTGCTTCATATAACAATGGGATTAATTCATTTGCTTCATATTACCAATAGGATTAAGTAATTTGCTTATTCTGATGAGGAATTTGATCCTCCGCAGCATCGAAAGTCCAAAAACTGCATTCAATCAGCTGATACACACAGGACTGAGATGGGATTAAGTAATTTTCTTCATATAACAATGGGATTACGTCATTTTCTTCATGTTAACATTGGAATTAAGTAATTTTCTTATCCTAGTGAAGAATTTGATCCAGATTGAAAACCCAAAAATCGCACTCAGTCAGCTGATATACACAGAACTGAGCACCCAATCAAATGCATTCACAAGCAATCAATCAACCAAATTAACAGTTCCAAATTCATTTCGAAGCAATAACACAATCACCAGTCAGAAGCTAATCAACAACAGATAGAAATTAAAACAAGATAATATGAGCCGAAGCAAACAGGATTGAGATTAGTAAATCAAAAAGGCAATTAATTCGTTAATTAATTAAATTTTTAATCAGAAATTTCAAAATACGAAGAAACAAAAAGTTAATGGAACACCGACCTTACTCCAATCGGCAATATCAGTACCGAGCAGATCTCCGACGGCAGAATTAACAGAAGCCGCGGAGGAGCAACCGAATTGGTGGCGGATAGAAGAAGCAGAAGAAGAGAGGAAAATGAGTGAGTAGGAGGCGGAGGGAGTTGAAGCGGCGGCGAGTCGAAAGGTCCAAGCGGCGCTTTGGTTGCTGTGGTGGTGGTGCAATTGCCAATTGGAATTTTTAACTGCAGGAACTGCTTTTCGCTTCGTTCGCCGCGCGGCTACCTGTTAACCTGGGTGGGTTATTTCGTCATTTTACTCGGTTAAATGTACTTTTACTTTTGCTTTTGCGTTTTCATCCGCAGCCTCTTCGTATTCGGATTAGGGTTTCTTTGTGTTGTTCTCAAAGTTAATTTTTATTCTTTTTGGGCCTAATTAATTTCTGCACTGTCCCTATATATTATTGTTTTGGGCCTAGTTTTCTGTTGATGGGCTGTTGATAAGATCTCATTAGTTGTTTTATTCCATCTGATAGGGGCCATTTTGGCCCAAATGTTGATGTTTTTCACTTTTTCTTTCTTTTGGTCGAAAGAGTTGAATTTTTTTTTTGGTAAACAAACGGGGCTAAACGCCCAACAAGGAGAAACTAAAGCAAAACATCACGAGGTCTAGAGATCCTAACAGCGTTTGAAACTATGATATGTCGACAAGAGGCAAGAGCTTGATTGAAATAAACTAGACCAAGATAATACGACAAACTCAAGTTAGCCAGTTTATTAGCCACAAAATTCATCTCACAATAAACATAACGGAGTTTACAATTCTAATTTCTGTCTAACAGCTCACAGCAAGCCTGCACCAATTCACCAAGAGGATGGTTGTCACTCACACCTTGTAGAATCATATGGACGACAAGAGCAAAATTTCATTTAACTAGGATAATTAAAATTGTAAAGAGTGTGATCTCGGTAAAACTTTTACCTTAAAAAAGAAATCTGATTAAAAAAAAAGTGTCACAGATCCAAGGGTCAAACTTCAATGGTACGTATTATTGAATGGTTTAAGATTTATTTGGGGTCCACCGCAAGTTAATCTGGACCATTCAATGACCGTACCATTGAATGGTACGTACCACTGAAGATTTTTCCACAGATCCAATCCAAAACAAACAACCTAAACCAACATAGAGAGATACATGTGGTGTTGAGAGTCGGATTGTATAGTTGTAAAGTAATACACGTGGAAGATGAGTATTGGCCGGACTTAAGAATATCTCTAAGAAATGGGTCCTCACTGCCAACAAGGACGAAACCACTGTATTACCCTGCCACGTAAGCATGGTTGGGGTCTATTTATCAGAGTTAGCAGAATCCGGTAATGTGAGACACTAATTGAGTTTTACAAGGTTAAGTGAAACTAATTGAGTTTTACAAGGTTAAGTGAAACGAATTGAGCACCAAGAGGTTTAAAACGAATTATGTTAAAGGGAAAGTGAGAGTAAAATCGAGTTCCGAAGGCATTGCGAAATAGAGAAATTGAGAACGAAAACCTTCTACAAAATTATGATTTATACAATATTGAGATTTGAGAGAGAAAAACTGAGAGCAATGACATTCAAGTAAACACATATTACATACATGTTGTTCTGCATCTGTGCCACAGAACCTTTGCAAAGGTTGGAATGCTAGGTAAAGTGCCGCCATTGGTGATGCTCACACTCACTTAAAGCCTCTAAAATGGCATCCCTCATCCTACTTCAGGGACAAAACTGTACACGAAAAAAGGACCTCGACGTCTCCTACAAAACTACCAAAGAGCTTTGAAAACAAATCAAATCGATTCCAAAGCTCCACCAGCCACAGGAAGGAGTTCCAAATGATAGGGGAAAACAGCGCACACGTCTGATGAACACCTTCTGCCGTTGCGTGTTGCTTGAACACAGCTGACATCTACACCTTGACATACTTGTCAACATAACCCTGCAGATCATATAGAGAAAACAGTGAAGGTCAAATTATGCGACATGTTCTTGCTCTAAGACCGCAAGCATCAGGCCTTAAAACTCGTAGTTTCATCCTCTTTTCAAGCAGAGAGCAAAAATATACTGTGTGCAGAAGTGCTTATGTCAAAATCCCAATCAACAAACACCACCATGTCATTCCAAAAGCAGAAAGGAATTGGAAAAAGTATTTACCATCACCAGTTTTGTCAATTTCCGCTGCGATGAGTCAATGTACTGATTTATCTTTGCCTCTGACTTGGGTATCTGGTGCTTCTTCATGGCTCCGGAGACCTTATCAACAGTCTTTTTGACAATGGTCTTAAACGCTTCCTTGCTCATATTACCCTGCCGCCATGATGGCTTCAAAATTTCCTTTACGAAATTTGCAATAGCAATCTTGAAGAGTCTCGTTGATCTCGAATCCTTTTTCTTCTTGCTCTTCCCTGGAGACTCCACCTGATCAATCTCAATCTCCCCAGCCATGTTTGCTGCACCATCAGGATCACTTAGACTCTCGTCCTCAACAACACCCACTTCTGCATCCGCTGTCTCACCAAACTCATCCATGTCCAGAGATGTCGCTGATGCAACAGTTTCAACCTCTTTATGTTTGTTGTTCTTGCTAAGCCTCACAACGATATTGGAATCACCGGCGGATTCCTCCTTTTGACCATGACCATGTTTCTTGAGCGAAGCTGACGATGGCTCAATGCTGTCCAGGAGTGGATCATACTGCTCACCATCTGACTTAGGCAAAAGCTGACCAGCAGCTCTAGCAGAACTTGGTGATGAAGTTGTCTGTCTTGATCCAACACTGCCAACACCTTGCCCATCCACAGGAACTTCGCTCAAATTGCGAGGAGTATCAAACATGTTACCAGAGGGAGCACCATTTTCTTGATTGAGAATGTTAGAACTGAATTTGGAGGATAGTGGCTGCTCAAAAGTAGCTGCATAAGGATTATGATGTGTAGGAATTCTAGATGCCCCAAAATCAGGAAGGCCAGATGACTGATTTCTGTTCAGAGGATCTGTAGGGTATTGGGACATAGGACCATCCTTCCCAGGAAAATTCAAAATGCTATCACCTACAGGGTATTGTACACCAGTCTTCCCGGGCACGCCCAAAATGCTATCACCAACAGGATATTGCGCGCCATAGGTTGGCTGTTGGTTGGATGAATTTAAAAGTTCACCTGAAGGAAAATTGTCACCAGAGAAATTTTGCAATTTGTTCATAGTCAATTGCTGTGAAGGGGGACCAGGTTGGGGGTGTATGTTGCCATGAACAAAAGCGTTTGAAGAATTTAAATCCTGCACAGGAGCATGTGTAAAGTGGTCTTCTCTCATAAGACCAGGGCCTCCAAACGGTTGACTTGATGAGTTGCCTGATCCGAAATCCGCCCTGTGCAACACAGGGCGAGGAAATTCCTGCATTGGCGGGTACATATGATGCAGAAAGTCACCAGCCTGAGAATGAGAAGGCAATTCATTTGAGTAAGGCCTGATAGAAGTCTGAGAACCAAAGTCATTCCTTGGAACCAAATGGTTCTGCTGAAATTGTGAAGAACCACCTCGTGCAGTAGTTCCTGCATTTAAAGATGAATCGTACAGTGGTCGTGGAGGTGGCAGGGGTAAGGATGTCCAAGGGGAATTTGGTGGTAGAGAGAACTGAGCATGTTGGTTGGGTAACAAATCTCGATAAGAAATAGACTGCGGCGGACAAAGTGGCATCAAATTGTAATCCCTATGCATCTGTGGAGCATGAACAGCACTGGCACCTTGTGAAGGTGGAGGAGGAGGTGGAGGAAGGGGCAGCTCTGAAAGATATGGAACATTTGCAGCAGAGATGCTGGGAAGAGGTAACTCTTTAGAATTAGGAGCCATGAATTGTGATGAAAGTGGTTGGTCATTAGAACTTTTGATGGGCCACACATTAGTCGACGCGATTGCATTTGGTAAAGGCTCACTACTAGAAACCATATTTGGAGAAGTCGTGGATGCTCGAACTGGTGACAGATCAGTTATGAAAGAGTCTTCTATCTGCTCAGATGGACAATCAGCCTTTTGAAGCAGTGCAACAGATTTATTGCTTTGAGGTTGCTCGACTACGAGAGGAAGCACATCCTCAGAAGTACCATCAGATGATTTCATATTATCAGCACTGCTTATTAGCCGAGGGGATGGGTGGTGAGATTTTTGAACTTCCTGAAATTCTTTTCTGTCAGGAATGTGAGTGGTGATTTCCCCGAGGTTTTCAGGAATTATTTGTTTCACTTGCACTGCAAAATCTGTGACTCTAGAACTCTCACAATTCATTTTCTCAGTATCAATCAACTGACCATCTTTTCTAGCAATAGGCGCATCTTCACAGAGTTGCATCTCCCGAGCTTTAATTTCATCAACCTCTTCCTTAATCCTAGAATTTTTCAAACTAGGCTGAGACTCGAAATGCATTGGTTTGCTCCTACGTTGCCTTGAACCATCATTCTTGTCATATTCACGGTGCATATACCGACAGTGTGCTCCTCTGTAGCATCTGCCTCGAAGGAAGTCAAAACATTCTGGAATGTGGCGCCTGTCCTGTCTCTTACTGCCATCTCTGAACTCATTTGCGCGCCTAAATGTGGGGGACCTGCTCCTACTCCTGCTTCTTTGATTCCTAGAAGACCGACTGGAACACAAACAATCAAGAGGAATATTATTATTCTCCTCGGATACTGTACTCTATGAAATCATTATAAAAGACAAATGAAGACCCAGGCAATTTAGATGCCTAAGACCTAAACTCAAGTCAAAATTAAATAGCCCATCAAACAGAACAATGCACATACAACGCAGTTGGAAGTACCTCCGAGAAGGGCTTTGCTTCTCTCTTCTCCTCCATGAACTTCTCCTCCTGCTATCAAGAGGAGACCGACTGCGGCTGTGGCTGCGGCTGTGTATTCGACTTCTACCTCTTTTATTATGCCTTTTATCATAACGTGAATCATCAGAGTTACTATCACTGGAACCTTCTCTGACCAATCTCCCAAACTGATCCACCTTTGGAGGATCTGATTCAAACTTAGCCTTTTTACTCTCCTGAGACTTTCCCATCCTAGAAACAACATCCATACGAGCACCATCCTTAACCTCCTTTTGAGTATGCGGGGAAAATTTTGCCACCTTATAAGACTCTTTCAACTCAGATGGTGGCCTAGAATCTTTATCAGTCATGCAGGGACTCTCAGATCCCATTTCTGTCATTAACTGAGACCCAGCATCTTCATGGCTACTTTTAGCAACAGTTGAAACCGATGGTGAAACTATTACAACATTAACATCTTCAATGGAGGGTTCATTATCATTTTCAGAGCTGGTGTCAGAAGAATACTCTTGTAGAAGTCTAAATGGACTGCCAACTTTACTAAGTTGATTAGAAACCCTATCTGAATTGTTGACCTCGGCAACTGCAGGAGCAGTAAGTGTTTTCTGATCATCGGCTATGGGATTAGAAGGTTTCTCTAGATCACTGGCCAAGGGGGATTGAGCCACTCCAGTTGAATATATTTTATCAAATCTGGACGGCTTCTTTCCACTTGTTGACCGTCCTTGATCAAATAACAGATTTGGCCCTGTATTTTGATATGAACAGAAAAAAAATCAACTTACTGAACATACAAAAGAAAAGGATCATGATAAACAATAATTATGAGCAAGGGACTCACATCAATACTTAAGCACGGAAAAGTGAAGGATAAGAAAATGCTTAACTTGTGTGCCTGTGTGTGTGCACGAGATAATACACACACACACATACATATAGAGAGAGAGAGAGAGAGACAATATTGAAGTTAAACCTTCACTTATTTTGCACAGTTCTGAGGACAAAAAGCATGACATCTTTTCAGATGGGACACACTGGGCTGCGCTCCTTTCTGGTGAAGTGCCACTCAGCGGCTTTTTTACATCAAGAGCCTCATGACTAAAATCATACTTGCAGTTTGGAGCATCAATTGAATCATTAACTCCCTGGTCTCTGTCAGACAGGGTGATGTCGTCTTGAATCCACCCATGGAAATTAAATAGTCAGCTCTCATTCCAATTACTTGACAAAGTTCAAAGAAAATTTATCATCCATACTGAGTCACTGACATGACATATCACTCAGCAGTTCGGGATAAAAAGTATCAAGTTAAGATAGAAACAGAATAGTATCATGCATAAAACACTTCTGGATTATTTAATAACTATAGAGGTTTCAAGCCCAAAAATCCACTAAAATTATAAGTCGTATAAATCTATGTGAGAGGAATTTTTATAAGAAACTAAGAATAACCTGATCAGAAATAATACACTAACAAATGGCCACCTGCCTAACGTATACGCATTATGTGACAACACTTTAAATTTATGAAAACACGAGTGAAAAAGCAAAATCGGTTATGCTAACCTTCCATCTCCATGTCAGAATCATCAGGCAAGCCATATCCAGATGAAACCATCAAGTGTTCAGGTTGAGATGAAGAGTAAATCACCGTAGACTTCAACGGTGCTTCAGATTGCCCTTCACGCAACTTACATGCCGAAATACGTTTCTTCTTCATCCACACGAAATATTCATGAGCAATTGCAGCTCCACTTCCTGGCTCACCACCAAATAAAAATTCAAACTCTGGATTCTCAGATTCATTTTGACGAGTCACTTCTTCAATACCAGGACCATTCTTGGCAATAAGCTGGCAGAAAGATTCAATCTTATGAACAACTTTCTCATCGGATGGCTTAGGTGGAGGTGGAGAAAGATCCAGCACCAAACTTCCACTTGATGGTAAGCCATCTCCAGCCAGAGAACCTGCTTCACGACCGCTTCCACCTTCATAATTTTGGGAACCCTCATGCACAGCTCTTATATTTCTGACTTCATTTCTATCTGTGGCTTCATCAACGGAATCCAGATCCCTCAATTCACGAGAGGAAATTTTATTAGAGCTATGATGAAAGTCAGGATGACCAGGGAAATTGGATGCGGCAAGCATTGGCGATGAAGATGAAGGTGGAGGGGTGGGCAATGATGGTGAGGGTGGTTGAGTAGATGCTGGTGGTAGGTGCACAGAACCTCCAAATGTAGTGGGAGGGAAAAGATTAGGATGAGGAGGGGGAGGGGGTGGTGGAATATGCTGAAGACCCTGTGAACCACCAGTCGGTGGTTGTGGAGGATGCAGAGCTTTGTACAATGTTGGTCCTTGAGTTGCAACAGGAGGACGAGGTGGAGGAGGAGGTAATTGTCTATGTGGTGCTGCACCCTGTGACATGTCTGGGCATGGAGGAGGACCACGAGGAGGCACAAGTGCTGGAGGAGGAATATGATGCAAATTCAGGGTCCCTGTATGTGAAGGGTGTTGCAGACTATGCTGAGCATTAGAGTAACCTTGCAATACAAAGGTACTTCCATGGCCTGTTGGAGGCGGGTGTATATACGATTGACCTGTATTTGGCATCCCGTGGAATGTAACATGTGGACTTTGGTGAAGAGTGGGAGGCGGGGGAGGAAAACCATGCTGATATAAATGGGGTCCCCGCTGACCTATCTGAGGTGGAATAGCAGATGTAGCCTGTTGAATTACAGGAGGCGGAGGGCCTGGAGGACCTTGTTGGTATTGAAGTGGAGGTGGGGGCAGAACTGGTGGGCGCTGTTGGTTCGCAGGTGGCATTGGTGTCCGAGGACCCTGCCCAAACTGAGGACCATAATTTGCTTGGCCATACATTTCAGATGGCTCAACTTAACAAATGCTTCCAGTCCTTAAAGTTCCTTGCATGAAACCAGTTTGCAAAGGCTTGATCTTCGGCTCAAACTTCCACAGATTACCTTATAAATCAATACATAGCATATCTTCAAATTTCTTCAACAGCATTAACCAGTCATATATCACATTAAATTCTAAAAATCGCAATCAAAACAATGAAGTACTCAGCTCCTCAGTTAAATTTCATTCTTCTTCCGCACCTCAATATCGAAGTTAAGTAAATAACCCACATTACAATCAATTTCTACCTCTCAATCAATACAGAACAAGTTTCTAAAGCCGAACGCTCCACCACAATACTCTACAACTTCAACTGCATCAACCTAATCGCCGGTGGCATAATTTTGACCAAAAATTACATAACTAATGAAAATGCGCAATCTCCAACAATAACATTTTCGACTATGTAATTCCTAAAATTACTGTAGCATTCACTTTTCTAGCTTGGAAAATGGGGGAAAAAAAAATCATGCATTCAGTAAAATCCAAATTCCAACTTTTTCCAACCTCCCCCAGCCTCAATTTTCTCAGCAACCAAACAGTCAATAAGAAAATATCAGCTAAAAACAGTGTCGAGCAGGCAACAATGAAGCTATGCAACTTACCAAATCAGGGTGCGCGGCAAATTGAAACCCTTTGGCTTCAGAGGATTTCGAGCGCCTCGAAATAAACCCTAGAAAAAATAATTGGGAATTGAAGGTTGTGTGTTTCTTGGAGAGTTTTGGGGTTTTTTAATCTTTCTCTTGGGTAGCCTGAGTAAGAGTGTGAAATTCCGATAAACCCCTTCTTCTTCTTCTTCTTCTTCTTGTGGTGTCGGTCTGGTACTAATCGGAAGTTCCGAGTTCTTTTAACTCTCAGCATGAACTGCGTGAGAATAAAGGAAGAGCTAATTATTTTTCAAAAAAAAAAAATTATAAAATCTTTTTTGGTCATGACAAAAATGAATATTCTAAAATAAATCATTTTTATATAATGTAAAAGTGTTTTGGTTTTCTGTTTTTTTTTTGTTGAGATAAAATAAATAATAATAATAATATTTGGTATCACAACAAGACTTCGTGTGAATAAATAATTTTTTATAACCATATGAGCTACAAAAACATTACAACGAAATTACTTTATAATTACATACATAACAACAATTGTTGTTCTTCAAAAAAAAACAAAAAATTGGTTTCTTAGTGAGGCACCTATTTCGTGAACCAAACAAATTATATTTGATGATCATTTTGTAAATTAAGTAATTAGAACAATTCCACCCATTAAAGCAATTCCAGCCATTGTCCAATTGCAAGGACAAGGCAAGCCAATTGCCCTCCCAACCCAAAAACCATGCTCCACCAGTCCAAATTGCAAAGGGCAAGAGGTGGGCCCAAGGATGTTACATCCCGTTCCGGGAATAATATTATTTTATTCCCGGAGGTGCAAAATGACGATTTTGCCCTTGGTTGACCTTTCGGTTGACTTTTTGCGTCGTAACTTGTACGACGCATTCACTTGTATTTTCTTGACGTGCTCGTCGATACGAACGCGTGGACGCGAGCCGTACGTCGTTCGGACTCCGAACGAATATTTTACGGGCGTTGATTCTTCAACGTTTCCCGTATTTTCAAATTTGGACAGTTTTGGATTAATTGGGCTGGGGCCCAATAGTCTGCAGGCCATGTGGCCTTGTCCTTGTCTGTTGACTCTCAGTCCCTCACTCTCTCCCGTGCTCTCTGTCTGCACAACAAACAAAACACCAAAAGCTCACCATGGTGCTTTGCACACCCATGGCTTCTCGGCCTCCTCCCCGAGCTGCCATGGTGGCTTAGCCACCCTTGCTTCACCAACCAACATCACCATCATCTTCGTTGCTTCCAAACCCAGCAACCACAGACAAAACCCAGCCCAGAAACTCTCAAATTTGCTCAAGGCACCCGAGCCTTCCCCGACCCATTTTCTCGTCGATTTGGACCACGATGGTCCCTGTTTTGGCCACCAAACATCTCATCGAGGTCCCTGCAAGCTTGCTCGAGCCCTGCCTGGCCGAGATTGGCCGAGAAATGATGAACTGGAGATCGGCCCACTTGGACCCGAGAACACTTCCTCAATTTCCAACCTTCTAAGGCCAGTTTTTGGCCTCCCCGTGGGTAAATTTCGATTCCCCTTGACTCCAGCTTCATTTTGATATAAATTTCGTTGAATTTGGTTGAGAAATGAGTGAGATATCGACGTTTGAAGTTTTCCGGCCAAATTCCCAGTTTCCGGCGACGGCGACGGCGGCCGGCACGGCGGCCGGCGGCGGCGCCGGCGACCGGAAAAAGACCAGTCGACCGGCGCTGACGTCAGCGATGACGTCAGCAAACCGGGTCGAACCGGCCGTGCTGACGTCAGCAAACCGGTTCAGACCGGCGCTGACCGGCTCGGCTGAGCCGCGCGTGGAGCCGCGCGTGAGCGCGCGTGAGACAGCCGCTGGAGCCGCGCGTGAGCCGCGCGTGGAGCCGCGGCTTGGCGCGTTTGAGCCGCGCGTGAGGGCGCGTGGGAGGTCCAAATTGAATTCTGTTTTCACGGGTCGACTCGTGACGACGTGTACTACCTCGGGGTAGTATGCATGTTAATTTTCTAGGTGTTTTGGACCTCCAAATTGAGAAAACAAGTGATAGGTTTATTTAATTAGTTAATTCGTTACCTTTATGAGATTAATCACCGTACCGGTGATATCTCATATAGGTGAGACCTAATGGCGACGTGTGGCGGCGTGTGTGACGGCACACGACGGCCCACGGCGGCGGTTTTGGGGTTTCCAACCCCGAAACTCCGTTTTCGGGTTTCCGAACGCCGTTTTCTTCGTATTTTCAATTACGTTATTAATCTTAGGTGTTCCAAAATAGGTTTGGCGACCCTTGGCGCTCGGAGGACGTACGTTTGGACTTCCCAGCTTCGGTATCTGTGAGTGGGCCCTTTCCCTATATTATTTAAATGTGATTTATGTTTGGGAAATTATAATTGGTTTATGCCTACACTATTTTGTGGTTTATTGCCTACATTAAATTGTGATTTTAAATGGTTATCTATTATCGTATTCTTGGTAGACCTCGTACTTGTGGAATTTACTTGGTTTACTAGCTTAGCTCGGTATATTAGTAGGCCATGGAAATTAGTGGGCTTGGGCCCACATTTCCATTTGGGAATTATACCATTAAATTGGTGATTTCCGTATCTTTTGTACGCGTATTATTGGTATCGAAACGGACCTATTTTAGGGAATTTAGGGAATTAAGTATTTTAATTCCCTACTAGTACCTATTTACGATTATGAGTTTTATACCTATCTGACGGCCTTGAGCCGTATTTGGGTGAACCTTGGATATGGTAAATTCCTACCGTATTTTGGGTTCACCTAGCTTGCCATTAAGTTGGTATTTCTATGCCTTGGTACCCATGTGGCGTATTCTTGGTATTTCACGTATTATAGCTATACGCTTGGTATTTCGGGTACGGTCCCGATAATACTATATATATACATTGATTAGTTTGAGGGCATCCCTTATCGGGAAATTACCTCACACTGTTTTATGTAGAGTATTTCTGTAGTATGTTTTTATACGCTCAACTAGGTTGCTTACACGGTGTTGTTGTACTGTCCGGGGCCAGGACCAGCCTTCACGTGATGGATCACATGCACCGATACGCTCACTATGGACCCATAGTAGGTGCCAGCCTGTTCTAGGTCGCATAAGCGACTCGAACTCGGGTGATAGCGATTAGCGCCAGCTTCACGTGATCGTAGTACATGAGCGCACTATTATTTATACACCCAACCTGTTCATGACAGAATATATCTGTATGAACTTGTGTGTTTGCAATACCTAAACGAGCATTTATCTTGTCGTCTTGGATTGTGGGGCCAGGACCACTTTCACGTGATTGTTCACACGCACCAACGCTCACTATGAATCCATAGTAGGTGCCAGCCTGTTCTAGGTCGTATGGGCGACTCGAACTTGTTGTGATGCGCAGATGCGCCAGCTTCACGTGATTGTGTATATGAGCGTTTATTTTATAGTTTTATATTATGGTGTTTTCACCGATTTTCACCGATGCCACGAGGGCATTTATTTGGTTTACGGATTTTCCGTAGATTCTTATTTTACGAACCTTCGGGTAAAGTATTTTCTGCCGAACGGTGGCTTTCTGCCCGTTTCGGACGG
Organism: Gillenia trifoliata; assembly: GCA_018257905.1. Lineage (NCBI taxonomy): Eukaryota > Viridiplantae > Streptophyta > Magnoliopsida > Rosales > Rosaceae > Gillenia > Gillenia trifoliata. The sequence goes on along the minus strand of CM031085.1, from coordinate 2,965,203 downwards.
TAAGTATATTTCCATACTTACCTCGTTTTCTACCTACTATTGTAGTACGTTTTCTGAAACGGTTTTCCAACCAACTACTTGATTTTGACAGCGAGGGGTTACTATTTTCAGAAAACAAAGGTTTTTACAAAAATGACTATTATTGGCCCACTCACCTTTCTGTTTTTGCGCCCCTCCAGGTTTAGTGGCTGGATGCTGTCTACGTTCGAGGCGGTGGTATGACGAAGGTTTAAATTTCTTGGTATTGTGATACTTCGTATTCTGTACCATGTACTTGTATTTGGTTAAATTCTTCCGCCCGTACATTTGTGTACACATTGATCTTAAATTATTCAGATTTATTCCTATTTCTTTCAAATTGGCTTTCGTCACCCTACGTGGTGTCGGCCAGCACACTCGACTTTTGGGTGTCCACGTGTACATCCGGGTCGGGATGTGTCAAAGGAAGCCCAACCTCAAGCCCGAGCAATTTGTGCCTGAGCTTGTGCCAGCAGGCGATGACGTCTGGCTGACGTCAGCCATGATTATATATATTTTTTAATCAGGCGCGTGCACAACACGCGCGAGGAGGGGAGAGTGGGCCGGCTGTTCTGTCAGCGTAGGACCCACGCTTGTCAGGTGACGTCAGCCAGAGCCAACGGCTCTATGACGTGGCGTTTTCGTGGCCGTTGGATTTCTAACGGCTAGTTAATCTGGACCGTTGGATTTCTAACGGAAAAAAATAAAAACAAAAATCTTACGTTGTGCCACGTGGCACAATCTGGTGCGTTTGATTAAATTTGAAAAAAAAATGAACCCCCATGATTAATCCTATCGTTAAAAATGAAAAAAAAATTTAAAAATCTTTTTTTTTTATAAATACCCTCAATCATTTTTTTCATTCCTCACACCACAATGTATAATTATGGTTGTTGTTTATTTTTAATTAATTATAGTTGTTGTAATGCTATGGTTTGCTTTGTAGTTGAAATTAAATTATTTGAATTAGTCAATCGTTTTATTTTCAACGAACAAATTAAATTATTTAAATTATTTGAATTAAATAATATTTTTCCTTGCCCTTGCTCAACGGGTGGAGTTTCACAAAGGCAAGCACTGTTTTTGAAGCGCAATCAGTTGCCCTTACCCTACCATTGCCCTTACCCTTCTCTAACGGGTGGAAGTGCTCTTAGAGAAGGGCAAGGGCAACTAATTGCCCTTCAAAAATAATACTTGTCTTTGTGCAACTCCACCCGTTAAGCAAGGGTATGGGCAAGGAAAAATATTATTTTTAATTATTTTTATGCTTTGTTAGCCTTATCTAAAACTTGTCATTATCCTCTCAGATTTTTTACGAGATTTTCAACCACTCTCATCACGACACGTGTCATTATCTATTAAAAATCTCATAGCAGATTTTTGATGAGATTCTCAACCAATCATGTAGTGTCACGTGTCATTATCCAATCTCTTGAATTCCTCAAATTTCTCCATAAAAACCCTTGAAACCCCCCATATCTACTCACACCAATCTCCTGCATCCTCTCCACTCATCTCAATTCATAGTTTTTTACAGAGAAAAGTTCTTTCAACAATGTCTAACTTGAAGAGGTTGGAAGACAGTGATGAAGAAGAAATGGAGCGAGAAGATGAAGTACGAAGAATCCAAGAAGCCCAACACCGAAGGCGGAGAAATGCATTAACCAGTCAAGTGATTCAAGCGGTGGCAGCAATTGATGCAAACTACCAACAAGCAGGTGATTCAAGAATCGGTCGTGAGCCCAACATCAACTGAAAGAGGGGAGTTCGAGGTGAGAATCTCTTAGAAGATTACTTTATCCCATATTATTTATACCCGAAAGGTTATTTTCGAACAAGATTTAGAATGCGACCACAATTGTTCAACAAAGTCATGGTTGCTATTTGCAACCATGATAATTACTTTGTTCAAAAGAGGGACGCTGTCAATGTTTTAGGTCTTCTTCTTGAGCAAAAAATTACGGTTGCCTTGTGGATGCTTGCGTATGGTGCATCTGCAGACTCGGTTGATGAGATTTGTAGGATGGCAAAGTCCACTGTGTTGGAGGCCCTTGATAAGTTCTGCAAAGTAATCGAGGAGCTATACACCGCGGAGTACCTTTCACTGACTTGCCACAGCTGACCTCCGAAGGCTTCTTCAAAAAGCTGAGAGACGAGGATTTCCTGGCATGATTGGAAGCATTGACTGTATGCATTGGCAATGGAAAAATTGCCCAACTGCATGGCAAGGAGCTTACGGGAATTGAAAAGGTACAAAAAGTATTATTTTGAAAGCGGTGGCATCATTTGATACATGGATTTGACATGCCTTCTTCGGAGCTCAAAATGACATGAATGTTCTTGGTCAATCCCCTGTTTTCAACGACTTGTTAAGAGGGGAGTCGCCACAAACCACCTATGAAATCAACAACAAAGTGTACTCGGGAGCGTACTATCTAGCTGACGGAATTTATCCAAGGTGGAACACATTAGTCAAAACAGCGTCAAATCCACACACAGAAAAGGAAAAATATTTTGCAGCGATGCAAGAAGGGTATAGGAAGGATGTGGAGAGGTGTTTTGGTATCCTCTAAGCTCGTTGGGGTATTATTAGAGGAGCTGCTCGCTTGTTTGATGATGGCGCGCTTCGAAGCATCATGATGACGTGCATCATCTTACATAATATGATTATGGAAGATGAGTATGATTATGACATCAAAGAAGTCTTGGACGAAGACACGATGAACAATTCAAGAACTAGAATTTATACTGCTCATGAAAACGCTAATGAACCCGCCCCATCATGACCCATTAGAAAGGGATCGACGTTACCACGAGATGGTCATTTAACGTTACAATACAATCCATTCGTTTTTTCTCCACAAAGAGCGCCAGCGTTATTTGATGGAGCATTTGTGGGCAAGGAAGGATGCTATCAATGAATGAATCTCATTTTTATGCTTTCAAGTATGCTTTGTAAGTGTGGTTTTTTTTTTCTTTTGTTTAATGTTTTTGGTGTGTTTAAGTGTGTTTAAGTATGCCTTGTTAGTGTGTTATGTGTAAGTTTGTTGAACTTTATTTAAGTATGTTAAGTGTGAACTTTGTTTAAGTGTGGACTTTGTAAGTTTGTTCGTTGAAAATAAAATGATTGTCTAATTCAAATAATTTAATTTCAAATACAAAGAAAACCATAGCATTACAACAACCATAATTAATTAAAAATAAACAACAATAATAATTAATTAAAAATAAACAACATTATTCGTAGTACCCTACTCCTCAGGAATCCAATTGATGGTGCTAGGTCCGTCATCCTTTGGAACGTATGGAACTTCCTCGTCTTGCTCGGGAAAATGTCTTCTCATGACGGCCGCCCGTTCTTTTGTCCAAAAACGTTTTGAATTAGGAGTCATTTCTTCGGGGCGTCGGGACATGGTATCCCGATCCTTCTTTTGTTGTCTTTCTTGCCTTTTTAACTCCTTTTCTCTTGCATTTGCTTCATCTCTAGCCTTGTTTAACTCAAACACTTCCCGTTCGTGCTCCCGATTCAGTGCATGTTGGCGAGCCAATTCTTCAATCAATTTTGAATATTCAGTATTCGAAGAACTACCTCTTGCGACTCTTTTTTTATCAGCTTTCCTACCAATAGGCCTCTGGGTTGCTTCAGTCGGTGATACCGGTTCATTTGGGGTCCCCAATGCCTCGTCCAATGCCGATTCTTAAGTAGTTGATTCGTGTAAGGGAGTCTCATTTAAGACAACGTCTAAACCAACATGCACAATTTTGTATTTCGGAGTATGCTTGACAATGTCCCATAATTCGTGCCTTGTGAATGATCTGTTGTTGTTAGCAAGATTGAACCACATTTGTGCTTGTAGTTCCTGAAAAAACAATTGTGAAAAGACATAATAAATTACATATTCAAATGCTTATTTTTAATTAGCTTAAAGAATTGTCAAACAACATAATAAATTGCAATTACCTCATTGGCTCGATTATAGCCAATTCAATATAGGGTTTTTGCTTTTGTGATGGCTTCTTTCCAAGATTTCATCTCTTTATACAGATGTCGGTACCTACTGGACATAGATTGCTCAGTCCAGGGCATGCCTTGCATCTTTCTCCACAAAAAATGCATAAATTTTCTTTCACATTTTCTCGACTCTCATCCCATTTCCGTTGATCGGGTCATGAGTCACACGCACCCAAGCCTCCAATAATGCAATATCTTCGGCGATCAACCAATTTGCCTTCTCACTCATATTTTTTTTTTTTAAAACAAGGATTTGGAAGGTGAAAAACAAATATAGTTGATGTAGGAAAAAAATATTGAGTTGTGGTGTGAGGAATGAAAAAGATGATTGGGGGTATTTATAAAAAATTAAAAAAAAATCCTTTTCTTATAATTTTTTATTCGTTTTTAATGGTAGGATTAATCCTAACCGTTTGTTTTTTTTCAAATTTTAATCAAACGCACCAGATTGTGCCACGTGGCACAACGGTAACATTTTTTTTTTCCCGTTGGAAATCCAACGGTTCAGATTAATTAGCCATTGGAAATCCAACGGGTACAAAGCCGCCACGTCATAGAGCCGTTGGCTCTGTCTGCGTCAGCCGACACGAGTGGGTCCCACGCGACAGAAACTGTCGCCCCACTCGCCCCAGCCCTCGTGTGTTGTGCACGCGCCTGATTAAAAAAAAAATTAATCGTGGCTGATGTCACCTCGCTTGGTGGCGCAAGCTTGGACGCAAGTTGCTCGGGCTTGAGGTTAGGCTTCCTTGGGCCCACCTTTTGCCCTTTGCAATTTGAACCGGTGGAGCAATGTTTTTGGGTTGGAGGGCAATTGGGCTGCCTTGCCCTTGCAATTGAAGCACCGGTGGAGGTGCTCTTATGTATCATAAAAAAAGTTAATTATGTTAGTTTTTTTTTTTTTTCAAAAAAAGAGACTAGATGGTGGACAAGTCATAATAGTCTACCTTTTCGGAGAGCGTGAAGACTCATTGAACTATACAAGGTTAAAATTAAGTGCTACCCGAATTTTACAAGCTTGGTATATCCAATATATGATTTTGAAAGTTTTTTATTACAAAATATAATACAATATCCACACATTTGTTGAAAAACACGAAAAAAGTTAGAAATTAGAATAATTATCTTTACTCTCACACTATTTTTTTTGTAAAAGAACATGTGAAGTTTAAGGATGACTTATTTTTCCACTTAGGCTTAAGCTAAACAATAATTCAATCTTTATTGTAATTTATCTTTAGGGTGAACATTGTCCGGTTTGGTAGCCTTAGCCCTAAAATCGAGAATCGAATTATCTGGGTATGGTTCAGTTTCGGTTTGATCCATCGATTTTGTTCGGTTCATGAAGGAGAGACAAAGAGATGAAGAAAGAAAGTGGTAATGGAGAAAGGAGAGGAGATAAAATAATAGTGAAGTAATGGATGAATTTTATGAGTTCGTTTTTTTGCTCGGCTTGATTTGGTTCACTAGTTTACCGATTCTCAAGTTTCAAATAAATTAAGCTTATGTATTCCTTTAATCTTAAGACAACTTTAAGGGATTTGCAATTATAACTAAGCACGAGGCTTGATCTAGCTAATGTATTTTATTTATTTTATTGTAATTTGTAAGCAAAATTTATTTTATTTTATTGGTAAAATAACCAAATTTATTGATGTACATAGTAACAAATTTTTATGACTGATTTATTTGTTTGATGCTTTTGTTTGGTACAACGTCAATGTCTCCAATTAGATTCGAAATCTTAGTTTTTGGTTTGCATGTCAAGCAAATCATAACAACAATCTTTAACTACCACTATGAAACAATCTTTAACTACCACTATGAACCATCATGGAGTGGCTTAGTGTTTGTGGCAAATTTCAAACCCGTATTCCACATAACTTATCATGAGTTTAATTTCTGACATTGATGAATCATACGATAGTGGCCAATTTGAACTAAATTATATAAAAAAAATAATGAATAAAATATCTAATTATTGTGTTATTCACACACCATTTCTTATTTTTCACACATTTTTTTCAATTTTAACAGTCGAATAAAATGAATTGAAAAAAGTTTAAGACTAAAAATTAACAAATAATGTAAAAAGTAAAAGAAAAAAGTGTGAATAGCACAACCCATGTTTAAAACCATATGGAAGCATGGAAACATTTCGAAAATATCTTCTCATAGTGGGCCCCAGCGCATGCGATTTTGAATTTCAGTATAAATATAGAAAGTTGCCGCTGGCTTGACTACTCAGTGCTCTCAGCGTCTCAGATCTGAAAGTCCAAACAGCGCAACGCACTCACAGGTATCTCTATCTCTCGCTCTCGCTGTTTCCTGTTTGTTTCCCGAGAAAATGTAGGAAAATATGCAAAGAAATCATCTGAAATTAACTTAAACGGAATCATTTACTCTAAATTTGGTGGATCTGTATCGGAATTTACAATCGTGATTTTACTATGGAATCGTTTGTTGTTGTGGTGGTTGTTGTTGATTGCTGTTTATTATTCTCTTATGATATTGTGAACATTGTGCATTTTATTTGCATAATTTTGATTTTCATGGATTAGCTAGAACTTTTCAGATTGCAGATGCGCGAGTTTGTTTAATTAAGATGTTTAATTGCAAATTTGCAATAGCTTGAATCCATCTTTCATTACTGTTTTCGGGTCAGATTTCGCACTCGAAGTTCGAGTTAAATTTGGATGAGAAATGAATTTTCATGTTCAATTAGTAATTAGATGTGAGATCCTGAGTTGCATTATTGGCAAGGTTGGGTTTTGATCATTTTATGTTATAAATTAATGAAAAATATGAAATTCGAGATCTGGAAACATGATTATTGTGGCGTAAAAGCACAAAATGTATCGGAGATAATCCCCGAAAAATGGAAATTGACTAGAACGGTGTAATGTGAGATGGCATTTTCTTGCTTTCGTTGTGATTCATGTATTCCTGAATACATTTTGGTTGGTATTGCTTTGTATTAGGTTCATTGTTATTTATTTGGACGGAAAAATATGTGCAGTATCCATTTATTCGAGGCAAGGAACATGGGTCGTGGAGTCAGCAGCGGAGGGGGAGAGAGTTCTTTGGGCTATCTGTTTGGAGGTGGAGAAGAAACTCAGAAGCCTGCCCCGAAAAAGGTTGCACCTCCTCAGAACCAGGCGCCAGTTCCAACTGCTGAACCACCTACTCAGAGGCCCACTGCTCCCACACCACCTGCAGAAGTCAATAAGGATATTCCCGCTGGCGTTCCTGGGAACACTTCAAACAACTATTTCCGAGCTGATGGCCAGAACTGCGGCAACTTCCTCACAGTATGATCTTTGTTCATATTCATGTTTTGCTCTAAATCATATATACATGCATGAAATTTTATAAATTGTGGCAAACAATATGCTTCTTTACAGTAACTATTAGGGCTATGATCCGAAAGAAAGATAGAACAAGCACATTGATTGATGCTAATTAAGAATTCTATCTCCATTTCGGTAGAAATTTATTCACCTACATGTCTGTTTCCCTCGTGAATAGGTTGTTCGCAATCTGTAATTCGCAGAATACATATTTTCTGATGTTAGAGTGGAAATTTAAATGTTCTTTATCTTAAACTTTTACTACCCCTTAAGTGTTGGTTTTCATGGTTTCAAAAATTTGGTTGACAGGATCGGCCATCAACAAAAGTGCACTCAGCTCCCGGTGGTGGATCATCCCTAGACTACCTGTTTGGAGGTGGCGGTGGCGGCGGCGGCAAGTGATGCCTCACGCCGCTGAAGTTGGAATCGTCAGTTTGGTCCATAGGCACCTCTGTAATTTGGACCCTCTGTAGATGATTTCTCTTCTGTAACATTCTAGAACTTCCTGTGGCGGGGATTTGTTGCTTTTATGCTGTTAAAACTTTCGAGTTAAGTTGGCCGATGATATAATCGTTCACAATTGAACTACATGTTACACAAGGTTTTTTCTTTTTAATCGAAATTTGGTACAAGTTTCTTAGATTCTGTTCGGAAGGAAAGAAGCACACGAGAAGCGTTTCTCCATAAAGTCACTTAAAAAATCACTTGATTTTATCAGAACCCCTTTTTCGTGCTCGAAATTTGTACAGGGTTCTTGAAAAATACCTCGAGAAGGGACTTTTTTTCTCCCCACATCAGTTAACCCACAAATCATCGTGGGTTAGGCCAGTTGGTCGAGGCAATGCGCTCGCCCATTTTCACTCAAATTCGGATTCGGATCCCCCTCTGGAGATTCGTTTTAGCAAACATATCATCTTGTAAAAAGTAAATAACAAGTTTAAGAGATTGATAGACTTCCTCTAGCATCAAGATTCAAAGAACAAATTTCATGTCCTGAAAAAGTACCAATATAAAACCAGATAAAACTATCCAGGTAACTAATTTCCATCTGACGGAAACTGTAAACGATAACAAGAAAAGTAAAATTTAAGCTAAACTTTCACATCTCATGGAGATGAAACCTAAAAGAGTCACCAAACTTCTTATAAGCAAAAGCAACCTCTTTTTTCCCCTTTCAATTGGGAGAAGGACCTAATTGAGAATTCGCCGGAGTTTTGATGAGCACTATAAACTAGAGTTTTAGACCTACGACTGTTATAGGAGGTTTGCAGATAACAACGGTAGGAAAATTCTGTATCTCCCGTCATAGGCATCTATGATCTCCTTCACATGATGAATGTACAGATAGCCGGTGGTTTTTCATTTCTGGTTATGTTTCAAATGGATGTTGCGTCATTCTGTCCTTCCGGTGTTAGTTTCCTGTCACCTGCCATCACATCAGAACATTAGACGGCCAAATAGGTAACCAGAAGATCACTAAGAGACGACGTTACATATTTGTTTCTCAAAAGAATCTGCATTTAGTCTCTTTCATTGCTTTGGCATAACTCATTATAGTAAGCATAAGCATTTGCGTACAATGCTGATGAGCCCGTAGCAAGCCAAATACGTAATAAAATACTCATTACATTCCTACCTTGGTTTAGGGATGAAGCAGATTTATTACATTCCTACCTTGGTTTAGGGATGAAGCAGCAGCGGAATTAGCTACGGCAGACAAACTTTCCTTAGTAACTGCAGAGTTGAAATTTGGTGCATCAATTGTCTTATGAGTCCTGTTGTCTCCCACAACTTCAGAGTTAGAGTTTGGAGCATTATTGGTCTGATTTTTACCCAGATTCAAAGGAACCACTGACTGCTCGGGGTTTCCAGTAACCTGCATAAGAGTCCAGGGTTTAGGTGCAATCCAATATATATCCCACAACCGATAACATTCAGTGTGCACGGGAAAAACAAAACAAATTTCTACCGCTCTATCTGTTCAAGACAAGGGAAAGAAGGATCAGACCTTATGCAAGTGAGAAGCGGCCGAATATGCTTGATTGTTTGAAATGGAACCTGCAGCGGCTTCTGTCTGCTCATGTGATATGGACACCTTTCCATGAACATTATCCGTCAGATCTATAATTTCTTGCCTGATGCCTCTAGAAGTTTTTGACTTGCTGCTGTAATCACCATTTGACATCAAACCACCAGCTTCACCGGCAGTCCTCTTCCTGATAAGGGATTCACACGATCAAAGTTGAATCAAAATATTATAGGATAACGTGCTATAGTGATTGATATTCAAATATATTAGTAACATACCTCAACAAAACACACACACACACCATATTCTTACCTGCTGGAATTAGGAATATCAATGTTAATCCCTGGCTGGTTGGGAAACACTATACCACGAAGAAGCTTTCCATCAATAACAGTTTCAATTGCGTATCCATCAGCAAGTTTGTCAGTAACCTTTGCAACAAATGTCTTCTTCTCTGAAACAAGCTGGGATTGATTCGATGGGATATTCTGTGTGCCTGCAGTTATAACACAAGATCATTTGTGAAAGACATCAAAATTCCTCCCCAAGTACACATTCAACCAGTGATTTTTTCCTTTTTCTTTCGGTTACATTATTTTTCATTTTTCTGTTTGTTGAATAGATAACAAATAAAAGTCGCAAGTAGGGAACGGAAGTTTCAGCTTCCCAGTGAGTTGAATGCTAACAGTCATACTAGGGACAATATTAAAGACACGGCAAGGCTAAAACATAAACTGCAAATGGAGGTACACAGACAACTCGCAGCAATTCAAACATAAAGCAGTATAGGTCCAACACTTCCCTTAAAGGAAGTATCTAAAAAAAGTCAAGATTGGCCATTAGAGACTGTTAATCATATTGACAAGAGTTAAAAACAAAGAAACAAAGGGTAGTCCTGTCCATCAGTAAATTTGATTTCAGCAAATATTTCTGCTGCATCATTCACTGTGTCATAACTTGGGTTTGCCGAATCCAACGACTACTCTACCTCAGAACTTCGGTGGTTCACTCATAAAGAGATTGAATAGACAAGAAAACAAGGGACCAATGGCAAGCTCTCCACCTACCATTCGAGGAAAAATAAGTCTAGCACCAACACCACTTTTGGCCATGGTTGGTTAGACTTCAGGTAACAGTCAAACTAACACCCTTGGATTGCAATTACAAATGTATAAAACACAATACTAACCTAATTCCTCATTTCCCTGTCCATTGAGAAAGAATCCTTGTTCTCTTCTCGGCTAAGAACCTAGATCATAGAGCAGCAGACCCCGAACCCTTCTTTGGTCCTTAAAATGGTTAAGGGTCCGTTTTGGGTGGCGATGGGAGAAGGACGTGAAGGGACTAAGGATGATTGGATTTTGGGGTTCCTTGTTTGGGAATGAAGGGGATCTCGTACTGATGAAGGGATTATGATATTACTGCTTAGCTATTGTGTTTGTGCGTGTTAGCCATTTGAAAAAATAAATAATAATTATAAAAAAGAAGTCTGGCAAAAAAAGATAAATAAACAAAAACAAAAACAAACATGATAAATTCAAATTTATTACATAACAGGAAAAACAAAGCAACTATTGAAATTGTATAAGTCAAGACCTAATTATCTGATTTTTCCCAGAAACCAACAACAGCCACCAGGCTTGGAAATCCCAAATTCATCGGCTTGGAGATTAGGCTCAGCTTAGTCAACGACGAATCAGATCTGAGCTTATGCTTCTGAGAAGTGGAAGCGCGGCCATCAAATCGGTTGGCCTTGACCAAACCATTTCACCCAAACCGAGAGAGAGAGAGAGAGAGATGTTTGTGGGGGGGGGGGGGGGAGAGGGAGAAAGAGAGATACAGGTGGGATGGGATGGGAATTGCACACCTGCAAGCTCTGGCTCCAGCTCCAGCTTCGGCTTTAGCTCCGGATGCTGCTCTGGCTCCAGCTTCGGCTTCAGCTTCGGATGCTGCTCCAGCTTCGGCTTCAGCTCCGGATACTGCACCGGCTCCAGCTTTGGTTCCAGCCTTGGATTTTTGGTGCCCATCGTCATCTGCTCGAGATCTCGATCTTGAGAGAGAGAGAGAGAGAGAGAGGCGACGACGCTATCTCACCTATTTATGGGTTTGAGATTAGGGCTAATCCGTTGAGTTAATTCCTGGTTTGAAGCCCACACTTTGGCCCCGGGTTTTTCAAGACCCCTTTAAAATTTACCCAAACAGGGTATTCACGAATTCGGATTTCCCAATGTCACCCCCTTGTCAAAACCCCCCTTTTAAACGCTCACCCAAACGCACCCTAAAAGACTAAATGTTTAGCTAGTTCAGTGCATTAGCACCATAATCCAATAACAGCCAAGCGCATCTTTCATTTGCAGGATAATTTTAATGAAAGCAGTCATTGTGACAACGTTAACATATACGCACACATAGGCTAATGAAACCAAAACACATAAAACTGATAGCACTCATGAAATCTGTTTTCATGGAGTAAGAATATTGGAAAGTGACACGAACAAAAAAAAGAGAACTTCCTAGGGTCAGACTCAGACAGCTTTCCCTGCCTCTAAATAAATTAGGAGTTTGCAAATTCGGAGAAAAAAACAGAAAACAATAGGGCATATTTTAGACATGTCATTGTGATTCCTACGGGAAATATGTACATTTGATGCATAATAAATAAATGAGTAAATGAAAACAGGACACTTTATCTTAGTAAGTATCACTTACATGGTTGGGCATAAAATGGAACTGGCATGGGTTGGCTCATATCAGCACTAGTTCCAACCGGAACAAGAGCTCTGTCGTGAACAGAGGCGAGATTTTGCTCTTGGCACTTTAGCTTCAATTGCTTCCTCAGCGATAATTTCTCTAGCTTCCTTTCATTCTCCCTGGCAAGTCCTAAAATTAGAAATTATATCAGGCCAGTAAGACTCTATTAGATTCCATACACATGAATTTTACCCTAAAAGATAATATAGATAATTCAAGGGGGAAATGAAAAGATGATATTTAACCTGTGTTTAGGTAAAACATGTCATCCAGTGCCTCAAGACCTTTATTGCAACCACCAATAAATACAAGAACACCTCCCTTGACAGGATCCAAACAGTCCCCAGCAACAGAAAATCTAGCAGAAGGCCCATCACCAGCAGTTAGCACCTTGGTCCATACACCAGTATCTACACCACAGTTAAGATAGAGCGGGTATCTAAGGATACAATTCCATAAAAATTGGGGCAATGGAAAGAACATAAAAGTACAAGTAACCGAAGGTGGATAGACAAGAAGGTTGAGAAGTTTCAAACAATCCATAAAAGTAAGTAGCCAAAGGTGAATGTTTCAGAGAATTTCTTGAAACTAACCAACATCAATCATGTAGAGGTCATTGTATAGATTTTGGGCGTCTGTGAATCCCCCAAAAACAAATAAGTTCTTCCCAAAAGCAACAGTACAATGACCTGCTCGGGGTGGCATAAACTGGCCAGTAGTTTTCAGCTCCCTCCAAATTAGAGTATCTAGTGAAGTATCATAATACAAGAGTTACAGAAGGTACATATCATATACAATATCCACGATCTAGGTACTAGTAGTATCTAAATTACGTAAAAAGTTTAATAAACTTGCAATTGGGCAAAGAAATTTCAGAAAATAATGATACCTGTATCGAGTATATGGACATCAGACAAATAGTAATCGTGCCCATCTTCACCACCCATCACAATTAGTTTGTTCTTCCAAGATGAACAAGTATGGCTATCACGCAGAGATGGTGGGTTGCCTGATGTTGTAGCACGTTTCCATACAAACGTCTCTACAAGATAGGATGAGAAAAGGGATTAAACATGTCTTATGTGCTATCTGTATTGATCAGTGACCTAGTTAAGTCGACTGTTCAGGTTCTAGGTAAATGTAGATCCACAAGGCAATTAAAACCTGAATGTGATGTCCTACACCTAGAACACTCCCTCTCTTCTTCCTCCCAGTCTAGATTCTAAAAAGAACAAGGTGACAGAGATGATCCTGTGCAATCCTATAAACTCACAGCACGACAGAGCAAGAGGACATAGACAAAATACTTATGACTGTACTGAACACCACATCACCAACTTGATGATGTAAGAAGGTTCACATGATATCCAAAATACAGATATATCAAATAAGTCAACTCATAAGATCAATGCGAGTGGTACCATGCAAATGCATAATCATTATTTTTTAACAACAAAACTGTTAGCAAGACACACATAATATTTATAGACTTTACTGAAGAGCACGCCAACAACCTCATTCCCTAAGAAGTCCCACATGCTATCCAAAAACCTATGCTAAAGTGAGATATATCAAGTAAGTAAACTCGTAAGATCCATGTGATGTAAATGCACAATTACTATTAGAAAAAAGTGTGACCAAAGTAATTCAAACCAATACTCACCTAAGTGATTAATGAACTAACCTTACATGGAAACCTACCTGTATTCAAAATGTAAAGATCATTGAAGTACACTTCATTGTCGTTACTAGCAGATTTTCCACAGCCACCAAATATAAATAGCCGTTTCCCAACAAGGGCAGCACTATGACCCTCTCGTGCCTCTGGTCCTTCGCCTCTTAAACTTGGAGATATCCATGTATGTATAGCTACACAAACATTAAGAACATAAGTGGGCACATTGGTGGTACGCATAGTTCAGAAATCAATAATAAAGAATTTGATATAAGCCTTAAAAGGTGATGGTGTCAATAAATGTTGAGAATTGAGTATATCTGGTTACGTAGTTCGAAAATCAATAATAACGAATTTTATGTAAGTCCTAAATGGTAACAGTGTTAGTAAATGTTGAGAACTGAGTATATCTGGTTTCAACTCTTCGATATACCAATCCAAAATGGATAAGGAAAATAAGTCAATTCCCACCCTGGACTTAGAATCGTCTGATTGAATTATTTATTTTCAGAAAAGGAATCATCTGATTGAATTACTTGACCTAAAATAACGTATAGAAGGGTGAGCATGCTACGTAGTCAAGAAAAGCTATCAGCACTAGTAGAAAAGCAAAAATATAAGAGAGAGAGTCACTCACAGGTGTCTAATATATGTAAATCCCTGAGAGGGTTCATCCCATCTGTACCCCCAAAGATGAAGAGATTATCACCAACAGTGGTGCAGCTGTGGCTGTCCCTTGGAGTTGGCGGGGTGCCTTTGATCACTGGCTGGCTCCATGAATGCGTAGCTGCAGTCAGCAGAATAAGCGAATTAACAATCGCAAAAACAATCTCTATATAAAATGCAACAACACACAGGAAATGCAGAGTGCTAGTTGTTAACACTTACAGGAAAATTTGAAACCAAAATTAATGAGCTCGTCGTAGCACTATTCGATATTTCATAAAAAAATAAATAACAAACAATATAAAGATAAAAAGAAAACCACCTTGATAGTTACCCAATGAAACCTCTTAACAATCAAAATTTAACAGCATAACCCTATGAAGCATTTACTCAAGAATTGCTGCCGAAAAATTAACCCATCACAACATTTGATTCCAATTTTCCAAAACAAGATGACCCCTACCAAAATTTACCAAATTAAACCCCACAAAACCCTAATTACAAGCCAACTAAACACCCCTTGAGCATTAATCAACATGGTTAATTACATAAAGATTCAAACTTTTTCCCACAAAAATCACAAGCAACCAAGATTACACAAACCCACAAGGAAAAAATGGTAAAAATAAGAATTAAATCAATAATCTAGGTAAATTTTTTAGCATTTGGGGAAGACCCACCAGTGTCAAAGACGTGAACTTCGTTGGTCTGACAGTTATCTCTGCCATAGCCACCGAACACATACAGCAACCGTCCTTCTTTAATTGCATTACATGTGTGGCCCCACCGCTTCCCGGGCCCAGACACCTCCGCCACCGCCACTCCTCCTCTTTCTTGTTCTTCTTGTTGTTGCAGGTGAACTTGTTTGGGCTGCAGCTGTACCCTTTCCCACTTCATTATTTTTTCTGGGTAAAACAATTGGGAAGAGACGCCCAGTTGGGTTAGAAAAATGGGAAGCAGTGGAAGATGCTGAATTACAGAGAAAATTTTAATTTGGGTTTTTTTTTTAATTTGGGTTTTTGTGTTCTGGAATTGAGCTGATTTTATTTTTCGAGTTCATGCAAATAAGGACATTGAATAATTAAAAAGAATAAAAGAAATGGTCCAAATAAGATAGAAAATATGTTTTTGGGAAATGAGAGAAAATGTGTTTAAGTAGGTGATTAATTTAAAAAAGTGATTTTCACACGTATTTTTTTACTTTTTTACACACTTTTTAAAAAGTAATTTATTTAAAAAATATATTTAGGTGTTTAAAAAGATAAAAAGAGTGTTTGAAAATTATTATTTTTATTTAAAAGGTTAAAAAAATTAAATGATATATACTACACTAAAATTTTGAACAAAATTCTCTCTCTCATTTTATAAAAATAACTTTTTGCTTTCTTTTAGAGAAAAAAAATTTAAAATAGCATATCGCTGAATGTCACATGTATTTAGATTTAGACTTATGTATGATTGATACGTTGTACGAAAGTTACAACGTGATTTAATCAACAAAATAATAACTAACCGTAAAGTTAGCTCTGAATGGATACAAAAATTAGTTTTTCTCATAAACAAACATGGTTAAATGATGAACGTTACATGTCTTCACTACAATTGTGTTCATTACATTTAGATTCAAATTTTAATATTATCGTCAGATTATTACATAAATTATGGCGTCGTTTCATAAAAAACATATAAGTACACGAAGAACTTTCGAGTGCAAATGCAAACATGTTTTTTCTGTCGTGAATCTTTTGTTATATTTCTTACCATTAATACTTGTGATTCGATTTCTTTGGCAATATGATATTGCATTCTAAATTATATAATTTACTGAACTCCAATGCAAAGGCATGAGCACAGTGCCTAGTTAACATGTCTAACTCACATTTGGGGAATTGTTATTCAATTCTTGAAGTACTAAAATTTGGGATGTAAGGTTTAATTACACTATTGGTAATTGTATTTGAGTGTGAAATAATAAGAGAATGCGAGATAAATGAATGAAGACCTAGTTGTTTTGTATCTTTATTAATATATCAATATCAATCAATGAAAATTTAAGGGATTTAAAAAAAAGATAAATTAAGATAAATAATGTAAATTAAAATCTTCTTTTGGAATATTTTTGAAAATTTTATTTCTATATATAAAGAGATATGAATTGATGAAACATTCAAAATTTCAGAAATTGCCCTTCCCTATTAAATTAATAAGGGCTAAAATAGTAATTCAATACAATATAAGATAAACTTAAAATTCAAAATTTCATGAGTTGCTTCATTTCCTTTTTAAAATAAATTTTTTTAATAAAATAATATAAAATAGTTTTTTTTTTTTTATAAAAACAATTTAACAAAAAAAGCCCATTGCCAGCAAAAAGCCAGTTTTTATAGTAAATACATTTGTTTTGGAATTGTTTATTTTTATGGTAAAAAAAATACTAAATACATGCAAATCTGAAGAGATTATAATTACCAACAGTGGTGCAGCTGTGGCTGTCCCTTGGAGTTGGTAGGGTGTCTCTGATCACCGACGCATGCTGCCTCCTTGAATGCGTAGCTGGTAGGGTGTCTCTGATTATCGGCGCCAGCTGCCTCCGTGAATGCATTTGTTGTACGAAGAGATTATCACCAACAGTGGTGCAGCTCTGATTGTCCTTTGGAGTTGGTAGGGTGCCTCTCATCATCGACGCCGGCTGCCTCCTTGAACGCGTAGCTGGTAGCGTGCCTCTGATCACCGACGCCGACTGCCTCCTTGAACGCGTAGCTGGTAAGGTGTCTCTGATCATCGGCGTCGGCTGCATCCGTGAATGCGTTTGCTGTACGAAGGGATTATCACCAACAGTAGTGCAGTTGTGGCTGTCCCTTGGAGTTGGTAGGGTGCCTCTGATCACCGGTGACGGCTGCCTCCATGAATGCGTAGCTGGTAGGGTGCCTCTGATCATCGGCGCCGGCTGCCTCCATGAATGGGTTTGCTGCACGAAGAGATTATCACCAACAGTGGTGCAGCTGTGGCTGTCTCTTGGAGTTGGTAGGGTGCCTCTGATCACGGGCGACGGCTGCCTCCATGAATGAGTAGCTGCATTCAGCAATTCAGAATAATAAGCAAATGAACAATCTCAAAATTAAACAATCTCTCTATAACATGCAGTAACACACGAACATGCAAAACTAAAGAACTCACTGAAAGCAGTATTCGAAATTGTATAACAAAAATAAATAACAAAAAACGAATATTTGAGTAGAGCGATAGCTTTTTAGTGAGTTATGTAGTTAGTTGATAGGGATGAGAGAAATTAGTGGAGATCGAATCCGTACTAAAGTGCGTATACAAAATTATTTTCCTGCACTAAAGTAAAGTGTCATTTGCTAACCGATGAAACCCCTAAAACCAAAACTCAACAGCTTACCCTACCCCATGAAGCATTTACTCAAGAATTGTTGCAGAAAATTAATCCATCACATCATTTTGATTCCAATTTTCCAAATAAGATGAACCATGCCAAGTTTACGAAATTAAACCCAACAAAAAACCTTAATCAGTAATCACAAGCCCACTAAACACCTCTTGAAAATTAATCAACATGTTAATCACAAAAGGATTCAAACTTTTTTCCCATAAAACTCACAACCAACCATGCAAAAACAAGATTACACAATACCTTGACAAAAAAAAATATTAAACAAAACCTACATGAAGAAAATAAAAAACAGAAAAATTAAACAAAAAATCAGGGGATATTTTTTTTTTTTCAGAATTTGGGAAGACCAACCAGTGTCAAAGACGTGAACTTGGTTGGTCTGACAGTTATCTCTGCCATAGCCACCGAACAAATAAGGCACTTACCTTCTCTGATAGCATTGCTGGTCTGGCCCCACCGATTCCCGGACCCAGACCCAGACGCCTCCGCCACCGCCACTCCTCCTCCTTCCTGTTCTTCTTGTTGTTGCAGGTGAGCTTGTCCGGGCACCAGCTGCACATTTTCGTACCTCATTTTTTCTACAATTGGGGTAGAAAAATGGGAAGCAGTGAAAGATGCTGAATTACAGAGAATGGGTTTTTGTGTTCTGGTTTGAGCTGATTTTATATTTCGAGTTCATGCAAATAAGGACATTGAATAATTAAAAAGAATAACAGAAAGGGTCCAAATAAGAGAGAGAAAAATGTGTATAGGTAGGTGATTTATTCAAAAAGTTAAAAATAAAATAAATTATATATACTACTGAATAAATAGTTTAAAATAAAATCAATTATATATACTACACTAAAACTAAAACTTCAATAAAATTTGCTTTCTCATATTTATAAAAAAATGTGTTTTGTTTATTTAATGAAAAAAGAGAGTTTAAAATAGACCGTCGCATGTCTGAATTCCACGTGCATTTAGATTTAGACTTACGTATGATTGATATTGTTGTACGGAAGTTGCAACGTAATTTAATCAACGAAAGAAAAACTAACCGTACGGTTAGTTCTGAATAAATACAAAAATTAGTTTTTTCGATAAAACAATTTTGGTTATATGGTGACACGTTACGTGTTTTTACTGCAATTGTCAGTTGTGTTCAATACATTTGGACTTCAGTATCATCGTTAGATTATTATGAAGTCGTTTCATAAAAACATATAAGTACACAAAGCACCTTTGTGTGCAAGAAACTCAATTCATATTTAAAAACAGTTGCCTTTTTGCGCGCTAACGCGGGTACGAGTAATGTTTCTTTAACTTATTGCGTGCATGCTAACACACGTGTAAACATGTTTTTCCTATCGCAAATCTTTTGTTATATTTCTTACCATTAAAACTTATTATTCGATTTTGTTAACAATATGATATTACATTCTAAATCGTTATAATTTATTGAGAAGAGAATTCAAACTTAGATGTAAGGAGATGAGTACACTGTCCTAGTCAGCATGCCTAACTTACACATGGAAATTGTTATTCGATTTTTTAAGTACTAAAGTTAGGGATGTAGGGTTTGGTTGAGCTATTAGTAATTGTACTCGGAGGGCGAGATGAAGAGAATGCAAGATAAATAAATGAAGAACTAGTTCAAACCCTCATTTGCTTTAATGTAGGTTAGAGTAGAAATATTTTTATAATAAAAAAAGATAAAATTTAAATTGGGTACTTTAAAATATCGTTTTTTTTAAATGCAGATAAATAATATAAATTGAAATCTTCTTTTGGAATATTTTTGAAAGTTTTATTTTTATAGTAAATAAGTTTGTTTTGGATTTTTTAAAATTTTTATGGTAAAATACTAAATACAATTTGTTTTGGAATTTTTTATTTTTATGGTAAAATATTAAATACGTTTGTTTTGGAATACAGGGGCTAATTACTTTATAATCCTGACAAATTTTAGAAACGGATATTGGGATTGGTATAAACCTGCACAGAAACGTTTCGTCCTGTACATGGGCCCACTTCCATAGGAAGGAGAGTCCAACCGTTACATGCTACGGTTACATGCCTAGGTGGACTAAAAGTCAATGCGAAATCGTCACTGATGACACCCAAAGACCAAGAAAAACGTGAATGTTTGTAAGTACTCGAGTAAAATTTCAAAAGAAAATTGTTAGGAAGATCATAATTTTTGACCACATTCATGTATCACGTGATGTGGCAAGTGAAGTATATATGTCATGTCAATTAATGAGTTTATCTCATTGAATATTAGTTATATGTTACTTATTTGGAAGTATATGAAGGCGACTCCTAAAAGATGGAGAAGTTATTGGATTGGGCCTTTCGGCCCACCTCGTCACTACGACCCACAAAAAAAAATCTCACACAGGTCCACTCCCTTGCATTTCGTCCATTATGCTTTGGCTGGACATCCCGCACCACGTGATGTAGTACTATGAACTTAAGATCTTCTACTATAAGAGCACTTCCACCCGTTGGTGGAAGGCAAGGGCAAGGGCAAGGGCAAGGGCAAGGGCAACAATTGTCTTCCGTGAACAGTGCTTGCCCTTGTGCAACTCCACCCGTTCGTGAAGGGCAAGGGCAAGGAAAAATATTATTATTATTATTATTTTTTTTGTTGGCTTTATCGGGGCTTGTGATTATCCCCATATATTTTGCACCGACATTTTCAACCACTCTCGTCACGACACGTGTCATTATTTTTAAAAAAAAAAATTTTTTTTTTTTGTAAAACAAGGATTTGGAAAGTGAAAAAAAAATATAGTTGATGTAGGAAAAAAAATATTGAGTTGTAATGTGAGAAATGAAAAAGATGATTGGGGGTATTTATAAATATAAAAAAAAAAATTTTAAATTTTTTTTTTTTTTTTTATAAATAAAAAAAAAAAAAGGCCGCTGACGTCAGCAGCCCGCGGGCTCCTGGTCCAGCGATTCTTGCTCGGGCTTTGGCTGGCCCACCAATCGCCTTTGACAAAAAGGCCCGCTGGAGCTGTCCATTTGGCTTGGTAGGGCAATTGCATCCAATTGCCCTTGCAATTGGGTGCTGGCTGTAAGTGCTCTAAGATGAGAGAACTTTCATGCGACCACCATGATGTCACTGTGAGACCAACTCCAATGGTTGGCCAAAGGTCAAAAAAAAATTTGGCCACAAAATTTAGGCCTTAGGCTCAAAATATTTTTTTTCCACTAATGGTATGGGCCTAAAATCTAGGCCGAAAAAAAATACGGCATTGCATTATTGGATTTAGGATGCACGCATGATGGCTACGAGGTGTAAGTCCGTCTTTCTCCCAATAGTTGACCAAAAAGAAAGTATATGCACAAGTGTTGACTAAGCTTAACTTGGGAAAATCTTTGGTCAGGCCACCTGATCACGTGGATGATCCGACCAACCTCACAAGACAACGGAACTTGATTTGAGTTCGGACTCACATACCAATGGTACCATAACGAAATATATTCAATTTGTGCAAATGTAATAGCTTTTTCCTCAAGAAAGAACTTCACATTATGATGGGAATTAGAAAAGTTCAACATGAAGTCTGTCTCAATGGATGTTAGGTAATTTAAAACCATTGACTAATAAGTTTCTACCCAGAACATCTACAACGTGTTGTACAACCGTTAACAAAACTCAGAAACGCCCCTTCCGAAGCCGTGCCCACGCCACGGCTGCAACTGCAGCACCCCCCAAGTGTGCAGCTCCTGAGATATGACTGTCTCCCTGCAACAACAGAATAACGCTACCACTAAATATACTCGGAAATAACAATGGCATTCATTTGGTGGCATCAACAGATTACAAACACAACAAACATGCATCAAATGGTCGAAAACCGTTGAGTGATGATAACCGTGACTCAACTCCTACAGTCCTACTCCGTTTCGAGGCATGAATGCACCACACACACACACACACAAAGTAAAGTGACACCAGGGAGATAACCAACGTACCTCCATTATCCTCAAGACGTCTTTCCCAATTAGAAAGATCCCCTAAAATGGAAAAAGAGAAGTTAGGTTTTCAAGGATTTGGTTTACAGCCTCGAACAATCACACAACAATAAAGAAGCAAACTTACCAGCAGGATTGCAGGAACTGGTATGATGAATTCCAAGTAGAGGGTGGCTTTTGGGAAGAGAAATATATCGAGCAACATGATAGCATTAACAGCTCCGCTTGCCCCCTGAATGTCACAAACAGACACAATAGTGCAGTGAATGTAATGTTCACTGAATGTTCTTTTCAGAGTATAACAAGTAATCCAATACAATGGATACTAACAATCCGTGAAAAATGAAAGTTAGCTTTACGCATGGGAAATGGGAAATAATTATAGATAAAAACAAGCCGCGGGGGGGGGGGAGGAGAAGAGAAACTCAAAGCTCATCCACATCCCATTCCTATTGCCATGAAAACGCTTGATGGGATGGCCAGCACGGCACAATGCTAAACTCTTGCACCATACGATAGTCTCATCTTTCATAATTTGGTTTCTTTGGTTATTTTCTTTCTCTAGGCAGTTGTTCAAATTTCTTGGGGAAATTATACTATGGGCTAGTGTCCTGGTTTGTTCAGAAATGTAAAGACCACAGCAGGTAAAGAGTTCTGAAAGCATACCAGTCCTGGTATCTTTGCTGGATCCACGTTCCAAGGTTTCTGGCCCTGCAAAGAGCAGATTGTGATGATGAGATACTCAAGAGCTAAGACTGTATATTCACAAAACCATCCAGGAGTTCCCATACATTGTAAGTTCACTATGAAAATTAGAGGCATTATCTTCTGTGAACATGTTGTTCTGTTGATTATCATTTGAGCATAGCAATGAATTATAGCTTTGCTCAAATGAGTATTGTTATTTTGAGTATAATTTCACCTGCGATGACGCGGCCATGAAGGATTTGTGCACCAAGAAAAAGACTGAGCCACCAACTGCCCCGGCTAGATACAACTTCAGCAAAAACTCGGGCCCAAAAACTCTTCCAATCTGCTCAGTGCACCAAAAACAGACAAAGATGATAGAAACAGATTGAATATACCACTTCGTCATTATCAAAATTTGACAACTCAAGCAAGCTTAGCTTCAAATTAACGATTTTATTGAAATTTCGAGCATAAAAAGGCTTACATTCATCCCAAAAAAATATAATCCGATCATGTTAGAAATGATATGCCCAGCATCAATATGACTGAATGCAGAGGTTATCAATGTGTGCAGACGTCCACTTGCAAAATTGTGTAATGAAATCTGGTTAGAGAAAGAAAATCAACAAGTTAGGAAATTGAAGTGAAAAACATTTGGTTATCATACTAGAGTACTAAGCAGCTGTAAAGAGTTTGTCCTTCAACATTTTGTTTCCTTAATTCTTTCCTTATGTTTATGATTACTTCTCACTTTTAAGAGAGAGCACACGAAGATGTGTCGGAACTCAGGAAATAAAGTCATATGACAGGTTGACATTTAGTTAACTTCAAATTTAGAGAGACTCACGGTAAAATTATTCATCATGAAGTTACGATCTGCAATCCTCCATAAAAGAAAAACAGCAACATTAGCTACAATCAATCCCAAAACCACTTCATTATCCGATACCCTCCCGAACATCGACCTCCTACAAAGATGAGAAAATAAGTTACTGACAGATTAACGCTAAGAGAGCAACTGCCTATTCTCAAGGTTTGTTATACATGAGCAGGGTTCTACTCTCTACTGTAGTGCAGTCTAGTAGAACTTTTTAAATAACTGATATGTATTCAGACGTCTTGGAGAAACACGCTGAATCAGAAACTGAATTTCAAATTTGTACTTAATTCACAGTGGAGAAAATGACCACATGTCCACAATTAATCTCTTCAAACTCACAAAGCAGAAACTAAATTATATTTTATGTAACCCTAACAGCCCGAGTTCGAATCCTCCTTCCCGCAGACTAGAGTAATTCGAATACCGCCTAGTAAACACTTAAGCAATGCACACGCATATATATATTTTTTTATTTCCTATTGCAATAGTAAACTGCATAATTATATTATGTGGGCAGAAGTTTGCATTTATCATCAATCAACTTTCAAAAATGGATAAAGCAAACATTTCCAGTAAAAACTGCAGGAGCTTTTGTGATGAACAAAAGCAAGCAATGGCGTGAAGCACATAAACATAAATATTTGTACGGTCAACCAATCACAAATCGATACGTGTCGTCCTTTTCTGTTCCCAGACACATTACTCTTTTTCTCACTGGTCAAATCAACCGTGAAAATGTGAAATCAAAATCCCAAAGCAAATTTCAAATTAACCCAAAGAAAGAACCCTAGCTGAATCACATACAATTTCTCACATTCTACCCAGGAATTTCACAATAATGCAAAAAATTAAAAAAAAAAATTAAAAAAGTTACTGCAGATTAAACATTACAACTTCAAAAACATTACCAGAGACTCCGATGAGAAGTAAAATGCTGGTTGAACTTAAAGCTCCGTTTGGGAAATTGGGCTCTGAGGAATCCGAGTCTGCAATCCGAAAGGCTCTTGCTTGAAGCTCTCAAAAGGGTATTCGAGAAACCCAGAAAGGATTGCTTTTTGAGTGATCGGTTGGAGAGAAACCCATGAATTTTTTGCGCGAGAGTGTGCTGCGACCGCCAGGGATGAGGGTGGTGGTGAAGCGGGTGCGCCGGAAATGAGCTAAAGAAGTTGTTTTGGGTGTGGGTTTGCGGCGGTTTGGCGAGAGAGAACGTTCTGTGACGTTGGGAATGGAAGATTGGGGAGGTGGTGGCGGTGGTAGTGGCGGAGGTTGGGAGGTTTTGGGGGAGGTTTGAGGAGGCTAGTTTCAGAGAAAGGAGCCTCTGCATTTTTTGAGTTTTTGATGGAAGGCGCTCTTTGGTGGGTATTTGGGAAGTTCCTTGCTTAGAGAACAGGGCACCCTCTGAGTCCCTCAGTCAGAACCCTCCGAGATCAAATGGAATGGAAATATGAATAAAGTTTGCAAATTTAAATGTGGCAGGAAGAAAAAGAAGCTAACTTGGGAGTGACCAAATTACGGTATTGCCCCAGTTGCTCAACTCATGATTTTCTCATGTTGAAGACAATTTCGAGTCAAGTTGGGTCACCATGCTTTAACAATGCTTCTAAATTATACACATCGGTTCACTTTGCCGTCGGAATTTTTAATTGGGTTCTGATGTTCCGTAAATTTTCAATTTGTGACAATGTCTTTACTCTAGTTTTACCGATTATTAAGTCAAGTTGAGAATAATTTTTGTCTATTTAAACTGCGGAAGTCTTTAAATTGATTGTATGTGTAAGTTTTCATTCATTTTAATCTTTTCTCACAAAAATTTATGCATTGATTAATTTTTCCTAATTTTTCATTTGAGACTCAAAAGTCAAAATTGAAATTGGACAAAAAAGTTAAAATTGAAAATTCGAAGTCCAAGGTAAAACTAGGTACAAAATTCAAGTGTCATTGCCAAATTCTTCCCTTTGGTGGGAAGGTCGTTCATGTAGTTTAACTTACTAGTGCTCGACAAGCTCCAAACCTGAATTGTGAAATGGCCATTAGGGTTCTAACGAGAACCACAGTTACCCGGTTCCCATTCATTTTTACCGCCAAGCAAAACCCAAATTTCCCAAACCAAAAGTCTCAATCTTTTTCCACAAACGCAGCAAAACCCAGATTTACTCGGCAATCCCAGTATCGGAAACAGATCTCCCTAGCCACTCTGCTCCAAAGGTACGGCTTCCCATCCTCTCTGCTCCACAATTTCCTCTCAAAGAATCAATTTTTGTTGATTTCCAACTTACAGGAATTAGAGAAGTCTCTGGCTATACTTTTATCCTTCAAAATCCCCCAGAAATCCCTTGTTTCTTTGATCTGTGACTGCCCTGGGGTTTTGGATTTTCAGTTTCTGAAGAAATGGGAAAAGGGTTTTTCAAATTTGGGGATTTTGAGTTCTTCCCCATTGATGGTTAAGAGTGTTTTGGAACAATCTAAGAGGTTTCAGATTGACCCAGATGGGTTTTTTAGGAGTGTGGAGGTTTTGAGGGGTTTAGGGTTTATGGATGGCACAGTTGTTAAGGTTTTAGAGGGGTTTCCGGGAGTGGTTTTGATGAATGGGAGGGAGATTCGACGGAGAATCGAATTCTTGGAGGGTATTGGAATTCCGAGGGATGAAATTGATTGGGTTCTAAAATCTTTTCCAGGGGTTATAGGATTTGGGGTTGAAGATAGGCTGAAGCCATTGATTTGTGAGTTTAAAGGTTTCGGCTTTAGTGAGGATGTGATTAGGACGGAGATAATGAAAGAGCCAAGAATTCTTGGCATGGAATTGGGCGAGTTTTCGCAGTGTGTGGAGTTCTTGAGGACTTTGAAATGTAGGGTACCAATCAAGGAGAATATTTTCAGTGAGGGAGAATTTAGAGCTGGGTTTGAAGTGAAACTAAGAGTTGACTGCTTGTGCAGATACGGGCTGATTTGTAGAGAGGCATTCGAGGTGTTGTGGAAGGAACCGAGGTCAATTATATATAAGGTGGGGGAAATTGAGAGGAAGATTGAGTTTTTAATACAAAGGATGAAATTCAGTACCCGTTGTTTGGTTGAAGTTCCACAGTATTTGGGTGTGAATTTTGAGAAGCAAATCATTCCTCGGTACAATGTGATAGAGTACTTGAGATCAAAAGGTGGGCTTGGTTATGAGGTGGGGTTAAGGGGTTTGATCAGGCCTAGCAGGCTTAGATTCTATAACCTGTACGTCAAACCATATCCGGATTGTGAAAAAATGTTCGGGAGGTTTTCAGGAGATGTGAAAGTTCAAAGCCGACATCCTGCTGGACTATGGAAGCTTTTCAAGCCACAAAAGTATCCAGAATCCAAAGAAGATGTGATGAACACAAAGCTATTTATGAAATCTTTGGGTTAGTGTTGCACCGTTTTTGAGCCATTCTTCATCCTCGAAGTTGAGGACTTTATCAGGTAGACTTTTGTGTCTGTAATCTGAATGCATGGAAAAATTGGTGGTGGCCTGAGTTGTTCTTCTGGTGCATGGTGGACATATTCGTGGTATACACTGATTCAGCTTTTGGCACTTGCCTTTTATGGTGCCTGCAGAAAGTTCTAAGAAAGCTTAAAGATTTGCATTGCTGATGCAGTTAGCAGTTTCCGTCCATTGTACTCCATTCTTTACTGAATTGAAGAGAAGTGACGGTGATTTTTGCATATGCTGGAAGTTGAATGAACGATTGCAATATCTTTGGCAGAAAGATTATACAGCATAAAAGTGAACTTAAGGGCTAGGGATTTCTTTGGATTCTGTTTGTTGTGGAACCTAGAATTCATATCAGTCAACCCTTGCTTCTTCCTTAAGTGTATCTAGTGTTTAGATATCTGCTTGTTGCAAATAACTTCTAGTCAGCATGAACCGTTCTGATTCCTATTGATTGTATTACCTCGTCAGCATTCATCCGCGGCTTGTTTTACACTATTACTTATCACGTGTTTTGCATTCAAGATGACATAGAATGAAGAAGCTGGCTCAAACAACAGATTGAATGTTCATTTATACAAGCAACAGACTGAATGATCACTTAGACAAGCTCAATCAACACTATTGGATTTGGCTACCGTGGTTGGCTTCCAACGGTCCACGAATCTTGAGGGGATATATGGAAGATAACTTGTGCAACAGCTTTGATGTTCAGTGTAAAATACGTCTTGAAAACCTTGCTTCGGGTGAGGACTGCAAATGGGGGGTTTAGAGGAAATGAACAAAACAACATCAAGGACAAGCAGATGTTCAGAACTTGCTGATGGAATGGTTGGATGCGGCTATTATTTCCGCGGATTCATTTCTTCCGCAGATGGATGCTGATCGTGTATGGAAATCGTTTCAAGTCCGGTGGTTCGGACTTTGGAGTGTCTTCGGCTTTGGTCTTTTGTATCAATGCCTGTGATTTTTATGGACCATTTCTTGTATAATATTTCTGCTTCGAAACTATTACACATTTTGCATTTGTACTTCTGTAGAATGTAGTAAACCGACTTGCAGTTATTTCTTGACAATATTACAAACCTAAACATGGGAGGGCAGATAACCGATATTGGTAAAAAAATGCCACAGGATGGGCCTCAGCATGTATATTAAAGCCCACAATGTCTCCCATAATGTTGTGCTGGAGCTTTCCCTATGCCTGTGCCTTGTAGGGTTGGGCATGTTCACGGGTCAGCCGCCCAATCCGACCAACCCAACCGAAATAAGTTGCGTTAAATTGGTTGTGAAGTTAAAAGAAAAAAAGTTTGGGTTAAAAATTTGGCCACCCGATATATGCACAAGTGTTATGCGGTTTGAAATTTCAAAACTCGTGCTAAACTGACCCACCCATGTATATATAGCATGACTATCTTTCTTTGGTCTTTCTCATAGGTGGCATACTTTCCTTGGTTGTTTTTTATACAATCAAACCACAAAAATCCTCTCCTCTATGAAATTTTATGCGATAACTTAGTACATTCCCAATTAATATCTCCTCAATGAAGGAAAAACAATATCAGGGCATTAAAAACAAATAAATCAATGTTTATTATTAGGGAAAAATATCATTTACATTAAAAACAATTGTATAAGGAATAACTGGTGAAACCCGGCCAACCCAGCCTGACAAACAATGGGTTGGGTTTACTTGTTTGCTTGGGTGGAAATGGTTTCGATAAATGCTTACCCGAGCATTATTATGAATTAATTAGCGGGTTGTAGCTCAACCTAAACCAAACCGCCCGATGCCCACCCCTAGTGCCTTGTATTTGAAACCCCTTAAACCCAAATTAATGGATAATAATAACACGAAAATTATTTTTGCACTCCTCTCTATGTTTTAGTTTTTGGATTAAATAAATTAAATAAAATTTCATGGATAAAAATTAACAAAGGTGTGCAAAAGGTGAAAAATAGTGAAAATCAGGTGGATTATAAGGAAGGTTATAATAAGTCCTTTCACAATCATCTGGAAATTTTAAGGTTTGAATTCTAACATTAAAGTCAAAATCATAGAGTGAGCTGAAAACTGTGAGGTTATTTCAATAGTTAAAATTTAATTCTTAGTTTAATGATAGAAACTTACCTACACTATAGATACCAATGTGACGGTATTTTAAGTCAATCATGCACTACTCGATGTTTAACTTCTCCATATATTAGTGTATAGTTAACTTGAGATACCTTTATAGTGAGTTCCAATGTGCAAGTGAGCCATGAATTTGTTGTTCTTTTTTTCCCCTTTTGTGTTAAGAAGCTCAGTTGAGGACTTATAGAATAAGGACGATTAGCTACAATTTTATTCATCATATATATACGTCATGCAAGTATCAAAACCCTAATAATTAACAGAATAAAGATCTAATGTTCAAATTGAGATATGCATATGATACCTTGTAGGCAATTTGCCCGGTCTATACTTAGAAAGCAAGTAAATGTCCCCATGAAGATTCTACCAAATCGAGCTGTAAAGATCCTCTTATTTGACCCAAAAGTAGCACATCGATGAACATGGCTTTTTCAACGTCGTTCAACATTTGGTCATACAGAAATGCATGCTGTCTGCAGGTTGTTTGTATAGAGCATCTATACGTTTACCTAGGAAGAATATCACAGCTGCAATCTAGTATATCCAATATTTTAACAGAATAAGATTAGAGGAAAGATTTGCTTTCGTTAGTATAATTATGGATTGCCAATTTGGTTAACTTTGTTTGTCACAAAATTCCATGAGAAATTGGCTAAAATTATTAGACCAATCAAAAATTCACAACATAACGATTAAATATCAATAACATACTAAAAAACTGATCATAAAATTAAAAATTTTGATTATTTTGACCAATTTCCCAACTCCAATACTTAACATGGTCAAAAGACTAAAAACTTTTACATTTATGTCTAAATGTTGTCTGCCAATAAGCTACATTTTATACAGCAAGGAAACCCCACTTGTAGGGTTATTGTGCAACAACGTAGGATCAATCTTAGTACTAAACATGGGAGGCAAAACCCTATTCACATGTACATTTAGGACTAAATTAATAAACAAATCTCATTATACGTTTCGAAATTGCATTGCTGCTACTTATTGACCAAACATATACCAAACACATTACCGTCCACCAAGGAGTTAATCCACTTAGTTATTGTATAATATGCCTTTAATTTCATACAAAAAGAATTATAAAGCATGCATGCAGCAATAGTGGCCAGATTTAGTTTGGCAGACAGACACGAATACAGTTTTGGCGCAGCATAGCTCATAAAAAACATTGGCTCTCGCTTAAGCGCTAACTAATTAGTAAATTATAATATGGGCACACTCCACAACAAAATATCATCATTCGAACTGTTCATTTTAAAGATCATAATTCGAAAATCACCCTTACAAAAAATTAGCCAAATCAAACAAATCGACGAATACAATATTTCCTATAACTAATGAAAAATTTCACAAGAAAAATCAAACGGTGAAATGATTGCCAATCGGATTAATTTTTTGCAAGGATGATCTTTGAATGATGATCCATAAAATGAACAGTTCAAATGATGATATTTTGTTGTGAAGTAGGCCCAAATGAGCAGTTAGCGCCATATTAACTTACTAGCTGATTAGCGCTTGAGCGCTCCTACATATTACTCTATATATTTATTTATCTAGTTAGTTTCTTTTTTTATATATAAATTAAAAGGAAATTACCAGTTGGTAGTATCAATTTGTTCTAAATTCTAAAGCTACAGCCTGGTAGCCACGCGACAGTATGAGTCAGTGACAATATGTTTTGCATTTTTATATAGGCTTATTAATTGATTTGCCCATGAAAACAGCCATTTAGTCTTATTTTACTCTATGGAACTGGTTTTGTCTCACTTTGCCTCATGAAACAGCCAATTTTGTCAATTCCGTCAAATAGACTCTAAGTTAAAGGATAGTATGGACATTTCATTTTTGACACAATTCTTGCCTCCAACTTGCTTGCGAATTAAAATTTTGACCTTAACTCACAATAAAACAATTGCTCTTCTCTAGGTTACAACGAATGCCATTGTCGCCAAGAAAATAGCCGTCGACTGAACTCAAGGACTAGATTCACAAGTCTGAATTCATTTTTCCTCTTTTACATAACCTTAATTTGTTTTCCTAACTTTTCTTACCATAATTCATAGCAGCCTAGTAAATATGTGGTGATCAACAAAAATTCCCACGTAAGTGCCATGTCTCCAAGTATGGGGCTTATCTCTGCCCGTGTTAAAAATGAAATTTCCATACTACATTTAATTTAATGTCTACTGACGAAATGGGCGAAAATGGGTAAACTGAGATTAAATAAGATAAAATTAGTTGTTTCAGGAGGTAAAATAAAAAATAAAAAATTTCAAGAAGTAAAATAAGACTAAATAAAAGTTTCAAGGACAAATCAATTAATAAGCTTTTTTATATATAATGTGGTAACTCCTAGACATCTTCCTTAAAATAATTAGACATGCAGTAGCTATAGGACTTGTGGGTGGCAGAGTGTATATTTGGCGTCAAATGCATGCAACGCCGTATTGTGTCGTACGTGGAAACTCAGTTCGCATATATTCGTGGTAAAAGTTATCTCTCTCTCTCTCTTTATATATATAGGTCAGTTTACAGAAGTACTGCTGCAAGTGATAATAAAATAACTTCTTGTTCCACACTAAGCAAGAAATGTTGAACATATGAGAATCAATAATATGAAAAACATATTGTCACTAGCTTATGAAATGCAATGCAATTCTCCATCTCACCTCATGTCCTCCAACTCTAGCCTTTCCACGGTCTTATATAATTAAGGCATCACAAATAACATGACCATTACAGTGAAATATTAAAACTCAAATCAATTCTAACAAAACTGTCTTCATAAATAAAAATAAATAAAAAAACTCTTCAAAAAAACCACCAAATAAATAAGAATACACAAAAACAAAATTAATTTGGAGACTTGGAGTTAAACCCCAAATGAATAAAGCTATAAATATGAAAATTAATAAAAATATATAAATTTCAAAAATGAAGGCCACCTAGGTCCACGTTCTGGCGTGAAAAATTAATATTTGGAACAACTGAGATTTTCTTATCAAATTGATTATGACATTATATATCGACCTCTCATATGCCCTATGGGCTCCATCATGTCCTCAACTAGCTAGCTTACTTGTTCCTACGTACACAATATTCCCCAAATCCCTACATATAATGTACCAAAGCTAAAGCATGAAAGAAATATGAAAAAGCATACAACTATACAAGAATCATAATTTTTTTTTAAAGAGACGGCGCATTTTAACCACAGTAAAAACGAATGTTTACGGCGGTTAAAATATCGAAGAGACACCTTCACTCTCTATATAAACTCACTCTTATTTCACTTCTCCCACCACCACAATCCCTCTCAGCTTTTAATTTCCCACTTGGGTTTCTTGTTTCCTAAGCTTTGCCTTTTCATTTTCTCGCTCATTTTCCCAGTAACCAAACAGACACTAAGAAAAAAAAAGACCAAGAGTCAAGAAAATGCCCATGGAATCCAACCCTCTTTTCATTCCACCAACTGGGTTTTCCTCAGTTTTGAGCTTGGAGTTGTTCATCTGTCTCTTCCTCTTCGTCTTTGTTTTCGGCTTTTGGCTCTCGCCCGGTGGCCTGGCTTGGGCTTTGTCCAAGTTTAAAGCTCAAATCCCTTCAAAAACCGCCATTCCCGGTCCTTCCGGCTTTCCTATTCTTGGGTTGGTCTTGTCCTTCACTGGCTCTCTCACTCACAGAGTTCTAGCTAAGCTTGCTGAGACCTCAAAGGCCAAACCTCTAATGGCGTTCTCGGTAGGGTTTACTCGTTTTGTCATCTCCAGCCACCCCGATACCGCGAAAGAGCTCTTGAACAGCTCCGCCTTTGCTGACCGACCCATCAAAGAGTCGGCTTACGAGCTTTTGTTCCACAAAGCAATGGGGTTTGCCCCTTTTGGTGAGTATTGGAGAAACTTGAGGAGAATCTCCTCCACCCATTTGTTCCACCCGAAACGAATTGCTAGTTTCGGGTTGTTTCGCGAGAGTATCGGGCGCAAAATGGTGGAGGAGATGAAGGGTTTGATGGAGAGGAGTGGTGAGGTGGAGGTTAGGAAAGTGTTGCATTTTGGGTCTTTGAACAATGTGATGATGAGTGTGTTTGGGAGGAGCTATGAGTTTGGTGGAGAATTAGGGTGTGGAAATGGTGAGGGTTTTGAGCTTGAGGGGTTGGTGAGTGAAGGGTATGAGTTACTTGGGATTTTCAATTGGAGTGATCACTTTCCTCTTTTGGGGTTTTTGGACTTGCAAGGTGTGAGGAGGAGGTGTAAGAAATTGGTGGGAAAGGTGAATGCTTTTGTTGGGAAAATCATAGAGGAGCATAGAGTGAAGAAGTATAATAATGGAGTTTTGGGTGCTGATCATGAAAGTGGTGACTTTGTTGATGTGCTTCTTGATTTGGAGAAGGGGAACAAACTCAGTGACTCTGATATGATTGCAGTTCTGTGGGTAAGTAAACTTGATTTTTGAAAACAAAAGAAAAAACCAATAGGTTTTTTTTTTTGGTTCTTGTAACGTTTGCTCATTAGGTTTTCCGGTTTCAACAATTACTAGCTTTCATTGATACTAATCTTCAAATTTTAGAGTGTATATGGTAATAGAAATATTTTTATGGAATTAATTTTTATATGACATATGTTGTCACTCCAAAAATGTCATCCTGCACATTTTTTTATACAAATTTCATTTTGTGTTTTTATTAATTTAGAGAACATAATGACTTTTTTACTTTTAGAATGCCAATAAAAACTTTATTTCTTTTTTGAAAGAGAATTTTATTCATTTCTTGTTTGCAAAATTCCTTAGTTGAGCTTTTATTCTTCACCTTTTATGTTTGTTATTTACATTTTTGTCCAAGATTGAAAAATTTTAGTTCTTTCTTTTGTGTATCCAATCATAAAACTCTTATGTTTCATCATTTATTTTATTCCAATCCATTTAAAAGCACATAATTAACACAATTAATTTTATAATAAACGTTTTCTTTCATGATTCCAGGAAATGATCTTCAGAGGGACTGATACAGTGGCAATACTCCTTGAGTGGATTCTAGCAAGAATGGTTCTCCACCCAGATATCCAAGCCAGGGCCCAATCGGAGATCGACACCGTTGTAGGCTCTCCGACACGATCTGTATCCGATTCCGACCTCCCCAAGCTTCCTTACCTTCAGGCCATAGTCAAAGAAACGCTAAGAATGCATCCACCAGGACCCCTCTTGTCCTGGGCCAGGCTTGCCATCCATGACACTCACATAGGCCACCACTTCATCCCCGCCGGCACCACAGCCATGGTCAACATGTTTGCAATCACACACGATGAGAAAATCTGGCCAAACCCTAATGAGTTCAAACCAGAAAGATTTGTAAGTGATGATGTTCCAATCATGGGGTCTGATTTAAGGTTGGCTCCTTTTGGTTCTGGAAGAAGGGTTTGTCCTGGTAAAGCCATGGGATTGGCAACTGTTGAGCTTTGGGTTGCTCAGTTGCTCCAAAGCTTCAAGTGGGTCCCTTGTGATGATCAGTCAGGTGTGGATTTGTCTGAGACCTTGAAGCTTTCTTTGGAAATGAAGAACTCTCTTGTATGCAAGGCTGTTCCTAGGGTTGTGATTTGATGATCAATTAGGGTAGCTCTGTGGTGGAGATCAAATAAGTTATCATTTGCTATGTTAAAAGTTTTTTTTTTCTCAGTTGGCTCTGGTAATTTTTTTTTCTTTTGTAAGATAGGGAAAGGCTTTGGTGTTATAACAAGACATTTGGGTTTGGTTCTATCTTAAATATCTAGGGCATGTGGATCACTTTCCATGTAATCAGTTTTTGTCTATACATCAATATGCAATGCCATCTTTTGATCTTAATTTCATTGTTTAATTTCTCTGCTTAAATTCATTATTAATTCTAATTTTTTGAGAAGAGAAATGTACGTATGTGCTAGCTGCACCCGAGTGAATTGATCTTGAGCAAAGAAATGATAATGGAGCGTTCATTATTTAATGCAGAGGACCTATCAAAGGATTTGGAACAAAGGGTAGTAGTGCGCTCTCTCTTTGTCTAAGCCCTTATCTTCTTCCTAAAAAAAAAAACCCTAGCTTTAGGAATTCCACAGCCATCGGCCCCTTGCTCCGGCTTGAGGTCGGTGGCCACCCTTGCCACCTTCTAGCCTCCCTCTGTCCTCCCTCCACTGCTCCACCCCCTTTGTTTCCTCCATCCCCTCTCAGCCTTCTTGCCGCCCCTCCCTCACTTCCCTCACTTCCCGTTTTCTTTTTCTCCATCCAAGGGCGTCTCCAACACTTTCTCTTTAGCTGGGTTGAGTCTGGTCATTATATTTCTTTACGATAATGGGCCAATTTTGTTGCTCCTAAACTATCGAGGGTGTTGGCCATGGGGTTTCCTGGCAGTGGTTTGATTAGGCGTTCGGGGTGGTTTGATGTGCAGATCTGAAGCCGGGACTTCCTCTCGACGGCTTGGGCTTACATGGGGTTTCCCCTTGGAAGCTATTATTCAGTCTTCTGCTTATGGGTTCATGGTGGTGGCAGGCAACGGCGGCACGTCGTCTGTGGTTTTGGCTTGGCAACCTCTCTACCACGCATGCTGCTGCTGTTGTCCTTGCTACAACTGCGACCCATGCCGGCCGACAAAAACTTTTGACAGCTTCTGGTTCCAACGAATTTAATTTTATGCATGTCTATAGTTCGTGGTGGTAGCGTTGTATTGAGGTCGACGACGGTGGCTCAAGCTGAGATTCCCTTACCACTTACCCCCTCTGTGCGTTGTCTTTGTTAAAACTGGCGACCCACGTTCCCCTGCTACCCACGCCTCCTACCACCTCTGCACCGGTGGTCTCCTCCGCCGATACGTACCCGTGGCCTCGTCCACAGACACGTCATCAGCTTCAGCTTAGTAATTTAGTTTAGTTTTTATGTTGTGTGTTTGTACCGCCTAGATCGAGTTTGTGTCCCCTAGGCGATCTGTTGTGGCCTAGCTTTCTGATGGTTTTTGTGAGAGTCTCGATGCTAAGTTTGTCGCGTCTATCGTCTTTTGTAATAAATATGTCTTGGGACATTTTTAATTCTAATAGTCTCTTTTGGTAGCCGTATAGGGGTTTAAAATTATTGACGTTTTGTGCAAATTATCTTTAAATTATGAAATTGGTCACTTGAGAATATGTACCCACCTGACACCTTTTATACTTTTTATTCTTAGTAATGAAACACTCTATCACTTCTGTAAAAAAATGCAGAGGACCTAATTATAGTATATGTTGGAGTGATGGGTGCGTTTCCTTGATGTTTCTCGTGATTGCCACACTCACACATTCACCAAAAATTTGTCTTTGAAGTTTATACATTTTATTAACGTCATAATAATAGTGCCATCGTTTCACTTAAAAAAAGAAAAAAGAGATTTTAGGTGCAATTAATTGATCCCCAATACATGCATTGTGGTCCAAAGAAACTTTTGTTAGGAATCACACATTTGATATGCTTATTGTGTCATCAGGTTAAAATTAACTATCAATATTTTTTTTTCAGGAAAAAAAATATTTGAAGTACATCTACAATCTCATTCTTTGGTTTCTCAACTGTCATTGTGTGTGTAACATTGGCCTTCCCTTTCCCTCTCCTCTTTATTCTTTGCATGCTTTCTGTGCACATTTCTTTATGATCGGTATCGATATTGCATAGCCTTTTGAATGCGAAAATTAAAGAAAGTAAATATTAAGGACTAAGATTCCTTAATTAAGGGCTAGCTAGCTAGCTGTGATTATAAACAATAAAATTAAGGAATATTTCCCTAGATTTTTTTATTAATTTGATCATTGCAATGCAGAAGCTTTTAAATGATTGAGGAATAAGAACCTAAACCAAACAATGATATGGCTCAACTCTCATCCTCTTTTATGATCCAAATCCTTCCTCAAGAATATATTTTGGTGAAAGATGTGCCTGTGAAAAGCCTTGCTCCTTTTTTCCAGCTATAAAGAAAAGATGCAAACAGATTTGAATATCCAATTAAACTAACATAATTAATTTTTGCTTTTTTAATCCACATCAATGCATGCAAGTAGATGCTTTTTTGGCCTTCTTTCAACTGATTCTCAGTCACACCCCCATATTCCTACCTATATATTCCTTTCCTCCTAGTCCTCTAATCTCAAGTCTCACGATCAACAGAAAAAAGAAAAAAAGAAAAAAAAAAGACAAGTATATAGTGACAGGTATATATAAGTCAAGTTGTCTAAAGTAGTGTACTCTTTCATCTTCATTTAAGTTCGAATCCTTTTTTCCGTGTGTATATATAAATAATGCAAAATAATGCTGATTTTATGGATAGTGAATGCTGTCAGCAAACGGCATAATGTTCGTACAAAGGGTGTGCATATAATCCACAGGATGCATGCACATAAACAATGACAGGAGAAAATTAAAGAAAAAGAATCTCGGATGATGAAAATATCACTATCTGTTGCACATATTATATTGGTTCTCATAGTTCAGATAATTATATATTTGCCTCTAGCCACATGTTTTTATTTTTTTATGTCAAAAAAAGAAAAACTACACACGTAAAGCAATTGAAGCATATAAATTATAAAATCAAATACAAAGATTAGACTTAATGCATGCGTTCTAAATTACCTAAAGCGTCAGCAGATGTATCAGCTTCTCAAAAAACATGTCGAATTTGTTTCAGTTGGAAGTGCTGTAACAATCTAGCCACATGTATGGTTATGGTATCATGTCAATAAAATCACAGAACTTTTCCGTATGTGATCACGTTTGGATATATACCAGAAAATATTGGATGCCAAAAGTTTGATATAGAATTATGAGTCACTATAATTGGCATCTATAGCAAAGCTAGCTAGCTACCTAAGTATCCCAAAGCCTAAAGTTGTGAGTTGCAAAGGGAATTTAGGTTATGTTGATGCAAAAAAAGCTCATGTGTAAAAGGAATCATTCTTTATTTGACCACCAATATATAAACGTCAGGCTTTGAATCCCACTGTCTCCATCTTCTTCTCTAAGCCTTCCATATTTCTGCATTTGAATATTGATACTGCCTTTGCTTGCATAGTTCATAGCCATTTTGATCTGTTTTTTCCCATGACCTCTATTTTTATGTAAAGCTGTCTAACTAGCTTGCTAGCTTGTTTTGCTATTTTTCTTTTAATGACAACAACGAGGGTAATAAAGGACTAGTTGAGCATAACTACACATCAGGTTTGGTTGTTAGATAATTACAACTGCCTACTCTCCACTCGCAAAACGAGTAGAATGAACGTATAGCCCTCGATTTTGTTCCTCAATTACCATGGAAACATCAAGATATGAAGGCCATATATTGAGGGAATGTCTAACAGTACTGTTTTTTTTCCTTACCAATATGCATGGAAATTGAAATGAGATAGTTATCTGTGCAAAGTCTAATTTTTCTTCAATAGTTAAGGACTACTCAGTATACCAAAAAATAAACGATGAAAAGAAATCGAAAGGTGAAGATTGTTTAAAAAGACAGACTACTGGTAGGCTGGATTCCGAAGACAAACCTGTGCAAGTCATAAAAATCAACGGCGCCTACGGAACCCATCTAACAGAATTTAAAACTGATCATACAAGACCAATTCACCATTACAACAAGCATGGCACAGATCAACCCCACGCTTATCTTCATGCTTTCCATGAGGAGAAGAGGTCATCATGATTTTGGCTACCCGAGTTTTCAATAAAGAATGAATAAGGACAATTCAGGGCTGCCTACTCCATCGACTGGAAAACCCTAGCTAGGTCCGAAAGCCCTAAAGAAGCACATCTGAGCGAATCATCGTCCACCACCCTAACCACAAACCCTACTTAACTGATTTATTTTTAATCATTAGATCGTACTATGCATTGTAGCAAGATATTCTATAAAACCACTGTTGCTTTACATAATTTCATGCGTATTCAAGTGGCTGGTCATGATCAAGGATCAACTAATTATTGTTTATTTATAAATATTATGTGTGTACATGTTCATTATATGCTCTTGTTGGATGCTTTCCAACATACGATTTAACAACTAACACGTTAAATAAAACACAAATTTGAGAAAAAAAGAAAATTGTGCTAGCTCCTCATCCCATTTGCATGGACCACTTTGCTTAATATACATATAATTGTACATATGCACACATAATTAGTGGTGTCAATTGGCCGGACAGTCGGTGGATCAATAGAGACTTTGTCCTTGTGATCCCAGATAGGAAGAAAAACCAGACCCTGCTGTAGGGTACATAATTTTTTTTAATCCAAGTTGTGTTGCCGCATCAATGGTTTCACACTTATGTATAACGAAGATATTTAGTTTAGCTTATCTTATAATTATATGTAGGTCCTAATAAGTTTTGATGTTTTGTTTATGCTTTCTTAGTGTTAAATGGGATCCGCATAGACATGTCCTTCTATATACTTCTATAATTATGCATTCCTTCTTCATCATCTCTATCATTATATGATTTACAATGATGACAATCACAATAGTTAATTATGATTAAGCGGTGGAAAAGAGAGAGAGAGAGTGTGAACATATGCAATTTCTCACTTTTCTGACTCAAGAAAAAAAGGTAAGTGTCTATATGATTAGTACTAATATACTTCTCAACCGGCTTCTAATTAAGGGGAGTGCGCTAGCTTATAGCCCTAGAGGCATAACTTTTGACAAATCTAACCTATAATTGCGTGCATGACAAGTTCAACATGCGCGGGCAACAAGGCTAAATTAGCTAGTAAGAAAAGTTAGCTAGGGTTTATTAAATTATAAAGTTCCTCAAAGATACATTTGCATAGTTTGTGAGATAAAGTTTGAGTGCTTATGTATTTTCAACTACCAAAAGATATTAGATCTCTGCAAGGTCAGTTACTTGAACTAAAATTTTTTGGTTAAGAGCATGATCATTTAGTTTAGTAACACTTTGTTAATATTTTGTTGAATAAGGTTCTGAGCTCAAATTTAATAATGACGATTACGTCGATGCTTGTTATAATTTGCCTCAGCCTGTCCTAGCTAGCTTAGATAGCCATG
Source organism: Gillenia trifoliata (assembly GCA_018257905.1). NCBI lineage: Eukaryota > Viridiplantae > Streptophyta > Magnoliopsida > Rosales > Rosaceae > Gillenia > Gillenia trifoliata. The sequence goes on along the minus strand of CM031085.1, from coordinate 2,925,107 downwards.
CAGAGTGCCAGGTTTCAATCACATCCATATCCACTTCTTACCGTTTTAGTACCAACACAGAAAGATTAAAGGGGCGTTTAAGTACCAGATCTATTTTTTATCGTGTGAAATAAAAACTCTTTTGGTAATTACTTTTAGTTTTTATTTTTCAAATTTTTGAAAACTGAGAGCCAAAAAGTGCAAAACTGTTGTAGATAATTTATAACATGTGTTAAATGTGATTGTGTAAATCCTAGGTAGATATGGATTAGGCTATTCCGTTCTGTAAGGGATTAGTATCCTATTGTACTTGTACTTGTATTACTATAAATAAAGGCACCTGGTATGTGAAATATATGAATTACATATTCCACATACACTACAGTTTCACCAAATTCTCTCTATTCTTCTCTTGCCGCACCCTTCACTAAAATCTGTCCACAACACGTTATCAGCACGCTCTTTCCGCTGTGCTCAAGAGAATTATACCGGAGTTCTGGCCATCTTCAATCATGGGGAGTATTAATTTCAATAGTTTTTTACTTTGATTTATTTATTTTTATTGAATTAATATATTGCTATTGATTCAATTTTCCCCTCTTATTTTGAACAAGATTCAACGCATTGACGATGGAAATCCGGAGTTGAAAGCAATCCTGCAAACAAATTGTTCAACCATCATCATCAGCAATCCAGGTTCTTCTAAAACACGGTCTCGATTGTCGATATTTTGTCAGACCTGATTGCATGAACCTTCACCATGATGCATAACCCAATTTTCTGCGTTTAAAGAATTATTGATCTTCTGCAAATATTGTGTTAGCATCGACATTTAATATATCTGTCATATATTAAGTGAATTGATGATCGTGTGAACGAAGGAAAAATTAAGGGTTTTTTCTTATTTTTTTTCGCTTTTCTACAAAAAACATCAAATTTCGTTTTTCTGAAAAAAAACTAGAAATTCTTTACCGAAAAAAAATTTTCGTTTTTTTGAAAAATAAAGAAAAAAAAAAAAAAAACCCTAACTCGGAGCCGAGCCAGCCTGAAGCCGAGCCGGACCCGAGCCGCGCCGGCCTGAAGCCGAGCCGGACACGACCCGAGCCGAGCCCAGCAGCCGAGCCGGACTCCTGCCGAGCCGAGCCCTGCAGCCGAGCTTTGCAGCCAAGGCCTGCAGCCAAGCCAAATGGGCCCAGCCCATTTTTTCCTTTTTCCCTGGCCAGAAGTCCAGCGGGCTTCAAACCCACCTCGGCCCGCGCCTCGTTGGCGCCCAGCAGGCCCAACCCCACGCTTCCCTCGCCTGGCCCAGCAACCCAGCGCCTCTCTCCCCTGGCCAGAAGCCCAGCCCGTGGCCCTTGATGGACCCCCCTGATTTTTCAGGGCTTATCTAAGCAGCCCAGCTGCTTTCATTCGCTTCACACAGCCCCTGTTGGGCTTAATTGAACCCCAGCCCCTGTTGGGCTTATTTTCTGCTCTAATTTTTTTTATTTTCTTGCTGCCAGCAGCCCAAGAAAATAAAAGTTGGGCCTGCAGCTCCAACTACGACCCACCAAAATTATTTGGGTCATATTTGCAAACCCCAAAGGTCCCGTAGATCTATATTTCACTACCCATTCACAATATATGTTAAAAATTTATTCTTTGTATTATTTTTGTTCTATATATTGCGTTTGCTTACAGGTATATATGAACTTGAAGTTCATAAATTCGAACCCGAAGATTCGAATAAGTGCCATGAAACCTGAAGTTTCCGTAAAAACTAAATACCCATGAAACCCGTAGTTTTCATGAAAATTTAAACCAAACCATGTCTTAGAACCCGAATGTTCTAACTTTTATGATTATGGAGAATTTATTTCCCATAACCATAAGCACTAACCACAATTTTGTTCCCTCCATCTAGTGGACTTTCGAACAGTAACAAATTCGACTTCACTAACATGGAAGTTTCTAGTAGTAACTACTTTATGTGGGCACAAGTTGTGAAGCTCCACTTGACTACTGAGAAGTTGAGAAACATTGAAGCCAACAATGACGTGGATAGAGCTAAATAAGCCTCCGTCATGATCTTCATCCGAAGACTTATGCCTGAAGCATTGTAAATGGAAGTACCTCAATGACGAGGATTCCATGGCTCTTTGACTCACTCTACGGATCGTTCTAATCATGCAAAGATGATCTTGCCCGAAGCAAGACACACCTTGCCTGAAGCAAGACATAACTTGCCCGACGCAAGACACACCTTGCCCGAAGCAAGACACACTTTGTCGAAAGCAAGACATACCTTGCCCGAAGCAAGACATATCTTGCCTGACACAAGGCATGATTGAACTCCATCCGTGAATAGGTACAAATTCTGAAGTTTATAGAATCCGATTGAATTTTGACTGGAGAAGATTTTCTCGTCCTTCCATACCTCTAAAATGCTCCTGAAGAAGCACCCTAGAGAGTGGAGGTTCACTAAATTCTCGGATCTGATTACTACCACTTTGCTCACTGAAAAGCACAACAGTGAAAGCGGCACCCCAGTGATTCGGCTGGGATGTACCGAAGGTCTTGCTCTGTTTCGGCAGAGGTGTACCGAACTTAAGGCTCTGCTTCAGCAGAGGCCTACCGAATCTACTCTTCCTTCTTCGGCTGGAGAGTACTGAATAGTGGTAGAATCAGGGTCAACCAAGGGGGTGGCATCACGACCAAACACGTGATCCCTTGGAAACTAAGACCCAAAACTTCAAGAATAAGGGACAGTATTCCCGAACCTCAACCGTGCAAAATCTACCTCCATTTTGATGGAATAGATCATTGGCTATACACTTATTTGTGCCCCTACCAATGTTGTTGAGGAGTACCATTCCTGTAATCAATTTGTGAGACTAATTTTGCTTCACATAACACATATGGAAAAGCAAAATTTTGACATGGAAGGCCCTGTTGGCCGAAACCCCCTATCTTTTGGTTTAAGTTTTGAACAATTTTTCCTTTTTGTTTGGATGATTGTTTTGGTATTTGCTTTAAATTTGTTGGATATTATTATGGATATTGTCCTCGAATATGAGTTAATTGAATCATGTTTCTTATACATGTGACCAAATTCAATTAACATGTGATAAGGTATAAATGTGGGGAAGTTAGTTGTCTGGATGAACGTGCGACTATGCACACTAACTTCATACCTAAATCACCCCTCTAGCAACGAATTCAGGTCTACCTAACCTGATTAAGGGCAATGGCACTGCACCTCGTTGTATCAATGGTACTGAATTACTATTAAGGGGCCTTATATTCTCCGTTCCAGAAGAACGTTATTGAATCATAAGGATATTCGAGAGAACAATGATCATGAAAACCACTGTAGAAAATAGAGTGGAGTACCTTTGCATCACCTTCCAAAATATGAAGACTGAAGCTATGTTTTGGAACCAATGGGCTACCTCCCAACTGGGACATGCCACATATAGGCTGGCTTGAAGCCGGGTGATTCGAGCAGTTTACTTGCTTTGGCACGACCGTTTGGGACATTCAGGTCAAAACACGATGCAATATGTTACACAACGCATCACCTTACCTGAAGTAAGGATTTTGTGCCTACAAGCACACTTTGCCAAGCCTGCTCGTTGGGGAAATTGGATTTTTACATCATCCCTAGCAAAGTTACTACATAACCCTCTTTTCACAGTGGATCAAAGGGAATAATGTGGACTCTTCCAACCAAAAATGCGGACCATGTAAATATGGTTTTTGGTTGATATATCGACACAATGGTCACATGTCTGTCCACATACACATTGCTGCTAAACTCCTGGCCAATTCTTACTTAAGGGCTCACCACCCTAATTATCCCATAAAGTCTAGAAGACTGGATAATGCCGGAGAGTTTATATCGAACAGTATTCGATAAGTATTGCATGTTTTTGGGCTTGAAATTGAACATTGAATTCCCCATGTTCAACCCCCAAAACAGCCTCGCAGAAGCGATCATAAAAGCGCATTATCAATTGATCGCCCGGACCTTGGTGAACGCACCAAGCTTTCGGTTTCTGCCTAGGGCTATGCAATCTTGTATGCAGCCATGTTGGTCCGCCTGAGGCCCATTGCTACCCGATACTTTATAGCGTTACAATTGGTTACTGGGTACGAACCTGATGTTTCGTATTTACGCATTTTTGGGTATGCACATTCTGCCATATTGCGCCGCCGCAATGTACCAATATGGGTCCCCAAAGAAGGATGTGAATCTTTGTCGATTGTGATTCTCCTTCGAATTAGCTCTTTAGAGCCCTTGCACGCGATCTCTTTACCGCCATTTTGCGGATTGTCACTTCGATGAGACAGTCCTCCCGCCGTTAGGGGGAGATAAGAACGTCAACGTTCCTGAAGAACGGCGCGAATTATCGTGGACGTCCCCACTATGTCTCATCTCGATCCCCATATTCTAGATTTCAGAGTATTGCTCCAGACGCTTTCTCTGATCTAGATTAAGTGACGAGATCATATATACCAGCTGCAAACATGCCTGCAAGGATAGACGTACCTAACGGACGTCGAGTCAACATCCCCGAAGGGTGTGCCACCCCTGAAGGACGGTTTGGCCGCCCCTGTTGGACGGCCTGGTACGCCGACGGCTAGCCAATCAATCTGTTCTCGGCCTGAAGCGCGACAGATCATTCAGTTCGAAGGATTCACCTCCCTAGAAGTGGAGAAGTATGGCACAAAATGAATCCCTTCCTCGTTCGCTATCTCAACCATTCCACCTCATGAAATTAATCCGGATTATCCCGAGACCTGTAGTCTTGGTCCATTATGCATGCATGGATGAGTTAATGGAATTGGAATGAGATTATCATCGATGATATTCACGTATATGGTAGCTACCTGAAATAGTGAAAAGCGACGATATCGAACTGCGTTCCGTTGATGAATGTCGACGTAGAACTGATTGGTCAAATTGGAAACTAGCAATCCAGGTCGAACTTGATTCACTTGCGAAACGTGAAAGTGTTTGGGTCTGTAGTTCCTACACTTCCACATGTGAAGCCCGTTGGCTACAAGTGGGTTTTCGTAAGGAATCGAAATGAAGAAGAATGAAATAGTGTTATACGAAGCACGCCTTGTGGCGCAAGGTTTCTCTCAAACGCCCTGAGATTGATTACGAGGTGACTTATTTCCCCCGTAATGGACGTTATAACGTTCCACTACCTTATCAGTTTGGTAGTTTCCGAAAAACTGAATATGCAGCTTATGTACGTGGTTGTAACGTATCTATAGGGATCTTGATACGGAAATATATGTGAAAGTTCCCGAAGAACTTATAGACTGATCCAAATAGTTCTAGACCACAGAACACCCTCTCTATTGAATTGAGGCTTTCACTTTACGGATTGGAACAATCCGAGCGGATGTGGTATACCCGTTTAAGTGAATATTTGATCAGTTAGGGATATGTGAATAAACTATGCCCCTACGTGTACAAAACCGAATTTGCAAGAGTTGCAGTCTATGGCGATGACATAAATCTCACTTAGACTCTGGAAGAGCTTGAGAAAACTGCCTCGCACCTGAAGTCGGAATTTGAGATGAAAGATCTTGGGAAAACTCGTTTATGTCTCGACCCGAAGTTTCGAGCAAAGTTCAGATGGTATTCTGGTCCACCAATCGAACTACACCTAGAAGGTGTTGCCTTTGAGTACACCCATGACCGTTCATACGCTAGATGCAAATGAGATCCTTGAAAAGGTTGTGGAACCTGAAGTTCTATATCTAAGTTCAATTAGCGCTTTATTGTACTTAGCTCATTGCATTAAGCATGACATCTCATTCGTTGTTGATCTTTTGGTAAGATACAACACTGCGCCTACACGCTACCACCAAATAGGTGTTAAAGACGTTTTTCCGTTACTACGGATTTGGGCTTATTCTATCCCTGCGCATCTCAGAATTAACCACAACCCCTTGGTTATCAGAATGATGCCTACCTTGTGGGATACGCTGACACAGACTATCTGTCTGCTCCGCACAAGGCACGTTTCCAAACGGATTATGTCTTTACCGTTAGGAACACCGCAATATCTTGGAGGTCAACCAAATAGACCTTAGTTGCGACGTCTTCGAGCTCATCGCCATACACGAAGCCACCCGTGTACATGGGAGCATATTCGAAGCACTTGTAATTCTTCATCCTTCGTTGAGTTCCAACAACGATCTATGAAGACAACGCCGCATGTATCGACCAGACCATAACCTGATACATCCAAGAAGTCAACACCAAGCATATTGCGTCTACATCATATCAGCATGAGCATCAGAAGATTGAAGTCAAGCATATCTGATCCGAAGACAACCTTGCCGACCTCTTCACGAAGTCATTGCCGAAGAAGCTTGTTCGAGGATTTGGTATGTGCAAATTTTCTCATTTGCTACGCTTGTAGTTCTCAGGGGGAGTTTTGTCGAACTCAGGGGGAGTATCCTGAAGTATACTCGCTTGACCTTAATGTACTCTTTTTCCCTACGATCAGGATCATTTTTCCCATTGGGTTTTTGTTGCCTGACTAGGTTTTAACGAGGCACCCATTCTGGGCTGGTCATACCCTTGTGTGTTTTCTTACTACTTACGTCTTGAAGATGTTAAGTATCGACATTGCATTAACTCACTTTTCTCCTAGACTATGGGTTTTGTCCCATCTTGGGTTTTACCATAGCCAGGTTTTGTGAGAGTTTTTATTCTTTTTATATGCAAGTTCCCTATATGAGACTCGAGTGTTCTCTACTGTGCCTACGAGACGACTTCATCAACTATCATCATCTTGAAGATCTGATGCGATATCTACTTGAGTATTTGCACACTCAAGGGGGAGTGTTGTAGATAATTTATAACATGTGTTAAATGTGATTGTGTAAATCCTAGGTAGATATGGATTAGGCTATTCCGTTCTGTAAGGGATTAGTATCCTATTGTACTTGTACTTGTATTACTATAAATAAAGGCACCTGGTATGTGAAATATATGAATTACATATTCCACATACACTACAGTTTCACCAAATTCTCTCTATTCTTCTCTTGCCGCACCCTTCACTAAAATCTGTCCACAACAAAAACTACTTTTTTGAGTTTTCAAATTTTGGCTTTCAGCTTTCCTTTTTGATTTTCAATTTTTTAAAAAATAAAAAATAAAAAAATTATCAAACAGTCTTTTAAACATAAATTTTTCTTGACGAATGTACAAATAGTCATGCGGAAGAACACTTTTTATTTGACCCAAAAAAGAGAACATTTTTTCTTGGGCTTGAAGCCCAACAAAATTACATGAAATGGCCAATTTTAGGTGGACTAGTCTTAAAGGCTAGGTCTTAGGAGCAGCCCATTCCATAGAAAACTCATTCCAACGCTGCGTTTTGGTAGCTTAGGAACGCTTAGGTTTTCATTCCTCCTTTAACGACCAAAAACCATACTCTCACAGTGAGCTTCTCTCTCCTTCCCCTTCTCTCTCTCTCTCTCTCTCTAAAAATGCGGCCTTTACAGCCTCTGCAACTCCGGCGGCTTCTTCTCCGTTACCTCTCCACATCCTCTTCATCGCCGTCGTCTTCCCAAACACTCCAAACCCACATTCCATTTCTCTCCCAAAACCCCACCCATTTCCGCCATACCCAACCCGCCATAACCACAGCAAAAAGCTCCCACTTTCTCTCTCTACCCCATTTCTCTCTCTATAAACCGTTCTCGTCCTCCGCCCCACCGACCCAAGACCCAGATCAGTCCGAATTAGCTCAGTCTCTCTCCTCCGAGCTCCTTCAGGACTCCAGCTCCGACCCCCTCTCCGTAACCCAACGCCTCCAATTGAGCTTCTCCCACATCACCCCGACAGCTTCCCTGGTCCTTACTGTACTCAATCAGTCACCGGAGGCCGGCCGTACGGTTCTAGGGTTTAACCAGTGGCTGATCTCGAACCCTAATTTCGAGCACACGGACGAGACCCTCTCGTATTTTGTGGATTACTTTGGCAGGAGGAAGGATTTCAAGGCGACCCACGACGTGATTGTGAGTGCAGGTGGAGTTGCTAGGGCGAAAACCTTTGCTTCCGCCGTTGATAGGCTGGTGAGAGCTGGGAGGCCTGCTCAGGCTGTTTCTTTCTTTGAGAAGATGGAGAAGGATTACGGGCTCAAGCGCGACAAAGATTCGCTGAAACTGGTTATCGAAAAGCTCTGCGAAAACGGGTTCGCAAGCAATGCTGAGAAAATGGTGAAGGGTTTGGCCAATGAGTTTTTCCCTGATGAGTATATGTGTGATTTGCTGATCAAGGGTTGGTGTGTAGATGGGAAGCTCGAGGAGGCGAGGAGATTGGCTGGAGAGATGTATAGAGGAGGGTTTGAGATTGGTACTACTGCTTACAATGCGATTCTCGATTGCGTTTCGAAGCTTTGTAGGAAGAAGGACCCTTTTCGCCTTCATTCGGAGGTGGAGGAAATCTTGGTGGACATGGACACACATGGGGTTCCAAGAAATGTGGAGACGTTCAATGTTTTGATTAGTAATTTGTGTAAGATTAGGAGGACAGAGGATGCTCTGAACCTGTTTGAGAGAATGGGTGAGTGGGGGTGTTACCCGAATGAAACAACGTTTCTCATGTTGATCAGGAGCTTGTATCAGGCAGCCAGGATTGGGGAAGGGGATGAGATGATTGATAGGATGAAGTCCGCAGGGTTCGGTGAGGCTCTTAATAAGAAGGAATATTATGGATTCTTGAAGATTTTGTGTGGCATTGAGAGGATCGATCACGCATTGCGCGTTTTCAAGAAGATGAAGGAGGATAAATGTGAGCCAGGGATCAAGACTTATGAGCTGTTGATGGGAAAACTGTATGCTCACAACCGTGTCGATAGAGCCACTGCCCTGTTCAGTGAGGCTCAAAAGAGAGGGGTGCCTTTGACACAGAAGGCGTATCCGGTGGACCCCTATTTCTTGAGGAAGAAGAAGGAGCTAAAGGCTGTGAAGAAGGGTGTGAAGAAGGAGAAGAAGCGGGAAACCTTCCCTGAGAAGATGGCGAGGAAGAAGAGACGGTTGAAGCAAATTCGATTGAGTTTTGTAAAGAAGCCGAAGAAAATGCAGCGTCGAGCCTACTGATGAGATGTCATTAGAAGTCGGAGTTGTCAAATTATCAAAGGGGAATGACAGTTTTGATCAAAGTTTCTGTTTTTTGAAGATTGATCATTTGTTTTCGTTGATGTCGAATGCGGTTGCCTTACTTTTGTCTTGTTGTTTTGATCTTATAGTTATTGAGTGAAATTAGAAATAAACCAGACTTCGATTCATTCGATTCTTCAGTTTCAGTCTATGCGACATGCTTTCAAATGACCTCTCTCTTCTTATTGCGTGCTATACAATAATCTCTCTGTTCTACTTAATTTACATTGTCATTTGCATACGTGATGTTCTGGTTTATGCGAAATTTTTGGGTCCGAAAGGTGGACCATGTCACCTGATCGGCCATACACCCAGATGGGATTCTCTTGTGTTGGGGTCCCACACGCCCCTATGTTCGCCCCATTTCTAATGCAGGGATTCCTGTTTCTGTGTCGCCGGACGGGGGTGACATGATTCACCCGCTGCCGGACCAAAGAATTTCAGCTGGTTTAGCCATTCTTTGGCATAGGAAACTGCAAATGCTGATTCACATTGTCACATTTCAACCGGGTTGCTGAAGCTGCTCGAAATGTCCATTTGTTAACTTACTGACCTCTTGTTTCAGATCCGACATCCATGCAAGTGTTTGCATAGATGTCGGATCTGAAACTAGCTTGTAATCAACTAATCAACATTCCAAATCATTTCAAGTTTATATGTCGTAGCTGATCTGAATACGAATAATCATACCTATTCAAAGTCTTAAATTATTGATAAGAACAATGAAGAGTTTACGAATTAGAAAGACAGTAAAAAAGTAAAACAAAAATCACTTTATCTGACCAAACTGAACCAGTAAAAGTTGGGGGTCATTTGTTGTAGGTTACATTCTATTAACTCAACTAGTTTTAAAAGAGAGGAGTAAAATCCTAAGTCAGATCATCAATCTACATTTCTTCACATCAAGAAAGCCGCCAGCCGATTTCTACAGGCTTTACAGACTTTCCTTCCAGAACCGGATTGATCTGTCAGTCCCACAGGTAACAAATGCTGCCTCCGTCGGCGAGTGAGCAAGCCAACGGAAAGCACCAATATGATTGGAAGGCCACTTTGCTACTTTGTCTGCTGTCATAGCATCCCAGATAACAATCTGCAACCACGCCATATTTATAAATTGAAACATTTTCTTTTTGGGTCTCTTATCAATTGAAACCAAACAGCACAATATCTCGTCTAAATACAGTAAGAGTGAACAAACCTCATTGGTTGGTTCATCGATGGACAGTACAAATTCTTCAGTATCATTAAAAACAGCCTGCACAAAACAGAAGCGTATAAAGCACCTGATATTAATACGTGAACAGTTCATCACCAAACTTTGATATTTTCTTATTTGGATTCCTCGGATCTGGGAGGATAATGGTGAGGAATTCCTGTCGTAGTTGACATGAGAAATTAATGTAGCCACTTTCTTTGGCATAAGAAACTGCATTCTTAACCCATTTCAGAATTCTTATAAGAAAAAACCTCCAAAAGAAAGCCTTTCTGGTATACCTGACACCGTAATTGAGTATGTGTAGCTCCTAGATATTGCTTAACCAGTTTCCCAGTGCCAACTTCCCAAAGCTTCACGGTAGAATCCTTTCCAGAAGAGAGAACAAACCTAGAAAACCAGCATTTGAGTCATATCACAACGAAAACAGGAAGGTTGCAAAGTCGAAAATTTAGAAAGAATTGAGGGGTGAATCAAATTTACAATGATGTTGTAACACATCTAAAGCCAGACATTGGTGAAACAACTTAGATGCAGAAACATATCATTTCACATAACAAAGTCAACCCTCCATACGCATACTTTGACAATTTTCCACTTATGGACGCACTTTCATACATATCATGTTTCAGGGCTTAGACTTATTCTATGATCCATACCTTTGATCCTTAGTAAAGTTTGCACTGGTTGCCTCTGCTGTGCCATGTGCTGGTATGGAGCGTACACACTTGGCAGTTACACCATCCCATAAACGAATGACACCGTCTTTAGAAGCTGTAACATACATGCCACCTGTAGCTGAATACCTGACCTGATGCACAAATATATGGATTTGATTGCCCTCATCGAATTGTATTTATCTGTGAACAATTTATAGCAGAACTTGAAGCATAAATAAAGAGATGGTGTCAACCATACCTGATTTATTGCTCCGTTAACATCGATTTCTGGGGCATTTGCAGAAAGGTAACACTGGAAAGTATTGATATCATACAAGTGTGGAATTGGATGATCAGTCCCTGTGATATTATTGATATAAACATTATTAGAAACCAATTCACTGTACGGTAGGCTCGTAGCCACTATTAGCACTAATTGCAGTCCAATCTTAAATGTAAACTAATACTTTCGGACATTACATAAGAGCATTATAAATTTCTCGGTCATCAACTTCAGCATACATATATACAACATTTTTTATGAGAAAACAAAAAAGAATGATATATAACTAAAATATTTGATGAAGCTATGGGTAAATTAAGAGTAAAGAATTTAATTCACTTTGAATACAAACCAAGACAGAAGACAACGTACACATTCTAGAAAACACCAACTCATAGATTGCATGGAACATAAAGCAAAACTTCACTACACCAAGAAAATAGAAAAAAGAAAAAAAGCATAATATTACCAGCTAAAAGAAAATCTCCAGACGGATGAAAAGATACTGAACGCACGTTGTGTGTATCCTGTGTCATTAAAAGGACAGTCTATTAAAGGAGTGTCGTTCTATACTATGCTTCAATCTATAATGAGATGTCGACCAAGAAAAGATCTATAATGAGATGACAAGCAAAACCTGGATAACTTTGAATGCTCTCTTTGCGGTCATCTTGGAAAAATCAAAGAACCTGAAAGTAGTCATATAATTGACGTAAGGGTTCAAAGTGAACTCCTGTTTCGTTTTACAATTAATGCTGGTAATGTTCAAGGGCTTTGGAGAAGAGGAAACAGAAACACGACTAAAAAGGGAAGAAGAAGAGGGACAAGTAGATATGTTCTGTTGCTGGCCTTACAAGTTAAAAGAACCAATCAACAAATAAACAAGGGAACTTCAAATATTATCTAAGTAAGTAAAAGAGTCCATACTTTATGGTCTGATCTTTTGACCCAGATATAAGAACAGTGTTCTGAGGATGGAAATCCAAGTCATTTATAGGCTGCAATTAAATCCAAATAACATTAGACATAAGGGAATATCCCAAAGACATTGTCTAATAGACTTTGAATGAAACATGAATAGAATCCAAGCTAAATCCACATGTTATACACAGACGCAATTTGACAACTCGAAGGGATGTTATATATAATTCTGATACTACAAAGTTTAAATTATCAGTTTACTTTAATCATTCTCTTTGTGTAATGTTCCTAGACAGAGTCATGGGAGAGTCAGCATAGGATGATCGCATACAACGGGTGCAATTAAACAATATTTGCGGTTGAAAGAATACATTATCATAAGCAAAACAATATTTATTGGTCAAAATTAGGAACAAAGGTTGACTTACTTGTAAGTGGTCGTAGAATGTGCGTATGACAGGTCGCACAGGACCATCTCTAGCCTCTGGAAGCATCATTTGCTTAATTTTTGAAACCTGAAACAGAAAACAACTGCCTGAGAATTAGATAGGGCCTACATTAAAGAAAAAACCAATTCTATGGCTAAAAGAATGAGCACCTCAAAGAGCTTTATTGACGTGTCAGAACTTCCAGTAGCAACAAACTTCCCGTCAGGACTAAACCTTGCGCATCTGGCAATATTCTAGAAAGTTTACCCCATCAGAACAAGTAAGACACGCAGTGGAAAGTGAGTTTTATCAAACTAACTTAGTGAATTATGAAACTAAAAATATATGTTATACAATATCTTTTTCCCTAAATATGCATACCTTGTGCTCTGAAAGATGGCGCGTCTCATGCTTTGGAAAACTCTTCGACGAGCCTTTTGTTTCCTGCACAGCACTGTTTGCACAAAAGATATGCAAGATCGGATTATTAGGGTTCATTATACAAAATCTTGTAAATATTATTCCTAGGAGTTTTTCATGATCAATCTTCTTTTTTCACTGAGCAGCTAAAAGCATAATTACTAGAGCCGAAAGTTGGAAGTTTTTTCGTCAAACCATTGCAAAACAACAGAGCATTAAGCAGTAATCAACTGACAGAGAAACCTCTTCCAAATAAACATAATTACCCAAAATCAACAGCAGCAGTGCGAGGAGCTTGGATTGCACCATATCCAGAAGCCACTGATGTACCCAAATCATATGCAGATGAAGAAACCCCTCTCAACATCTCATCTTTCTCCACTGCAAGGCCCTGTAATCACCTTAGAACCAAAACTTTCTTTCCGAGTTTAAACAGTGAAACATAACACTGAAAATAGAGGGAAACATAAGCCTCGTAATGCAAATACAAACCTTAGCAACCAGGTCAAGAAGCCTATTACGCGGGGTTTTAACATTCAATGATGTCATTGTTGCTGAAGCAACGGCACTTGCAGCCTACAAATGAGAAAGATCATAAAAAAATCACAATCAACCATAACGTTTGAAACAAACTCTGAGCACCTGGATTGTAAAAAACGATAGGTCACGGCAGAAAAATTAGTAGTGATGTATTTGGTAACACGGAAATCAATCTCCAATCAACTCAATTCGCTACAATTCTTTCTTCCATTTGAATTTCGAACCTAAAACCAGAATATTCGAAGTCTCATTAAATCTTAATCCTCATCAATCATAGCTACCATTTACCGTTTTCTTCCCAAAACCCAAGAAAACTGAAATTTCAGCAGAACCAAATGATCATGAAGTTCTCAGCTGAGTCAAGTTTACAAATTTGAAATCCAGGGATGCAGATTTTCCTACATTTCCCCGGAAACCAATCAATCTGCGAGCCAAAAAAATTCACTTCCAGATTAAGTGTAGCATGTTCTTCATACCCAATTGAGCTTAACTACTCGTTTCTTCCCAAAAACTAAAAAAATTTAAATCTTTATGTTGAAAATTCAATTTCATTAGTTTTCCTACACTATTCAGCAACCAAAAAATACACATGAACTCTATACATATACATATATGTATATGTATACATATATGTATATGTATACGTATATATATGTAATGAAGAAGAAAAAGAAATGGTTTGCTTGCCTGATACAGATTTCTGTCGCGGAGATGACCGACGATGAGGGAATTGAGCTGCCTGTGGAGCTTGGCTTCTTGCAGAATTTGCTCCAAGCTGCTCTTCTCCATTTTTGCTCTCGCCTAAAACCCTTTCGTCCCCAAAGTTTTTGCCTTTATTTTCACCAAAATAAACGACGTGTCGTACAGCCAAATTTTTTTTTCCTTTGAGTCCGTTATATATTAATAAGACCACACTAAATTAATCTAAATTACAACTTATAAAAATTAAAATTAAAATTTGAGTGCAAAATAAAAACATATTATTTTAGATAATTTAACTAAATTCATATTTGCAACCATGAAATTAATCTCACATGACCCTCAATTAAGAAGGGTTTTATATTATTCCATTGTTCATGGATTTGTTCCAGGATCTTCGCAAATAAGCCCTTTCAAACTTAATTTAGTCAAAAACACTAAAAGGACTTATATCACCGATTGATATTGCACATACTTTTCTTGTATCCGGCATTTACAGTTGATAAGTAAAGGGGGTTTCCTTATAATTTGATTCTTGATATGTCTCTCGAACATTAATTAACAGTTTTGAAAGAAATTACACGAAGGCGACTAGAAGTAGTTAGTGATAAGGGTGGGTAAAATGATGAATAGGCTAAATCAAGAATTCTCAAACACTCGAATAGAGAGAAGTTCTTGGGTGTGGCACTCATGGATTGGTGGATTATGGGGTGATATGAGGGAGAATGGGGTCATTACATGTATATTGATGGGTCTCTAAAGCATGGGTGGTGGACTATGAGAGTGGTTTTGTGTTTAGGGTTCGTACGTACACGTGATCTGGGTGTCGGACCCTAAAATTTCTCAATAGAGAGAGACCTAGACTAATTAACTAACCAAATAATTGTAGGCCTAATTCTAGTTCATTAAAGAAAAAACAAACCAAACATTAGAATCACACAATATAAGACAATCTCACACTAATTAAATAGAGGAAATGGATGGCCCCAATGTGGTGGAGTATGCAAGTGTGACTAAATAATTGCCAAAAAAGAATAGAATACCAATTTATGTTATAATCTGGTGGTTAGAGCAACAAAAGAAAAAGATTTGGACAAATAGACCCAAATGATGCAAAGTAATTGAAATTGCTCTCCACCGACACTTAAGGATGCCTTGTGGGCCCACATCCTTTGCTGTCTGCCTTAACAGTATTTTTATATGTTTTTCAGTGACATATATGCTATGTTTTTATTCTGTTCCGAAAATGCCCCTCATTGTACATATGCATAACTCTCAACTTGTTTTTAATTGCCTTACTAAAAGTGGGGGATGTAGTAACAACAGTGTTCTGAAAGGCCCGCCTTAGCGTTAGGCGGCTGGTCATCGCCACGATTAATTTTATAAACGTTTATAAAAAATGCTTAGACCTGTCCAGGTACTCGCCTAGACTACCTAGGTCGTGACTCTCACTTAAACAAAAAATAGATAACTTTCATTTTGCATTTTACTTTTTCAATAAATTGTAAGAGACTTGTGAATAATTGGATGAACACTCATTATATGCTTTATATGCTTGTTCCCCATGTTTTCAATATGTTCCAGTACTTTATACTTTATATGTCATTCTATTTTGCAATTTGTGTATCCCTATACAATTATATATATTTTTAATATAAGTAGACATTTATTTATATGTCATTTAATTAAAATAAAAAAAAATGCCTAGACTCCCTCCTAAACGCCTAGGCTAGGCCTTTGCCCGCCGCCTGACTAACGCCTATGACCTTTTAGAATCTTGAATATCAGCTAGAATAAGTAAAATAATTAACCAAACGTGAAATGGTAGTTGCTCAAGTTTGACCTAAATACCCAACCTATGATATACTATTTTTGTGTGGGCAGAATATCGGGTGTAACGAGTTGTGTATTCCTCTCTTATTATTCTTTTTTATTATACAATCAAAATAATATAAGAGATAAAAAGAAAGTAATACATATGAACATTTAAGTTTTTTTTCTCGTCGACAGAAAGAGAACTTTCATATGTCATAGAGAATTCTTACATACAATTGAGATATATTATTCTCTTCTTATCTCTCGTTGTAAGTCTTTATCTATGTATAAACTAATGAGAAATGTTTATGAGGGGATTTGAACTTAAGTGAAAAGCCCTAGGGAATATATTTTAAGTAGCTGAAAACTGCAAAGGGTAAAAATGGAATTTAAGGTGGCATGTTGTGACACCGAGGACAAAACTTGAGTAACATTAACTGGATCGATTTCTTCCTCAAAACAGTGATTAGAGTGAGAGCTTTAAAAGCCACTAGCCATGTGAAAGGAAAAGCCAGCCACGACCCCAGTTGTCCACCTCCACTTCTCTCTCCCTCTCTCTCTACTCTCTCTCTCTCTCTCCCTCTACATTTTCTGTGCAGATCTTGAGAGCTAAATCAGAACATAAACATCACTGTTACAAACTAAATCTGCATCAGAAAATGGAGCTTCAGTGCTTCTCAGCCGTTGGATCCATAGCCAAACTCACCAGCTTCGCCATTCTGCTCGTCTTCTTGCTTTCCTGCTTCACTTTTACTTCTACAGGTCAGTACTTCTTGCTCAAAGGTTCCAAATTTAGCTTCTTTTTAGTGTTTTTCTTTGTTTTCTGCTTGTGGGATTTGGTTAATTTACCCGAAAACTTGGTTTTCGATTCGAAAGAATCGAACTTTGGAAGAAATCATTGGAGGGTAGGTGAATCTTTTAGTGAAGCTTGAGGTTTTATGAATTTTGTTTCTAAATTTGGAGTGGTGAAGCATTGAATGATTGATATTTCCTAATAAATTGGATATTTTTGTTGGTATTTAGTAAAGCAGCTGTATAATTGTCTTGAAGAAAATTGAGTAGAACTAAGATTTTTGACTAATAAATCATGCACTTACAATAAAGTCAACGTTTTGGAGATTTTGAGGATTGATGAACTGATTTGTGTGTTGCCGGATGTTTTTGCAGAAGCATATGATGCTCTTGATCCAACTGGGAATATTACGATTAAATGGGATGTCATCAGCTGGACTCCGGATGGTTATGTTGTAAGTATTAATGGCCAGAGGATTCCTTTTTATGTGATCATGCTACATCTTTGCTAGATACTTTGGATGCGGGATGTCGTTGAGTTTGATTCGGCTTAAAATGTTGTTTCGGTTATACATCTAAAGTTTTTAAGTTAGATTTTAGAGTTTTTAAAAGATGTGGTGGATAATTTGTTTAGATTTTAGAGTTTGCTTGAAACTGAATCAAGAAAAAGAAAAAATTGGTTTGGATTTAGAATTATCTTCCCATCTGTGTTAACATCAATAGTAACTTATTGATATTGCTCGATATTTTGGAGAATCTGATTTAGTACTCCCTAACTGATCATTTCCATCACCTAGAAGCTTGAGTTTGCAAGATATGATCCTTTACTTGCCTTTTCCAGTGAATTTTCTGATACGAAATGTATTTCTGAAATGGCAGGCTACAGTTACAATGTTTAACTTCCAGCAGTATCGACATATACAAGCGCCAGGTTGGACATTGGGATGGACATGGGCGAAAAAGGAAGTAATCTGGAGCATGGTGGGAGCACAAACAACAGAGCAAGGGGATTGCTCAAAATACAAAGGGAACATCCCGCATTGCTGTAAGAAGGATCCCTCAGTTGTGGATTTGTTGCCAGGAACCCCCTACAATCAACAGATTGCAAACTGCTGCAAGGGGGGAGTCATGCAATCGTGGATCCAGGACCCACCCAATGCCATAAGTTCGTTTCAGGTCAGTGTGGGTGCTGCTGGAACAACTAACAAAACAGTCAGACTGCCGAAAAACTTCACATTGAGAGCACCGGGGCCTGGATATTCTTGTGGGATAGCAAAGATCGTTAAACCAACCAGATTTCTAACGTCGGACAAAAGGAGATGGACTCAAGCCATGAGTAAGTTCAAAACCACCCTCTCTCCTTGGCACCACCAATAAGAATAGTTTAGATTAGGGCTTTGATGAGTTGAATGCTTAAGTCATTTAGAGTAGTTTCAGCACAGGGAAATAACAAACTTTGTAGTTTCAAGCTGCATTTAGAATGTTCTCAGGTCGAAAGGTGCATTTTGACTGACAAGTATGGTCTTAATAGTTTAAAACATGGGAAATAATTTTTGTGCTTTATCTAACCTTTATATCCTCTTGTGGCAGTGACCTGGAACGTTACTTGCACATACTCGCAATTTCTAGCTCAAAAGACACCCACGTGTTGTGTTTCGCTGTCTTCCTTCTATAATGAAACCATCGTGAGTTGTCCCACTTGTGCATGTGGCTGTCAGAACAACGCTACAGACCCAGGAAGCTGCGTAGAGTAAGTTCTCTAAATCATATGTTTCTTGCATTTCTGAATATTGTTCTTATGCCTCCTAAAAGATTTCTCTCGAGTTTTTCAGTACTTTATTCATGTCTAAAAGCCGGAGTTTGCAGTAATAGTAAATCATAAATCTTTTCTCTTTTTCCAATATTTTCAGGCCAAACAATCCATACTTGGCTTCAGCTGTATCTGGTTCCGGGAAATCTAATAATGCACCTCTGGTCCAGTGTACCAGCCATATGTGTCCAATCCGAGTACATTGGCATGTTAAGCTCAATTACAAGGAGTACTGGAGGGTGAAAGTCTCAATTACAAATTTCAATTACAGAATGAACTACACGCTGTGGAATCTTGTTGTGCAACATCCGAACTTTGATAATTTGACCAAGATTTTCAGTTTCAATTACAAGTCATTAACTCCTTATGTTGGCTTAAGTAAGTTTTATCGTTGCCCTTCATCAATTTTGTGAAATATATATCTGCAGTTCTTTTGACTTTTATTGACATAAAATCTGGCAATACAAATTCTGGTTGTGCAGATGATACAGCCATGTTGTGGGGAGTAAAGTTTTATAACGATTTCCTCTCGCAAGCTGGTCCACTTGGAAATGTGCAGTCAGAGCTCCTATTTCGAAAGGATACATCAACTTTTACTTTCGAAAAGGGTTGGGCTTTCCCTCGAAGGATTTATTTCAACGGAGACAACTGTGTCATGCCACCTCCAGATGCCTACCCATGGCTGCCGAATGCCAGTCCCAAACGAACCATTAGCATACTCAGTCCAGTCATGACTGTCTTCGCATCTCTGGTATTCTTATTGGCTTATGCGTAGTGAGTATGTTCGGGCCAGGCAACAAAAGCTATCTGTTTTTTCAATACACTCTAGAATTTTCCATCAAGTTCAGGTTGCCCTAAGGCTTATGGAAATCCAAGTGATGAGGTCAAATGTGTTAGTGCTGTGACTTCGAGCTATACAAGCGGTTCAGGTGCACTCCGGCTTGACTGTCACTACAAAATTCTGTTTCGATATCTGTTACACGTATTAACATTTTATTCTTTGTCACCGCTGTTTTTGTTTAAATTTAGCTGTTGTACGATTATTTAGAACGATCCACAGTGAATATGTTGTTAGAACTATATGAGATTTCATAAGAAATCAAAAGTTAATGTATGAGTTTTGTTCATAGATTCGTATAAGAGTGTTTAATTTATTTTTGTTTTCCTGTTGAATTCAGAATCCACATATTGTTTCGCATGCTACAGATCGAAAACTGGATTAAAATCATGTCACGGAGAGAACTGGAAAAATCGTTTGACATTACAGGAACTCAGATGTAGTTTACATTTTCACAAGCTTACTATCTATACCGAATTATCGCACACAAGACCGCATCTATCACTCCAACCTTCAAAAATTTATCAGGAAAGCGAAAACCATATAGAAAACAATATAAGAAGCACAGAGGCTGTCTTTTGTCGGATTGAGATAGAATTTACATGGCCGGAGTTTGGTAGAGATGGGTATGCGTCCGGCGGGGGAAGCATGCATTCATCTCCATTGAAGTAAACTTTTCGAGGAAACGCCCATCCTTGCTTGAACGTGAAGGTATTCTGGTCCTTCCGCATAAGCACCTCAGACTGAATATTTCCTGATGGCCCAGCTTCCATTAGTAGGTCATTGTAAAACTTCATGCCATAGAACATACCAGTGTCATCTGCAGATTACAGTCAATCACGCTCGAACATTAGTACGAAACTCAAAATTCTGAGAAAAAGCAGCTTCAGAAGCTTGCGATTGTAAGACACTTACTGACGGATTGGTAGGGGACGAGGGGCTTGTAATCAAAGCTAAATACTTGAGTGACGTTGTTGAGATTAGGATGCTGTGCAACGAGCGTCCACTCTGTGTAGTTCATCCGGTAGTTGAAATTGGTGACGGACATCTTGACGCGCCAGTAATCCTTATAGTTTTGCTTGACGTGCCAGTGCACTCGGATAGGGCACATATGGTGTGTGCACTGAAGCAAAGGCGAATTATCCTTTTTCGGTGTGTTTATTCCAGCCTTGTGTGCTAACTTTGAGTCACTCCTGTATATATGCATTGCAGAAGAATTGCATCCAGAAATTAGGTCAAGTGTGTACAAATCTGTATAGTGTAGATAGGGTTGTGGAGGCTTACTTGACACAATTTTTCTTGTTGTGACAACCGCAAGCGCAAGACGGGCAAGGAACGATGGTTTCATTGTAGAAAGACGAAAAGGAAACGCAGCAGCTCGGATTCTTGGATGAAAGAAACTGTGAGTAGGTGCACGTCACATTCCATGTCACTGCATTACAAGGAAAATACTTAGAAATTAGTAAGAGATACTTAAAAGTTGAGAGTAGGAAGATCTTAGATGCATGTGAGTGACAAAATCTTACTAAGTGCTTGAGTCTTTCGCCTGCGATCAGCCGTGAGGAAGACTGTGGACGGCACGACCTTTGCAGGGCCGCAAGTGTACCCTGGTCCAGGACCAAGCAAGGTGAAGTTTTTGGGCAGTTTCACCGTCTTATTTGAAGTGCCAGCTTGCCCGACACTAACCTGGAAGCCAGAGACTGCAGCTGAAGGATCCTGTCCCCAAGACGCTAGGACACCGCCTTTGCAGCAATTGGTGAACTGCTGGTTGTAAGGGACTCCGGGAAGCAAGTCGACAACTGTTGGAGTTTTCTTGCAACAATGTGGGATGTTTGCTTTGAATTTGGAACAGTCTCCTTGCTCTGTGGTTTGAGCTCCCACCATCGTCCAGATCACTTCCTTTTTCGCCCATGACCACCCGAGAGTCCAGCCGGG
Organism: Gillenia trifoliata; assembly: GCA_018257905.1. Lineage (NCBI taxonomy): Eukaryota > Viridiplantae > Streptophyta > Magnoliopsida > Rosales > Rosaceae > Gillenia > Gillenia trifoliata. The sequence goes on along the minus strand of CM031085.1, from coordinate 2,903,598 downwards.
GCTTGAGATTTGACGATACATTTGGAAGTTGTTCATAGTTACTGCAGCCTAACATAATTCAATGAAGGATAAGAATTTGATTCGTAAATTAATCAACGAGTCGCGATTTTCAAACTCTTAGATTAGCTCCGGACACTCCAAATTGCGTATTTTATAATTTTTATACACTCACAAGGGGAGCGTCAGAAGTTAAACTGGGAACGTGAAAATCGCTACTCTTAATCACAGACAAAAACAAAGTCACTTAAATGATATCTTACAACGTAACCATCTGGTGTCCAAGACATAACATCCCATTTGATCGTTATATTTCCAGTTGGATCCAACGGATCATACGCCGCTAATGATCACAAAATCGAAAGCAAACATCAGGCAAATAAATAAATTAATGAAACCAATAACCTAGATAAAGGTCTATTTCTTCATCAAGTTGGATTTGTTATAAAAAACTTTACCTGCAGGTGATAGTATCAAGCAATACAGCACAGCCAAGAACGTGATCTTCATCCAAGACCAAGAACAACATGTGAGGCGGATTTCGTGAGTTGGGTTTGCCTTGTTTTCGAATTCCATGGCCTCGATTTACCGGATCACACGCTCTCCTGCGGTCAGCGAGGACGGGATGAATTAAGAGAAGACAAAGATATGTAGGGTGTTAAAAAGGAAAAGAGGAGAGACTATATCAATGAAAGTGAATGCCTGCAGATGTCTCACCTAATGGTTGTTAGGTACAATTTCATGTGATGTTTCATCTTATTCGATATTTTTCATATACATATACATTACCTTATTTAAATTGTTTTTCTGCGTTGTGTTTTCTGCATCTTGAAGCAAGTTTTGGTGAAGATTAATGATGTGAAAAGCTGGCGGGAGATTTTGAGAGGTTCTGAAGACAACAGCCCAACGGTCAGTTTTCTTTTCACACACTGTTGCTTCTTTAGGTCATGTATCATATGAGCTCAAAAGCCCCCCATTTTAGCCAAGAAAACATGTTGTAATTGGACTGCTTCAATTGCAAGTTTTCTGTTCTTTTTTTTTTTCTTTTCACTAACTTGTAGCCAAAACCACTTCCACTTTGTGTGCTCGTGCCTGCACTTTCTGGCCTCGGTCCCCATGCAATAATTTATGTACATTGCTAATTAAACTGTCAAATTTAGGGAATGCAAAGATAAAACATGTTATAAACTTTTAATTAAGTCGGTCATTGTAGCATGAGCTTGTAACTAGCGCATAAAATTGGTTAGTTGAATACAATCTACAAAAGATAAAACCAATTATAAACTTTTAATTGAGTCAGGCCTTGCAACATGAGCTTATAACTAAATAACGCATTAAAGTGGTTCATTGTTTGAGCAAAATCTAGTGAAGTGAAGTGTGGTGGTCTTGGTTGGTTCACTTGCATAAAAAAAAAAAAAAACCTTTTGTTTAAAAAATAGAATTGGATGACACCAAACATTCCCGCACGTCAACTCAATTCTTCATCTTCCTCTCTAGACCCATCCCCTACGATTTGATCCTCTGCTATCGAAGGCGAGTTCTCTTTCTTCTGTTTCTCTTGTCAAGGATTTCAAAGTTGCAATTCCGATGTGTAGTTTGAGCATTCTTGGTAGAAAATTAGAAATTATTGAAATGAGTTTAGAATTTGGGATAGAAACTTGAAATTAGCATCTTGGATAGGAGAACTAAGTTTTTGAGTTCTTTGTTCTTTGAATGAGGTTGGAATCAGGTTGGTACTTGCTAGAGTTCCAGGGAATAGCGGTGGATGATCTTTAACTTGGTGCTGGAAAATTCAGTTCCTAGTAGTCTTGTCATCTAGTTTTAGTTCTTTCGAAACATCGGACTTCTTGATGCCCTTGTATTCTACATCACGAACAGAAGCAGTCGCAGTGATGCCCTTCGATTTTTCATCATGCCCATGAACAAGAGCAATAGTCTTGTCAGGGAACTCAGACTTCTTGATGCCCTTGTATTCTTCATCACGAACAGGAACAATCAGAGTCTTGTCAAAGTTCTTGATGCCCTTGTATTCTTCATCAAGAACATTAACGTTGCAGTTTTGTTAGAGTTTTTTATGTCAGTTCTGGTTGAGGTCTTCACTAGACTTTGGGGTGGAATTTGGTTATTACTTGAGCTGCGTTCGGACACTCAATAACTTGGTCCCCCCCATGGCCGAAATGACTTGTAGAAAGATATTTTATAGGTACCTTGATCACAAATCAAATTATAGGTACTTCACATTTTTTTTTAACCGGCAAACAGTGAGGCCAATAGAGGACTAGTCGAGCAGAACTTATATATACTTAGATGCAACAAGTCACCAACCTAAGCCTTTTTAGTCTTCGTATCGCATTACTCCTACTTTGATCTTCGATTCAATAATCGGGAGAGGGACAGAAACATCAGAAGCCAAAAGAGAGCCAATTTTGGTACTGCAATTAGATTTGTATAAGCAGCATTTTGTAGAACTGGGAATTGATCAGGTTGTGGCATCATGCATTCATCGCCATAGAAGTAGACATTACGAGGGAAACCCCAACCCTCCTTGAATGTGAATGTGTTTTGGTCCTTTCAAAGAATCAGCTCCGATTGTACATTTCCTTCGTCATTGAACTTTACGCCGTAACACAAAACAGTGTCATCTGGATACAATGGTACAATGCCTTTCGGATCCAATGGGTGGTACGCCGCTAAAATTATGATCAATAGAGCTTTCACATCTAGGAGCTGACCTGCATGAGAAATTACGAGAAGAAGCGAAACAGCAATAACGGGGTACGCATGCTAGTCGAAAATCATGTTTCTTCGACAGAAGACCAACACTTGGATGCAAAGCTTACATACGAAGGTGGAGAAATTGAACAAACATGTGTTGTTAATGGGCTTAAACCAAGTTCATCTACGGATTTTATTAGGTATTTTATTTTCAATTGTATAGAAAATGGACGAATGAATCTGGTCAGGCTTAGTTTGAAGGTCATATGTTTTGGATCCATTCATAGTAAATAAGAGATTTAATATTACTAAAAATGTAGACTATGTCTGCAATCTTTGTATTTCTATGCTTGATGTGACTATTAATGTTTTCTTGCGCTAGGGGGCAAGCTCACCAAAATGTTATTTCAGACACGTAATGAGAAAGATAGAGAGAGGAGATAGACCCCCGGTAACACAGTAGAATCTCTCCAGAGAGACTCGATCATTCAAGGAAAACCTATCCACAACCTTTGTATGCCATATACATAATCTCTTCTAGACAGTGAAGTGTGACAAGTCATCTTTTGCCTTGACGGTGCAAAATGATAATCAATGTTGGATCTGCAATGTATTTCGTACATTGATGTTAGGACAATTTAGTTTTTAAGAATCATACACATTCGTTGGATTATAAAACTAGATGATACAACTAACTCGCATGAAAAGGCAATCCGAACTGTTTATCTGTCTACAAATTACAATACTTACACTTGACAATGACTTTTGCATCTCTTTCTCTTCATCTCATCCTCCCCTGGATTAAAAAAAACAAAAGTATGGAATAAAAAAAAATCATTGGATTGACTTTTAAAATTCAAATATATTTTGGGACCGTTGGGTTTTCTAACTCAGACAGGGATTTTTCAACCTCTGCAGCTTTGTTTATATAAAGTACCCTCGTGAAATTTTAATTAACCTGTAATACAATATGATTAGGGTGACTTGTCCAAGTTTTCTGTTACAAATGGCCGACGGTTTTGCTAATTATGGTGTTAATCACCCCGGGGTTCATTAGTAGGATTCATGGCTCCTTGTGCCGTTACTGCTTATTCTCATAATCTTTCTCAGCTTCCTTGTTTTAGGTTTTGCTATGAGTGGTTTTGTTGTTTAGGTTGTCTTGCTTTTTTCAATTTTTTCTGGAGGGGTTTTAGTTTTCCGCCCCATGACTAGGTTTTTTTTTGTTTATTTTCTGCTTTACTGAGTTCTAATATGCAACATCAAGCAGTTTTGCTTTCACGGTCTCAAAAGTGCATTGTTGGATCTGAGTTGGAACGCCAAGTGGCTTTAGATTCCGGGGTTACTGTTATAGCCGAACACGAACATGATGTAAAGATCATTTATACCGATACTTACTAAATCATTTTTCGGGAAATAGAGATACTCTAAACATTCCATTAGTTATGTTTGGATCTCCATATATATTATACATTTGTGTTCAAATATAAATTTACACATGCTTTCAAAAACATATATATACAATTTTACACATTTTGCTAAATTTATAATCTTTGATCACCCATTTTATGCTTACAAAGTTGAATACAGTCTGAGTCCCTAGTTAACAATTTTGCAATTTCCATTTAAATTTGGAATAGATTCTTTAGATAGTAAACATGGGAGAGGGAACAAAAGTTCAACTTTTCTGAACTTGATCACAACTCTACAGACATATAGTGACAGAATTCACACATTCCCAATCTTTTCTCGTCCGATCCTTCCATTAGTTGCATTGATCAAGATGGAACATATTCAAAACCATCTTTCGGATTTCTGAGTCGCGTCCTTAGTGACAGGAGCAGAAAAAGACTAGTAGTAGTGCTGAAAGCAAAAGGGTAGCTAGCGTAGACGATGAAACTGGATTTGAATCAGCAGAGCTGGGTAGGGATGGATATATATCAGGAAGAGGCATCTTGCATTCATCACCATTGAAGTAAATTTTCAATGGAAATGCCCAACCTTGCTTCAATGTGAAGGCCTTCGTGTCCTTTTGGAGAATAAGCTCTGATTCAACATGTCCATCAGTTCCAGCTTCCATTAGTAGGTCGTTATGATCTTTTATGCCGTAAAACATGCCAGTGTCGTCTGCACATATTCGAAGTGTAACGGATTGAGAAAAATAAATAATACGAAAGTACAAAAATTGTGTAGTTCCGTTGTAAACTTACTTGAGTTGTAGTGAATGAGTGGCTTATAGAGAAAGCTTGAAACATTAGCAAGTTTATTGAGATTTGGATGCTGAGCAACAAGAGTCCATTGTGTATAATTCATCCGGTACTTGAAGTTTGTGATGGTAATCCTCACGCGCCAATAAGCTCGGTAGTTAGCCTTCACATGCCAATGGACTCGAATCGAGCACATGTGATGTGTGCATTGTAAGATTGATGCATTTTTCTCAACTAAGGTTTTCGAACTTACGACACTTGAATACTTAGGGTCATTATGCCTGCATATGTTCTAATGTCAGAGGGCAGATAATAAGTCTAGAAATTGATTAGGCTAAGAAAACTATGGGTACGAGAGTACTTACGCGCAATTATTCTTACTTTTACAGCCACAAGCACAAGATGGACAGGGAGTGATCATCGGGTTGTAAAAAGATGACAGAGAGACACAACAAGTAGGGTTCTGGGAGGCGAGCATTTGCGAGTAAGTGCAGGTCAAACTCCATGTCACTGCCGAAAAAGAAACCACAATATCCACGCGTTAGAGAGACCGTTTTTTATTTTGTGTCGAAGCAATTTATAAACCACAGGCTGAAACATGTGAAATCAAATGACATTACTTGAAATGCTACTAGCCTACTGCACGTACATGCGAAAAAATGATCAAAAGATTGGTAGCTACTAGAAAATTTTAGTGCTTGTGGACTTACTCATTGCTCGAGTCTTACGGTGACCATCAGGCGAGTAGGAGACTGAGGGTGGCACAATGGTCGCAGCACTGCAGGTGTACCCCGGCCCGGGACCAAGCAGAAAAAAATTCTTGGGAGGTGTTACTGTTTTATTTGAGGTACCTGAACGCCCGACGCTCAGCTGAAACGCCGAGACTGCAGCTGAGGGGTCTTGTCCGAGTGATTCCAACACACCACCCTTGCAGCAATCAGAAAATCTTTGGTTGTATGGAGCCGTGTGAAGCAAGTCAACAACTGAAGGAGTTTTTGAGCAGCAGTGTGGAATATTTCCTTTGAACTTGGAGCAGAGTCCTTGATCAGTGGCTTGAGCTCCCGCCATGGACCAGATAACCTCCTTCTTAGCCCATGTCCACCCTAAGGTCCACCCGGGGCTTGCGACGGGGCGGTACATTTGGTTGTTGCTTATTGTCACTGCAGCCTGAGTAATCAAGGTATTATTAATAAGCATTTGTTTTAATGAACTTTTGGAAGAGATTCATTTTAAATGCTTGAATTATTAGAGCTTAATCATAACTTAAATTATGCTATAATTAAATGTTCATATTATGGAGAACCAACTGTGGTAAAATAAACAATTAAGATTACAAAGTTGACCGATACAAAAAGGCATTCATTTGAATAATTTCTCTGTACTTTTTTGACAATTTTGGAGGAATATTCATGGAACTTGATACTTTTTTCATATATTATATACACCTTGTTGATTTTGTTAATAGAATTACTCAAAGTATTCATACCAAAAAACAAAAAACAAAAAAGTTTTACAAGTTCTCGTGGCGCTCACCACATAGCCATCAGGAGTCCAAGAAACAACATCCCATCTGATATTTATGCTCCCTTTTGGATCAAACGGATCATAAGCCACTACAAACAAGATTGGAACGAAAAAAACGGCAAGTTAGAATAAGAAACGAGGCTTAATCAAGGGATCACATTCCTAATTAGAGTTCTAATCCCAGTTAAAAATCACCTGCATAAGAAAATATTGTGAAACACATGACAGATGCAAACAATGTGCTTTTACATTTACTAATCTCCATGGATTAAGTTCCAGTATGCTGCCTAGGGTTTTTATGTATTTGGTACGATACGATTGTTAAAACGTCGGTATTTATAAGCAACTAAGCTCAACCCAAATAGTATATCTTGTACTAGGGTTTTTACAGATGTCAAGTTCTCATGTACTTGATTACGACACAAGTATATGTATATGAGTACTGTATGTGCGTATGCAATATATAAAAATTTAAAGGCATGGAAGAATGTTGATCCTGCCGGCCGGCGAAGGTGGACGCAGACGATGAGGTGATCTCCCGTTTTTTTGGGTGTTTATAACCAATCACTTGAGACATCTGATCAGGTTTAAGATGATAAGCTACTGATTAATGTTATAATTAGATGGAAAGTTGCTCATATTTTATACCATGTTTAACTAGGTCAACCAAGCTCCTTTGTTTTTAAAGCATGAAAAGTCAACTTCCTGCATCTAAAAAGAGTCACAAAATATTGGTCAAATAATTTAACATCTTCTCCTTGTCCGTTATTCTCTTTACATTTCAGGATCTACAGTGTGAGTATATCTTAGGACCCAAAATTAAATAATATTCAGGTGCTTTTCAGAAGCACAAAATTGCAGTTAATTCCCAACCTACCGATGTCATTTGGAAAAGCAATTATGGAGACAAAGCATTAGATTGCACCAGCTTCTTGCCAAATGCTGACTGTGACTTGCATATCTAATTAATTTCAGCTTTTTCATACTATTTTTTTGGTCTTTTTTCATCTGTCCATGTTTTCTAAACCATGTTAAGTAGCATCTTCTTGGAACATGATGTCCTTTGCCTAAAAGATATTTGTCGAGCATCAAATCTGCAGATAGTTTGAGATTTGAACAGCGTTTGGAATTGAAATGGAGGGACGAGCGGTGGGCATTCGGGTTTGAGTGTGGACGTTACACGTCCTACTCCAAGAAGCTAATATCGCGTAATTTTCTATTTTTATTTATAAAACAAAAAAAATTCAGACTGCTAAGCTGAAGTTATATATGAATAGTCAATAAAGTTGATGAAATTTATACATTACCTACCAAATATTTGGTGATTGGAATTGTAGGGTAAGTTGGCATAAATGATTACCAACTGCAAGGAACAATCACTTTGAGCACAATATTTGGTATACTCACTTTTTGATTTGGCCCAATTAAAAAATGACATGTGTTCTTTATGTTTAAAAGCCCAAGAAAAATTAAATAGCATATATTTTATTTTTTAAAACAATAAAATATGTGTTAAAATATTATTGAGCTAAATCATTAAAGTGAGTATATGGGGTACTCACTAGTGAGTACCTAAGTATTATCCAATACTAAATAGGAGAGACTTCCGCTCGATTAGGTCAACTCTCACACCGGATATTAAGAGTCTATATTTTTGTAAGAGGTGCCTACAGATGACGTGGTCGGACACTCCTACCTAAGTTTTTCCCCAAACCATAGAAACGATGTAGTACAAAATTTTACATTCACCTGGGACCCTCTTAAATAGTCATTGCCATATCCCAATGATTCCCACCCCTTTGTCTGCGTATATAGTTCTATAGCACTCTTCTGAAAATGTTCACAAACACCATATTTACAAGTAAAACTCGAGAACACAAGGGAAAATGATTTGGACTGGGCTGAGCTTTCCAGTCTCCTCTCGGCCATCCAAGGCCTTAGAATTGTAAAAGAAAAGGCCTAATAGAATTAGTCGTTGGTAAATTGGGTTGGTTTACAAGCTCATGACTAATATGGGCCTTCATGGTTGGATTATATGCTCCTCAACTTTGGGAAAGGCCTACAATAAAAGTCCAATTTGATTGTTTATGATGTTTCTAGGAGGGGAGATTTATTCAGGCATGATTCTCTCTCGCACATAATTTTTTATTGTTTTTTAATGCTTAGGAGAGTAAAGCTTCAATCATAGAACATTTGAATCTGATGCAGGAATATTTGTTCTTAATCACTTGAGATACAAACTCATATCGCTTGATTCAGCAATACTTATCAGTTTTGTAATTTAATGGCAAACGAAAAGAATAATTTGATTAATCGAATTTCGATTGGATCTACAAGTACAGTTAGAGAGACTAATGATGAATCAAAAGTAGATTAGTGGGAGTATCCCATATTCCCATTTGTTTGAAAGCAAAAACAATCATGCATGCCACAGTGTACAATGTAACAATATATTATTACATTAATTAATCTCATATTTGTCATCCCAATATAGTGGTAGTAACAATATTTGGAAACAAAAATACAAAAAAAATAAAAACAATGGAAAGGGAGTTGTGTTTGGTTGGAAGGCAGTGGGCGCCAGTTGGGCTGTCGGTGGTGTTTTGGCAAATCTCGTACCTTTTCAACTCACAGAACATGTTCTTTCACGTTCTAGCAAGTAAAAACTCCCCCATTTCCTCCTTTCCCATACAGCCAACCCCAGCTCACCTCACCTCACGTCGCCAATCCCAATATTCTTCTATTTCTCTAATATCTAACTTCCTGACGACATGTCGTGCACTTCAATTTATTCTATAGTTTTTAGGTTAACTAACACTGCTTTCTTTGTCGAGATCAATTTTCTTGATACGAGTGTTTCGTATCAATAACACAATATCATATGTAACTTTTGTCTTTTTCAAGACAATGTATTACTGGCAAGGTACGCCGTAGGGAAGTAAATCTCTTTGTCGCAAAAAGATTTTAATTTAAAATAATTAAAAGTATTTATCTCTACATCCGAAATGACTTGCCCTCATTCACTATCGCTTATATGATAAATAAAAGAAAATCACTTCTCACTCTTGTACTCAGCGGTGCTAGTGTGGTGGTGGTGTTTCTTAATCTCAAGTTTCAATTTAATCTGTAATTTAAAAAGGACGTGTGTAGTCATCGTGGGTATTGCTTTTCCTCATCATTGCTGCAAATGAGGATTTTATTCTGATTTAATTTAGAGAATTTTGGTAAATTTGGTATGGTGCATTTACTACGTACCACCGCTACCTATTTACCTATTAAAATGGAAGTCAAATCAAGGCCATAACTAAGAGAAATTATTAGGGTTGTTTATCTGAATACTATCATTGTGATATAATCAACATACATGTTATAATATGCATGAATTATCTATTAATACTATATTTTAGACTATAAAATCTTCATGTGTTCATATAAGAGCATGCAAAAGGTTAATATCGTGTGACAATATGAACTAGTATTTAGTCTAAAGGCAGTTGTCTAACTTGTCTTTCTTTAGTTGGAAAATGTTTCAAGTTCAACTCACAAAAGTGCTATGACAATATTGTGATAAGTTTGATGCGTAATTAGTCATGCTTAGCTTAACTATAGTGGCGTAGTTTTGATGTGTGTATAGACTATTAAACACAGTTACAAAACTCATAACAAGTCATCATAATTCACAACTCATCTCAAAACATACTATAATTTATATATCGTCTTTGCACGTGAATCAAACATGATACCTCCTTCAACTCATTAGAGACCAAATACCGCTAAACTAACAAATGATGTGCATCATTGACTAGTAATTGCTAAAACCATTAATTTGGACTGGACCAACTAATGACCAAACTATACTAAATAAATTCCACATTTCAAATTTTGGATCTACCCCTCAATAGGCTCCTAGAGGTGGGTGAAACGTGAACAAGTTTGTGAAATTTTATTGGGGTTAAATTTGGGTGGTACGTACCATTCAATGGTCCGACCGTTGAATAGTTTAAGATTTATTTGAGGCTCATCTCAAATTAATTTGAAATCATTCAATAATTTTACAATTGAATGGTCCGTATCACCTAAGATGTTTCCATTTTATTGACCTAAAACAAAACTATGCAGTAAATGAAAGTGACAACTGGGGGCCAACCCAGTCAATACTCCCAAACCCTCAAAGACTATTACAAGTTCGAGATCTACGGCAAAGGGCTTGGATCCAGTGGGCCTATAACTCACAGTACTAAAAGTGTCGGTCGAGAACACGTCGGGTTGACGACGTGGCGGCGTCCTAATGGGGTTGGGGGATTTTTGGTTGGATTCCACACAAGGACCAATGAGAGAAGAGGACAGAAATGTCCAAAGATCTGAGAGCCACCAGCGACTTTGAAGCAGTCGCCCGCCCAATGCCACCAGGCTCGGTGGTGCTTCCCCTAATTAACCTCTTGCTTGGGGTTTTACCAAAATTTTACGCTTTTTTCGCCAACACTGCCGTGATTGTAGCTACTTTGATGCGATAGTACGTCAAACTGTTTTAAGAATAGACTATGATTGAATAGCGTATTGACAATGTTTGATAAAAAAAGTAGAAAGTAATTTTGATATATAAAATTATTTGAAAGTGTTTGCAGGATTTTTTATGATGCTTTAAAGTATTAGATATTTAAAGTATTAGATATTATGTACTTTTTAACTATTGAATTTTTTATAAAAAATACAAAAATTTAGATCTAAAAATTAAAAAACTTGAAATAATATTGTCATGGATATGATAACTTAGAATAATACTAAATTACCTTACGTTTCGCGATAATATGTCATGTTACTGATCGTTTACAATTTTACATTTACAATTCTCTTATCATCTTACTAGTCATATGATGAAATAAACATATACAATTAGTGGCAATTAAAGTATCTCCTTGTCATATACAATTGTTGATACTCAATAGTATCTTCTAATATTACTTTGAATTTAATTCCTTTTTCTTTTAATTCATTCATGTTATTTTAATATAATTAAACGCCTACAATATTAATATTGATAAAAGGTTTATTCAGAGTTAAATCGGAGATTGTAATAGAAAGAAATCCCAAAAAACTTAAAAATGTGTTGAAAGAGTGGAGACATTTGTCATTATTTTGTTCTTTTCAATGTTTTCATTACAAAGATTTGTGTATTCTAAAATTTTTTTTTTTGTTATTATTATTTTGCCTTTTTACTTTTCTACCTATCTCATTTGACCCATTAAGAATTAGAAATTGACCAAATCTACTTCTCTCCACTCCAACATTTCAAATCCCACTTGAAGTCCCTTCCAATTTTCACCATAGCAAAACAAGTATTTCCTTCACTTCTATATCCCAAAAATCCCACATAATCTCAAATTATGGTAACCTAATCAAAATCCTTACAAAATTGAAAATTACAAATTACAATTGTAATACACCGCTCCTCCCTCTTCGCACGTGTTGGCCTTTACTCTCACGTGTCAACCAGCCTTCAAATTCTTCTTCAAATACAGGCACGACTCCCACACTCCCAACCCAGCACTCTCTAAACTCCAACCCATCTCTCTCTCTCCCTCTCTCTCTCTCGCTCCGTCGTTGAGAAGCAACTGCAACCATGGCGGAGTACAGCAAGGTCGCCCCGACCCCTCTGCTGAAAGACGAGCTCGACATCGTCATCCCCACCATCCGAAACCTCGATTTCCTCGAGATGTGGAGGCCCTTCTTCCAGCAGTACCACCTCATCATCGTCCAGGACGGCGACCCGTCGAAGGTGATCAAGGTCCCGGAGGGCTTCGACTACGAGCTCTACAACCGCAACGACATCAACCGGATTCTGGGTCCCAAGGCGTCCTGCATCTCCTTCAAGGACTCTGCTTGCAGATGCTTCGGCTACATGGTCTCCAAGAAGAAGTACATCTTCACCATCGACGACGATTGCTTTGTAAGTATCGTTTTCGGGTTTCAAAAACTTGGGATCTTAATTGGGGTTGTTTTGGATGTGGGTTTTGATTTTTAAGTTGAAAAGCTTGGATCTTGGTGGGTTTTGAGATGTGGGTTTTGTTGGGGTTTTTGAGATCTTGTTGTTCAATTGAATTTCAATTGGACTCGAATTGATTAGTCTGTGCTGAAATTCTGTTGCTTTTGTTGTTAGATCTGTTTCTGCTGCTAATGTTTGACTTATGCTCTTCGTTTATCATCTCAACAGGCCTTAGATGCTTTGATCTGTGTTTCTTTTGGGTTATATGCTAATGTCTGAGTTGCTTTTGGTTTGATATGTTTCTTACCATGAGTTCTTACTTAAAGTCTCGTGCAGAGATCGGTTTGTTTAGTCATTGTCATCTGATCCGGTTTCGGTGATAGCATGTTCTATTTAATTGCGCTATTATGATAGCAAAGTTTTGAATGATGGGTTGACAATTGAGATTTGTTTTGTTTGCGTAAATCTTAATGGTTCAGCACTTGGCTAATTGATATATTGTTACCACATTCACAGATCTCCACCTTGCACCCGATTCAGATTGCTTTCGGATTTACACTTCATAGTTTCAGGCTGTAAATCTTGATTATGTTAGAAATGTTGAATTTCGGTCTCATTTATCCGAACTTTGAGTGGTTAATGATCCTTGTTTTGAAACCACTGATGAAAATAGCAGTTTTATGGTGGTTCTAATGTGTTTCAGATTTCATCGATATGTACAATTCTTGTGAAACTGTGGAGTTCTAACTGAAGTATGGTACTCTTTATGAAAATGCAGGTTGCTAAAGATCCTACTGGCAAAGATATCAATGCTCTTGAGCAGCACATCAAGAACCTTCTGTCTCCATCAACTCCATTTTTCTTCAACACCCTGTACGACCCATACCGTGAAGGTGCAGATTTCGTCCGTGGATACCCCTTCAGTCTACGTGAAGGTATCCCAACTGCTGTTTCTCATGGCCTCTGGCTCAACATTCCGGATTATGATGCTCCCACCCAGCTTGTTAAGCCTTTAGAGAGAAACACCAGGTACATTGTTCTGCCATTTTCCATCCATTGGAAAATGTGTATATGAGTTTATAAAATACTTGCTGACTATAATGTCGCCATGTTTTCAGGTTTGTGGATGCAGTCCTGACCATTCCCAAGGGAACTCTCTTTCCCATGTGCGGCATGAATCTGGCATTCAACCGTGAGTTGATTGGACCTGCTATGTACTTTGGACTCATGGGTGATGGTCAGCCAATCGGGCGCTACGACGACATGTGGGCTGGCTGGTGCATGAAGGTATCTCTCAAAATATCTTTGGAGCCTGTACATCTGTATTTTCCTTTGTTATTACATTGCAATGATTTCGAAATCAAAACATCCAGCCTTGTGTTTTCGAATTTTAGTGGCTCACATGAGTTGTAATTGTTGGATTTATAGGTTATCTGTGACCACTTGGGGTTGGGAGTGAAGACAGGATTGCCCTACATCTGGCATAGCAAGGCAAGCAACCCATTTGTGAACCTCAAGAAGGAATACAAAGGAATCTACTGGCAAGAGGAGTTGATCCCGTTTTTCCAGGCCGCCACCCTCCCAAAGGATTGCACCACCGTCCAGGGCTGCTACCTTGAACTCTCCAAGCAAGTCAAGGCCAAACTTGGCAAGGTTGATGAGTACTTCCTCAAGCTGGCAGATGCCATGGTCACATGGGTCGAAGCATGGGATGAGTTGAACCCAGTCGGAGGAAAGGCAGTTGAGGCTAACGGAGTTGTTGCGAAATAGATTGATTTCGGTTGACATTATCATTGCTTTCGATAGTCAGTCATAGGGCTTGTTTGTAATCTGATTGTCATTTTTTCCCGAGCTTTGGTTTCGAGCAAGGGGAGTATTTATTTGGCAGGTCGGAGAAGATATTTTCTTATTTATCTCAGCAGTTCTATGAGCTTAGAACAATAATATGACGACGGATATGTATTTCTATTATACATTTTAAAGTGTTAGCTTATTTATTCGATTCAACAATGACTCGGTGGCAGTTTTGTTGGTTATACTGTTTGTTTTCTTGCTTTCGTTCTGTTCGATTCAATCTTAGAGCAATTGGCCGGGACAATGCGTCTGTCTTCTTGCACACAAATTTGAATCTCCCTTCCCGTAAATTAGATCAAGTTCACTAATTTTTTGTTTCTTTCGTTTGCCGACTTTTCGAGCATCTTTCCCGGTATCTAAAATACAAGAATGGAAGCTTTGTGGGGATGCCAAAGAATGAGTTGGCACATTTCATGACTAGTGGGTCTAATGATATTTTAGAAAATAAAGCCGTTTGAATCTTTGGAACATCAGTCAACATCAAGTACGGAATTTGGAAAACAAGTGGAGGTGTTTTCAAAGTTTGAACTTTGAAGGTGTCAAGGTAGAAATTGCAAATCTTTCACCGGCAGTTTTCAAGGTTTTAAGGGCTAACACATCCGACGTTAAGTTTGGCAGTACATGTGACTTTCATTAAGGTCGGACATGATGCCCTTGAGTACAAGGTCTAGAGTTGTCCAATGCGATAGCTCACTCATAGAACAATTATCACACAAGTATGAGATTCTCTGTATTTTGGTTTCATCAGACTTCATGTTGATCTCATCCGGTATGAGAGAGAGCCGCCCAATAAACTTATAAGGCAACCTTACCGAAATTTCTCACTGACAAAGGGTGGAATTGTAGGACCTCAACAATACATGAATTTCACCATAGTGAGTGAGTTTTTAAACTAGTTTGTATGTTTTGCCGGCAAAAAGATTCAATTTCAAGAAATGGAGTATAGCCGCACATAAAGAGATGACGTTTTGGGCCAAAGTTCTTAAATTAATTACCTCTTTCACGTGACTTATGCCCCCACAACATTTGGTTCAAAACTTCGTGTGTGATAACTTGTGGAAAAAAGTTGAGTTTTGAAGCATTTTCCTTCTTAGTAATTAAGCACTTTCTTGTGTTTTGATGTGCATATGTGTTCCATTTGCTCAATGTGGAAAAAAAAAAAAAGAAGCATTTTTCTAGTAAGTCCTTTCGTCCAAAAGGTGCTTTCTCAATCACAAAAGCTATATGTTTCTCAAATTTGAATTTGTGATAATAGATCCAACGAAATTGATTAAGAAGCAAATGATTTTTCTTATCAGAAAATATCCAAGCAAAAGACCAAAGAAAGGCCAACGACACTAAATAAAATTGAGAGAAACTTTTATTATTGCCTTGGTAGAACTAACATCACTCTCATCTACCCCACAAATGGAGAAAAACTTCGGTCAGGCCTCTGTCAACGTGGATGTTCAGACTAACCTCACAAAAAAACAAGATTTCAGTATTTTAGTCTCATCTAACTCTATTCTAATCTTGTTGAAAGAGTTGCCCTATGCGATAGTCCTGCCCACAATTCTCTCCCACATATACTTATTTTAATAAGTGAGACCAACTATAGTAGAATGCATGCAACTCTGACAAAATTAAAAGTTTAAAACCATATTATAAATTTAGAGTAGAAGAATTGATCATATCACATGCACTACCCCTACATCCTATTATTGCCCATTGCCTCTGCCTGCAGCCTTTGTGTGCTAAATTTAAACTTAATTATTAGGGATTGCCAGATTTGTAAAGCAGATCTGAATTCTGAAAGATACACAACTACACAATTAGAAAAGCATATTCCTATACCCATGCAGTGAGAAGAGTTTTTATCACCTAAAACAGTTGCAACCGTCAGGAATAACTTGCACGCAACTGAGACGCCAATGTACACGCCAATGTACAAACATATTTTTAAATCAATCACGTAATGTTATGTGAGCAAGTTAAAAAACACGACGGTGTGCAATAATTTGGAATATTCTCATCTTGACATCTCGACTGCATGTAAATTTCTCTCCGTAAACTCATCATTCAATGCCAAAGAAATACAAAGTTAATATAAAAGTAAATTTATCTTTTATGCTGTAATGGAGCCGGCAATCATCTTAAGAGACAATTGATTTTTACCTTATACAAATCAATTCAGGTCCCGTGTTACTTTCTTTGGAGCTTTAGCCAAATTTATGTGATCTACAACTACAAGACATTCACAATGCAGGCCCTGCCAATCAAGCATTAAAAATGTGTTCTAAGGCTCATTTGGGAAGTGCTTTTAAACGACTGAAAGCACTTTTAGTGAAAATGTTTTTGAAACCAATCCGTAGTAAAAATGCATGTTAATCCTGGAACTTGAAGTGCTTCTTGCAAGAAGCACTTCAAGTGTTTTTGGAACCCAAAAACATTTTCTCTAAAAGCACTTTCAGTCATTTAAAAACACTTCCCAAACGAGCCCCTAGTCTATTAAACATGACCACATTCGGAGTTGAAAACCCTACTGCAATGTTGCCATTCTATCATGCTGATGCAGGTAAATTTCTGGGAACTCATAGGTTCAAGGATCAAGGATTTGCTTATGAAGCAAGCATCCTTGTTTATTTTCTTCAGCAAAACAAACTTACCCTTGGCTTACACTGCTGAAACCTTTTCGGGGATAGTCTTTGCTTAACTAGAGAAGATTTTAGTCACAGCTAGTCATATAAGATTGTGCAGTGAAATAATCCTACTACTTCATACAGCAAAACAATTAAACACTTCCGATATGAATCAGAAAAAAACGTTCATCGCGAAATGGCATGCAGCAAGATAAGAAACAGAACTTTTTTTCCTAAGGATGTCAGTTTCAAAGCAGAAACTTATCAATGAAACTTCTTGAGAATGCAGAGAATACAGAGAACCGAGGAGATTAAGACGATTATAATTTAAGAACGTATACAAGAACTCAAAGGTAGTTAACTGCAGGTTAAATGGTGTACTTAAAGTTTCTAGTTTCTTCTTGGACACTCCAAGTGCTACCATCAATGTCTCTCAAGGAGATCCATGGTAGATTTGTTCCCAATTGCAACATGCATTCACGCTTCGCATCCTGTCTCATCACAGACGGAATAATTTACTCTCTGATATCAAAGTCCAAAATATTAATATAATGTATTCAAAGAGAAACTGGACTGAGAATACAGCTAAGATTATTGCAAATTACAAAGTGATAGGTTCGTGTGAACTAGTGACTGAGATTTATTTCTCAAGTCGAGTCCAAATATATTATTCGGACACATTCATTGTTCAATGTGGCATATAATCGATGATACAAGGCAGCCATTTGGCTTTTTGCTCAAACCATTGTGATAGAATTCAAAGTCAATGTGGTACACATCCACTTACCTTATTTGCAGATCACTTAAGTGATTCTGAGGCAGCAGAAAGCATCATTTTCCTGCTTCACCTGCATGGATTGCCGTTGATCCTCAACTCGTTGGAGCTGTGATGACAGTTGAAGCAAGTCGATAGTGGTTCCATCTTGACAGGCTAGACGATCTTTGGAGTTCACAAAACCGGATCCTTGGAAAATTCCATCTGAGATTCCAAAATCATTGGTATTATCACAACCATTAGATAGCAGTATGGGACTCAGGTGACTCCCAGCTCCAGAATTCATTCCTGAAGAAGGGAATTTATGGTTGGCTGGTATGACTAAGGGACGCGCGATAGGAATTCCTGACGAATAGCTTGAAGAGTTCTGTGACTGAGATGACAGAAGAGAGAGAGCATAGCCAGAGTCTGAGATTCCCGATAATCCTTGAACTGCTGAAGCTGTGTTGAAAACATTGAAGTCTTGACTTCCTAATGCGGTCTCATGAAAAATAGAATGTGAACTGGAACTTAGGCCTCTTGCATCTTGTGGATATTGACTACCATTCTGACCAAATATGCTTGCAGTTAGAGGATTAGTTCCATTTTCATGAAATGGGGGATACTGTTTTCCAATATCGTAAGAAGGGAAGACAGGTTTCGAATGCAGATGCCCGTTTGCAACAGGCATCCCTGACAAAGGTCTATAATGAGTCCCGCTTTCAAATTTTACCCGCCTGCACCAGTCACTTGTTCCATATTTCTCAGGATCCAAAATGCCACTAGGAAGTATCTCTTGGCAGATAAAAGATGCAGTTGCTAACATATTCCCTTCAAATCTGCCACCTGCAAAATATGCATACTTTAAATATAAGCAATGAAAATCCGAATGCTTCAAAACAGTAAAGATGGAGTGATGATTCTCTAATTAGACACTGCGAGAATGGTAAGTTATACAGGAGAAACCCCAGACTACATTTGATTGGAGTCTTAAGAAACATGAGTCATGAGAACAACACATAACATTTAATTGTTGCCAACTAGTTAGATTTATTTGTGAATGTAATAGCGGATTTGAAAATTAAACACAACTTTCGTCAATTTGGGTGCGTGTTGGGTCCGTTTGAAGGTTTTGAGTTGGATTCTAGAGAATTGTAACAGAAACATGATCATGTAGAGAAGTTGACTCTTATTAAGGCTTTTTCATCCATAGTGGTGTTTGAGGAGCTTGACTTACTTAAAGAAACTATCTCTTACATATTTCGATATGAATTTCAATTGTATATTATGAAGAAAGTTGAGGTTCCACCATAAAACCAATTAGCAATCTGGGGAGTAGCCCAACTATTTATAAGCACATGCATGATCCCCCTTTTCCCCGATGTGTGATTGATACTCTCAACATATTAGGACTAACCCTCTGAGGCAAAAGGTTTCAGCTCAATGTTGTAGCTGCAATATGCAGCCAGTGGACACATTCCTCCATTAAGGCTTGATTTTCGACATGGTAGTAGCTCAAAGCCTCAATCATAAGGGAGCAAATTGGGTCAGAGAACAATTTTTCATCGATAAGGGTTGACAATATATAGAGGACAGGGATGCACAAGAGATGACAGTGTGTTTGTATGCAGTTGCGGAAAAAAATTGGGGGGGGGGAGGACCAGGAAATGTAAGGATAATCAAAGATCAGAAATGAACTATTAATACCATCAAATGACTGAGGGAACCTCCCAGCTTTTCCAGAATAACTCCCCATCTGAGGCTTTCTCCGCCGCTCGTTGTGTCCTGCAAGGCGCTTACGACAGCTACGCTTGCCATCATCAAAATCACCCAACAAATGAAACCTGTATGGTCAAAAGCTAGTACATACTATATCAGCAAGCAATAAGAATCATAACATTAGAAAAGCGGTTCGATTCAAAATCCTATTGGGATTAACTAAAGTGTACAAAAAATCAGAATGCAAAATGTATGTGGCAAACCAAAGAAAGTGAATTCAACCAAGATGATAACATGACCAACCTGCTACATTGTTGACAAAACCTCTGTTCTATGCCATTGACAATAACTTTTGCAGTCTTCGAGTGAACCTCGCAAACTTTATGCCTCTTGTGGTAGTCCTTACAGGCGCTAAGATCCTTGTTGCAACCATAAACCTGGCAGTAGGCAGGCTGAGAGAACACACCCAAAACACGCATTCGCTTTGGGGGTGTTGATGATCCAGATGAGGACAACATGGGAGTTCCTTTCGACAATTTAGAGCTATGAACATCTCTGTGATCAGCCAATCTCCCTAGTTTTAAATCAATGAGTGAAGAATCCCTACTGCTGGAGTCCACAATGGAGCTCGAAATCCTCGAAGAGGATTCATCTTCACCCGAAAACAAATTCGGTGTAGACATACGTGTGCTCACTACATCTCTAATTGAATCATTCTGCAAATGTCTGCCCACCATTTCTGGCAAACCCAACTCCCCAAAACCTTGACTTTCCATAAAAGTACATGGGATTTTCAATTCCCAACCCATCAAACCATTTCTACTTCTAGAAAGTGAATCAGTATGTGAAATTGTTTCATTTGATACACCAAACCCTTTCCCTTCAGAAATACAGCTCCAAGATTCCATTGCATGTAAAAATAAATAAAAAATCACAATTTAACAGATCCTAACCAAATCCCACTTCAAATTATGCCAGAAAATGATCACACTTTTTACCCAAGGATCAACAGATTATATATATAGGTTCCCATTGGAGAATAATCATACCAAAAAAAATCCCAACTTTATACAAAAAAAAAAAAGGAACAGCACCAAGTTTTCTCCTTGGAGTCCAAATTCATGGGAATTCAATTTCTGGGAAGCCAAACAGATTGTAAATGAAAACCCATCAGGATTGTCTTAAGATAAATATAACCAAAACTGCAAAACAAATTGAATTCAATCAAGAAGCATTGAAGGAAGAGGTAGAAAAACTATTCATGCTTAATGGAAAGCAAAAGACTGAATAAGTGGGAAAACAAAAGCCAACAAAACAGCAGAGTATTCAGGTACTGAATGGAAAAACTAATCAGCACCTGATAGAAAGGATAACCAAAAGTTGCCCAAAAGAGAGAGAGAGAGAGAGAGTACACTTTACCAGTGTAAAAGTGGGATAGTTGGTTTAGAGTGGTATTATGGGGTTGAGGTAGACACACCCAAATTTGGAAGAGAATTTAGTAAATTTTAAACTCCATGGAAGAGCTTGCAGTAGCTAACTTGCTATTTTGAGAGAGAGAGTCTGAAACCATTGAACAGAACTGCAAGTTTATTTAAGTTAGTAGACTAGAGTTAGAAACCAAAAGAAGTTTACCCACTTTTTTCTTTGTTTAGTAGGCAAGGAGAGGCATTTAACTTATTGAATAATTTAAAATTTATTTGGTACTTACGGTAAATTAATTTGAGGCTATTCAATAGCTGAACCATTGAATGATAACACCTAAAATTTTTTCAATTAATTACTCTATTTTTCTTTTGTCTTTTCATTCCTACAATACAATAGATCTATTGTTTTTATTTACAATGTGATATTTTAAACCATTTTAATTGATATAAACGAGAATATGGTAATATATTTTTTGGATGCATGAAAAAAAGCTAAATAATCTATCTTGATTAACTGGTCTAAGCATGAATGTACAAACTTTTTTTTCCTATAAAAAAGGTGATTTGGACAATATAAATTTTAAATCTTCAGCCTATATTGCTATATGGTGTGAGAGAGAAAAAAAAATTGTTGGTAGAAGTGAAACTTGCAGAGAGAGAGTTTGATTGAAAACACAAATTTAACTTATATATATTGGAGTGGAGATAGAAAACAGAAAGCTCATAAACACCTATGATTATTAAAATGAATCAAAAGGAATTATCTGAGGTAGTCGGATTTATTTAATTACAGACTAAAAGCAGAGAGTTTGATTAGTTTAAGAAGGAAAACATGGCACGAATTAAAACATGCCCCATCACCACCACCAATAGCCAAAGCCATGCAAGTGAGAGTGATGTCCAGCAAGTCAATATTGACTAATTATTTTAGAAAAATCTTGAGCTGTACGTATTATTCAATGATCTGATTATTGAACGGTCTTAAATTAATTTGCGGTGGATTTCATATTAATCTTGAACCATTCAACTGTCAAACTATTGAATGATACAAACCATGAGTTTGACTCAATTATTTTAGCATATTTGCACAAATGGCCTCAAATTTTTCTAGCTTTGTGAACGTACCATATAGATTAAAAAAATCTACAATTAACCACTCTCAAACTGTGATACAATTTATCAATCACCTATGTGGCTATGCCCAGTTCCATCCATCTTTCCGTCAAATGATAGCGATTCGCGTCATGTCACTCAACTAGGGTCTTAATTTGATGAGTTTCTAGAGAAAATAGAGGGAAGTTTTACTGAGAAAAAAACTACATAAACACATGTTTTTGTAGCAATAAAGTGTGCGTAAAAAAACAAAACCAAGTTCATGTGCTAATTTGATAAAACTGAAAAAGTAAATGTGTCGCTTGTGCAAATTGCTCACCTTTCCAATTGTTGTTTATTACCAAACAGTGGCTGGAGCGTTTACTGCAAACTCTGTGGAAGGAGAGTGGGGATGAAACAATTGGCTTATAGAGATGGGGATGCTGTCACAGAAGTCCTCTCTCTCGGTCTGCTGGGTATAAAATTTGAGATTTGGGTGCAGATCTTTCTTTGATTGGGGTGGTGCCTAGTGGACAGTGGTGGTGGTGGGAAGTTTCCCCCAGCCCAACAATCAAACTTTGTCCTTGCTTTTGAAAAAGGAAGATTTGACGTGCAAATTCTAACATCATCCACTCAAATGATCAAAGACCAATATTTGCAACAAGTACATACTTTAACATCATAATTCACATATTTTGGGGTCTGGAAGGGGAGTGAAAACAAATTTTTCTTGATGATTATCATTTGTAATGACATTTGAACTCTGGTTTTTCTCTTTGATTCAAACGATATTTATAATTATTTCTATTTAAATCATGAAAAGAATGATCCATACTAGTATCGCTAAAATTTATAGTCATGGCGTATTTTCTTGTTAAAAACTCGAAATTATGCTGATTGTGATACTATATATGAATCATAAGCATGATTTAAAAAACCGAAACTACTAAGTAAAAAGAGAAAGGACATGATTCTTAAAAAATAACGACAATCAGCATAATGTTTTGTTTCTACCTTTTCTCAATTTCTCAGTTCCTAACATCTTTGTCTCTCTTCTTGTTTTAGTCAAACTCACATCTTTATCTATATTTTTAATTTCTCTCATCTGTATGAAGTGCAAAAAATAAAGATGATAACAGGTACTAAAAATTCAATATTTAGAACCAAGTTGAACTAAAGTAGTTGGTGCTGTTATTTCTGTTAAATTTGTAACGAGAGAGATCAAGTTCGGTTTGATTTTTTTAATTTATTTAATAAAATTCACTTTGTACCGTCGATGTTTCATTAAAACAAATGCTCTTTGATTGTCGCCCTTAATTCAGCCTAATGTGTTAAAAATGTAAAATTGAATCACTAAGCAAAAGAGTGTTTGACAATTTTTTAGGGCATGATTACTTATATAGAATCATAATAAGAAGGAATGTCATGAGTAGGAATCGAGTTACAAGAAAATCGGCATGAGTATAAAACGAAAAGAGACACTTTCATTGAAGTGTTTACCAACTATAAGAAATGAGAATGAAAAAGAAATTCTATCCAAATATAAGAATCAATTCGGTAGATCATCAAAGAAAGAAGAATGGTAATATATGATGTCATGAATTTGGCACATCTCACTTGAATGGACAAAATATTCCAACCAGTACAAACCATCAATCAAACATTTTATTTCCATTCGAATAAGGTGGTGCTATCCACACACTCCTTTTCACTTTTCACACACACCTCTTAATTTTCGGCCATCGAATCAAATGAATTGAAGAGAATCAAATAACATAAATTAACAGTGTGTATGAGAGGTAAAACGAAATGTATAGATAACACCACTCTTCAAATATTTGACTGACATTAGTGACTTGTATTAGTCCTTCATTTACAAGTTCTTTTGTTATGAAATACATTTAAGGAAAGAACCAAAAAAAAAGAAAAAAATCCTTCCAGTTAACTAGCTGCAGAAAAGTATGACATAATATCGACCACAAATATTATGTTTTGTTTTTATTTTATTTCTGCCGACGATACAGGAAAGAAGAACGAAAAAACTAATCACAAAGACTTGCAAGTCTCCAACTAAGAAAAAGAAAGTCTTGACCAAAAGAGGATTGATCCATGTCAAATGGGAGAATGACTCCTCCCCAGAGCGAGAGGGATGCAAGTATTATTCTACTGTGAAATTGAGTTTTAAGGAAAGATCAAATGTATGCATTCAGATTATGAAAAACCTTAGTCATATGTATGCATATATTCAGATTAGATATTAACGAGTGTACATTATTAATATGAAAACGACATTAAGGGCATATTTAAACCATGAATCAAAGATCAAATGTCACGCGTAATATGTTGACAAAACTTAGGCATCAGAGTGAACGCAAAAGTATATCTTGGCACTGTGTGTTCACGTGCTTTATAATGAAAGAGCTTCAAGAGATTGCAGATTGAGAATTGAGCCCCACAAAGTTGGGGCCAGAGACAAAACCCTACTCCTGCTGCATGTACCAACTCTGTTATTCATCTTTGCTTGCTGCAAGTGTATGAAAGCTTCAAGAGTTTGTACGTCACACAAATTAACTATGGAAGAGTTCTAAAATGCTTGGCAAAAATGGGGACAATTAGGATTTAAAATATTCATATATATACTTTTGGCTCACTAATTACATGCAAAAGTGGTATTGTATGGACATTTTACACCCTCCAATAAAGACCATGCGATAAATGTTATCTTGTCAGATGTATGTTTTTTACAATACAGTTCAATAAGGACAACATCTTTTAACAAAATCCATCTTGTAATAGCTAGCATTGTCTAGAGATTAAGGAAAAATTAATTTCTTTTTAGATTTTAGATTAGGAGATTAAAAAATATATGGGGTAACCCCTATCTCACAAAATCGAATGCAACCAACCCTAGGGCTAGGGCTTAGTACACTTGCTAACATCCATCCTGCTATGCAAAGCCTGCAGCCAATAGGTAGAGAGAGAGAGAGAGAGTTTTGTTACCAACCTTTGACAAGGTAGATCGATATTTAGTTCTATGTTGCTCATGTAATCAAACATATATATAGCTAGGGAGGATGCCGCATGGCCTCAAAAATATGCATCGAGCCAATATTTAGGGTTCATGAAGATGGAAGATGGGGTACCAGCTGCAGATTGCAGCTGACAGTTTAATTTCCAACTACAAAACTAACAAAAATCATTAATGCTTTTCGTAAAAGATTCCGAAGAATTTCCCAATAATGTCCTAGTATATGTATGTGTGGATGTATATATTGATATTAGCTGGGTCCAAAACCCCAGCATCTCATTTATTTATTGCCTCAACAATTTGTGGTCGCTAAAAACCTTAATTATTAATTGGTCGGGGCCCTCAGCCAAGTTTATCCTATTTGCGTTTGAAGTTGTTTGGTAAAATGTATGAAATCCGAAAAGCTAGCCGCTTGGTAATTTGCATGCTAGCCTAGTAAAGTTTACGTCAAACTTGTGAGGATCGGAACAATTAATTGATCCACATTGTAAAGTAAAACTCCTACAAAGTTATAAGTTGTTGAATCACCCCATTGACTATAGGTTATGTCAAACTTGTGAGGATCAGAACAATTGATCCACATTGTAAGTAAAACTTCTACATAGTTATAAGTAGTTGAATCACCCCATTGACATTCACATTGTCAATTAAGTAAAACTTCTACAAAGTTATAAGTAGTTGAATCACCTCATTGACTGCCAAATGATATAGAGACTATCATTTTCAACTTTTTTCAAACTTGTGAGGATGCGAACAATTGATCCACCTTGCAAAGTAAAAAAAGAAAAAAAAAATCTTGCAAGGACTTATAGCTTTATAAGGAGTTGAATCACTCCACATTAATTGTCAATTGACTATGGAACTGAATCATCTCAATTTTCTTCAAAACTCTCGATCAATTGTCTTTAAATATTTACTTTGTTGTTTGATAGTTGAAGTGTAAAAAATTGGAAAAATTGTAGCAATGCAAAGTGATGCAATATTCACTTTGTTGTTGTAAATGAATATCTAATAAGGGGAAAAATCTTGAGTGGTACGCACCATTTAATGGTACTGCCATTGAATGGTTTCAGATTAATTTGCGGTGGGTTCCAAATGAATCTTAAATCATTTAGCAGACGTACCATTAAATGGTACGTAACATTGAAGTTTGACCTCTAATAAGGTTGGTTTTTGGGTTTTGATGGGTTGGGAGGGAACAATAGAGGTGGATGCCACCATCCATGAAGCTATACCAACAATTATACACATTCACACTTTGCTATAAGAAAAACGAGAATTCCACTATACCTTTTATCAAGTGAAAATGACCCCCAATCACCCCCTTCTTCGTTCATGTGTCCCTCTCAAGAGAACTCAAACACAACTTTGCAGGAAGGAAATTAAGAAAAAGGAAAAAGCTGTCAATTTGTGGGTGGCTAGGGATAGAAAAGGAGCCATTCGATTCAATATTTATTGGAGCAAAGGACCCACCACCCCCACATTTTTTGCGTCCACTCCTTCCCCTCTTGCCAAAGAGAGGAGAGCTGCTACACTTGGCATTGTGTTGTTCTATCTTTCAGGCAATTATGGTCCCCTTTATTGATGACAAAAGATCGGACTGACTGAAAGAGAAGACAACTCAGTCATAATCCTCCAAAAAAATATATGGTGGAATGGTCCCGGCTAAGATCATATACATTCATGCTTGTTTTCTTGACTTTTTCAAGGAAGTAATATTTGAAAATTTACAGATAGAAGCAAACCCAGTAGCTAGATTAGTTTCATTTTTCACCTTTCCAGAACACATTAAAACATACATGCATGGTCAAGTAGTAGACTAGCTAGCTCTAGTTGTAGTACTGCCATTACTAGATCTTTTGGATAAAAAACTATGAATACCGGAAGACATGAACGTAGCCAACAAACTATGAATACCGGAAGACATGAACGTAGCCAAGTTGGCTAGTGTTAAGATAGCAAATGAAACTATGATGAAGAAGTTTTTCATTGATTGGAATATTCACTGAATTGCACAGAGAGAGAGAGAGAGAGTATAACTCTCGTACAAAACAACACTAACAATTTGTCACAATCTCAGCAATCCATCCTATACTCTAGCATCCCCCTCGATGTCACGGTTGGAGCAGTCAAACATGAGATTGCTGCAAAGAACATAGCACGTTATTTTAAAGGAGTAGGCTTGAAGAGGATTAATCAGAAAAAGTACAAGGTTAAGGGCGGGCAAGACCCAAGCTCAGTAATGGGGTCAAAATTGGCCCAACTTTCATCTGAAATGAAACCCAAGCCTCTCTTAGGCCTTTTGGCTGAGCCGCTGAAGTAAGTAAAGCACAATTTTTTAAAAAAGGAAAAGAAAAATCATCTACCCCCTACAAAAAAGAAAACACACACACACACACAAGGGATCCAAAGCGATTGATGTGCCCTCACACCATGAATTAGTTTAATGTGGAGACATACTGCGCCCGACATTATACAGTAAAGTTGGGTAGGAAATTTTTCATTTCATATTTGATGTGCCCGCACTAGTGAAGTTATAGAAAATTCAGGATTTTTTTCTTATGGGTAAATTATATTTTGGCCTTTTAAATTTGGATGCGATTGTAATCTCATATATCATTTTTAAAACATTACAATGTTATACATAAATTTGTATTTTAATTGCAATTTCATACATCTGTTAGTCAAACCATCAATTTGATCGTTAAATGATGATGTGACAACTGCAGATCACATTATTTTGTTGATGTGGCTGTCACAAATTGACCACATAGTAAAAAAAAATTAAAAATATAATTCTTTTACAAATGTTAATTTAAAAAAAAACTTTTTTATTCCAATTTTATTTTTCCTATAATTGTCACATTATTATTTAATGGTCAAATTGACCGATTGACTAATGAATATATGAAATTGCAACTAAAACCCAAATTGGTGTATGACATTGCAATGTTTTAAAAATAATGTATGAAGTTGTAATTGGACCCAAACATAATAGTGCAAAATGTAATTTATTCTTTTCTTATTTAGGCAGATAATAAAATAAAAAAATCTATTTTTGGTTACATCGTTAGAGTCAATCAAATCCTAGACTTATTATACTACTAACTCGTTACTCTACAACTCCCTTAATACTTTGGCTAATCCCAAGAGTTTAAACGTCAATCTTCCTTTTTGTCCCGAGACATTCTTGTGTGTTGAATTTATTGTCTAAGTCATATTAGTGTTATGTGTGTCAAGTTCACTATTGAAAAAAAGTTGAGGTTCCACCGTAAAATTAATTGGCAATATGGGGAGTAGTCCAATTTCTTATAAACTCTTGCAAGGTTTCTCTTTTCACCGATGTGAAACTCTTTTACCTTCACACCCTCACACGCCCCCACACGTATGACAAATTTTCAAGCCAAACAAGTAGATAATACGAATTGGGTGACGTGGAACACGTGTGGCATTTGAGCTTCACACGTGGGTTAATCTACTCTAATACTATGAAGAAAGTTAAGGTTTCATCATAAAACCAATTGGCAACATAAGGAGTAGTCTAACATCTTATAAGCACTTGCAAAGTTTCTCATTTCACCGATAAAAAACTCTTTTATTTTCACCTTTCACATCATCTTATGTATATGAGAGTCCGATACAAAACGCACACTATATAGGACCAAGTCCGAGGCCAAAGTCACCTTCAAAACGTCCATCCTATTGAAAAGGCTCTTTCGAAACCTTTTGACGGCACCACCAATTGATAAACAATGATAAACATATGACACAATTATTTTACGACTTGCACGTTTTTATTGAGGCCATGTAGTCTTTTTGCCTATGCTCTTGAGTGTTGTAGTTCAAAGAGTATTGATGCTGTCTAGATATGACTAGTGCTCTTTCTTTGCAGTTTTGTGTGTGATCCTTCTTGCTGCAGCCAGTTAATTACTTTAACAAAACTGCAATCTTTACTAATTTTTGGGTTTCGCTCCAATTATAATTTATATGTATCGTATAGTGATATGACCAATGAACGGCTTAGATCATTTTAAGTTTAAAAAATATTGTATCATGCAACGATCTAAGTCGTTCATTAGTCGTATCATGGCCGGTCTTAAGATTTCGAGAGCCTGTGCTAAAATTTAATCGACAACCTTACTAAGAAAAAAAATAATTATAAATTAAACTTACATATTGATTTTTCAAATTTATATAAATTTAATTCATGCAGAAACAAATATGTTAAATACAATCAATTGAGTTGGAAATAAATTTTGGCTTCTCCAAAAAGTTCTTGGGTTCAAATAGCTTTGATGTTGTTTTGGATTTTTTTTTCTTTCTTAAAATTTTGCAAAAAAAAAAAAAAAGAAATGCAAACCACCGAGGTTTGAACTCACAACCTCAAGTGAAAGTTGCATTACGAAAACCACCTCTGCTAAGCATAAATTCAATTAATTTACTACACAAAAATATATATAACATAACTTATATATATTACATACACATTAAAAATTATGGGGCTCTGTGCGGGTGCACCACTTACACTCCCACAAGACCAGCCCTGAGTCGTATCATTACATGTTACGTATCATTGCAGAAATTTTCTAAATTTTTGCTAATTGCTTGCATGCTAAGGCTTCCAAGTGCTAAAATAGGATCATAATTCGATGCCAAAAAGATCATAGAATTTGATTAACATAATGCACGTGGTCCGTGGGTTCCTTATTTGAAATTAAGGAGTTATAGCTTTCAAGCGCGTGTCGAAGTACTAGTTCGTGGTATACAATATAGTGACTTGCCACAAAAGGAGGGCGGAAGACACTAATTCACATGGCAATGTGAGTCCCGTGACAAATTGACAATGACAACACTAGCCACAACATTATTAGACTTGCTTCTATCTGGACCCTCGATGGCTTCAGCCTTCAGGGTTGTATCTGATCAATGGTCTAATATTAAGTGCGTCATCAAATTGCTCCCCTTCAGTCTTCAGATGCAATTATAATCATGATTTTTTTATTAAATTCATACACTTGTACATATACCTTGATTTGTTTTTTCTTTGGCCAATAAGTACACACATTGTTATATAGAATTTTCGGTCAGACCCATTTTGTGCGTTGTTTTTTTTAATGAGCTTATTCAAGTTGGCTATAGCGATGTGCTTCCTCATTTGCACATAAATTTGAATTTCTTTATCTGTTATTTGGATGAGCTTAATACAAAATATTGCTTGTTTTAAAATTTTTTAAAAAAAAATTCCATATGCATGCTAGCTCAATGAAATTTACATTAAATCTGAAGATGACTCTTGGGGACAATGTTAATTACTAATTACTGAAGAATTTCAGGAAATATTTTTCTTGTGTACAACGGGGAAAGAATTCTTTCAAACAGTAGGGGATATATTCTCTTGTATTAACAATTATTATGATCACAATATGAAAGATGTATACGAATATACGAGGGGATATAATCCTAGTTATACAACAGAATCTCTCATAGATTAGAGGGACAAACAAAATGATTTGCATAGATATATAAACATATGTATAACTATAATCTATGAGAGAATTTATTACCATAAAAAAACTTTAATATTTCTTCTAATTTTTCAGGGTTAATGATTAACGAGAATATAATTGACACCAGAAACAATATATTATTGGTGCTCGATCAGCTGCCGGTTCCCTTTCATATCATAAATAAGGTCTCGATTTCATTGTTCTTATAGTGCGGACCAGCCAGCCAATTACATTAAAAAGCAACAAGATGTGACAGAAGAACCATGAATAAATACTTATGTTGCATGGATGTTTGCTTAAAATTAAGCAAGTATAACATAGATTCTAAAAATTATCAAAGTTTGCCAACGAGAGTTGGTTCAGTTGATAATGATCGTTCTCTTCGCTAGACCAATGTCTAAATTCAAGTCGTAATGTCGGCAATCCTTCTTTGTGGGCGATCTGTAAAAACCAAAAAAATGGCTAAGACCCCTCTATAAGTCGTCAAAGAGGCTTGTAATATGTCTGGGCCATGTGATAAGTAGCCTCTCCTCCCCTAAACTTTTTTCTCACCCAAAAAAAATATTTTAACAAAATTTAATTATTTGCCAAGCATGATTATATACCTTAATTTAATCTAGATATGGCCAACCTAAAACTTGAGGTGCTGCACTGCAAATTTTGTTATCCGACTTTGTACAATGTTTAATCTAAATAATTACAATATATAGGATTTTACATAACCTAATTGCACTGCAAATTTTATTTTATTTTTTTACTTCATTCATAGCCAGCACCTGCGCCCAAAATCCCTCTTAAAATCATAAAGGGCCATCTGAATAAAAAACCTCCCACTGTTCACCAAAATGTTACAAGAAAATGTGATATTTGTTTAACAAAAATTATAAAATAAAATAAAAAGAGAGAAATCAAACTAATTTACTTTAATACGTGCTTCTTCTTCATCACCACATGTTTACTTGAGGATTCTGTCAATCACAAGAAAATATGATAGTTATTCAACAAAAAATAAGTAAAAAAATAAAAATACAAGGTAAACTAATATAATTAAAGGGTTTTTATCACCCACGGGCCCTGAACTTTCACTCACCAGACTGATTGATGCCTGAACTTTAAAACCGATCACAGAGATGCCCAGACTTATAAAAACAAGACTTTGTGATACTTCCGTCCCAATTCCGTTATCTCTCCGTTAATCTAAACGGGTTTTTATCACCCACGGGCCCTGAACTTTCACTCACCAGACTGATTGATGCCCGAACTTTAAAACCGATCACAGAGATGCCCAGACTTATAAAAACAAGACTTTGTGATACTTCCGTCCCAATTCCGTTATCTTTCTGTTAATTAAGAGGGTAAATATGTCATTTCGCACCATATGTTTGATGAAATGACCTTTAAGGCCTTGATTACATAGTCTGATCCTTTCCCTCCTTCTCTTTTCGATTTTCCCTCCCAAATTGGTTGAAAATTCCCTCCTTTTCTTATCATTTTCGTCCAAATTGGTTGACCCAACCTCTTAATGTCATTCCGTATAGAACATTCAATTGATAAAAGGCTACGCCCAAGTAAATTAATTCGATGAATCAATAATTGAAATATTGAATGAAACAAAATTGCCAATGTGATTTGCATGTTGGTATAAAATTGAATAAAAAGACAAAAAAATTAACTGAAAATGTGACTTTAGTCCCTGAAATTTAATTTTCTCTACATAAAATCCGACATAAGTTTTTTACTCGATTATAACCCATTGACTAGACTCCACATAAGCAAATTCATTAATTATGTTTGACTTTACACATTTTAAATTTTTTAGATGCCTAAAATACCCATATTTGAATGTTTGATGTACACAATTAATTCCATACGGATTGTAAGGGAGAATTAATGATTTTACAAAAAGAAAAAAAACATTAATGTTATAAATTCATTGCTTTATATATAAGAACAATAAAACATGCCTAAAACATGTAATAATACATGCTTAATTAATGTCACGAAGATTATATTTTACATATAAATGTAGGTAAATTATTTTACACATACACATATATAATTAAAAAAAATGTCTAATATATGTAAAAATTCATGCAAAATAATTTACCTACAAAATAATTTACCTATATTTTACATAAAAATATAGGTCAATTATTTGCATATAAAATAATAATACATGCAAAATAATTTACCTACAAAAATAAATAACGTGCTAATCATAGATAAATTTATATATAGGTAAATTAATTAGTACAAAAACAGAGGCATGTTATTTGATTAAAAATTAATTTAACTCTATTTTAGATAAAAAGTATAAGTGTAACGTCCCGTTCAAAATTTAACTTATTTTATTCCCGGAAGTGGGAAATGACGTTTTTACCCCTGGGTTGACTTTTTGGTTGACTTTTGTGTCGTAACTCGTACGACGCATCCAATTGTATTTTCTTGACGTGCTCGTCGATACGAACGCGTAGACGCGAGCCGTACGTCGTTCGGACTCCGAACGAATATTTTACGGACGTCAATTTTTGGCGTTTCTCGTATTTCAAATTGGGCAGTTTTGTCTTGTTTGGGCTGGGGCCCAATTGTCTGCAGACCTGTGGCCAATCCCAGATTTCCTGGGATATTTGTCTGTTTTGGCTCTTTGTGGCCGAGCCACACCTTCTTCTTCTTCCTCTTGTTCTGCAAACTTCAAGGCAAACCGTGCCTTCTCCCTACCTTCTGGCTTCACCAAAACTCAACCCAAACCTGTGCATCCTCACCTGGAACTCTGTTGCACTCGTGGGTGTCTAGGTGCTGAAAACCCAGTTCTTGGTGGATTTACTCAAGCCACCCCGTGGCTTGAGTTTGGGGATTTTCTTTCGGCTTTCTTGCTCCCAAACCACATTCGTTTCTCTTCTGTGCTCGAACCCAGGTCACTGGGGGTGGCCTTGAACCCCAGTTGGACCCTGAAAGTTCATTTCCCAGAAAACTGGAAAACCTTCACCGACGAAGTTCGATGTTGCCGACCTTGGAACTGATGATTTGGAGCTCGAAGAAGCTCAAAACCATCACCAAATGATCTCTGGAGACCTTGGGAACCCAACCCAAGGCCTAGAACTCGAATTAGCACCGAGAACGGAGAAGCTCCATTTTGGCCGAATCTTCCTCCCCATTTTCAGGCCACTTCTGGCCAGTGTTTGGTCCCCAAAATGGTAAAATCTTGTTCTCCTCATCTCTAGCTTCATTTTGGTACTTGAATCGTCCAATTTGGACTTAAAACGAGGAAGTTATGAAGCTCTGAAGTTTTTCCAGAAATCCGGCCATTTTTCCAGATTCCGGCGGCGGCGGCGACCGGAATTCTGGCAGGGGATGACCGGCGTTGACGTCATCGGACCGGGTTGGACAGGCCTTGCTGACGTCAGCAAACCGGTTCAAACCGACCTGCTGGCCGCGCGTGGAGCCGAGCTCCGCACCTTCCAGCCGCGCGTGAGGGCGCGTGAGAGGTCCTTTTTCAAATCTGTTTTCACGAGGCGACTCGTGACGACGTGTACTACCTCGGGTTAGTATGCACGATAATTTTTGAGGTGTTTTGGACCTCCAATTTGCAAAAGCAAGGGATAGGTTTAATTAATTCGTTAATTAGTGACCTTTATGAGTTTAATCATTGTACCGGTGATATCTCATATAGGTGGGGCCTATCCAGAGGACTACCGGGGCTACCCAGGACGGGGTACTTCAACCCGGCTACTTACAGGTGAGGGAGTGGGTCTTTGTTTGATAAATGTATATATATATATATATATATATGGTTTTCAACGCTTTCTTTAAACTGTTAGCGTAGTTGCATATCATTACGTTTGTTGGAGGTAGAACATTCTTATTATATTGCCATGCATGTTTTCATACTGTTGCTCATCAGTAGATGTATACACCCCAGGTATTAGTACTCAGTCTTGTGGCCAGGACTAGCCTTGACGTTTGGAGTAGTCACTATCAGTACCGCTACACAGCTTTGGATCCATTGTAGGTACTAGCCTGTTCTAAGTTGCACTAGGCAACTCGAACTTGTGTGACTGCACTTTGTGCACCAGCGCTTAGCGTTAGACTCGCGTCATTGTAGTACTCAGCGTATTACTTTTATACCTAGCATGTTCCTTGTGGTTTAGCCACTTGGACTTGTGTGTTTACATATGGGTGAGCATGTCAGTAAATCTTTATCGGGGAGTACCCGAATGTTTTCATGATAGTGTTTTGAGGTTCATGCCTACGGGTATGACGTATTTTTCTCAAACTATACTTGTTTTCAAACGAGGGGTTACTAGACTTTTGAAAACAACGGTTTTATCAAACTTTGCTTTTTGACCCACTCACCGTTTTATGTTTTGCGCCCCTCCAGGTTAGTTGGCTGGGAGCCTCGCGACGTCGATGGCGCGGTGGTATGACGATGTAGGGATTTTTATACGTTTGTATATCTTTGTATCCCCCTTACTGTGTATTCTATTATTTCTTCCGCCCGCACACTCCGTGCACTCTGACCTCATTGTTTATTCTTCATTATCCTAAAATTTCCTATTTGGCTTTCGTCACGCTAACGCGTGTCGGCCATCACCTTCCGACACCTGGCTCGTCCGGGATCGGGATGTGACAATAAGTAAATTATTTGCATACCATAAATTTATAATTGTGAAGTCAACTCTTGAAATGATACAGTTTTTCACTCTCACAAATAGTGCACCTACTATTTGAATTTTAAAATGTTAAATTGCTTCATTAACATAATTAGGGTATTGTGGCATAAGTTGTAAATAATTTGTAATAATATGTTACTTATTTTTTCACATGTCAACAATTTTGAATTTTGGGTTTTATTTGGATGTTTAAAGATAGATGGATTTAAGTTTAGGAAACAAGAGTTACAAGATCCTATATCTAAAGAACCCAAAAAATAAAAATGAGAACATAAGAAACATAACAAAATTAACATCCATAAAAAAATCCATAAGCCATGTTTGGTGGGCCCTCCAGCACGGGTAGGACTATGCTAAATAAGGCTTGTTAACCCATGTTTGGTAGGAAGTGGGACTAATTTAAGTGGAATGCATAGTCCCAGTGTATCAAAACCTCACTCGCTGCCGCCTTCTATAGCGAGGTCAAAGGAGTGTCGCTAAATAAGAACAGCGCTAAGTGGGATTGTATGGCAGGCTTCGTCTTCGTGCGATTCAACGGAAATAGGTAAAACCTTACTCTCGATCGATCTTTCTTCCTCTCTCCTTCTTCGTGCTTTCTTCCTCTCGATCGATCTTCGTGCTTCAAATCAGTTTATTGTTATTTTGATTTGATTTTGTTGTGAAGCACCGAGATGCTTTGGGGAGAGAGGGGTGAAGCACCGAGAGACGATTTTGTTGTGAAGCACCGAGAAGCGCTCTCAAAATCCATTACGGATTTCAATTGAAACTTTGATCTGTCATCCTTCCTCCTTCCTCCTCCCTGATCCTGTCTTATCCTTTTTTTAATTAAGATTAAATTCTTGTGTGGTTTATTTGTTTCACAAATTTACTACTCTTGCTTCTAACATTATTGTCAGATTCATGGATGGTTGTTTGTGGTAATTTTTGAATGGATTTTGATTTGTTAATCTTTTGGGAGGAACCTAATTTAGGTTCATGCTAAATTGCTCTAAATCATCGTCTTTTATATGGGTTCTTTTAATTTAAATCCATTCTTTAGCTATGCTGTTTGATGCCAGAGCTCTTTGATAATTTAACCGTGTGATCCATGGCATACTTTTAAGTTCTTGAGATGTTTAGTCGTTTTACACGAGCTCTTCTTACTACGGTTGTTGGATTGGCATGATGCAAATGATCGTCCCTACGGATCATTTTCATGTAGGGACTTTCATAACTTAATGCGCATATTTGTGTTTTTTTCATCTCATGTTTGGAAAGTGTGTATTGATTACTTCATTACGGTTGGTTGTATTTTTGCATGATACGAAATTCAATGGATTATGGATGGTGTGCTTCATATCATATTGCTAGCTTTTCGGTTTCTACTCACTTGGTGTTACCGCTTCTAATACTCACTTTCATGTACCATCTTAATGCATTGTGTGAATGAAAATAAGTCAACTGGGTTCCCGATGATCGATTCTTCTGTTTGTTTCTTGCTCTTCTGAAATTCACCCATGGCGCAATAGCTGAATCGACCCTCGTTTAATGTGGCTCTGACAGAGTATTGTGTATTTAATCGATTTAAATATAGTTGCCTTTACTACATTAAGGTGACTTGGAATGCAGTTATTAGTTTGTTTGTGTGGGTATGCTTCATGTCGGGATCTCATAGTATATCTTGTTCTTTGGTTTTCTATTATTACTTTGTTTGGCCAAGTCTTCTATTACTTTGTTTGCTTTGAGTAAGTTACTAAGGTGCACCTTTGTGTGATATTTTAGGGAGTTCTTGAGTGGATTGCTATCGTAATTGAGAAGCCATAAGCTACACTCTTTTACTTAGAAAGGACGTGAATAACGAGTAATAACAAAAGTGTTTTTGTTATTTAATTGTTTTCTTTCTCTTGTCGTTGGTTTTGTATGGGGGGCAAACATCATACTTCTGATCAGTCGATCGGCCTTTTACTTGAAGAAATTATCTTGTGATAATAATAATAATAAGAAAGCAAATCTAACAATGGAGACAACGTTGATGTGCGGGAATGATTGCTTAATTAATTCAATTGGTGGCTAATTGTCTTTGGCTTTGTTTGAATAGTTGTAAGTTGTAACTTAAATTGTTGAATGGGAAACCTTCGACATTTTACCAAGTCAATTTCAAAGGACTTGAATGAGAAATGCCAAACCTTTATTAATTCTCTAATTTTGTATTCTCTATTTCATCGATTGATTTTGTTGCTTAGTTTAATCCATAAGACTAGTACTATAAGAAAATAACCACTTGGATGTCTTGTATGTTGATTATGCATAAACTCTAAAAACAAAACTACAAGTCATCAACACATAGAGTCATCATTTTAGTTAACTAAAATGGTGAGTGTTTTCTATATCCCTAACGTAGGCGTGCCGATTCTAATAAAAATATTCGGGTGTGCGTGTGAGTGTCGTGTGTGTACAAATTATGCTAAATTGTCAGATATTGTTATTATGATATTGAAAAATAATTGTGTTTGCAAATGCATTGATAAGTTTTATGTATGTTTGTAAGGTATTATTAGATATGGATCAGAAGACAACTTTGTTGATTTTACTTTTGGAGGTGTGGCATATAGGACCATATGTGCTTGCACATTACTTGTCATTATAATGCTGAAAAATAAGAAGGAAACAAGACTTATAGAAAGACATTCCCTCATTAACCGTTCCTTTATTAGACACGATAACCGTTTGCGTTATCTAAACAGTTTATTGGGAAATAATGTGGATTGTGTGAGTGAACTAAGAATGGATATAAGGACATTTAGTGCTTGTGTGATATGCTTCGCACAAATGGGAGGATAGAATGATGGTATGGTGGTGTGAGAAGGAGCAAGTGTGTATGTTCTTACATATACTTGCGCATCATGTTAAAACCAAGTCTTATTAGGTCTAGATTTGTTCGTTCGGGAGACTATTAGTAGGTACTTCAACTCCGTTTGCAAGGAGTTTTAAGATTACAAAGGTACCTTATTAAGTACCTGACACATTGGTGGCACTTTATATCATAGATGGAAAAGTTTCAAGGTATGTTAGTTATGTTTTGGCTTTCTTTTCTACGATTTGCAATGGGTTTATAAATTAATGAAATATTACATTTTTTCGATGGGAATTGTTTGGGAGCACTAAGATGGTACATACATTAAAAGTGCGGAGTAGGCAAGGAACGGACAAACCTAGATACGGATCTAGGAAAGGAGTGACATTGCTACAAATGTATTGAGTTTGTTTGCTCCGTGACATTACAATTTATATTTGTCTTGCCTGGTTGGGAGGGATCGGCATCAGGCCCTGCAGGGTCCTTCGTGATGCCATATCTAGGCCTAATGGGTTTAAGTTCCCCCAGTACGGTTATTCAATTAGTGTTTTGTGTTCACTTGTGATTTTATGTGTATATGCACCTTGAAAACAAAGGAATCTATTTTGGTAATTAGGTTATTATTACCTTTGTGGATGGTGGGTACACGAATGGTGAAGGCTTTCTTGCACCTTATAGAGAGGGAATAAAGGTATCACCTTTCGGAGTGGGAAGGAAATACACCGGTAAACCATCTAAAATATTTTAATATGAAGCATTCAAAAGCAAGAAACGTAATAGAGCGTTGCTTTGAAGTTTGCTAAAAGCAAGGTGGGGAATATTAAGAAGTTCGTCCTACTATCCAATAAAGACACAATGTGGATTATCACGGCTTGTTGTCTTTTACATAATCTGATTAGGAAGGAGATGTCTAGGGATCCAATGGAGAATCAACGAATAGAAATTGAAGAGGATGATGATGATGATGATATGATTGGTAATGTTGGAGCATCCCAGACAATGGTGCTGGAGGAATAATATGGCATTGGAAATGTATAATGAGTGGAGAGGAAATGGGAATGACTAGTCAAGTCTTGGTATTTGTATTTGAGTATTGGATGCTAATTTGTATTTGAGTACGATGGATGTTATTTTTTGTTTAAGTACGATGGATGTTATTTATATTTGCGATGGATGTTATTTGTGTTTAAGTATGATGAATGTTATTTGTGTTTACATGCATATAATTACAAAGATCATTTGTACTTTAGCTATTTTGGTGTAGTTTTATTTCTTACATACTTTGATGTTTTAAAGATGGTGAGGTCGTGATACCAATCAAAAACAAGAAAAGGGAAGTCAAAATCTAGAAGGACATGGTCCTAAATTTGAAGAAGATGCATTAATGAGCGTAGCGAAGACTTTGTGGCTAAGGGGCATCGTTGTGAGACAGGTAGCTTTAAATCGGTACTCTGATTCAAATTGAAAAGACTTTGGAAATTTGTTGTATGTCACGAATGCGACTAGCTCTAGTGAATCGAA
Organism: Gillenia trifoliata; assembly: GCA_018257905.1. Classification (NCBI taxonomy): domain Eukaryota; kingdom Viridiplantae; phylum Streptophyta; class Magnoliopsida; order Rosales; family Rosaceae; genus Gillenia; species Gillenia trifoliata. The sequence goes on along the minus strand of CM031085.1, from coordinate 2,864,155 downwards.
GTTGAAGAAATGGAAAAAGGATTATAGTATAGTGTATGACATGATCAACACAAGTGGATTTGCATGGAATGATGTGAAAAAATGTGTCGAAGTTATTAGTAATGATGCTTGCGAGTATGTCAGTACACAAAAGCAATTCCCATTGTCGATTGCGACCTCACAGCCTTTATGCAAATGTGTTTTCTTTTCAACTTGTCACAAATTAAGCTAATACGGGGTTTCCTTATTTTATCATAGACCCATAAGGAAGCAGGTGAGTGGAGGAGCAAACAATTCCCATTGTTGACGGGCTTTGTAATATTTTGGAAAAGATGGAGTAACTCTTTGGAAAGAATTGAACTCCCCTCGACATGGTAGAAGAGCATGATGAAGTTGATCATGCTAATATTGGTGTGGGCTGCTTGCATCTCCTCTGTCAGTAAACAAAGAATCCGGTGAATCGAGTGGGCAGCAAGAGGAAACGAAGTTGCACCTAGTGATGAGAACAAGATTGTGAGTTCTTTGGAGCGGTGAATTATGCGGAAAGGATGCGAGATGGTCCATGAGGCTATAGTTAAAGGTAATGAAAATCATTTGATATTGCCAAAGAAGCTGAAGGAAATGGGTTTATCTATGACAAATTGCGGTAGCGAAAAGCATATTGGAAAAGCCACAAAATATTTCCATCTTCATGTCTTTGGATCTTTGACACCAAGAAAGTGTATGTTGAGCAGGTTACTTATTGATAGTGCTTGAGGACATGGCATAAGTGTGGATGAAATTGATGCATCACTTTTTTGTAAGCACCACAAATATTATATCATAGAACCTTTCATTGTGGTTGCTTTAGCTAATATGTATTTTTTGTAAACTAGTAGTGCTAATCAATCTTTTACATTGTGATGACTATTGCATATATATAAAACTTATGACTTTTTGCATCCATAGTAGCATTTCAATTTCTTTCCATCTTGGCTATGCGAAATCAAGATCCACGCAAATATAAAATTTACATAACAACAAAAATGGGCATGGAGTTTATTAAATTGTTGGTTATGGCTCTTAAGTAATTCTAATTTATTCTTGTTATTTTTAATAAAATTATAAAAATTTTTAAATTACATATACAATAATTCTGATGTTGAATAAAATTTAATGATGTAATAATAATTACACTTTATAATATAAATAATAAAATAATTATTTTTTAATTCAGGTGCGGCACAAACATAGGTCATCACTATTTTTGATAGTCCGACTTCTTGGTCAGATCACGGCACCAAACGCCAGGTCGATTACTTAATCGGCTTAGCCGGTCCAAACGATCCGGTCCGGTCAGAAAATATAATCCGGTCAGTCGGTCAGGCACATGAAACGACCCACAATAGTTATAACATCCATAATATCATAAAATATCATAATAGTCATAATACCAACTAATCATACTATCTTAGTCTTAAGAATTCATAGACCTAAATCAAATGAAGGTTGAAATAGACAAAATAAAGCAAAAGCAATATGTGTTCTTAGATGAAATAGACCTAAATCAATTATTGATTCATTGAATTAATTTACTTGGGCATAGCCTTTTATCAATTGAATGTTCTATACGGAAGAATATTAAGAGGTTGGGTCAACCAATTTGGACGGAAATGATAAGAAAAGGAGGGAAATTTCAACCAATTTTGGAGGGAAAATCGGAAAGAGAATGAGGGAAAGGATCAGACCATGTAATCAATGCCTTAAAGGTCATTTTATCAAACATATGGTGCGAAATGACATATTTACCCTCTTAATTGAACGAGATAACGAATTGGGACGGAGTATCACAAAGTCTTGTTTTTATAGTCCCGGGCATCTACGCGTCGATTTTAAAGGATTCGGGCATCAATCGATGGTGAGTGAAAGTTCGGAAGGCCGTGGAGTAAAAACCCATTTAGTTGATGGAGAGATAACGAATTGGGACGGAGAGGAAATGTCATGAGTCTTTGTTTTTATAGATGCAGGCATCCCCCATGTGATCGGTTTTTAAAGTTCGAGGCATCAATCGATCTGGTGGTGAAAGTTGAGGCCGTGGGTGATAAAAACCCATAATTAAATACCCGCTTCTTCATCATCACTCCTCCAATGTTTACCTGAAAATTCTGCCATCAATTCTCTGTTCCAACAAAGAAACCTAAATTAAATAGTAAACAAAGAAAAAAGAAAACCCTAAATGTCAAAGAAAAAGATAATAAATAGCACAGAAAAAACAAGATGCAAACAATAGTAGAAAACCACACCTTTTCTTGCCGGGAAATTTCTTTTCCTCAGTCGTCCCCTTATTATCTCTTCCTATCTCCTTCTGTTCTCTTCTCCTCATGGATCTGCTAGATCTGTGGTTAATCTACTTTTGAGTAACCCACACCTCTCTCTATAATCCAGATCGAAAGAGAGTTAGAGACATAGAGAGAGATAGAGAGAGAAAGGTGAAATCCAGATCGGAAGAGAGTTTGAGAGAGGGAGGGGTGTGGGTTACTGAAAAAATATATTAACAGCCTAAATAAAAGCAATCAAAATTAAAATAAAAGAACGAACGGTGGTAATAGGGGGTGTTTAGGAGGGAAGTGGACGGCACATAGTTCAAAAAAGAGAAGTCTATGACTAAGTTAAATAAGTTTACAAATTAAAAAATAATCTTTTTGGTGTGCAAGAACTTCAATAGTACGTACTATTGAATGATATGGTACGTACTGTTGAATGATTTAAGAATTTTTTTGAGCTCATCACAAATTAATCTGAAACTAATCAATGACCGAACTACCCAAGATTTTTACTTGAAGGCTTGCAAATTTTCTAAAATACCACTAACTATCAGTGCCACATATTCAAAGACCACCAATAATCAAATACGGTGGAAGCTTTCTTCCCATAGATACTGATTGAAAATGGTGTCCCATGTACGGTGTGGATAGGCCGACCTTCTACAAGTGAATGTAAGTAGATGAAGATAAACATTTTTTTTGCTGACCATTACGTAAATGAAGATAAATATTTATTTTGTAGATGAAATTTTTTTTGCGTTGGCCATAAAAGATTATATTAGATAGAATTTACCATGAGAAGAAAGTATTAGCACATCGTCATGTCCATCAGATCAACACCTCTCCTGATCATCAGGAAAATCAACGGCTGCCTATTAGTTAATTAGATAGTCAGTGCTGTAATATAGGAGAGCTTAGTGTGCTCACCCTTCTCCCGTGTATTTAAGCAAACATTGCATCAAGCATTCAATTATAATGGCAGAATTATATTCATATATATGAGTACTGAGATCAAATTTTTTAAATTAAATTTATAAATCAAATGATGTAGCAGTTAACGATTAGTCTTTTTTTATAAAATTATAAAATTATGAAGTATTATTTTATTGTCATATCATTTAGTTTAAAAATTTTAATTTTCCTAACATTACCATATATATATATATATATATACAATTGAGACAATGCATGCCTTTCCTATTTAACAAGTTGTTGGCTTTTTCAAACCAATCAAACCCTAATTATGCTGAACACTTCATATAGATTTCTTCGTATAACGATAAAATGGTGGAATGTTTGGTTACTTTAACAGTGTTGGATGAACATGAATATTCATGTACATTCAACTTTGTTTGAGACTTAAAGTATTTCGATTTGAAGCAATAGTATAACACTTCAGTTTTTCTTTAGATATTTCAAGTAATTTAATTTTTTTGGGATGAAATTACATAACGACTTCATGGACTTAGGGGTATCACAAATGTCATACAAATAAGTTATGTTGATTATTTACCACCTAGACTCCTCATGGACTTTGGTATGTACCCCCGCCAATTTCTGTCGGAACTCGGTCAAAACACATCACGTACGTGCCCCCGCATGTGAGCTCTTTTTATGACATTTTCGTTATTTCATTATCTAAGTGACTTTGATTATAAAAGTGTGTATTAAAGATCGTGAATAGAGAATGCAAATATAAAATTTTTGTTGGAAAGGAGGCAAATAAAGTTGACATAATTTTGTTGTTCCGACGAGCTTTTATCAAAGTAATTTTTACACACGTGTGCGCCATGTGTTACATTTTCACGAATTTTTGTTGCATTATAGCACCTCCACCGGTGCTACAATTGCAAGAGCAAAGGCTGCCCAATTGCCTTTCAGCCCAAAATTGACCCTTCACCTATCCAAATATCAAAGGGTAAGAGGTGGGCCTGAGGAAGCCCAACCTCAAGCCCGAGCAATAACCGCCCGAGCTCACGCCATCGGGTAAGCTGACATCAGCCACATTGAATTTTTTTAAGCAAGCGCGTGCAAAACACGCAAGGGCAATGGTGAGTGGGCCGACAATTTCTGTCGCGCGGGACCCACGAGCGTCGGTTGACGTAGACAGAGGCAACGACTAATTAATCTGGACCGTTGGATTTAAAAAAAAAAAACAACGGTCAAGATTAATCCTACAGTTAAAAATGAAAATATATATATATATATATTTTTTATAAATACCCCCAATCATCTTCTTCATTCCTCACACCACAACTCAATATTTTTTTCCTACAATCAAGTATATTTGTTTTCTACCTTCCAAATCCTTGTTTTACAAAAAAAAAAAAATGAGTGAGAAGGCAAATTGGTCAATCATAGAAGATATTGCATTATTGAAGGCTTGGGTGCGTGTTACTCGTGACTCAATCAACGGAAATGAGATGAGGATCGAGAAAGTGTGGAAGAAGATTCATACACATTTTGTGGAGAAGATGCAAGGCACTTTTTGTGGCGACTCTCCTCTTAACAAGTCTTTGAAAATAGATAATTGACCAAGAACATTCAGGTCATTTTGAGCTCTCGGTACACCGAAGAAGGCATGCCAAATCCATATATCAAATGATGTCATTGCCTCCAAAATGATAATTTTTGTACCTTTTTGATTCCCGTAATCTCCTTGCCATGCACTTGGGCAATTTTTCCATTGCCAATGCATACAGTTAATGCTTCCAACCACCTGCTTGTTGGTAGTTTGCATCGATTGTTGCCACCGCTTGAATCACTTTATTGGTTGATGCATTTCTCTGCCCTCGGTGTTGCGCTTGTTGGATTCTTCGTGCTTCATCTTCTCGCTCCATTTCTTCTTTTTGACTCTCTTGCGACCTCCTAAGGTTAGACATTGTTGAAAGAACTTTGCTCTGTAAAAATCTATGAATTGAGATAAGTAGGGAAGATGGAGGAGATTGGTGTGAGTAGATGTGGTAATTTCAAGGGTTTTCATGGAGAAATATAAGGAATTTAGGAGATTGGATAATGACACGTGGTACTACGTGATTGGTTGAGAATCTTATCAAAAATCTACTATGAGATTTTTAATAGATAATGACACGTGTCGTGACGAGAGTGTTTGAAAATCTCATCGAAAATCTAAGTGGATAATGAGAAGTCTCGGAGAAGGCCAACAAAGCATAAAAATAAATAAAAATTTTCCTTGCCCTTGTTTAATGGGTGGAGTTGCACAAAGACAAATACTGTTTTTGAAAAGCAATCACTTGTCCTTGCTCTGCCCTTGCCCTTATCTTCCTCTAACGGATAGAAGTGCTCTTAATGAAAGTGGTATATATACACCAAAAGAGATGTCTAGTTTACACACGCCATTAATAGTTCGAGTTATGTTTGTGCACAATTCCATAAAACAAAGTTCGTTTTATGCATGTAACTAAGTTTTGCTTTACTAACTTTTAGTGTTGTTTCATTCATCGTACAACTTCCTGAGAACTGAGAAAGTTTTTTTTTTTTTTCCTCCTTTTCAAAGTAAAATTATCAGTTCGCATCTTCGTAAGTGGCAACTTCTTGTACCACAGACAGGTGATGATCACTTGTACGATGACCGTCGGTTAATATGGTAGTTTTTGTTTGACGCGCGTCCTCTGTTCGAATATTAGTACGTAAGTTTTGGAGGCGTAAATAGAGTACGGTGCTGGTAAAATGCCTTTATTCTCAAATATCAGAGCCACCTGCGAGTTGCACAAAAATTGAACAACAATGAATAGCAGATCGACACGTTACTTGGCACTGTGACATCCAACTGCTTGACAAGTGATTAGCTCTTTTTATTGAGAGTGAATAGTTACATCAAGAAATAAAAAGTCCTATCATATTTTAATGTAATTATGTAAGTTATTTGTTAACTAAGTACACCAATTGGTTGAAAGTATAATCATCTCACGTGTAACATTGTGGATTATTATTTATGTTGAATACCTTTGGTTTTAAAAAATTTAGAGAGAGGGGAGGCTATCTCATTCAAGGACTAGGGCATACCACAAACTTTTTTGAAGATTTACAGAGAAGATCTTAGCCCATTTTTTTGTTTTTACAAATCGCTCACCAAGAGGGATTGCCGGTATCAGAACTTGAACCTAGGCCTTGGTAAAAAAAGAAGGACCCGTCAAACTACCGTGCAACCACCCCAGACAGTGGAACTGGCTGAGAATGATCATTTACCGCTCGATGGAACCAAGGAACCAGAAGTTGTTAATCACGCTCTGATCGCACTAGCTATTTATATGTTGTTATGTGAAAAGAATAAAACATGACATTTCAAGTGATTAATCAATTACCCGGTCTTATTGTAATGCTAGCCAAATTAACTTCAAATGACAAATATGATACTTTTAAGGGCTATTTGATAACCATTTTGTTTTCACTTTTTTGAAAACTGAAAACTCATTTGGTAATTACTTACTTTATTAAGCCTTCAAAATTTGGCTAGTTGCAAACAACTTTTTCAGTTTTCAAAACAATGAAAACTAAAGACTGAAATGGTTATCAAACGAACCCTCAAATAATCATTTTATAATGCTCATCCAACCAAAAAAACTCTCATATATATCCCATGTCTCATATATGTTTATTTTCTCTCTCATCGTGTTATAATGAGATAGATAAAGAAAAATGGGTATGAAACATAAGATATGCAAGTTTTTGTCCATCAAGCTATGCTACTCAAAGTTTGATTAACCTCGAGTACTTAGTTGTTTCTGTAAAAGTAAAACTCACTTTTACTTCCAACGTTGCACATATGCATGGATTTGCCTAGCCTCATTTCTCTCTTCTCGCTGGCCAACAGCCCTTATTGAAAAAACTAAATTGGCATGAATATCTAGTCTCTAACTTAGAAGAGTGTTTGAGAAAATTTGGGTGAAAAAGGACATAAAAAGTTGTTTTAGCTAGTCTATCGAAGATGTACTTAAAGATAACTGAAGAAACTGTTGGCGTTACCTAAACATTAGGTACATATATAGTTGCATAGTAAATAATAAAATGATGATGATGAACTGAAAATGGCTAAAAATTTGTTTCAAAGGTTAGGTTTAAGATGTATATATATAGAAGAACTGATAAATTCAGACTCAATCTACTTCAGTGCTTATTTGAAATGTCCCACTTTTATTTGGGATATAACTAGCGAGGAAATACTTCTAAAATCATACCCAACAATAGGAATCCCAAGGACATGCAAGAAGAACGTTAATAGCTAGCTCCATCTGCAATCCATAATTGTTGTGAAGTACACACAAAACACGACTAAATTTTGAGGAACACCCATGTGAATATCACACCTGCTGGTCTTTAAAAAAAAAAAAAAAAAAAAAAACCTACGTAATAAATTGTGAAAATTAAGTTTCACGGTTGTGCTGATAATGTAAATTGAATAATATATATTTATGTTGTTTGAGGGGTTGCAGAAAACATTGCTTCATTCAAAAAGAAACTGTATTAACTAAATGAAACTCCCTAAAACAATATCAAAAAGGAAACTCTGTTACCGTATATCGTATATATCTGACATAATTAATGTGCTTCCCAGTTAGGAGTCGACACGCGTTCATCCAGAAGTATGCAACTGTTTCTGTTAAGGTTGTTGTTGAACGTCCGCTAGGCAATACAAGGAAACCTAGAGACCAAGACATTGCTCATTACTTGCTAAAGACATGTTTACTAAAATATGAGTACAAAAATATTTCACCTTTTAACATTGTTTTTGTGTTTACTCACATATGGAATCTGAAAGAGTGGTGTTATCCACACACCTCTATTAATTCCTGTCATTTGATTATCTTCATTTCATTCGATCTAACGGTTATAAATTGAGAGGAGTGTGAAAGGTAAAAAATGGTGTGTGGATAGCACCACCAAATCCGAAATATGTGAGTTTCCTCTTAAAATCTGTAATAAAATACTTAAAAGTCATGAATCAAATCAACTATATGAAATCCAAAAAATGTAAGTTTCCTCTTAAAATCCGCAATTAAATACGTGAAAATCAAGAATCAGATCAACTAAAGAGCTAATTGATCTGATTCCATTTCCTTACTTTTCCTTCTTCTAAGTTTTCTGATTCCTTCATTCTCATATTTTCGTTAAGTAAAATATCCTGAAGAGAAAGAAAATATAATTCGGAAAAATGAAAAATAACATAAAAAATGGATGATGCAGTGGAAAAGCTGGACCATAGAGTGATACCAGGCAAAACCCTTGTATGTATGGATGAATAGATTTTCGATACACACAACACTACAAGAGTATAGTGAACAGTACTAGCTAGCTAGTAGCTATCAGGAAAGATAAAACCAAACACCAATACAAAGACCTTTTTTCAGGGGTTTCCATTTTCTTCATATTACACTCATCTTTCTATCCGCTAATTGGTATACCCTAAACACAGCCTCCTGAAAGAAAGTTTGTCTACCTCTGATCTTAACCAAGTCTAGAGAGAGAGAGAGAGAGAGAGAGAGAGATGGGCAGAGGTAGAGTTGAGTTGAAGAGGATAGAGAATAAAATTAACAGGCAAGTGACTTTTGCCAAGAGGAGAAATGGACTGCTCAAGAAAGCTTATGAGCTCTCAGTTCTCTGCGATGCTGAGGTTGCCCTCATTATTTTCTCTAGCCGTGGCAAGCTCTATGAATTCTGTAGCAGTTTAAGGTATATCTATATATATTCCCTCGATCTCTCTCCCTCTAGGTCTGTATTATATATACATTTTTTAATAGTAAGGATGCATTAATTTTACTTTGGATTTACGTATTTGATGAATGCCTGTGGCCTTTTTGTTATGTGCCAGTGGCTGTAATGAGCACAAATATGTGGGTTTTCCCTCATTTTCTTTCTTCTTCTTGATTCATTCAGCTCAGATGTTGATCCGTTCCGAGTAATCACCTTAAGCAAGAAGATGCTTTCTTAATTTTCGTTGTTTTCGTAATTAAAGATCTAAACTTTTTTAATTTCTCATCTTTCTTAATTTTATTTCTTTGTAGAACACTTTGTTCTCTTGGATTTATGTACGTTATAGTAAAAGATAATTTACTAGGTTTTGAAACAATTGATTCAAATTTATTGGGTTGTTAGTGGTGGTTCACAATCTTTTCCTATATAGTTTAAATTGATCTATGATCTTTATATTTTATTGGTTTTAAAGACTAATTTTCCCAAATTTAAAGAAATGGAGTTTGTAAATTTGAATTTTGTTAAGCTGTGAAATTATTAACCTATCGATACGTTAGACACGCTTAAAGTTTCCTAAAATCGTTTGCTTTTTTGGTTTGAGCCGACCTCGGGTGTCCCCCTTCCTAAATCGATTTTTAGGTTTTTCAAAATTTTGATTTCGCTTTTAGTATTTGCTACCTATAACATATAGGATTCAGCTAATTTGAACAACTTTCCTGAATTGTGAACCGTTTTGTACTTTTTTTGTCGACAGATTTGGTTTATTTATTTATTATTTTTATGTGTGCGTCTGTGTGTGTGTTTTCGTTTTCTCTTTTAAAACCAACAAGATGAACACTTTGATTCATATGGTGTTTTCCTGAAAAAACAATTAACAAGAAAATTGCAGATTCTTAATTTTTCAGTAAGTGGAACTTTTATTTTTTAAGCTAATGGGGGAGACCAGTAATACTACCGGTCACTGTTATGATTCGGTGCCAGGTTGATTTGATGTTTGATTTTTCTGCATGCAGTACTTTTGCTGCAATTAAAATAATTATTTTCAGTAAGAGAAAAATAAAAGCCTGCCTCTTTGTTTCAAAGCTGCAAAGGTTATGCAAAACCTTTGGAGAAAGATTTTAATAAATTTGGAGTAGATGATCATTTTTCTGAAGTATTAATAACAGTTTTTATTACAATTTAGTAATACTTTGAGCAGTCTTGTTCTTAACACTCTTATTATAATGATTGCTACTTGCACTATAAAAGAATACGATGGCTTTGTAATTTTAACGTCATTAGTTTTTAGAATTTAATAGTTGCAAATGTAGGTTTATTAAAGTTGACTATAGTAGTGTGCTACACTCTCTGCATCTAAGTTCGATTATCCTTTTTTGTAATTTAGATGAATTTAGTGTAATTATCTTATTGTTTGTTAAAAAAAAACATAACTTAGTAGTCTAAAACTCGGTCTTCAGATTTTCTACAGTGTTAATGCGGTTACAGTTATTAGATTGATGAATCTCCTCTTTTGTATTGAGAAATAACTTAATTAGTATTAATCCATTTGATTGTCACAATTCAGCTAATTGCGATCACATTCTATGATCACTGTATGATGCTTGTATAGTTTCTCTCATCAGTGCTCAAGTAATTTGCATATATTTCCTTCTTTTGTTTAGTCGTATATTAATAGTGATAGGTATTGGCTAATTGTTTACAACAATACACTGAAACTATATGTATTGCAAACATTAAGTTTCTATATATAGTTTTTATTATTATATCTGTTTTGAAATGGACATGAAGGCAAGATTGTCCTAGAAAAAATGCTAACTTTGGGTTCCAAACTTTTTTAAGTAATAAGAGTTGCCATCCTTATTTCAGGGTTCCAAGCAAGCAACTAACTATATACATATATACATGAAACTGAAAACTCAGAATTTCTCGCTTTTTATGTAGTACAAATCCAAGTCGCTTAAGCCAATATATATATATATATATATACAGACGAGGTATATATCTAGCTAACAGACAACATAGCACTGGATGGTAGCTCATTCATGTTATATAACTGTTAAATGGTGTTGAATTGGTTAATTCAGTTTAACAAATGTGTGTGTTTGTTGAAATTGAGGAGATTTGTTCAAGGAATCTCCCGATTTCATTTAGGATGTTTTTTCTGTTGATTGTAATTTTTAAAATTAAACTAGTCAGGGGTTGGAGGGACTGGGGGGCAATCTATCAAGGGTTTGGTTCTTTCTATTTGTTATGAGAGGGAAGAAAGTAGGCTACAAGAGTATGTCAAAGACCAAGCCTCATATATTTTAGTTCTCTCTAACCACTCTAAGCGAGAAGAGAGTATTAGAGATACAAGAGTAGTCCGACAACCAAACTTTTATGTGTAATTCAGCTCGCCTAATCCTTCATCACCGTTCCCGTTTGGACTCCAATTTTTTTCCGTATACTGGATTGCTTAATTTGCATTAATGATATAATATCGTTCCTCTAAGAAAATGTGTGTTTGTTTACATATTTAAAAGTTTAATATTTAGCTTTTTTGTTTTTTTCTTCTGAATCTACATGTTTTTTTAATTTAGATTCAATGATCTATTAATTATTCTAAAAGTTTTCAATCCCTTTTTTTTGTGATTAAAAATGTAGTGATCTTATTGTAATTTTCAATTGTTCTTAGCATGATGAAAACGCTTGAAAAGTACCAAAGGTGCAGTTATGGTTCCCTGGAAGCCAACCGACCTGCCAACGAGACTCAGGTAGCTAATTAAGCTGGAGTACTATATGTCAAAAAAAAATAAAAAATCTGGAGTTGTATTATGAGAACCAAAACAATCCAACTTTATCGAATATTTTCAATCCGTATTTGTTTGCGTGTACAATATATATTAAATTTTGTTGATGATCGAGAACCCTAGCTAGAAATTGTTGGCTTAATGACAAAATTGTATTTAATTTGTCCCCAAGCAGAACAGCTATCAGGAGTATTTGAAGCTGAAGGCAAGAGTTGAGGTCCTCCAACAATCTCAAAGGTAGTACTGTTTACATGCATAATTTTCATTAAGTAATTAACCTTTCACAGCTTCCAACTTATCGGTTTGAGAGTGAACGCTACATCATTCTACTCTGATGAGCTAATATTACCTAATCCTCTATTTTATTTTAAAAAATTAAGTAGATTGATGACGGTCCTGAATTAACTAATATTGCAGAAACCTTCTTGGGGAAGATTTGGCCCCCCTGAACACAAAGGAGCTTGAGCAGCTTGAGCATCAACTGGAGACCTCCTTGAAGCAAATCAGGTCAACAAAGGTAATAAATTAATTAACTCAAAGAGTTTTGGTTTCACCTGCTACTGAAGCGTTTTCATGCATGAAACCCTAATTTTTCTTTCATAAATAAGGATTACAAATTTGCAAAGAACCATGTATATTAATTAGTCCTTTTGAAAACTGGTGGTTTAATCCTAACAAACCGGGGCCTTCACTCCTTGAGCTATATGCTTTTATGTGGATAGACCGATACCGAGGCATATAAATTTTATAGGTTATCTTCCTCTGATTAGAATACTATCTAGAATTATTCATTCCAACTTACATTTCATGGTGATGCATCTTCAAGAGATAAATGATTTTCTGATAATTTTTTTTGCAACTTGTTATTGATCAGACTCAGTTTATGCTTGATCAGCTTTCTGATCTTCAAAACAGGGTAAGTCATGAACTAATCTCGTTTTGGCATCATTGATCGATATTCTTCCACAATATCGCATGCATGTTATCGCCTTTCTACGTGTACGTATATATGTAATGCCTTGCCTTGCCTCTTGCTCTTGAGCAGGAACAAATGCTAGTTGAAGCTAACAAAGCCTTGAGGAGGAAGGTAAACAAATTAATGATTATGCTTTACAAATTAAATTTGTTTATATCTGAATATTACTTGCATGAATATTCATCAAATTTGTTTAGGGTTGAAACCCTTCAGCTTTTTTCTTCCAAGTATATTATATACATGTATGTATAATTGAACGTACAGCTGGACGAAACAAGTGTGCAAGCTCCACAACGAATGGTATGGGAAGCCGCTGGCGATGGCCACAACAATATTCAGCAAACTCGGCTTCCTTCCCACTCAGAAGCCTTCTTCCATCCCTTGGGAGGAAACAACTCCACTTCCCAAATTGGGTAACTAATTTCACCCTCTTAAAAAATAAACTCCATTAATTATTTTTGAATTAATCAACAACACTTTCTTTTGAGACTTAGGGCTCGTTTGGAAGTGCTTTTAAATTGACTGAAAGTGCTTTTGGTGAAATTATTTTTGGGTTCCAAAAGCACTTTAAGTGCTTTATGCTAGAAACACTAGTTATATGCTTATTGCAGGAAACACTTTAAGTGTTTTTTCAATATTCATGCATTTTTTGTACTAAGAATTGGTTCCAAAAACACTTTTATCAAAAGCATTTTCAGTCATTTTAAAAGCACTTTCAAACGAGCCCTTATTTACGACAAAATCCCTGCAACTCAAGCATTGTCTCACTTAACCTTTGAAACTCAAATTGTGTTATTTAAAGAGTTACGTGACACAATTTGAATTTTAGAAGGGTTAAGTGAATAATAAGCCTTCCTTTTTACCGGTAGTCTTTTCCTTTTTCTCTTTTTCTCTTTTTCTTACTACTTTGCATGAATTCACTGGGTGTGCAGATACACCCATTTGGGTTCAGATAATGAAATGATTAATGTTGGAAATCCGGGCCAGCATATTAATGGATTCATTCCTGGGTGGATGCTTTGACTTTGATTTTGCTTATAATAATATCCATCGTGATATAGATGTGGAGAATAAAATTTGCAAGGGATCATGTTGATCAAGCTTTTATTTATTTTTTGTTGTGATCTATTAATTCTATGCAACGTGTAATTATTCTTGAAACAATAAGAATATATACGTGTTTTGTAAGTTGAATTAATGTCATTGAAAAACTTCTGTGAAATGTATGAAACTTATTTGCATAAAGTTTTACAATCCTTTTGATTACAGTTTATCTCAAATTTGTCAATCGCTAGCATTTAAATTTTTTATTTTTGCATTACTAACACAAAACAAACGCATGAGTACCCAAATTTCCTGATGGAACATTGCACAAGATTATAATCACATATAAACCAATCAGTTATTAGTCTGGTTGTACTCTTCTCAAAACAATGAAAAAGTTCTCTCAAGTTCGAATCTTTCTTTCACGATGATCAAATCAATGACATAAATAGAAAACTAAATAATGAGAAACCTTGGGCCTGGGCTCCTAGCCTTACTTGTGGGCCCAAAGACTTTGGGAAAGCTTTTCTCAGTGGTCAAATTAAACTATTGGGCCTATCATTGCTCTCAGTTCTGGAAAAATCAACTACAGTATCCAATATCCAATGATGTATTTTTGTCCAAATCTGATTCTCAATATTTCAAACTCATCAATGTTGTCCCTTTTTTATTGTTCTACTTATTAATGTTGTTCATGACATCTAACTTCGTTACAAAATCTATTAATGTGCTGATGTGACATTTGTGTAGGACCCACAAAACTTATCATATAATCTTAGGTGAATTAATAAAATTTTTAAAATAACGCCATGTGGATTAATAAAAAATGACCCTTTTACATATTTTTTATTAGTTTTTTTTTTCTGTGCTATTTTAGAATTATAAACTATAAAGTTTTGTTAACTCATGTGCCGTCATATAAGTGGCTTTGTAGATCCCACCCGAATTCCACGTCAGCACACTAATAGATTTTGTAACAAAGTTAGATGTCAGGGACAATATTGATCAGTAGATCAATAGATAAGGGACGACATTAATGAGTTTTAAATATTGAAGATCAAACTGATGAGTTGACAAAACATAAAGGACTATTTGTGATTCCCTATGCATAATTAGGAGACAACTTATTTGTCCAACGTCTTACTTACGGAAAAATCTTGGGTGATACGTATTATTCAATGGTCCGGCTATTAAATAGTGGATCCTAAACGAATTTAAACCATTCAAAGGTCAGACCATTGAATGGTACGTACCACCCACCCTTTACTTATAGACAATAAAGACATTTTCCCTTTTGGAAATTCCAATAAACCTTCAATCGTCGGTATCGACATAAAATTAATTTGGATCCCTTCATCCAAAAATTATTGGGAGCTTCGGAGTACACGATACTCCGGGTATTTTAACTGTTAGATCTTGATTTTTATATTTTTAAATGAAGATTTAACGGTTAAAATACTCGGAGTACCGAGTACTCGAAGCACTCAACAAAGTTTCCCCTTCATCAACAAAAGTGCATGTCTCTTTAGTCAAACTAAGGTAACCAAAAGGTTGATCAGATGGGCATTTGTCTTCCTATCAAAAATGGACATTAATCAATCCACCCTCTTATAATTTGACCTTGTCTCTCAACTTTCTTATCCTTTATCACCCCCATAACTTAACAAACAATTTTCACGTTCTCAAGTGACAATTACACTGATGTGATTTGTTAAGAAAAATGATAACATAGTCATCCACATTTATCTGAAAGGAAATTATTCTATTTTTTTTCTTTTGTACACCCATATTTATTTACATAATTTAAATCTTCTTTGTTTTTTTTTCAATCTAAAAGTCGGGACTGGCTACAGTGCTCGCAAGCATTGAATGTTCACACCAAGCTCACCCTCCTTTCCCCCTTTCTCCTCTCTCCTCCCTCATTTTAATGGTGAGATCGGTGTAAGCATTCAATGCTTGCGAGCATTGTAGCCTACTCCCTACAAGTCATAAATAAAAGAGAAAAACTTGACTCCTCAAGAATTAAGGAGGAACTTCTCCTTAAAATACCTCGTGACCTATTCACAAAATTTTGTGCTTATGATCGGAATCGTTCATATTATAAATCACTATGTAAAGATCATCTCTACAAAAAAAATCAATTAAAACTAAGATCGTTTAGTCATCAAACTGTATAAAAACAGATGAACGGATTCGATAAAAGCATTACGAACCGTCAATCTATTTGCTACAATTGATCTAAACGATCTTAGTTTTGATTGATTTTTTGCATATATGATTTTTACAAAGTGATTTATAATATGAATTGTTTCGATAATAAACACAAAGTTCTATGAATCGACTGCATAGTGAATAGAGGATGAACTCATCCTCATTCATTAAGGAGCCAAGTTAATTTATTTTGCTATTGGCTACGCATAACAGTTGTTACTTCAATCCAATCATCTCACACTAGGGTTGGCTCTTTGCAGATCTGCCAACATGAGATTCACCAATCATTTGCAAATATCATTTCAAATTTGGAAAGAATATATGTCATTAGAGAAACTATTGTTTGATACTCGAATGCAGTATCGTGATATAACCAATCCACTTCTATTATCAATCCAATTATACCAGGTAAGTGCGCCATCAAATAGTTTTTGACGTGGTGTTTTTTCCAGGGTTTTTCATGTAGTGTTTTACTGCCTTCAATGATAAACTAGTTTTTCATATACGGTGGTTGGAAGGCAGCAGCATGCAGCTGTTTGGTTTTGGAATTGGACTGCTTTTTATTTCCTTTCCTTTTCAGTCAGTCTTCTTCTTACCTGATTCGGCCAATCAAGAAAGGTCAAGCATGGAAACGAAAAGACAAGATACCTAACTGTCGCCGCGTTTGACAAAAAAATATAAAAAACCTGTTGCCGGGCAAATTGGGTTGGGCTACGGCCCACGTGAAAAAGAAACCCTAATTCAATGAATCGACTGTTGACAGAGAGAGGGAGGGCCGCAGAGGGCCAGAGACCAAAACAAAGCTAGAAACACACATAAAAACACTTGTACAACACCTTCCCCACTGCCATATATTTACTTTTTTCTTCAGGTTATTGTTTAAGTACGTGCGTACTATATATATCGATGATGTGTGTATTTATATATAAATGTTGTCGATATTTGCCGTGGCAGAAAATGGTTCACGAAAATAGTCACATCTTTGTGGTGCATGTGTGTCTCTCTGCCAGAACAATCAACACTGTATCACAGATTCCTATTTCGGAGAGGTTTATTATTACTTTACAGCCCCAAAAGTAATATTAATAAAAATATATCATAGATGAGTAAATAATAGAAAAAATTATTCAAAACCATTTCTTTTCCTGCTTGCAAGACCTCATGAAGAAGTTACATGCATTGGGAACGATAAAATGACAGTAAATCTAACATGCGTCACTATTTGTTTTAAAATTTTCAAATGACATTACAAGATTTGTTTAAAATACTGTCACTTTGACGTTCTTATTTCATGGAAGTCCCTACCTCCTAATGATATTTCATTTTTATTTTGGCTAAGTAATGAAGTTTGAGTACTTCTATTTGGGTAAGTAATTTTCAAACGCCTCATTTCTCCCATCTACACACCGTTGATTATTTTAATCATCAGACTAAATAAATTTTAAAAAAATCAATAAAAATAAATAAACAAGGGTGTTCATAATGAGACAAAAAAATGTGTGAAAATCGTTTTTTATGTGCTTTAGGCTTTTCTGAAAGCTCACACGCAACAGATAGAAAAAGTAAAAGCTGGCTAGCTAGTTTCCAATAATTTTAAAAATACGTAGTAGTAAGAGCATTTTCAATAGTACAGATAAATGGGTCATCAAATCTATTTTAAATCTTTGATAATAAAGGAATTTTCTTGTATATTTCAGAATATTTTGTGTTATAAATATTTTAATTATTAAAATTTTATTTTAAAATATAAAAATTAAAATTCAACAGTTAAAAATCCGAAGGATTCAAAAATTTTGGAATAATAAAATAACCAAATTTTATTAGCAAGTCGGTATATACTATACAGAATAGAATCTCTCAGTCAGTTATCACTTTTCCTTAGTGTCTGTAGGCAAGAGAATCTCTCACTTTCTAATTTTTTACCATTTTATTAATTTTAAACTAATATCCTTCATATCACATGGTGAGTTCTAACTTCTAATAAAATTTATAATGATGGCACGCGTGCATCTTCCAAGTCATGGATAAAGAGTTGTTTTTCCAGTCAACTCATGGGTTGTAAAAATGGCAAGTCTTAGTCCAAATTTTAAGCGCATAGCTTAAACATTATTTGACATAAAAAATAATTAACATTATCGTTAACTAACTTCGCCTTGTTTCACCAAATATAGTAAATAAAATATTTTTCTTGACAGAAATATGGTAAATAGATTTATAATTTTTTATAATTACGAATTATTTTCCATTTTTAAAAAAATATTATTATTAAGGGGAGGGGAAGAGTTTAAAAGTATTACATTAATTTAGAAAATGAGAGAGTTTTGAACTCATGATGCATGGGTAGAAATGTAACAACCTATCCACTAAGGCCTCGTTTGGCAGCTCAAACTGTACTGATTAAGGATAATTTGTAATAAGATAGTACTAACGTAATTAATCAGATGTTTGATGCAGTATTAGACTAATAATCGACTATTTATATTGTGTGTGGTGCTGTATCAGATAAGAGGATTTTAAACTATTTTTATTTTTTTTAAAGTCTACTTTATTTTATATTTAACAGAACAAGCCAATGATAAATAAAAAAAGCCTAAATAACATAATCTTATTTGTCATTGCATTTTCCTATTTCTACTTTATTTTAACCAAATTACTTAAAATAAAAACCAATAAAAAAATTGGAACCCTTCCCCTGCTCCAGATTTCTCCACTGCACCGCACCCTTCCCCCGACTCCCTCCTCTTTCTCTTCATGCCATCTCTTCTCTCTCTGAAATCAGGGGTACAAATTAGGGCAATCAGAGGTTTGGCTGCAATTGAATATCTAATTTGATTGTTTTGGTCCCTAAGTCTGTTCGATCCAAAAGCATATTGAACATAGAAGGCAATCCATTGCCAAGAATTCTCTCTCCTATTCCAACCTTTTCAATCTTGAGATTTGTCACATGGGTTGGAGAAGAAGATGAACCAGCCACCAGCATGGGTATGGAGAAGAAGAAGATGAGCCCAGATGGAGTTGTCAAAAATTGGGCTTGTTGAGGAAATCAATTCGATTTCCATCGTGGTGGGTCATTGCAAACGCGGGGGAGGCACAACAAAACCAGTCGTCGTGGTGAGTTTCATATCCTGTCGAATCTCTCGAAACCAGTGGTCAGGGAGCTCGTCTTCATGCGAGGGAGGAACAAGAGAGAGGAAGAAGACTGGAGAACGAGAGAGGGAAGAATAGCCGACTAATTATACCGAGAGTTTTGGGGTATAATTAGTCGACCGTGAGTCTTATTAAATGGTGTGCATAATTTAATTAGTCGGGCGACTATTATTTTACGGAGTGCATCAAACATCCGAGATCAGACCATTTATCCTATAGAGTGTGCCAAACGAGACTTAAGATATTAAACCAGATGCAATTACGAATTATTTTCCTCAAAACAAAAGTATAGTAGTGCCTTGAGATATTTTACCTGCCCTTGATTTCATTTGACTTTTGGAATATGTGCAAAACTCCGGGTCCAACTTCAGTGGTACGTACTATTGAATGGTACGTACTGTTAAATGGCTAAGATTCATTTGGGGTCCACTGCAAATTAATCTGAACCTTTCAATAGTCGTACCATTGAATGGTACGTACCACTCAAGATTTTTCCCAAAACTCCAGCTAGAATAACATATATTTTACCAAATAGAATTCATTATTAGTTAAACCCATTATTATTGACTAGCCTCTTGCCGTTAACGTGTGAGAATTGACTTTTTTTTAATATAATTTGTAACTTATTTAAAATATTAATTTTATAGTTATTTAAAAAATTCAAAGAAACAAACAATAAAAACTGTCCACTACATGGGTTTCTTTTATTTTTCAGAATTTTTAATTAATTAATTTTAATTTAGAATTTGTCATTTTAACATTTTAATTAGATAAGGGTATTTTTGGTATATTAAAAGGTTCACCATTTTAAGGTGGTTGGCTTTATATATATAGATAGAAGATGATAATGTGATTATTGAGTAGTTTGCGGTATGAGTGGCTCTTTTTCTTTTATTTCCATTTTTCTCGAACAAGATTTTTTCAGAACCGTTATTACAATACATATGCATGACCTCTCTATGCGCTCTTCTTGTGATTGTTATCGTAAGGAAATCTATTATTATCAAGTGCCTGAATTTAATGCCTATAACATTACTACTACACTAGTGTGAGTTTAATAATTGTTAAAATTTAGAAACTGTTGTAGATAAAATATAACATGTGTTAAATGTGATTGTGTAAATCCTAGGTAGATATGGATTAGGCTATTCCGTTCTGTAAGGGATTAGTATCCTATTGTACTTGTACTTCTATTACTATAAATAAAGGCACCTGGTATGTGGAATATATGAACTACATATTCCACATACACTACAGTTTCACCAAATTCTCTCTATTCTTCTCTTGCCGCACCCTTCACTAAAAACTGTCCACAACAGAAACTACTAGTTTATAAGTATTATATGAGTTTTATGGGACTGGCTACAGTGCTCGCAAGCATTGAATGTTTACACCCATCTCACCCTCCTTCCCCCCCTCTCTCATCCCTCCTCCCTCCTTTTAATGGTGAGATCGGTGTGAGTATTCAATGCTTGCGAGCACTGTAACCTACTCCAAGTTTTATATATTGATATCACAATCACGTTTTCGACCTATTGTGGAAGGCCATAGAGTTTATATTGCATTGGGAAAATGAAAATGTTGTGATATTGACTATGAATACATCGGTACAAAAGAGCTTAAATAGAGCAAACATTATTAGATGCTTCAGAGTACATGATATTTTCAGTGTTTTAATTTTTATATTTTTAAATGAAAATTTAATGATTAAAATATCAAAAATACCACATATTCCGGAGCACTCAAAAAAGTAGCTAATAAAGCTGATAGGACTCGCATATTTCAAAATCACTGTACGAATATTGATGTCTTGTATTATAAAAATTAAAACATATATAGCAGCCAGTCATATTAGGACAGCTAAGTTATCTGGTATAAAAAAGATGAGAATAAAATCATCATGGTGACCTTGTGCTACCAGGATCATCATCATGACCTTGTGGTAGTTACTTTATTGGGATAAATGCTTATGATATATTAGAAGCAGAGACAATACCTTTGTTCTCGTAATGATATTCAAAAGGGAAATAACTTGGCTGTTGAAAATTCAGCAGCCGCTGCTACATTTATTCAATTTCGTGTAGAAATGTGTCTAAATTTTAATTAAAAAAATTAAAATTAGGACACATGTCCACACGAAATTAGATAAATGCAGCAGTGGCTATTGAATTTTTAGCAGCCAAGTCTTGTTCATTCAAAAGCGTGCAAGAAAGTTTAGGTTTCTCCAAATCTATCTCACATCCAAATTTTTCCCAAACGGGTACATATCCGCAGTAAATGTATATAGCGGATAAAGTTGTCATCATGAGGCTTGTTATATAATTAGACTATTAGTAGAGTGAAATGTGGATTTAGTTCATGAATTATTAACCGAATAAAAATTAAGTCTCTAAATTATTTTTTTTCTCGAAAAAAGCAGTCCTTAAATTAATAAAAATCTGCTAATTATATCCCTAACATTAGATTCGAAGCGATTCTATTTAATTTTTCGTCAATTTAAGTCACGTAACTTGCATATAATACCCTTTGGATAGTAGATTGGTAGTTTTTCATAAGTTTAAGGACTTATGTTTTTCAAATAAATAGTGTATAGAGTTAACTTTGGATGGTAAATTAGACGTAGATTTGCATCCTATATGCAACATTAAGGGCTTATAGATGAGAAAATAACAGTATTATCTTCTAAAATGTGTCATGTGATTTAAGTTGACGAAAAAATAGATAAAATAGCTTTGAATATAATAGTATGGATGAAATTAACACCTTTTAATGAATTTAGGGATTTATTTTACCAAAAAAATTGTTTAAGGAACTAATTTTCACTTAAATGATAATTCAGGAACTAAATCGGCATTTCACAATTAGTATATAGCAAGTATAAATTCATCATCTTGCTATATTATTACACATAGACTAGTACTGTGCGATTGTATTTTAATACCTCACAATACTTTTTTTCTTCATATAACTCAACTAATTAAGAATTAATGTAATTGACAATTTAAAATTGATCCATGGTTGCATTAAGCCAATATAAATATTTCATTGGCGTATATAACTTTTTTTTTCCTTAAAATTCTTTATTAATTGAAGACCTTGACTGATCACTGAAACAGAACCCCACGTATGTATGCAGTACCCATAAATATTATGTGGGCCACAACTAGGAAAGTAGTAGTAAGTACCAAGTAGTACAAAAATTCTTGGGTGCTCTGGAGTACGGGGTATTTCGAATTTTTTAACCGTTGAATTTTAATTTTTATATTTTAAAATAAAAATTGAACGATTAAAAAACTCAGAATATCCCGTACCCCGAGACATGCAAGAAAGACTCCCAAGTACTAACTAATCAAAGAAATTGTAACAGTGGAGATGCTTAGATTAATAATTATTCTGAGACTCAGAGGCCAAACATGAAGTGACCCCAAAAAAGCAAAGTAAAAAAACAGAGAAAGATCCCTCGAGACAGACCGACCGTACACTACTTTAATTTCTCTTGAAACAAACACGTAGCTAGCTAGGCAGTACGAGAAGATAGCGTGTGACGAGAAATTTTTATCATTGTCTCCGACATATGCTAACATATGTATTGTTTCCTGTGCTATACTAAAATTAAAGGACATTACGTTAACATGTGTATTGTTACATGTGCTACATTAAAAATAAAGGACATTACCTTTTCTTTGGTTTAAAAACAACATGATGATTGGTATGTTTATTTTTTAAAATATATTAATTTAAGGGTTATATACTATTTTCAGCTCGAATTTGTACAAAATTCGTTTCTAACCAAATGCTAAAATGAATATTTAAAAAAGAATCATGGCTAAGTATAGTCAAGGGTTGAGTACATATAGCAAGTCCTCAAGCCCCTCGATGGGCCCCAACGTGTGCATCACAAACCAAGATGGAAAGATTTAGCTCTGCATGGTGGGAGATAGAAAATGTTAGCCCTACATTATTCTTTATATTATTAATTTTTTAAGGACTACGTTTAGCCATCCATAACTAGAAATGGCCTAAGAAGGGAATAAATTGATGTCAAAGTCATCATTCAAGAGATTAATTTAGAATTGAAGAGGAATAATACTATATCGTAATACTATACGACAAATAAATTTATACATTATAAAGGGTCCATCTATGGTACCTTATTAAAAAAAAGGTATTGATACCATTTAGCTTGAACGTTAATAATGTAATGCAATAACGTCCAACTATAATATATTACCTTAACAATGTAATCTAACATACACACCATAAAAGACAACGCTTGTGTAGTAATACCAACGCCATTTGGTGTAATTAATTATAACGTTAAGATAATTATGTAACACTGGAGTGTAACTTTGAATGATTACAATGTAACCTTACCTTAGACGTTGTATGTTGACATCATGTTGTAACACGATTACGATGTTGTGTAAGTTTATAGCATTCTCTAGTAATAGTATACATCTGGTGTAATAGTAAACGGTGATATTGTAATTTAATCACGTTGAAGTATAAAAACTTACGTTGACAATGTGATAAAACGTCCACAATGTAACTAACAACATTGTTATTGTAATAACTACGTCATTCTTTGTTATTAACTCGAACCTTATCATAATCATGTATCCTTAGAGTGTAATTTTTATTAAATTAAATAATATCGATACCTTATTTTTTAGAGGTATTAGTTGATTTTTCCCCTTAAACTTGTAATCTGTTGTCAATTTATCTCCTGAACTTTATTTTAGCCAATTACCCCCTTAAACTTTTATTATTAGTCAATTACCATCTGCCCTTGGATTTTCAAATTTTCCATTCCTTTCTCCGTTAAAATTTATCATGTGTCAAACAAACCCTCAACTAATGAGGGTAAAAGGGTAATATCCTCGCTCATATCTTGCATTCGTGAAGCGCTCGAAGACGACGGTGACGATTCGGAGCTTGCGGCTTCGCTGACGGTTGGGTCGTTAGGAAAGGCGCGAGCTTTGAATTGGGAGAGGAAAGAGGAGGAAATGGGGTGATGGGTTGGTGAATTGTTTGATAATTTTTTTTAATAAATGTTTTGATTTTTTTTGATAATTTTTTTTAAAAAATGTTAGAATTGTTGAATTAACTAACTGTTTTATATCGAATGATTCGGAGGTCCCCATGTGGCTCGGACGCCATAGGACTAGCCGTTGGAACCTGTTGTGGCGGGCTCCTTCGGTCGGTCACACGCCCTCTAGCCCCGTGCGCTTGACGTAAAAAAATTTAAGCTCATGGCTGACGTCAGCTAGAGTGGGCTGGGCTTCAGTCCAAATCTGTCAGTTCTCCATACCGGGCTTGATTTTGGGAGGCTACTAAAAATGGGTGGGAGTGATTTTGGATTGGTTTTGGCTCCTCCCCATCGCAAAATAGCATCGGTGGACATTCTCAAAGAGGCTGAGCTATAGCTAACTAGGTGGTAGATATTGTTTAAAATATATATTATGGGTTTAAATTTGGGTCAAACTTCAGTGGTACGTATCATTGAATGATACTTACTATTAAATGATTAAGATTCATTTGAGGTTCACTACAAATTAATCTGGACCATTCAATAGCCGTACCACTGAATGGTACGTACCACTACGTACCACCGAAGATTTTTCCTTTAAATTTGGAAAAATATATGTGGTTTCAAGCCAATAATGACAGACCGCTACAGTGCCTCTGGCCAATCACAATTCGACAACGTTTTTGACGAAACCACTTGGTTTTCCAATCCCAGCCATCTCATCTTACAGCGGTTTTCAAATATCCTATAAGTATATATCATATAAATACAACAGGGAAGTCAGTCACTATATAGAGAGAGAGAGAGACCAGACCACCTACCTTATTAGCTATTAGCCTATTTTATATATATACAAAGAAAGAAAGACAACAGAGAGAGAGAGAGACAGCAGAAGCCATCCGGTTATTTCTCACCCATTTTCTTGGTTTCTTGGTGGGCTTCCTGGTTTCTCTAAATTAATAGATCAGTTCACCAGGAAGGACTATATATATAACTAGGATATTATTAATTGTTAATATTTATTTGTAATAATATATAACTGTTTGCGAGATTATGGGGAGGGGAAGGGTGCAGCTGAAGAGGATTGAGAACAAGATCAACAGGCAGGTGACCTTCTCAAAGAGAAGGTCAGGGCTGCTGAAGAAAGCTCATGAGATTTCGGTGCTTTGTGATGCTGAGGTTGCTTTGATTGTCTTCTCCACCAAAGGCAAGCTCTTTGAGTACTCCACTGATTCCTGGTATATATGTACCCCTCTCAACTACTCTTTCTTTCAACTACTATAGATTTTTTTTCCCATAGATACCTCGGCCGTACGATCGAAGTTCAATATTCTTCTTGATTATCTTTTTACTTTTTGGGGTTTTTAGGGCGTGCTATACGTTTCGGTTAAATTATTTGCCAATTTTTCTATCCGTACGTTACATTTATTTCATGCCGTGCGCACGCTGTTGATGATATCCTTCTGGTTTATAGCACGCCCTAAAAAACCCAAGGATACTGATAATTTTGTGTCATTATTTTCTTGTTTCACAATTGTGTTTCCATTATATTGATTTTTAAAATAATATATTAAAGTTTCTTGAGTTTCTTTTGTGGGGATTTTCTTTCTCTTTTGTATTTCATGCAAATACCAGCTGTTCGTTTAGTAACAGTGTACCACTGAGAGGAAAGGGGGAGAGAGAGAGACTGTGAATGTGTGTGTGGTTGTGAGACAGACAGAGAGAGAGAGAGAGAGGGAGAGGGAGAGGGAGAGTAAATATACATTCCTCCGTATCTATGTGAAGGTACGATAAACCTGTTCATCCATATAAAGCAAAAACGGAAGGAAAAATATTTTTCGTTATTATAACATGTGGTGTCTTTTCGCTGGTCTACGGGGAGAAAGGGGGTACCTGGATAGGTTAGTGTAAAAGAGGCTGAGTGAGGAGATTAATTAAACCCAAATTAATTTTATTTGGATCCTTGATTCTAAGGATCTCCTAATTAACTTAATTAACAAGAAAATACGACGGACTTCCGCTTTGTTGGAATTTGAAACGTAGCTAGCTATACCAGCTGGAATATATATACATCTATCTGTGTTCAGACTTATATATAATTAGTAATTAATTGTTGTCTTAGAGTTAGAGTTTAAATTACACTCTCTCGCAAGGGTTTGTGTGTTATTTGTTTTGTAAGTGGCATTATTTTCTTAACCACTTGTTTCTACCTTAGCTGGAGGATATCCTGTAAGCAAATACTGCATCAATTCAGCATGAAGCAGCTTTAATAAGACCCCATACCTAAAAGTATTTCAAAAAGCTAGACCATAACACCAGTTTCTCCCAGGCGGTTCCTTATACTTAAACATTAATTGATTCTCCATAAGGCTATATATATATACACGTATATGTATATATATGTGATATATATATATATATATATATGGAAATTGTTATTAGCACTCCAAAATTTTCATTTTGCACTTCAAATTTTATATATTTAGAATACACTTATGAGGAGTGCAAAATGAGATTTTTGAAGTGCTAATAACAATTTCCATATATATATATATATATGGATTGAGATTATACTGTACGGAAACAACAAATTTTTTACTATGAAACATCCCCTTTATGTGTGATGCATGGAGTGTTTGAGTGTGTTTCTGGAGAAGGCTAACCAAAGTTAAAAAATATGGTAATATAAGTATTATATATATGATTACTATTGAAAATGTTTTAATTTTTTAATAATTACTAAAATCTTAAGCTAAAGAAAAACATGAACTATGATGCATACTTTTTATGTTATCATGCATTCCTTCTGGCATCATGCACTATGACAACATTACGAAGTGTGAGTATATATATAGCAAATTAGCAACTGGCTTCAAACTATATAACTCAATCAAGAGTATAGGAAGACATATATTTACTGCTTCAAATGTGTAAAATATTCCTTAATTAATAAAGAAATAATTTTCACTCTCTTTATCTCTTTATGCACACTCCTGTTTATTTATGTTCTTAGGTGTGTAGCAAGAGAAAACTGATGGTAGAAATTACTTCCCAATAAATTTAACGTGCATAAGTTTCTTAGTTCTTTATGTTGCTTGAGTTCGAAACTTCTCTAGTCATACGTATTTGTCCAATTTTTAATATGGTTTAAGGAATTATCTTTGCATTTGGTCAACTTATTAGGTATCTTTGTCACAATTCCTCATTGTTCAGGTTAGATGTCGAATGTCCAGCCAAGTCTCATATCATTATGTTTTAGCTCATCTTTATTTATGTCTCATGTCATTAGTTTGTATGCCATGACACGATGGATATATAATATCGTGTTACCTAATTTTATGGTGGAACCCCAATTTTCTTTATGGTATCAGAGTAGGTTGGCCCACGTGTGAAGCCAAACGGCCACACGTGCTCCACGTCACTCAATTTGTGTTGTCCACGTATTTGACTTGAAAATTCGCAACACATAAGGGGGCGTGTGAGGATGTGAAGGTAAAAGAGTCCCACATCGATGAAAGGAGAAACCTTGCAAGAGCTTATAAGAGGTTTGGCTACTCCCCATATTGCCAATTGGTTTTATGGTGGAACCTTAACTTTTTTCAGTTTCCCTCTTAAATTTATTTTTCAGCATTTTCGTGCTTGTTATTTAACATAAGAACACAACATTTGTTTATATTTCATAGTTTTTATATGCATGAAGTTCTGTCTTATATACATATGACTACTTATTACTGGTAGATAATATCCTTAATTTTTCATATTAACAGCATGGAAAGGATCCTGGAAAGGTACGAAAGATACTCATATGCGGAGAGGCAGCTTCTTGCAAGTGATAATGAATCCACTGTATGCCACCACACCCTCCTCTATCGTTTATTGATTTTTTTAATTTTATTCTTTTCTTGTTTCAAGCTATACTTAAAGCTGTTAAGAGTGAATCTCACATGGCGGAAATGAGAGACCTTAAGTAAATTGGGATACTCTCTATATAGCCAATTGGTTTTATGGTAAAACCTCAACTTTCTTCATGGTATTAGAGTATGTTGTTCTATGTGTGAAGCCCAACGGTTACATGTGCTCCAGGTTATCCGATTTGTGTTGTCTACGTGTTAGGCTTGAAAATTCGCCACACGTGAGAGGGCGTGTTTAGAGTGAATCCCACATCGGAGAAAAGAGAGACCTTACATGTGTTTATTATTAACTAAATCGGGCTACTCCCCATATTGCCAATTGATTTTATGGTGAAACCTCAACTTTCTTCCAAAGCTAACTTGAGTTCTGACCAAATGTGGCTTCCGGCCTGGCTTTCCTTTTTATCTGAAAGTCAAAAGGATCACCATGAATTTGTCATCCATTGCTTAGTTGGCGTCAGTTTCCTAGTTTAGGACCTATATGATAATCATTTCGTATATGTAACTGTAATTTTCACATTTTCTTGATAGGGAGAGAAGGAATGTAATGGAGGAATGTGGAATGAAAGGATGGTTGAGGGAAGGAGGGAGGAATATTGAAAGAGAATGTAGGAAACAAAAACTACAAACGAAAACCTACTAAAAATTGGTTTTAGTTTCCATTTTGTCTACTTTTCCGTGTACATTTGTTCCACTTCCGTCTCACCACCCGTTCTCCACCTTTGCTCATTCCTCTTTTCTCCTTGTATTCCCCCTTTATTCCTAACAAAAATGAAGAATGAAAACTAAAAATAAAACAGTTATCAAACATGTCCTTAGCTAGCATTACTTTTCTTGCATTCTTTTTATTTAAAAGAGTTCATTCATGCCATATATCTATTCTTGTTTTATAGGGAAGCTGGACCCTGGAACATGCAAAGCTCAAGGCTAGGGTGGAGATTTTACAAAGAAATCAAAGGTATACCAAGTTGATCAATACAAGCACTAATTATCCCTCTTTAATTCCTTTATAATTAATAATTAAAGATCAAGTAATCAGTACTAAATATACTACTTTTCACTGATCTTGATTGGTTTGCAGTCATTATATGGGAGAAGATCTCCAATCCTTAAGTCTCAAAGAGCTTCAAAATTTAGAACAACAGCTTGATTCTGCACTGAAGCACATAAGGTCAAGAAAGGTAAAACCAATAATGAACAAATTAACCCTCAGAAAGTTCTTGGTACATATAGACTAAGATTAATATTGGATTTTTATTATTTCTTTAATTTAAAGAAAAAGGTTAACTAATTGGAATATGATTTTTCATCACATACAGAACCAAGTTATGTACGAATCGATTTCTGAGCTCCAGAAGAAGGTAAGCCTAGAAGGCATTTTATTTAGGGAACTTTCCCTAGTGCTACACATTCTTGTTTAATTTGTTGTTTTCGTTTGATTTATTCGATAACCAAATTAAACTGGAGTGTATAAGAAGAAAAAAAGGGTGTGCTATCATTTCACTTTATATATGCATGCAAATACATACATATATAAATCCATATTTCTGTCACAGTAATGGTAGAATATTGTCTGTGTGTGTCTTGCATGACAGGATAAGGCATTGCAGGAGCAAAACAAGTTGCTGGCAAAGAAGGTACGTAACAATATATATGTAGTGTGTTTAAAAGTGTTTAATTTCGTAATTCTCATCGTACTGGCACTGTGTATATTGTGTATTTAATTGAACCATATATAATTAACTAGGTAAAGGAGAAGGAGAAAGCAGTAGCTCCACAGGCACAATTGGAGCATGCGCAGAAGCAGAGCTTGGACTCCTCTTGCACCCTTCTACCACAGGCATTGCAGTCCTTGAATTTCAGGTTAGCCTTTCTCCATGTTTAGTTTTGGTTTCATTTTTTAAAAATAGAGATGGAGAGAAAATATATGGGAAAACGAGAAATGAAACATGATCAGAAGGTGGTGGGAGGGAGAGAAAAAAAATGAAGAAGATTATATGAAAACAAAAATTTCAAGGCTCGTTTGATAACCATTTGGTTTTAGTTTTAGTTTTGTGTTTGTGAGATATGAGGAAAGTATGGTTCAAAGAAGGGAGGAAGAGGAGTGGTGGAAGGATGTTCGAAGAGATGTAGATGAAACGTATAAGGAATGGTACACAAAATGAACACTAAAAATAAAAAACTATTTCAAGTTGTTTTCACATATGTTTTCATTCATTCTTCTTTAATTGTTTCCCTCCCTCTCACTCACCACCATTCTTCTTCCCTCATTTTTTCTTTCTACGTTCTCCATATCTCAAGCACAAAAAGTAATTAAAAATAAAAACCAAATAGTTATCAAACGGATCCTCAATTTTGATTTTTAGTTTCCATTTTGTATGTCATTCCTTTCACATTTGTTCTACCGTCCAACCTTCACTCTTGATTTTCATTGTTTCTTTCTCCCACATATGTTTTCTCCATCCATAACATAAGAATGAAAACTAAAACTAAAAACAATATAGTTATAACTTATAATACAAGTTAAATTGATTTATAAGCGTGTGAATATATATTTTATTGCAGCAGCGGGTCCAATTACCAGGCCATTAGATCAAGTGATGGAATATCAGGAGATAATGAGCAGGATGGAGATGAACCCCCGACTCCACATAGACCTAACACGCTGCTGCCCCCTTGGATGCTCCGCCACCTTAATGAATAGAAGAATTCATCACCATGAAATAATATTATGACACCAATTAATCAAGTAAACATATTATACTTATATGTATACCTAGAAATTAATTGATAATGTGCATGATCAAAACCCTAGCATCGTTCTAGCTCCAAATGTGTATCGTATGTTGGAATTCGATTAGTAGAATTAGTAGCCCAAAAACTTTACGTGAAGGGTGGGCTACCTCTTGTAATTAATTAGTATATTTTACTTTCAAGGTATTTTCTTTCAAATTAAGTTGGGAATTAGACCAGTTCTATTGATATACACTACAATTACAATATACAGTCTGGTTCTCCCACTCCTTGTGGTGTAGGGAAAATGTTGGTCAACCACTGTTGGATCTAATCCAACGATGGAGAAAATATAAATATTTATTTAATATATTTTTACTTTACTCTCTCTTCTCACCCCTCTTTCTCCACTTCTTCGTGCGCCAGCCTTCGCCGCACGCAGAGGGTTGATTCCCCCCACAATTTGCTCCTGGGTCGACAAGATCGGCGGTGACAACCCCACCTAGAGCGACCACTTCCTTTTCAAGGTCTCATCGCGATTTCTCTCTGTCGTTCTCCTCGCGACTATCGTCAGTCGTTCTTCGCCAACTTTCTTAAGTTGGGCTTTTAAAACTCCAGCTTAAGAGTATTGACTGAATGATTGAGTTTTCAAAAAGATTGGCATTGACTTCAGTGATTGAATACCGATTGACCATGCTTTTGAAAATATTGGCGTTAGCTCCGGTATAATGACTTGACCAGTTCTCATCGTGGGAATTGGTTTCCCTTGTGACTCTGTGTAGGGCATGTTGGTGATATTCCCGTATTAATTCCTTGTAATTAGAATATTGTATTTCCTATTTAGTTCCTTGTAATTAGGATAGACTTATTCTCCTGATTTACCTTGTAAGTAAATCCTTGTACTATATATATTCCTCATTTGAGAGAAACATAAACATTCAATACATTCAAAACCTTAAATTATCATGGTATCAAAGAAGAAAAACCTAGCACACCCTACAGATGGAAACCTTGCCGCACCTTACTGATAGCACAATTCTGGTGTCGTCAACCCTACCCTAACTACTACTACTACCGATTTAATTGTGAACTTAATACCGAATCCCCAAATAATGACATAGATTGTTCATCATGATTCATCCGCTGCGCAGATTGACATTAAACTCAATGGTGCCAATTATAAAGTTTGGTCTCAAATTGTCGAGATGTTCGTTGCGGGCAAAGACAAATTGGGATACTTGTTCGGAAGTAATCTGCAACCTCTTACTACTGATTCAACATTCACCAAATGGAGAACAGAGAATGCTATTGTGAAAGGTTGGTTAATCAACTATATGGAACCCAATTTAATTGGGTATTTTATTCGGCTCCCTACGACGACGAATGTTTGGGATACAGTTGTCTGAACATACTATGATGGTTCTGATATTTCTCAGGTGTATGATCTCACCTGCAAAGCCTCTCGAATGAGGCAAGATGTACGCTCTATTGAAATGTACTCTAATGATCTCCAATTGTTGTGGCAAGAAATAGATTATAGACTTTCAAACCTGATGAAATGTAGTGCCAATATTGAGAGTTACAACAAGATTGTTCAAATTGATCGCGTTTATACTTTTCTTGCTGGCTTTGATGATATGTTTGATAAAATTCGGAACGATATGCTTCGTACTAATCCTATTCCCTATGTCGAACAGTCCTTTGCTTATGTTCGACGAAAATCTATCCGATACTCGGTGATGATGGGCATGTCTTATGGTGCTGTGATGGTGTCTCGGCAGTCTGCTGTCCAATCGGTCGAACAGTCCCAGGCGACTGGTCGCCCAGCCAAGCCAGCCGCTGCTTTTTTCCCATTGCAACCTCTTGCATAGCCGACTGCCAAACTTGTTTAGGCCTCGGTCCCATTCACTCGTACTCTTCAAGTTAAGCCACTTGTACCGGAAGGTGGATGTACGTATTGTGGTAGCCAAAAACATGGTCGAGATCATTGTTTTCAACTACATGGTTATCCAGATTGGTGGGAGCCTTTGAAACTTCATAAACAATGTGAACGGGAAGTAGTTGCAAGAAAGCACGAACAAGCCTCTCTTGCGATTGCGGTATTCTAACTATCCTTGGTCCCTCAGGTCAACTCTTCTAGTGCTCTTAGTTTGACCGACAACTCTCCTGAAATCTCAAGTAAATGTGAATGGGATTTACAAGTTTATGGTGATTATGATTCTTGTGATTGAATAATTGATTCAGGTGCTACAGATCATATGACTTATGATCCGAAGGATCTTGTTTGTGAGACTACTCCTCAATGACGAAGTATCACAAATGCTAATGGTGTTGCCTTTCTTGTGGTGAGGGCTGGCACAATTAATCTTACTCCTACACTCTCTTTACCCAATACTCTACTTGTTCCCTCATTAAAATATAAATTAATGTCTCATGATCAGGCCACTGAACAATTGGATTGTTGTGTATATACTAAGTTTTGTCTTATTCAGGATATTCTCACGAAGGATATTATTGGTCGTGGCAATAAGATGGGTGACTTATATTTTGTGGATGATGTCAACACAGGTCGAGTGAACTTAGTGCGCGGGGCTTCTAATAACAAGAAGAGATATATATAGTTGTGGCATCGCCGTTTGGGTCATCCATCTTTTAGTTATTTGAAGCATTTGCTACCGAACTTCTTTGTTGGTTGTTCTGATTCAGACTTTTAAATGTGATTCTTGCATTTTGGCTAAGATGTGCCTTATTCTTTAAGTTATAAAAAAAGTATTATTCCCTTTTTGTTTGATACATTCTAATGTTTAGGGGCCATCCTTGATTTCTACTTTTTCTGGCATTCGGTGGTTTGTGACATTTGTGGATGACTGTACACAGATGACGTGACTATATATGTTCAAAAATAAAAGTGATGTATTCATCGCTTTCAAGACCTTTCATACTATGGTTCAAACTCAATTTTCTGCTAAGATTCGCATTTTACGTTCTGATAATTGGGGGGGGGGAGTATTTGAATCATGATATTGTCCAATACTTTACTACTCGTGGTATTCTTCATGAAGCTTCTTGTCCCCAGACTCTACAACAAAACGAAGTTGCGGAACGTAAAAATATGCATATCTTGGAGACTGCTCGGACATTTTTAATTGATGCTCATGTTACTCATTCTTCGTGGGATGATGCGGTTGTCACCTCGATTTATCTTATGAATCGACTGCCTTATAAAGTATTGGACTTTCAAACTCCGTTACAGGCTCTTTCTCTGTTTGGTCTACCATCGATCTTGTTGTTGCCACCACGGGTCTTTGGGTGTGTCACGTTTGTCCATCTTCATAAGAATCAACGTACCAAACTAGATCCTTGTGCAGTAAGTTATGTTTTTATGGGGTATAGGGCATGTCAAAAGGGCTACCGTTGTTATCATCCTCCTCCTACTCAGCGCACTTATGTCACTATAAATGTGACTTTTTTTTTAGACGGACATGTACTATTCCCCATCCCACTCTTCTATTTAGGGGGAGACAACAAGTGAAGAGAAGAATTGGATAATTGAGATACGAACAAAATTGGATAGAGAGCTGCCATCTCCACCAACCGGTCGCACAGAGCAAGGTCACCGACTGGTTAGACGAAGTTGATGCCAACCCGTTGCAGTGCTACCTGTCGTAGACCAAGGTCACCGATTGGTCAAACGAAGTTGATGCCAAAGTTAATGCTTTTTTCCACCTCTCTTCTCCAACTATAGTACCTACTGACGATCAATCTCCTAAGAATACTCCTGAGGTAAATCCCACTACACTTATTAGTACATCACCTAATCCAACTTATCAGTTACCTGACATACATAACCGAAGGAAAACCGCCTAATAGATATTCACCTGATGAAGCAAAGAAGTCCAGATATCCAATTGCTAACCACGTGTCATCCCACAAGTTATCAAAACCAAGCAAAGCATTCATACAACAAATATTAGTTGACAATGTTCTTAGTTCTTTGAAAGAAGCACTGTCCGAAACTAGGTGGACCAAAGTAATGGAGGAAGAAATTAGTGCACTTCAAAAGAATCAAACATGGGATTTAGTTCCCTTACCAAAAGGAAAAAAGACAGTGGGGTGCATGTGGGTATACACAATCAAACATAAAGTTGATGGGTCCATTGAATAATACAAAGCACGGTTAGTTGCTAAAGGTTATACATAAACCTATGGCATGGACTACAAAGAGACTTTTACCCTGGTAGCAAAGATCAATACTATGAGAGTATTACTTTCTTTGGCAGCAAATCTAGACTGGCCACTACAACAATTTTATGTGAAGAATGTCTTTTTACATGGGGATCTTAAAGAAGAGGTGTATATGGATATTCCACCAGGATATACCTCATCTACGCAAACGGGAGTTGTGTATAAGTTAAAAAAGGCTTTGTATGGTCTGAAATAATCGCCACGTGCGTGGTTTGGGCGATTCCGAATGGCCATGCGAAAGTATAGGTTTAGGCAAAGCAACTCAAATCATATGCTCTTCTTGAAGCGTAGAATAGGTAAGATAACGACACTTATCATTTATGTAGACGATATGATTGTTACAGGAGATGATATGGAAGAAATTTCGAGGTTGAAGAATTATTTGGCATCTGAATTTGAGATGAAAAACCTTGGTGGGCTCAAGTATTTTTTGGGTATTGAAGTGGCTCGATAGAAACATGGTATATTCTTGTCTCAAAAGAAATATGCCTTGGACTTATTAACAGATATATGGATGCTTGATTGCAAACATGTAGGTACTCTTATTGTCCAAAATCACCACCTTGCAAAATATCCTTATCAGGTTCCGACTAACAAAGAGCGCTACTAGAGGCTAGTAGGTTTACTTGTCTCATACTCGACCAGATATCACCTATGCAGTGAGTGTTATGAGTCAGTTTATGCACTATCCGAGTGAAGATCACATGGATGCTGTTGTCAGGATACTTCGGTACTTAAAGTCAGCACCAGGTTGAGGTATTATGTTTTCCAAGAATGGACACTTAAAGATAGAATGATACACTAATGCAGATTGGGCAGGAAATACTACCGATAGACGATCTACTTCTAGTTACTTTGCGTTTGTGTGAGGTAACTTGGTTACTTGGCGGAGTAAGAAACAAAAAGTAGTAGCTTTGTCAAGTGTGGAAGTAGAATACAGAGGAATGACAAAAGGAGTGTGTGAGTTACTTTGGCTTCAGAGGTTGCTCACGAAACTTGGGCATCCACCTATGTCAGCAATAAATTTGTTTTGTGACAACAAAGCTACCATTGATATCTCTCATAATCCAATTCAACATGATCGTACTAAACATGTTGAAGTTGACAGACACTTTACTAAGGAAAAATTGGATGCGAATATTATTCAATTCCCATTTGTGAAATCAAAGGATCAACTGGCGGATATTTTGCCAAAGGCAGTTTTAAGTCAAGCATTCTACAACTCACTTGACAAGTTGGGCATTGGTGATATCTATGCACCAACTTGAGGGGGAGTGTTGGTGTGAGTTGACATTCCCGTATTAATTCCTTGTAATTAGAATATTGTATTTCCTATTTAGTTCCTTGTAACTAGGATAGATTTATTCTCCTAATTTGCCTTGTAATTAAATCATTATACTATATATATTCCTCATTTGAGAGAAGAATAAACATTAAATACATTCAAAACCCTAAATACTCATGAGGAGGCGTGTTGGAGAATAAGATCTCACGTCGGGCATATGACAAAAAAATATACAGTTAATATATAGGAGATTCCACCCATAATATCACTGAAGTCTTTTGTGATAAAACCCCATATCTAGCGATAAGTGGTTAAGTGAGGACAATATCAGTGATGTTGGCGGCGGACCGTGCTAGGCTTATAAAAGTTTATCAGAATGCTAACAATATTAATGTTACATATATGAATTAAGTCAATTGATCAATATATTATGCTTGTCTTCTTATGTTTGAGTTCGAATCTCTCTCCTACTGGTTAGTGATGTATACTGCAGTACTCTAGAGTAGTTTGGTCTATATATTAACTCTCTATAGATGTTTTTTTTCTTTGGTCGGATCGAGTGGATGGGGTACATGTCCAGCTTACATCAATCTTAACGTTATGCTGCCACAAGTGTTGAATGCCCTGTGATTAGATAACTAGCTACTGACTAGCTAAATGCTGAAGTACTAAAAACCAAACCCACACTTGAAAACAATTTAAATATAAATATATAACATTGTAGAGTAGTTGGCCCTTATCATTTTGGTGGTACATGCAAATGCAGTGGGTGCGTTCCTACGTTATCAGTTCCCTCCTTCCAAAATCCCTACAGTAAGAGAGAGCAACTTTCATAGTACAAATACACTACTACCGTCCGTGGCATAAGGTGTCATGGAATCCTTCACTCAAGAGAGATCTGGAGAAGTATTTTGATTAAAGAAGTGTATTACGAAGAGAGAAGCCCAAGTGTAACTCTACAACTATAAATTTGAACCCTAATGCTATTGCATAAACTTAGCTAATTACTCTTTCATTGCGTTTTTCTTTCTTTTTGTAACTAATATATACGTGGTAGAGAATAAAATTTCTTTACTATATATGAAATTTTTTTTGGATGGTACGTATTATTGAATAGTCTCAGATTAATTTACGGTGAGTTTTAAATGAATCTTGAACCATTCAATAGTC
Organism: Gillenia trifoliata; assembly: GCA_018257905.1. NCBI lineage: Eukaryota > Viridiplantae > Streptophyta > Magnoliopsida > Rosales > Rosaceae > Gillenia > Gillenia trifoliata. Next base: position 2,826,622 of record CM031085.1, on the reverse strand, counting down.
AGACCATTAAATAGTACTTATCATACAAATTTGACTCATGTATGCGTGGAAACTTGCCAAATCCAACAAAAATTCTTGAGTGCTCCGGAGTACGGGGTACTCCGGATTTTTTAACCGTTGGATCTTGATTTTTATATTTTAAAACAAAAATTCAACGATTAAAAAACCCGGAATATCTCGTACTCCGGGGTATGCAAGAAAGACTCCCAATCCAAACTAGGAGTGTGAATGACCAGAGACAGTTGTGTTAAATATATATTCCTAATTACAAACAAAATCATCATGCAGTCTGCCACGTCTGCCTTGCACTTAGCCATAGCAGGATAATTATCTATTTATATTCTAGAATATATTACAAAATAATCATGCGGTTGACCTTTATCTCCTAATGATCTGTTGGCTAGCTATTGCTGATATATTAATCATCCCACACGGATGCTTAATTAGTCAATAAATTTGGCAGAGTGGCCGGCGACATTCTTCTAATTAATCAGGCCATAAATATTAATTTGGCTCGCAAGCTCTCTCACTCTCTCCCAATCCCATATTAGTTAATTTACACGATCGAATTATTGCCTCAACAACCAACCATTTGCCTTGTTTGGTGGAATGAACCTTATTTTACATCTAAGAAAATTGGAATAAAATCCCTATAATTTATAGTAGATTGGAGAAAACGCTCGGGCAACAATAAGTTCTATACAAAAACACATTAACTCAATGGAAGAACAAATACTTTATCTATATGTGAAGATGTGAAAGTAAAATAGTCTCATATTGGTGAAATGAGAAACTTTGCAAGAACTTATAAGAGGTTGGACTACTTTTCATATTGCCAATTGGTTTTATGGTGGAGCCTGACTTTTTTCATGATATCAGAGCAGGTTAGCTCACGTGTGAAGTCCGACACCCACATGTGCTTCACGTCGCCCAATTCGTGTTGTCCACGTATTTGGCTTGAAACGCCACACGTGAGGGTGTGCGTGAGGATATGAAGGTAAAAGAGTCCTACATTGGTGAAAGAAGAAAACTTGCAAGAGCTTGTAAAAGGTTGAGCTACTCTTCATATTGCTAATTGGTTTTATGGTAGAATCTCAACTTTCTTCACTATCTACTTGCCAAATTGATTTTTTTTCCTAAACTATTGAATTTTAAGTGTTTTTTCTCTAAGAGAAATGTAATAAAAACTTACATTTATTTTAGTTCGATTAGGCAAGGTGTAAGAGAGTTTATGTTGTTGTAACATATTCAATTTTTCTAGGATGGTGCTATCCACACACTCCTTTTTACCTTACACACCCATTTTGTTAATTTCTTTCCCATGATCCTCTTCAATTCATTCGATCCGACAACTAGAAATTGAGAGGGATATATGGATAACACCACCCTTTTTCTAATGAAACATCAATTAGAAACATCATAATATTACACCTTTTGCCTACAAATTGTTCAATTTTATGTGTTTTTATTTCTTTCTAGTTGAAAATTTGTGTTTCGCCATCCCTAATGGCCTAGCTGGGTGGGTGCCCTATTAATCCGAGAGATTATGGTATGCTTAATTTGACTCTAATAAGAGGTAATGATGTATCTCTAAACTCCTTGACCTATTCTCTTGTCATAACTAATTATTTTAATATATGTATATGTAGTTACAAGCATACTCTACTAAATTTGGATTTATATGTATCTATGCATGTTAAACGTATCTAGTAAATTAAGTGATGGGTACCTGTATAAAAAAGTATAGTATCATACCATTCCATTTTTTGGGAAATAAGTCAAACTCTCAGCTACTGGTTTTCTAGCGTGGGATGTATGGGAACAAATAACTGTATATGAAATGAAGCCTACAAATTAATTCATGGCAAGCACGTTCAAGAAGTGGCCTACCATATAGAAAAACAAAACAAATAAACAAAATAAGGAATAAATGCCCTTGAAAAAACAGAAGGTTCCAAGTCTAGGCCTTATTATTTGTGTTTATATATACATGTACAGCCAGCCATTTTTCCCACCAGCAAAACCAATATTGTCAACAAAAAAATGAGCAGGAAATATGCAAGATTGTGTGGTGCCCGGCCGACTGTTTGTCTTCCAATCCATTCACTGTCTCTCCGGTCCAAACGCACGTCTAGACGGCGTTCCGGTTCCGTCGAAGCTACTACTGATCATAACAGCTCAGAGTTTTTGAACAATATTAGCAGAAGCGGGGATGATGAGTTGAGTAGTGCTGCAGAAGATGTGAAAAGTGGGAACAAGATAATGGTTGTTGTGGATTCAAGCCTTGAAGCTAAGGGAGCTCTCGAATGGGCACTATCCCACACTGTCCAATCCCAGGACACCATGGTTCTTCTTCATGTAGCTAAACCCTCCAAACAACAAGGTCAGAAAACTGACATTAATCTTCTTGTTTTTAATTATCTTGTTGCATTAATGTTAATTAATATATGAGCCTAATGTGGTAAACTACGATTGATTAATTTGCAGGTGCAGACTCAAATGGGAAGACTAATTTAAGGGCTTTTGAACTGCTTCACTCTATGAAAAATGTGTGTCAAAGAAAAAGGCCCGGGGTAAGTTCAATTAACAAATTCTTTGTTTTCCCCAATTTTGTTTATGTATAATAGCAAAACTAGTAATGAACATATACATATATTTAGTGATAGAATGTGAGTATCTGACCCTGAATCTGTTAACAATAAGCGAGAAACCCTAAGATTATTTAAAATTTCATACAAGCTTTTTATTTTCTCGACGTGGTGGGATTTTACTCTCATGTACATAACCATTTAATCTAGTAGCACTCGTTCTCCATTATAAAAGTCATGAGTTCAAATTTCGTGGTGGAGAATAGTTTATCTACAAAAAGAAAGACATTTAGTTCATCATCGGCTTTTGTTAAGTAACTCATAGCAATAATTTTGTCAGTGTAGATCAATCATAGATATGCCAACTATATATATATGAAAACAAATAAAGATCTCTATTAAACAAATGTGAAAGGGTGTTCCATTATCTTCGATGTATTGCGTTTGTATTGACTATTGAAAATTGAAATAGGTGGAAGTGGAGGTAGCATTGTTTGAACTTGAAGGGAAAGAGAAGGGCCCAATAATAGTGGAAGAAGCAAAGAGACAAAGGGTGTCCCTACTCGTTCTTGGCCAAAAAAGAAAGAGGTCGATGTGGTGGCAGCTAATCAAACGGTGGACAAGGAGCAGATCATCGGGGGAGGTTTTTGTGGAATACTGCATTCAAAATGCTGCATGCATGACGATTGCTGTGAGGAGAAAGAGCAAGAAATTGGGAGGATACTTGATCACCACTAAGCTTCACAAGAATTTCTGGCTACTAGCTTGATTGAAATACGTGTAAGAAGTCATTCTTATTTAACTGTAAATCACAGTATGACTCGTGCACAAAAGTATTTATGTGAAATCTGAAGAAAAATGTTTTTGCATACATGTCAAATTCTGATTGGAAATGATTTTCGCACACTCATTTGCTCGTCCATGCACACCCTTGTTTATTTATGGTATTTGGATGAAATAAGTCAAATGAGAATCTAGGGACAAAAATAAGCAAGGATGTGTAGAAGAAGAAAAGTATGCGCAAATCATGTCCCAATTCTTGTTCATCTACAATGAGGAATGACTATTTATGTATAAAAAGTCAAGTATTTTTCGAGTTAAGTAGCAATCTGGAATCTACGTGTTTGGCATAATGGTGTGTATAGAGTGGTGCAGACAAAAATATAGCACTCCTCTGCCGTCTCCCCATACAAGACATGGTTGTGGTGACTAGAAAAATGCTTGTAAAAATTGGATGTCAACGAAAAGTTCTTGAATTTAAGTAGCCTTGGTTGGAGATTTTAAAAATCATATAAAGATATGACATCTTGATTAAATCAAAGACAAGAAGTTTAAGGAACTGGTTGACTTTGCACTGTATTTGTGGAGTCAACCCTAAGTGGTTGACACCAACTGCATAGCAGCTTCCAAGTTCCATCTCTGAAAGTTCATCTACCAGACACTGCAATTTTAAGTCAATCTTGTAGTTCACAACTCAAATATCAAATCCAAATCTCATTGCAATTTTGAGATAAAGAGTTTTTCTTGACAAGCAAGTTACTTGAAATACAAAGGCAAATCATATATTCTCTGCACATTTTGAATGACGGAAAAAGAACAATCCCTTGAGAGTTGAAGCTAGACATAAACTGGAAGACAAGAACAGCTTCTCCGTATCCGTCCCATCTTCACTCAGCAGTGAAAATCTAATTCCCATCTGAAAATGAAACTCCATTGAAATCGAAGCAGAATGATTTCCATGCGCAAATGTGGTACGTATAGGCTAAAATCGCAATCCTACCACTGGCAATGCAAATAAATGCGTATAATTATTCAACTGTGCAGCGGGAAGCCTAGGATTTTCCTTAGCCATTCGGGGAAACAGCAGTGTCCGTTTCATCAACAACCTTCCTCACCTTGTCATGCCATTTTCTTCTTAAATCTGTTTAAAATCTGTGTAAGAATGAATCAACTGAAGAGGTAACACTAGTATACAAATCTGATGTCGTGTCATTTACTTGAAAACTGTTTGTCGTGGATCAAACGAATGACCATGTCTATGCGCCATGTCTGGCCTGTCACTTCAATACTCTTTGATGTGAAATAACCGTGTCAATCTACGTGCCACGTCCTGACCCTTACTTCAGAGCTCTTTGATGTGGCTCAATAGCATAACCCTTTCTATACGCAACTCGCTGGAGCTGATCATATCCTGCAAGTACCCCAGCTCCAGCAACTCCTAGAAGCATATTTGCAGTTACTCCTCGGAACAGTGCTTTGAAACCCTCAAGGTGAACAATCTCCCGAAATGCATGCAAAGCGTTGCGATACTTTGACGGTTGTCCTGACGTTAGCATCATTCTCCGCCGAATGGTATCAAATGGATAGGCGCAGACCCCAGAGACTGTTGTAACACTCCAGCCAAGCAAAAAACTAGCCAAAAAATTCCCCTGTAAAAATTCAAATGATATAAACTTTGAGGCACGGGATCATTTGAGGGTTTTCAAGGAAAGCACATTGGTAGTAATAACCAAGAATGATTAGACAAATTCAATCCCAAAGTACATATGTATAAGAATACACTCCCTTTGAATTGTTCAGATAATATTGGGATGCTTACCTCCAAAGGACCAACCAAAACAATAGGCTTCATGGTGTCATAAATCCCAAAGTACATTCCTCGATACATCGTAATTCCAATAATTGAAGCCCCAAAACCTCGATAGAGCCCCACTATTCCATCACTTGATAAGGTTTTACTGTAAACATCTAGAATCCCTCTGTACTGGTGTTGACCATTAACTGCAGACCCCCTCCCATCGGTGCCAAGCCGCGTACGCGCATAGTCCAGATGATATAGAAATAATGAAGTAGTTGCTCCAGCAGCACTTCCTGAAGCCACATTTCCAGCAAAGCACTTTATGTACCCATCTTTCTCTTTTGAGCAGCCAAAGATGCTTTTGAAGTAACCTCTAAATGCAAAGTTGAAAGCCTACAAGCATTCCAAATTATGTTCGGCGAGGACTGTCAAAACATGACATTCATTTGATTGAACATAGCATACCAATAGTTCCAGGTTTCAAGCAAAATGTAGAATGAGCAAACTCTCCACAATCTTATGCAATTCCGACTGATGTAATAAAGAAAATGAGTGGTTCTGTATAATTAAGATGGTAAGGTAAATTCTAATGAGTTAGTAGACTTTTCATCCAAAACACAAATAACTAAGACAAATGTGTAAAGCATCCTACTTTTTCATACAACACACGAATACAATCTGAAATTCAGTAAGCATTTCCAATTATCACATCTCCTAAACTGAACTGATATCTAAATAAACCATTTCAGTAAAAGAATCAACAATTCGACCAATGGAAAAACATCTTGAAGTTAAGAAACATCGTGAAATTCGCTTGCTTTGATAGAAAACTAAACAAATTCAAGCTAATATCATGAATCACTCAATAGTTTCACAACACAAATCCAAATACACTATATAATCACTCAATAATTAATCATCCAATGGTTTCAATGTGGGAGAGTAAAGCAGATGAAGAACCTGAGTAGGAAAATATCGAATAACATTGGCCTGGTTGCCTCGCCAAAACGACAACACGCCTTCCTCTCTAAACACCCTTGTAAAGCAATCACCAACACCCTTATAAGGTTTCTTAATCTGCCCTCTTTTTATCATCTCTCCCTGATTCTGCAGCAGAAGCTTCACTCTCTCAATGGGTGCTGCTGCACTCTTTGACACCAATGCTGCCATTCCTCCCATCACAAAATCCACAGAAAACTTCTCTGACTGTGTTGCCATTGCCAACCCCTCTCTCTCCTCTATCTCTCTCTCTAGACCTGAACACTCCTATCAAATGCAGAAATGAACCAACAAACCCAATAAACCAAAAAACCAATCAAACGGGTGAATAACTAAGTCTTTTCGGCAATCAAACAACAATCCAATGAAGAAAAAAGCATATAATTTCATATAAATTTCCTAAAATCCAACAATTTCCAATCATTTTTCCATTTCAGTCAAGAAAAAGCATGAACTTTGTATCCCGAAAGCTGCTGGGAATATTATAAACCAAAATTAGAAATAGGTTTTTACATACCTTGAAAATTTATGGAGAGAAATTTAAAGGAGAGAGATGGAGTTGGTGGGTGGGCGTGGCGGGCTTTTCACTTTTAGCGACGGATAACGGGCTGCTCTCCCACCACCCGAAATTACAAAAGCGGCTTTTTTTCAGAAGTAAAATTTGGAAATTTGATGGAATCGCAGTTCGCCGTCGACGACTCTCGATCGGTAGATTGGTCGGACTCTGGCTCCGGAAACGAGTTTTGGGTCGTTGGATTATGTGGGAAAAAACCAAAATTGAAAAAAAAGAAAAAGAAAAAACAGAATTAAGCTGCGTTTGGTCTGCCTGTTACTGCTTAGAGATTCAAACATAAGAAAAAAATAGTTTAGGCAAACACGGCCTTAACTAAAACTTGGCAACGTCTTTGAAGTGATACAACCAAGATTGGAATTGATATATGAAAAGTCAATATTACCCTTAACGTTCTTTGTAATATGACATTATATATTCTTCATATTCACGAATTGACCCCAAAGTTGTTGTTCAACTTCTTCTTCACCACCAAACCCAACTCAGTTGCAATGGCGGACCGACGGCGACCAACATCACGGCGTCTATTAAAAAAAAAGCATCTGGGCGTCGTTCATCTTATTAGATTTGAGGGAGACCAATGCTTGTATTTTTGATTGACATTATTTTAAATGGAAACAAATCTTAGTTCATTTTCTTAAGTTTGATCATAGTTATTGGAATAGGATTGCTAACAATTCATATTTTGTTTTCTTTGATAGGATTTAGTGGGCACTTATGAATTATTATCATTTATTAATAGAAAATTGCAGTATTGGTCTTTGTACATTAGCTCAATTGACAGTTTGGTCATTAAATTAAGAATCTGTGAGTATATAGATTTCTGAACTAGTTACTAGTACTACAGTAACATTAGAACTTATATACATTATTTGCCTCTTAAACCCAATTTGATATTGTTATCCAGAAGGACATTGTTTTTGTTGTGGTCGTTTATTTCTCCCTGAGCATATGGATTCATCTCGTGAATGTATATATTAGTAAGGTGCTTAAAGAAATGATTCTTTAGACTAGGCAACTCAAAAGATGAATCTAACCACTTTAGATCACTGTGTATGCCATATATAGGTCAGTTTATTCTAGAATTTTCAATTTCAATTACTTTCCCCACTTTCTTAAAGAAAGTCTCGAATACTTCATATCTCACACCACCTGCACGTACGAATAGTTGTTGAATCAAACGAAATCAAACAAAATATAACTTGATGATGTCAATTTCAATTGTAATCACACGGGTGAATCACATTTTGCACCTTTTATGGTTTTGGGCACGTAAATTTTGCTTCCGGTCTAATGTTTGAAAATTAGCTGAAACAATCCTTAAAGCTTAAAATTGTTAAAACTTAAACCATATCATTGGCTCTTTCGTTTGTCAAACTATCAAGTTAATTATTATTTTTCTTTATATATGTATTGCAGGGCCTACTAAGCCAAGAAAAAATTGACTCTTTCAACTTGCCCATGTACTGCCCATCCGTGGATGTGCTGGAAAAACTTGTTTTGGAGACACAACCTCAGAGGCCTACCGTTTTGCGTACAGCACAAGAATGCAGAGCTGGCTCGGAGAGTATTCTCAGATAACACTTCGGGAATGAAATTATAGAACCAATTTTCGATCGCTACTCCACGAAAATTGTAGGCCGTTCTCCCATCACTGCTCAAGATCATGGCTTGTATGTTGGATTATCAGTCCTTCTCAAGCGCAAAATTGCTGATTAGAATGTGCCGTACGTTCGCAATAAAGTAGGGTAGCAATTTTGACACGCCGTATTCCCACGGTGAGTGCAGAAGTATTGTAAAAAACTCGATTTGGATTCCCATAAACTATAAACTTGCAGTGCTAGAATTGCTACACAAAACTAATTAATGGTTTAATTTTTTCTTGTTTTGTTTAATAAAATGGTATTGTATTGTTATATCTTTTTTTTTATTAAAATAACTACATTTTACACCCTCAAGGTTTGAGGTGATTTTTAAATTGGGTCATGAGGTTTCAATTTTCTCACAATACCCCCTAAGGTTTTGAAATTGTATCAATTTACACATTTTGTATATTTGAATGTTTAATTATCTATTAAATTGATAAGTTTTTTAGGCTATATGGTACAAATGTAGCTTACATGTCAATTCAATTATGGATTTCATGCTTACTATGTCATCAATTTAATGAAAATCAAATAAACTTATTAAACAGAAGGTGTAAATTGATACTATTTCAAAATCTTAGGGGATAATGTAAGAAAATTAAAACCTTGTGGCCTATTTTGAAAATCACCTCAAACCTTGAGAGTGTAAAATATATTTATCCCCAAAATTTACATTGTTGTTTGTGTAAAAACCCTTTGAATTGATGTTTCTCTTTCATTCGTTCTTTATTTATTCTCCTCTTTCTCACCACCCTTATACCTCAAGTACAAAAGTTAAAAGCTAAAAACATAATAATTATTCTAATTAAAGTGACTAGTCCTAGTGCTGTGACTTTTTTTTTTCTTTTCTAAATCTTGCTATGTTAACTTAACTTGGGCAGTCAATAGGTGGAAAGTAGGGTGGACATTGGGTGGATTGGTTAGGTTAGACTTTAATTCATTGGCCAGTCCAATAGGCTCAGGTTGGAATTGTTCAAATCCATTGTCACCCTAGAAAATTGGCAAATCAATCCACTCAAGCCATTCTTAAGTGGATTAGGTTGATCGAGTTTCTTTCTTAATTCTAATGTGAGTATGAGAGACATATAATCATTACTTACATCAAGGTAGGCCTAAACCATGTGAATTTGATGTTGTTATATCACTACATGTTACTAATACACAAATTTCACTATTCAAATCAAGTATTAATACAAAAGTGCATTTAAAAGTTACTATTTTTATGTGTGTGTGTGTGTGTGTGTATATATATATCTAATATATATGTATGTTTAAGAATTATTGTCATTTGGGTGGGTCGGCTTCAATCAGGTTAATAGTACTTCAATCCAACTCAATCTACCTATTGAATGGGTGGTTGGGTTTTTACTAAAAAAAGTTTTAATGTTTAGGTACCTAACTTAACCCAACTCATATCAAGTGAGTTGGTCGGTAGACCCACTAAAATGTCCACCCCTAGTGAAAAGTGTGACGCCATATGCCATATCCTACATGATAAGTGTGCTTTTGTAGGCACGTACATATATACTTGTGATTGAGTTACAATAACAACGATCGTTCTTCTGTACACTGGTCTTTTCAGTCGATACATCTTCTTTTGCTTCCAAAACACCCTATGTACTTTATGGAGTAAGAAAATTCCCATATTTCCATCAACTGAACTTTCACTCCTTGTGCAGTTCAGGACATAACGTGCTACAACTGCGAGTGCAGGCCGGACACTATAAGAACACACTTCTTCGCACTGCGCGTTCGTCTTCTGTTCTTCACCGGCTAACTCGTTTCAATGGCGGAACCCGCAACCCCACCTTCTTCTTACTTAAGAAGTAAAGGACCCTATGGAAGCTGCATTGTTCAAATGGGATAAACAAACTGTAGCAGAACCTTTTATTACTCTGATTTTTTTTTAAAGTGCAGGCAACAAAGAGAAAATAAATGCACATAGTTGTTGAATATAAGTCCCACATCGGGGAATTAAGAAAACAAAATACAATATACAGTAAAATCTCTATAAAGTTATAAAGTTGGAATCAAACTAATTTTATAACTTTAAAGAGATTATTATTTAATAAAGGTGTAGTTAACAAATATTATTTATTGACTTATTTATTCTTAATAAATGTTGCATTTCTTAAATAGGATTTATGAGGATAACAATATGAAAATACCAAAAGTTTCATACCAAGAAACTGTAAACATGCTTGGGAAGTTAGAAACATTTTGATTTCAACAAGAAGGTGTTCGTGTTGGCGAACTACTACGCACCCGCAAACTCAAAGATGTGACATCAACTCTAAAAACTAAAGTATTGTCCCAAACAACTTTTAGAGAAATATTTTAGTTCATCTTAAACTTTTATTTGTGATATTGCATATTTTTGTACTCATTGACAATTATTACTCTGTGGAGGTGTGTTTTCTTAAGATGGTCAAGAAAAATTATAACTTATTACAATAAGGAGTTTATTCCTATACATAACTGGTTCTAAGTTACGATTGAATTTGTTTTATGACATTAAGAAAGTTGTTTTTTTATAGAGTATTACTTTATAGAGGTTTTACCGTACAAGTGTATGGTTTCACTGTTAATAACACCGAGAAATTTTGTGATAAAATTCAACACCTAGCAATAAGTGATTAAATTGGAACAATATCGATGTGGTTAGAAGTGGACGAGTGATCCGTCTCTCTAAATATCTTACCATAGGAACATAGATATCTGTCATGTGATTTGTAGTCAGAAGGAGGGGAAACCAGCAGATGGCATATCCCTCTCCCACTTAAACAATTAATTTTTTTCAGTAGCTAGTCCAAATCTCAAATATTAATTTGACACTAACAGATGGAACAAAATTGAAATCCTTACAAGAAAAAGAAGAACATCGGATCTCCTAAAGTGACGAGTGGTCCAAATCTAGTGACTTTGCTCTAATCTGTTATCTGGTTAGTTAATAGTTAAATATAAGGTTTGCTGCTTGTCGGTGGAGACTCCTGACACTTTGAGATGCAATACCCTAGCTACCCCGACTATGCCAATTATGTATGCAAACTCCACTTTTTAGACTTTAGATTTGATGAAAACTAAAATAGTAGAAGGGGGAGCGGAAAATCAAACCCAGAACTCGAGTGCATAAGTAAACACTTTCTGAAAGTCGAAGATTTATTGATCAATCGCTTTTATGCTACATATTGCCCATTCCATGTTAATGTATTGGTCCTTTACAATATTTCAACGTTATATTTATCATATTAGTTGTTAGTCCGTTTGAAAATATTTATCTAGAAAATACTTGTGGACATTGAAATTTTTCGTAAAAATTAAAAAATTTGTTTCTTTAAAAAATACTTGAAAGTGCTTTCATGCACCAAACCTTTAAAAAATGTTTTCAAGTGCTTTTATAAACACTTCTAATTTTTTATCCTAAATATTATGAAAGAAGCACTTACACTCCCATACAAACTTGTAACATATTTGTTTCAAACAACGTGAACAAGAAATTCAAACTTGTGACCTCTTTGTATATTGCAAAGATAAAGAGCAATACTATTAAACTCAAACTCTTTGGTTTTTAGTTCATTAGTAAAAAAACAAAAAACAGATTCCAAATAAGAAATTAAGGGTGTGTTTGGAAGTGTTTTTAAAATGACTGAAAACGCTTTTAATGAAAGTGTTTTTGGAACCAATCCTTAGTAAAAATGCAAGTGAATCCTGAAAAAGCACTTGAAGTGCTTTCTACAAAAAGCTCAGTACTGGTGCTTATTCCAAAAGTACTTCAAATGCACTTCAAGTGCTTTTAGAATCTAAAAACACTTTCACCAAATACGCTTACAATCATTTAAAAAAAATATCTAAACGAGCCCTAAATTTTCAACCAGAGAAAATTGTTCATTAATACATAACCATTGGTACAAACATGTATCAAAAAAAAACAGAAATTGGTAGATTTGCATAATTGCATGGCAAAATATATGGTAATTAATATCAGCAAAAATGCAAACTAATATAATTGCAACCTTCTTATTTGGTGGGAATTTATAAAAAAATCAGTCTCTCATGTGACGGACTTTGTGACTGTTTTATTTTCCCTCCCCAAAAACAAAACACACACCATCTGCAATCTCTCTGGTTAATATCTTTCCACTGTTGCCGAAACCCCCTCACACAGAGAGTGACGACGACAGATCGCAAACTCGATCACTCTTTGATCCCTAACCCAAGAGCTAAACACTCTGATTGTTCTTGGCCATCTCTTCAATTTTTCGATTGATTCGAAGCTGCCCGCCAAAGAGTGGGAGAAAAACAGAGGAAAATATCAATTCGGAGGTGATTTTTGTGGGTTTTGGCTTAAAATTGCGCAAAGGTTGAGTTTTGATCGGTTTTTCGAGTTGGAGGGAACATTTGGTGGATGCCAAGTGAGCAAACCGAGCTGATATGCTTGGAGGGCGGTTTGCGGTGGTTTTTTGATCGAATCTGGGACATGGGTCGGTGCGGATGCGTGATTTGGTGGTGAATTGTGGAGGAAATTAGTCAAAGATGCGGCGGCGGGCGGCCGAGTATCGGCGCCCGGTTCGACGGAGGTTTTCGTATTGGATCTGGGCGCTTTTTGGGCTCTTCTCTGTTGCAGGCCTGGTTTTGTTAGTTGTGAACCATAACCAGCATGAAGATCGGGTCGAACAGCCGGTGCTGGTATGATTGCTCAGCTCTTCCATTTGCTGCTTCTGTGTGTGTTTTTTGATCTTGATTAGATGAACTACGTGTTTAATTAGCATTTTAATTTGGTGTTGGTGGATGGAAATTTGGTATGCTTGAACTCTGTTGTTTGAATCTATTTGAGGTTGTTTGATGGCGAAATTTCGGATGAAGTATCGAAATACAAAATTGGGTTCTTTTTCTTGTTTTGATTAGACATTCTGTTGGGTTTAAATGTTTGATTTTTCTTTTTGAATGCAGTCAGGGTATATATAATCCTTTTGTGAGTGGATCTCTAGTTGGTGGCATTTAGAAAAGAACTGAACACTTTCCGGATAGCGATAGCAATTCCCGCTGTAGCAATTGTAGCAGCCCTTTAGTTGGCTTTTTTATTATATGATCTTGTTGATTTCTGGCTGCCACTCTTAGTATTATGTTATTGATTTAAAGTCCTGGATTATATATATAGTTAGCAGTATCATTGTCAAGCTAGAGATCATATATGGTTCGCAGACACAAACCTGCAAGCTAAGAGTTCCATAGAGCTTCCATGTGTAGAACTGTACTTTTACTTGCTGACAGTTGGGGTTAAATTACCATTCCTGTTATTGGGTGGTAGATTTATCTAAGTGGTTGTGGTTTCCACGAGAAACAAACCAGGCCGCTGATTGCTTAGTGTTGCTTGCTAGATGGAAGCTGTGTGCCGAGGCATGGGTTGATAGACCCCAACTTCCCTTGTATTCATCTTACCACGGGATGGCCTTCCATGCCCCAACCAGTGTGATTTTGATCATTGGGGAATTTTGTACTGGTTCTCCTTTTTTGTTTTTCTGTTTTTTCCTTTTGCATCTCCTGACTGTTCCTCTTTGATCAGTCCTTGCTTTTGTTTTGGAGTTTGTCCTGCCTTTTCTGTTTGTTCGTTTGGGCTGAGGCCTTAATACATTGCACAATTTAAATCTTATGATGGGGTGGATAAAGCAGATTGGTAAGCACAGACTTTGTTCACACTAACCCAGATGTATATTGTCGTTATTTGGCTTGGGATCATTTGATAAACATTTTTGTTTTCGTTCTTTTTTTGTCGAGTGAATTATTATTTGTGTGTTTGTAGTTATCGTTACTTTTGTATGAATTTTTGAATCTCATCGGAAAAGTTTCCCGTATGCTACTTCACTTAGAGATCTAACAGTTTCCCACATTTAAGTTCCTGCCAAAATATATCCTTTGGAGGATAGAACTTCTAATTGGACATTGGTTTTATCTATTTGTACAATTGTAATGTGCATCAGAGAGAGCACAATAAGAAGTGAATGTCACTGATTTTTTCATGATTCCACAATACTGTCTTGTCAACAATCACACATGGTTCTGTGTCCTGTACTAGGAGATCCTTTTGACCAGGCCATATATTGCCTTATCGGAATTGTGCAATGTGTTGCTCTTAAACACCTTAGCCGATTGTTCTCGGACTTTTTTGTCCCAAATCTATGTGTTGGTATAAATTTTTCATGAGTTCTCAAATTATCAGTTTTCCTATATGAGGTTTTTGATTTCCCCTGTAGACACACGATTCAGCTAGAGCCTTATTTGTGGAAATACAGCTATATGCATCGAAATGCATTATCCTATAGTTAGATTTAAATGTGAGGTTTATGCAGTATGGTTTCTTTAGCATGCATGAAATTTTTGCCCTTCATTTTTGAAGTTCTGCACTTCATAATTCATATACTTTCAGTTTCCCTTCTAATGAACATATGGACTGCTTTTGATGCATTTGGAATTTTCGTAAGACAATGGTATGATATTCCTAAATCATAATGCGTTTTCATTCTAATGAATGCAAATCCTAAATCATAAAATACTGTACAATTAGCTCTCAATTACTCTGATGTGTTTGAGCCTGTGGTGGGGCATGAGAATCAGAACCATTCCATGCTATTCTTCCCTTTGTGATAACAGTATTTCATTGGTCACTAAACAATACTTCATTCCCTCCATACTTTTTCACGTCTTCTTATATTTGAGAAAATTCTAGTGATATGCTAACTTGAAGTAACAATATGACATAGTGGGTTATATGCACCCCGTACTCATAGAAGTAATTTGACAACTAATCTCAAAATTTAGATGGTCTCTAGAGGAAAATGTCTGAATTTTTGTTTTGTTGACAACAGATGATGAATAATCTGTTCATCATTTTTCACATTGAGCCAGCTATTTGGTTTAGCAACATTTTCATACTTTGTGGGTCATATTTATGCACTATCTTTGGTTTGATTTAGTAGTGTTGGAATTGGAAGCGAGGTTCTGAATATTGTTATCCTGGTTGGCAAAGTAGATGTTTTTGCTTTATGTTGGAATTGGAAATGAGGTTCTGAATTTTGGTATCCTGGTTGGCAAAGTAGCGTTTTTGCTTTTCTCAGATCTCGCTTCTCTTAGTATGTAATTGTAGCTACAAAAAGTGTATTTCCTCCTAGGTCGATGTGAATTGACTTTTATTACTTTGTGATGTGGCTTGTTGCAGGAGAGAAATACGAGACTTGAGCAGGTTGCTCATGAGAGTTTAAATTTTACTGAAGAAATATTGAGTGCTAGATCGTTTTCCAGGCAGCTAGCTGAGCAAATGACACTTGCCAAAGCTTATGTTATTATTGCCAAAGAGCACAATAACCTTCATCTTGCTTGGGAGCTTAGTTCAAAGATCCGAAGTTGCCAGCTTTTGCTGTCAACAGCTGCCATGAGGGGGGAGCCCGTGACATTAGAGGAAGCTGAGCCAATAATTAAAAGCCTATCATATCTTATATTCAGAGCCGAAGATGCACATTATGACATTGCAACCACAATAATGACAATGAAATCTCATATCCAAGCCCTTGAAGAGCGTGCAAATGCCGCAACAGTTCAAAGCACGGTATTTGGGCAACTAGCTGCTGAAGCATTACCCAAAAGCCTCCATTGCCTAAATGTTAAGCTCACAGCTGATTGGCTTAAAAAGCCATCTCTGCAACAACTTGCAGATGAGAAGAGGAATTCTCCCAGACTCATGGACAACAATATCTACCATTTCTGCATATTTTCAGACAATGTGGTTGCCACCTCTGTGGTTGTCAACTCCACTGTCTCCAATGCTGACCATCCAAAACAGCTGGTCTTCCACATTGTTACGAATGGGATCAACTATGGCACAATGCAGGCGTGGTTCCAAAGTAATGATTTCAAAGGGTCCACAATAGAAGTGCAGAATGTTGAGGAATTTTCTTGGTTTAATGCTTCTTATGCACCTATCGTGAAACAGCTCCTTGCTGCAGATTCGCGAGACTACTATTTTGGTGGATATCAAGATATGGATGTTGTGCCAAAGCTGCGGAGCCCTAAGTATCTATCTTTGCTCAATCACCTTCGATTCTACATTCCAGAGATCTATCCGCAGCTGGAGAAGGTTGTTTTTCTTGATGATGACGTTGTTGTCCAGAAGGATCTGACCCCACTTTTCTCGTTGGATTTGCATGGAAATGTGAATGGAGCAGTGGAAACTTGTCTTGAAGCATTTCATCGTTATTACAAGTATCTCAATTTCTCAAACCCAATCATCAGCGCCAAGTTTGATCCACAGGCATGTGGGTGGGCCTTCGGTATGAATGTCTTTGATTTAATTGCTTGGAAGAAAGCAAATGTAACTGCACGGTATCATTACTGGCAGGAGCAGAATGCTGATGGGACACTTTGGAGGCTGGGCACTCTTCCGCCTGGCCTTCTAACTTTTTACGGTCTGACAGAGCCGCTTGATAGGAGATGGCATGTATTAGGACTGGGGTACGATCTGAACATTGACAACCGATTGATTGAGAGTGCGGCGGTGGTTCACTTTAACGGGTATATGAAGCCGTGGCTGAAGTTGGCCATTGGCAGGTATAAGCCTCTCTGGGAGCGGTATGTAAATCAAAGCCACCCGTATCTCCAAGATTGTGTTACAAGCTAGAATGTGCTGCTTCCCGATTGCTGGTAATTCATGCGATCTTCAAGACTTTTAAACTCTCAACGCCGGAAAATATGATCGCCGTTATTGTAGAGTCAGAAGTAGAAAATTTTGACGTTTACTAGACAGTGTTCTTTCTTTTCTTTTTGCATCATAGTTTCCTGAAAGAAAAAGAGCATTGTTTTTATACATTTAGAAAGTTTAAATGTACAAGGTGAAGAGTTGTGAGAGCTAAATTGATTTTTGCCTGATGGGGTTTTCTTTTTCCCCCCTCTGCAAGCTGTAGATTTATTTGTTCCGATCCTTGGCAAGTATTGTAATAATTTTTCAGCCCCATTTAAGTTAAATATTATGCAACTGAACTATTTTTTTAGCAGTTGGCCTGTGGGCATAAACTGCAAGATCTGGTTGTCACTGTGGCGTTATTTTTTGAATGCTGCCTACATCTTTTCCGTCTGTATATACAATGACTTGAGAAATGAAGAAATGAAATTTTCCATTAAATATTGTTAATTAACTGAGTATTTGCTGCCACTCGTAATTGCGAAGTCTTAGTTTTGAATTTTATGGATGACAAATTCGATACCAATTAATTATAGTTGGCTCATTTGTAATCCTTCTCTTTAACAAGCACATAACACAAGCGTTGGAGTGGTTCACTCATAATTACGCTATGTCCACTATAGTTTGTAGTATTTCTCTAAGAAGATGTATACAATTTACAATGGCGAGACATGAGGGAAATTTGGTTGGGCTGCTTGACTAGGGCATCACATGCATGTGACAAGTGTTGGGTCGGATGAGATCAAAATATAGAAAGTCTCATGGTTTTGTGAGAACTGCCCTACGGATGAAGTGGTCTTGTTAATTAACTACTCAATTGTATAAGTTTTCTAGGCTACTTTATACATGATCTGTTGATGCATCCCGTAATTGACCATGAATTTACCTCGAGTTGTTTTGCAATGGTGAGAACTGAGAAGGAGAAAACTTACAATGGAGTGCTCGACCACGCTTTTCGTATAATATTTTTCACAGAAGTTGAGGCCTAAGGAGCTTGAACCCCTCTCGCTAGAAGAAGCGTTTGAGCTTTTTTGTCGAGGAGTTTCTGACTTTGGACCCTTTTGGGATCATGTGTTGGGCTACTGGAAAGCAAGCTTGGAATTTCCCTGACAATATTGTTCTTGAAATATGAGGAAATGATAAAGGATCCCATTGTTCATGTGAAGAGATTGGCTGAGTTCCACGGCCAACCTTTCACGGCGGAGGAAGAGAGCAAAGGGGTGGTGCACCAAATTGTAAAGCTTTGTAGTTTTGAGAATTTGTGCAGTTTGGAAGTTAATAAAATCAGCAGGCCTAAGCAGTGATTTCTTTAGGAAGGGACGAGTTGGCGATTGGAAGAACTATTTCACAGATGAGATGGAAAAGCGTCTAGATCAGATCACAAGTGACAAGTTAAATGGTTCTTGTTTGACTGCCTAGCAAAGCTAATTTCTAATTATTTGGTATCAAATAGCAATTAATTAATGTATGTGCATGTTTCAATTCTACCTACATACAAGCACTTAGTGTCGACATATATTTAATTGTTGGATTTGATCCAACAGTCTTCAGTCATCACTCAGTTTAAGCCGTTGGATAAATCAAACAATCAAATATGTGTCGGCACTGAGTGCCTGTAGATACTCGAGAAAAATCGCCTAGTTACAGCCTTACATGTGCCTCTCAACAATGCATTCAATTATTAACTTTGTGTTGGCGCATTTATTAATTTACTTTCGATATGCAAGAATTCTGCATAATTTCAAGCTCATGTCCATGGAGTGATTTCAAATTTATGGATTTGTATGGCAGTATAAAATTAACTAAATTGTTTGTCTGGATTTTTACAATACATGTATGATAAAATTTGAATAAGAAAAGAAGAGAAAAAACAACGAATTTATACCAACCCATACATCTCAAAGAGTTTGAATAAGAATGAAGAGAAACAAATGCATTTGTAGAGTACAAGCATCCATCTCAGATGAATCACCACCCATTCTAAAATTTTAAACCGTAAGGGCTCAACTTTTGGTCTGTGATTTTGTCGATACTGTCGAGCATCTCAGCCGTTAGGAGTCTCCAACCTCACCTCGTCTGAAGTAGGAATTGTTGCTGACTTTTTCTAGGGTTTGGGAGCCAATATGTAAAGTCCCACTTTTATTCACCTCTAAATTACTGAAGTTGTCAAAACTGCACAACTCAATCAAATCATCCACCACACCTTGTCCTTCTTCCTCTAACGAAAAAGAGTAGCCGATGAACTCAGCCAACCGTTTTACACGGCTCGTTGTGTCCTTCTTCATATCCTCATATTTCATAAATAGCACCTGATGAGGTCGTTCCAAGCTCGCTTTCCAGTAGTCCAGCACATGATCCCAAAAGGGGTCTTCAGCTGCAACCCCTTTACAAAACAACTCAAATGCCTCTTTCATTCCAACTGCCTCCGGTGGCGTTGGCTGGAATAGCTCACGCGATATTCCGATAGGCTGTCCGACCTAAGCTTCTGGGAAAACATAAAATATGAGATAAAAACATCTCTAGGGTTCCTAGCAATGTACACGATTCGACTACCCGAATCACTCACAATGGATTCGGGTAGCGATGTATATGGAGTGTGGGCTGCAAGCAACCTAGGCGAAGGAAGAGAGTCGAGGTATGCGACAGGGTCGTCTCTCACGTGCACTTGAAACTCTAGAAAGGGTACGCAATTATGAGGGTTCTTGGTGAGCAAGGGATGTGACGATGGCGAGAACAGATGAGGAGGGTGCGCTTTCCATTTACGATAGCAAACATGAGGGCCTTCGTCCAGGTTGTGCCGGATTTCGGAAAGGTTGACAAGAGAATGTCAGTGTCTCTAGCCTTTGAAGCTTGCTTGTGCCCAAATGGTGCCTAAAAGCAAAACTGGGGAGTACCAAAAGCCTTGGTACTTGTAGTAATGCTCACTTATCCAGGCTCTCTCTTTAGGGAGGGTTGAGATCATTTCTCCACAATTTTCAGGGAGATTTTTGTTTCAGCGACATCGGGGGCACTACTTTGAGCCATATTTTAGAGTAAGTCACTCGGAATTGAATTATTAAAAAACGTAGATGAGCCTCTCTGAGATTTGAAAAGTAAATATGATATTAGAAACATGCATGAGGAGCTTCAATTTGACTTATGAACATGTAAATCAAATGGAAAAATAGATTTTTTAAGCAAACGCAATCAATCCAAATTGAATTTCTTCAAATGAGAAAACACATGTACAAAACGGATGGAAAAATTAAGAGTAAATTACATTTTTGCACTCTCGTGATTGATGACACGTAAAAATTTAGTCCCTAACTTTTTATAATCAACAATTTACTACCTTAAAATTATATATTATTAATTTGTTACACTATTAGCCCTTTTTTCTGTTGAAATATCAAGTTAGCTGTTATTTTTCGCATGGTATGAGATAGGCCTATTTCTTTCTTACATGAATGCCAGAAATGCAAAAGAAATCAGTATGACCAAAAAATAGAAGCTAGGGAGGTTAACAATTTGACTTTTTTTGAAAAAAACGTTCATATGTAATCTGGATAGACCACGTGGACCATTACTTCAATTTGACTTTTTTTTTTTGGTTAAAACTTTTCTAGAACTCTAGCGCAAGATCCTGAAACGAATCGTATGACCAAAAATAGAGGCTAGGGAGGTTAACAATAAGGCCCCTGATAAAATTTTAACAATAAAATTCTAGCAAAAGCTACACTTGGATACAACCAGACCAGCAAAATAAAGCACAAATAAAAATGAAAAAGCAGAGGAATAAGAGATATTGATTTACCGTTTGACACAATTCTACCGGTCAGCTTCTTGCTAGAACTCTAATGTCCACAACTTTTTTCCATTAAATTTGGAGACTTGAGTGTTAATTATTCTCAAGTGTCTGCTTTTTTATAAGCAAACGCGAAAGTAAAGCCTACGAATTCATCTCCAGCCAAAGCCAAATAACAGCCACGCATTTCCAGAGATAGCAACTTGGCTTTCAAATGCCTTATCCCAGTGAAAAATATAAAATTATATTTTATTATAATAGTGTATAATAATTAAGGCTAACTTCATTTTACATTCTTGAGATTTAGAGATTAATTTTCAAAATAAGCAATGAAGTTTTAATATTTAATATTTTATATTATAAGGTATTAAAATAAATAGAAATATAAATTTACATTTCTCGTATTAGAGTAGACCTTATATTTATATTTCTCAAAAATATAAAATGAGATATAAATAAAAATTTAACATTTGAAATTTTATTTTTTCCATGGAAGATGCTCTAATGATGAAATTATTACAAACTTTGACTCTTTGACTCTTTGACTCTCTAAATGCTGCTGACTAGGACTAGAAGCTGAGATATTAGAAAGCAAGTTAGAATTGGCCGAAAAAAAATACGAATTGAGTGATGTGGAGCACGTGTGGCCGTTGGACTTCATACGTGGGCTAACTTGTTCTGATACTATGAAGAAAATGTTGAGGTTCCACCATAAAACAAATTGATATATGAGAAGTAGTTCAACTTCTTATAAGCCCTTGAAAGGTTTTTCCTTTCACCGATGTGAGACTCTTTTATCTTCACATCCTCACATGCCCCCTCACGTGTAGCGAATTTTCTAAAAAATAGTAATTTAATTCATAAAGTATTAGAGATTGTGATATAAGTAGTTAAGAACGTTTACGCTTTATCCTGTTTTCAAATTCCCTAAGGCTGCCCAATGCTTGTGTAAAAAATAATTTGAAAATTGATGTTCTTTTTCGTTTTTGGTCACTAACACATTTTTACATACGTTTTTGTGGCTCCTATTCCGTAACTTTTTTTAAGGATATGAACCGTCTATATTTCAATTCATCATAAATAGATCATCCTTGAAAAAAAATTTGGCTTATCCAAAACCATTTTAAGACATTCATTTATGTTGAGGAAAATGGATAAATAAGGTTCTACAAAGAAACTCTAAATTTGATCCAACGGTTATATGACTTTGAATTTGGGTAATCTTTGGTAGAGATGATATTTGAGGGAAGACATAAAAGATAGACAGTTCGGATCGTTGAAATACATTAAGAAGTGAGCGCTAAAAAATGGGTGTCAAAACAAAACTACGAGGGACTGTTTTTGTCAATTTTAGGGCTAAATGTTGGCATATAGGAGGGATTGACTGACGCGTGTGTGGTTGAATTAGCTTTAGCCCTCGGTGGTGTTGGCAAGTCGTTGAAGTCTCTTGGTATTGTTGGAGAACAATTCAGAAATAAATAAAAATACCAGAAATTGAAATACTTTATTGATAAAAATACTTGCTTACTAAAAATGAAATAACAAAAACAAATACAGCAAAAAACGAAATTGATACTAACTTGATTGATCACAGGTAGAGGCTAGCGTAAAAGCTATGTCCTTCGAACAGTATTTCCGTCCCACTCTTGTGCTTGTGGTTCTACAACGTCTGCTCGACCAGGATACAACTACCTAATTCTACAATCCGCACTAGATTATAGAATTCTAGCGAATTGTGTTTTTGTGTGTTTACTCTCTGAAATTCGTACAGAAGAGAAGGAAGGAATAAAAGATATCCAGATGGAACTGAGAACTTGAATTATATATAGGCTCTTTCAGACCTTTTCAAATACCTTTTGGATGTATATGAAGCTATACAACTCTTCAAAGAGTTGTGTCTTTTAATCAAAACGTTTTAATTAAAATTTAATTCGGAAATTAAAAACTAATTGATCAGATTAGTTTTAATTCTTAGGCCCCAAGTGCCCCAAGGCCCAAGGCCCTTGTCTTGATTAATTAATATTAATTAATCTTATTATTATGGTATAATCATCAAGCCTAATCCACATAATTTGAGGCCCAAACCTCAATCCTCATTCCATTTGGCCCAAGCCCTAACTACTTTTGTAGAGGGAAGAAGATATATAAGGTGTATTGGAAATTTGGTTTTCACCAATGTGGGACAAGGAGTCTCAAAACTCCAACAATACCCCACATTTTGAGACGACTAATTGGTTCCAGAGAAACTAAGATACGAAAGTAAACAATAGATGTGACATACATCAGGAGAGGTGTCTTTTGAACTTGAACCTACCTTAGTATATACTTATCGGACTTACTAGATGACGCAGTGAATATAAAATCTTGAACTGTTCATCTCCGCAGTAAACCAAGACAATAAGCAAAACATATGTCACACCAACACATCACAAATTCATACGTTTGTGTTCGTTTTGGTCCTGAACAAATCCTGGATTCATGAGAGCTTTAGATAATGTAGCCACTTAATTCTCATAAATGCGACCCCACATTTACTCTCATATATGTGATATTGATTAAGAATAGGCTGCTACTATTCCACTTGTTTTACAAGTATCAATATCATTAAACTAAAGTATCCTACACCCATCAGCAGTCACCACACTTCGTCCATCATAGGAATAGGTATGTAAGTGTGTTTCTTCTTTGAATCTAACCAAACCAGTTTACCTATTGAACCTAGACCATGGGATCTCCAATCAGCTAGGTTAGGTTTCCGTTTGGTAGGTTCATTTTACGCTATTGGCTTTAAACCCATTCCCCTCGATGTATGCTTAACTTGCTCTCTAGATAAACCTTTAGTAAGCGGATCCGCAATATTATCCTTTGATTTGACATAGTCAATAGAAATTACACCACTAGAGAGCCATTGCTTAATTGTATTATGTCTTCGTCTAATTTGTCTAGACTTCCCATTGTATACACTATTTTTAGCTCGATATTGTGCAGCTAAACTATCACAGTGTATACATATTGCCGTTACAGGTTTAGGCCATATGGGAACATCTTCCAAAAAATCTCTTAGCCACTCAGCTTCTTCTCCAGCCTTATCGAGAGCTATAAATTCCGATTCCATTGTTGATCGGGCTATGCACGTTTGTTTGGAAGATTTCCAAGATATTGCTGCTCTTCCCAAAGTAAATACATAACCACTTGTGGATTTTGTATCAGTACTATCAGATATCCAATTCGCATCAGTAAATCCCTCAAGCACAGGAGGATACCTTGTATAATGCAATCCATAATTTATTGTATGCTTTAAGTATCTCAGTACTCGAATTAAAGCTTCCCAATGATCACGCCCAGGATTGCAAGTATATCTACTCAGTCTACTCACTGAGTATGCTATGTCAGGCCTTGTACAATTCATAATGTACATAAGGCTTCCAATGACTTGTGAATATTCACATTGAGATATAGCATCACCACTATTTTTCTTTAGTTTGCTATTGGCATCAAAAGGTGTAACAGCATCCTTACTTTCCAAATGACCATACTTTCTAAGTGTAGCTTCTATATAATGGGATTGTGTAAGAATATAACCTTCTTGGTTTCTTTTGATTTTTATACCAAGAATCACATCAGCTAGTCCAAGATCTTTCATATCGAAACTTGATTTCAATATCTTCTTGGTCCAATTTATTATCTCTTTGTTTGTTCCCATTATAAGCATATCATCTACATATAAACACAACATAACGCAAGCATTATTTTGAGTTTTTGTGTAGACACACTTATCACACTCATTTATCTTAAATCCATGTGTGATCATAATATGGTCAAATTTCTCATGCCATTGCTTTGGAGCTTGTTTAAGTCCATATAGTGACTTCACAAGTTTACAAACTTTGTGTTCTTGACCTTTAACAACAAACCCCTCGGGTTGTTCCATATATATTTCCTCATCTAAGTCTCCATTTAAGAATGCAGTCTTTACATCCATTTGATGAATTTCCATGTTATGGAGTGCAGCTATAGAAATCAACAGTCTTATGGAAGTAATTCTTGTCACAGGTGAGTATGTATCAAAGAAATCCAAACCATGCTTTTGACGGTATCCTTTAGCTACCAAACGAGCCTTATATTTATCAATTGTACCATCAGGTTTTAACTTCTTCTTAAAGATCCATTTGTACCCAATTGGCTTATTACCAGGGGGCAAATGGACTAATTCCCATGTATGATTTTGCATAATGGAATCTATCTCACTGTTAACTGCATCCTTCCAAAATGGAGCTTCAGGAGTGGACATGGCCTCCTTGAATGTTTGAGGCTCAGTTTCAGTTAATAAGGTCACAAAATCAGGCCCAAAGTCCTTTCGAATTTTTGTCCTTTTACTCCTTCTAGGTTCAAGTTCTTCTTCTTCTTGAACTCTAGACGAGGATGAACCATCATCATGTACTCTAGATGAGGATGAACCAGCATCATGTACTCTAGGTTCGTCATTAACCTCAGATATATCATTATATAATCTCTTTTTCAAGAAATTAGACTTGCCCATTTTGTATGGAAATATATCCTCAAAAAATATTGCATTTATAGATTCTATAATAGTATTGACATGTATATCGCTTATTTCGGAATGAAAAACTAAGAATCTATAAGCAGAACTATTAGATGCAAAACCAATAAAAACACAATCTATAGTTTTAGGACCTAATTTTGTTCTCTTTGGTAATGGGACTTGTACTTTTGCAAGGCAACCCCACACTTTCAGCAATTTAAACGTAGGGGTTCTTCCTTTCCATAATTCATATGGTGATTCCTTTCTCGTTTTAGGTGGAATTCGATTCAAAATTTTATTTGCAGTAAGTAAAGCTTCACCCCACAAATTGTGTGGAAGCCCAGAACTATTCAACATGGAATTTATCATGTCCTTGAAAGTCCTATTTTTCCGTTCGGCAACACCGTTTTGTTGCGGTGTATAGGGGGCTGTTGTTTGATGAATTATGCCATGTGTTGCACAAAATTCGGCAAAGGCATGAGACTCATATTCTCCTCCCCTATCGGACCTTAAGATTTTTATCTTCTTGTTAAGTTGATTCTCAACTTCTGCCTTATATGTCTTAAACATATCCAAGGTCTCATCTTTACTATGAAGTAAATAGACATAACAATACTTACTGAAATCATCTATAAATGTTACATAATAATTCTTTCTACCACGAGTTGGATATGATCTAAAATCACACAAGTCACTATGAATTAAATCTAACAAATCATTGGATTTTTCATGCACAGATTTAAAACTTTGACTTGCAAATTTTGATTCGGTACAAGTCTCACATTTAACATTTTGTAAGTGATCAAGTTTGGGCAGCAAACCTAAATTATGCAATCTAAAAAGAGAACGAAAATTTACATGTCCTAGCCTAGAGTGCCATAAATTAGACGAATCAACAATATAAGCAGAAGCATTATTTATTTCATTCATAGCATTAGCAAGTACATTTAGTTTGAATAATCCATCAGCAAGGTAACCCTTTCCCACAAACATTCCCCCTTTAGTTAATACAAACTTGTTGGACTCAAAAACCAGTTTGAATCCCTTACTACTAAGAATAGGACCAGAAACAAGATTCTTCCTAATATCGGGGACATGCAGCACGTCAAGGAGGGTTAATTCCTTTCCAGAAGTGAATTTCAGAACACATTTCCCTATTCCAGCCACAACAGATGCAGATGCATTTCCCATAAACAATTGCTCATTCCCCTCGACTTTCTGGTACGAGGAGAACATGTTTCTATCACTACATACATGGCGAGTTGCACCAGTATCTATCCACCAATCAGCATGGTCAGATACAAGGTTGATTTCAGAAATCATTGCAGCCAATTCTTCTACATCATTTTGAATCAGATTTGCGCGGTTGTTGTTGCCTTGATTTCCAGAACCTTGATCCCTTCGATGGCGACATTCTTGAGCCCTGTGGCCTAGCTTTCCACAAACCCAGCAACTTCCCTTAATTTTCTTGAAGTCTTTGCCTTTCATACTAGGGACGAAATTCTTTTCCTTCTTCTTATTTTTCTGGAATTTTGGCCTTTGCTTTGATGAACTTCCTTCAACAACATTCGCCTTGGCTTCCATACTCGAACCCAGGCCCTTCTCATTCTTTCTGTTATCTTCCTCAATTCTCAGCCTTACAATGAGATCTTCAAGGGTCATCTCCTTACGTTTGTGTTTGAGATAATTCTTGAACTCTTTCCAAGAAGGTGGCAGTTTTTCTATAAAGGACGCCACTTGAAAAGATTCATTGATCACCATCCCTTCAACATGAATGTCATGGATGATTTTCTGGAGATCTTCAGTTTGAGAGACAACGGACTTGGAATCGACCATTTTGTAGTCCAAAAATTTGCCCACGACAAACTTCTTTGAACCAGCATCCTCGGTTTTGTATTTTTTCTCAAGTGATTCCCAAAGTTCCTTGGCTGTTTTGCATACCACATAGACATCATACAGTGAATCATCTAATGCATTGAGAATATAGTTTCTGCAGAGGAAATCATTATGATTCCAGGCATCTATAACCCTAAAAGTTTCTGCAGGAATTTCATCTCCTTCTGCACTAGGCACAGTCTCACGCATGACATTAGCCAAATTTAGAGTTGTCAAATAAAACAACATTTTCTGCTGCCATCTTTTGAAGTCTCCACCCTTAAATTTCTCAGGCTTTTCAGAATGAGGCTTATTTCCAGATTGTTCCATACTGTTCGAAGATTGTTGGAGAACAATTCAGAAATAAATAAAAATACCAGAAATTGAAATACTTTATTGATAAAAATACTTGCTTACTAAAAATGAAATAACAAAAACAAATACAGCAAAAAACGAAATTGATACTAACTTGATTGATCACAGGTAGAGGCTAGCGTAAAAGCTATGTCCTTCGAACAGTATTTCCGTCCCACTCTTGTGCTTGTGGTTCTACAACGTCTGCTCGACCAGGATACAACTACCTAATTCTACAATCTGCACTAGATTATAGAATTCTAGCGAATTCTACCCAAGGCCCTTGTCTTGATTAATTAATATTAATTAATCTTATTATTATGGTATAATCATCAAGCCTAATCCACATAATTTGAGGCCCAAACCTCAATCCTCATTCCATTTGGCCCAAGCCCTAACTACTTTTGTAGAGGGAAGAAGATATATAAGGTGTATTGGAAATTTGGTTTTCACCAATGTGGGACAAGGAGTCTCAAAACTCCAACAGGTATCGCTGCGTGCGCAAAGATAACTGATGCTGCAATGGAAGCCGTGGCGCTGCACTGCAAGTCTCTCGAAAACTTGTCGTTGGATGCGGAGTTTATACACAACAAAGGGGTGGTTTCTGTGGCCGGAGGATGTCCTGCTTTGAAATCTTTGAAGCTAAAATGTACTAATGTCACAGATGAGGCTTTGACTGCTGTTGGAACTTGTGTTTGTCGTTGGAGGTGTTGTCTATGTACAGCTCCCAGAAATTTACGGATAAAGGTTTACAGGCTATTGGGAAAGGATGTAACGAGTTAAAAAATCTTGAAGTGAATGGTTGCCGCAGGATAGGCAACTTGGCACTTAGCGAGGTTGGAGAAAGGCATTTTGGACGTCGAGTTGATGCAAAGACCAATGGCGCACAACGGCAACATCAAGTAAACATTTGAGAGTAGGCTACGGGTGAAAAAGTGTCGGTATAGTCGAGACCTTCCATTTGTGTATAACCCTTGGCGACGAGCCGGGCTTTGTACCTTTCAATCGTACCATCGGAGTGGTATTTAATTTTGTAAACCCATTTACTCCCAATAGCTCGTTTTCCTGGTAAGAGAGGGCATAAAACCCAGGTTTGGTTTTTTTTCAAGAGCGGTCAATTCTACGTGCATGGCCTCCCTCCATTTTGGGTCTGAAGCAGCCTGTGCAAAGGTTTTGGGTTCGTTATGGGCAGAGAGACTAGCGATAAAACAACTGTGAGAAGTAGACAAATGATCATAGGAAACAAAGTTGGATAAAGGATGATGTGTACCTGGACGAGAAGATGACGACCTAAAGGGTGGCACAACGGCATTGGAGCAATGGTAATCTTGGAGATATGATGGTGGATGGCGTTCACGATGACTTCGGCGTGGGATGTTAGGTGGTGTGTTTACTGCTGATGGCACGGGTGTGTGGAGAGGTTCAATAGATGAGTGGTGTGGAGAAGGTAGTGATGAAGATATGGTAGGTTGGATGTCATGGGTGGTTGGTGATGGAACAATTGAGGAGGGATGTGAGGGTGTCAGGTCTGTGTTTGAGGAAGTGTCGTTTAATGGTTGATGCATGACATCAGGTAAAGGCAAAGGTATGGCAGAGGAGTCGGCATGGTCAGTTTGTGTGTCTTGAGGTTGGGTGGAAAATGGAAAGATGGTTTCATGGAATGTGACATCTCGACTAGAGAAGAATGTTTTGGTAGAGAGGTCATACAAGCGGTATGCTTTTTGTCCAATAGGGTATCCCATAAAAATACATTTACGTGCTCTGGGATCAAATTTGTGTGAGGGTTTAGGGTTAGTGGCATAACACAAGCAGCCAAAGACTTTCATATGCTGATAATGGGGTGCGATATGATAGAGTTTTTCATATGGTGTGCTTTTGGAGAGGACAGGTGTGGGGAGTCTGTTGATTATGTAAGTAGCTGTGAACACTCTCCCCCCAAAAAGTAAGTGGTAAGTGGGCTTGAAAGCGTAGAGCACGAGCAACATTTAAGAGATGACGATGCTTGTGCTCGACTACACCATTTTGTTGCGGTGTTGCTGGGCAAGAATGTTGGAAAAGAATGCCCAAATCATTAAAAAAGGAACGCAGGGAAAGAAACTCACCCCCATTGTCTGCCCGTACTTGTTTAACGTTGCATTGGAATTGTGTTTTAACAAAAGCTATAAAGGATTTGAGTAGGTTTTGAGTTTCAGATTTAAACACCATAAGATGCACCCAAGTGTAGCGGGAGAAATCATCCACAATAGTTAAAAAAAAATGAGCACCAGAATGTGAATGAGTGCGATGGGGACCCCAAATGTCACAATGTATGAGATCAAAAGGTGCATATGTTGAAATGGAACTTAAATTGAAAGGTAAACGAGTTTGTTTTGCCATCGGGCAAACTTCACAATGCTTATTAGGGTGAAAGGAAACATTGGGATTTGTTTTAGATAAAAATTGCAATGGTGCAACAGAAGGATGCCCTAGGCGACAGTGCCATAAATCTGGAGTGGTGGAGACTGCGTTGGTTTGGATTTCTGGTGGTGGCTTGACGGCTGTGTTCTTGGATAGATAATAGAGGCCGTTATGCTCCTTCCCCAGGCCAATCACCTTCATCGTTTTCAAGTCCTGTAAAATACAAAGGTGAGGGTGGAAAATGACGATACAACGTAAGTCACGAGTTATCTTACTGACTGAGAGTAAGTTGACCCGAAATGTAGGTACATGAAGGATATTCTTTATGAATAAATTGGGATTAAGTTGCATGGATCCGACAGATAGAATATCTATTTGTGAGCTATTAGGCAAACCAACAGAATCACGGTATGGTGTTTGATGTAAAAGATGAGATGAGGATATATGATC
This sequence comes from Gillenia trifoliata, assembly GCA_018257905.1. Taxonomy (NCBI): domain Eukaryota; kingdom Viridiplantae; phylum Streptophyta; class Magnoliopsida; order Rosales; family Rosaceae; genus Gillenia; species Gillenia trifoliata. The sequence continues at coordinate 2,796,109 of CM031085.1, read as the reverse complement.
ACTAGCACCACTATCAATAATCCATTCTAAATAATCCTTGGTATTAGGTTTACCTGTCACATTTCCACAAAACTGATGTTTACCAAGTAATGTCCTTATCTGATTGTACTCCTCCTCTATGAAGTGGGGAAAGCTTTGATGTGCATTCTCTGTAGTGGCAGGTTTGACATTGTGAGCATGGTTAGCCATGGTTCGCTTGTTCTTGTTTGGTGGCTTGACTGCCTTGCCATGAAACTTGTGACCTGGTGGAAAGCCAATAAGGTAGAAGCAGCGATCAACTGTGTGTGTATCACCTTCAGAGTATGTGCAAAGAAAGGATTTCCCTTTGTTGTCATGTGATTTTGCCGACTGCTTATTTCCAGTGTTCTTTGTGCCCTTCGTTACGTTCATGGCATGAATGGTTGCGTCACGAGCATCGGTAAGTTGACGTTGTTTTTCTTCTTGGAGTAAAAGTGAGTATATTTTTCTGATATTTGGAAGTGGCTGCATTAAAAAGATTTGTCCACGAATAGCAGAATATGTGTCGTTCAATCCCATGAGAAACTGGAGAATTTGTTCCTGTTCTTCCTTGTCAGCAATCTTCTTCAACCCTTCACAATTACATGAAGGTGGAGGATTGTAAGATCCCAGTTCATCCCAAAATGTCTGAAGTGTTGTGTAGTAGGCTGCTATGGACTGTTGTTGTTGGCGATGTTCAACAGTCCCTCGTTTGAGTTCGAAAATAAGGGAAAGATTACCTTGTGAGAATCGATCTTTAAGGTCTGCCCAGACCTCGGCGGCTGTATTGGAGAAAATCACAGTATTGGTCATGGTTGGACTCACTGAGTTGAGAATCCATGATTTCACGATCTGATTACATCTTCTCCAAGTCCCATATTTGGGATCATTCTTCGACGGCGCTTTGATCGAGCCATCGACAAAGCCGAGTTTGTTTTTGGCCTCTAGAGAAATCATCATGGCACGACTTCATGTTGCGTAATTGTCACCTTCCAAGAGTTGAGTGACAAGGGAGTGCCCAGTGTGGTCTGAGTGATGAATATAGTAGGGATCATTGAAATCCATAACCTCTGTAGTCGAGATGGTGGTTGACTTCTTTGTTGGAGTTTCAGACATGGTGATCGGGGGTAATGGCGGAAGCAAAAGTGAGCAGTATCAGTCACCAGGATGGTGCTCTGATACCATGAAGAAATCGATAACAAAGAAGGAGCTTTCTGTGTATTTCTTGTGTGTGTGTATGACTTGCTTTACAAAGCTTATATAGGAATACATTCTGTCTAAAAGAAGTAAACCTACATACAAACAGCTAAACTTCAGGACCTAATTACAGTGATTGCAGTTTGACATATTCTCAAAGATTTGATCCACAAATCAAGCTTAGATTGACCCACAAATCAAGCTTAGATTGACGTTGACTTTGATTTCTAACAGAAAAGGCTGTCAGTAGTTGCAATCTCTTCATCTGGTAAATTGCTCAAGTATCGGAGATGATGCCATTTGCGATATAGCTAAAGCCTAAAGGCTGCAGGAACATGAAGAACTTTACATTCGTCGATGTTATGAGATTGGAAACAAGGGAGTTGGAGCAGTTAATTGGAGACTATTGTAGGTCTCTCACAGACTTTAGCCTCAGGTTTTGTGATAGAATGGGGGATGAGGCCTTATTGCTGTTGCTCGGTGTAGCTCCCTACAATATCTGAATGTCAGTGGATGCCAACAAATTGGTGATGCTGGATTGATAGCCATTGCAAGAGGGTGCTCGCAACTTAGTTACCTAGATGCGAGTGTTCTTCAGAATTTGGGGGATATGGCAATGGCAGAATTAGGAGAAGGCTGTCACATTGCGGTCACATAACAGACGTTGGTATAAACTCTTGTTAAAAATTGCAGATGCTTACATCCTGCCACATGGTTTCTTGCCCTGGCATAACTTCTGCTGGAGTAGCCACCGTGGTTTCGAGTTGCCCCAACATAAAGAAGGTCGTGGTTGAAAAGTGAAAGGTTAGTTCAAGGACCCAACGGAGGGCAGCCTCTGCTATTTCCTTTCTTTGCGTGGACATGTAATGTCCGCAGCCGCTTATATTTATCTGCATTACATACCCTGAGCTTGCTGAATTCAGAACATCAACATCAAAATATATGAAATTCCTTCTCAAACAATGTCCTATAGCATGTTTTGTTGTGGTAAACATATCATGCAGTATATTGTGCCTCATTAATGATGCTAACAAATCAAAGGAGGTGAAAAGACAAAACAAGCTTCCATTTCAAAAATTCAGTGTTACGGATATTTTAGCTCTTATATTTGATTTCTACATCTGTTAGATCTTCTATTTTCAATTTCAGTCATTCATTTTCCGCACCACTCAGTGCTGTGTACTATTGACGAAAAATTACATATGAAGAGAACAAGGCAAAATATTACGTATGAAAATACTAGATCTTGAAAAAAGCAATACTTTAAATAAGGAAACCTGAAGAACCACTGCAGCGTTATTAATACCAATAGCAGCCAACTGAATTGCTAATCTTTCTCTACAGTTTGAGTTATTTGGTAGTGATAAAGATAGATAAGCAGCTTGATTCCCTAAAGTTCCAAACCAAAAGTGGCCAACTTTTCTTGTGTGATTTTGTCAAGACGCTCAAGCATCTCTGGCGTCAGATGGTTCTTGGAGTCTCCAACCTCACCTCGTCGGAAGAAGGCACTGTTGTCCACCAGTAACTGGTTTTGGCCCGTTTGGGACGCCACATGCACTTGGAATGTCCCAGTTTTGTTCACCTCCAAGTTACTTAAGTTCTCAAAACTGCACAGCTCTATCACTTCTTGCACCACACCTTCCCTCTCTTCCTCTGACGAAAAAGGATGCCCCATGAACTCAGCCAGCTGCTTCACATGGTGCATTGTGTCCCTCTTCATGTCCTCGTACTTCACAAACAGCACCTCATCGGGGCGTTCCGTGCTCGCTTTCCAATACCCTAGAACATGATCCCAGAAGGGGCCATTAGTTGAAACCCCATTGCAAAACAACTCAAATGCCTCTTCCATAGAAATATTTGGTGACTCTTGAAGTTTTTGGCCATTTTTTGATGCAAACTGCTCCGAAAATCTCCAAAAGGAAACAAAAACATCTTTAGGGTTCCTAGCAATGTACACAATTCGACCGTCCAAAATGGATTTTGGTAACGATGTGTATGGAATGTGGGTTGAGAGCAACCTAGGTGATGATGCAGGAAGAGAGTCGAGGTATGCAATCGGATTGGATCCGATCATGTGCTCTTCGTCACGAACCTCTAGGAAGGGTACGCAGTTATGTGGATTTTTCGTGAGCAAGGGATGAGATGATGATGATGATGATGATGGACGGCCATGGTGCTTTCGGTTTGCGATAGCAAATATGAGGGCCTTCATCCAGGTTGTGCCAGACTTTGGAGAGGATGCCAAGAGAAAGTCAGTGTCTCTAGCCTTGAAGCTTTGTTGTGCCCAAATGGTACCTAAAAGCCAAACGCTGGAATACCAAAACCCTTGGTATTTGTAGTAACACCCACCAGCTCCCCAGCTTTTTTCTTTCGGGAGAGTTGACAGCATTTCTTCCAAATTTTCGGGGGCAATCATCTTTTTTATCTCTACTTCTCGATCACCTGGAGCCATATGTATTATAGTCGCGAGGAAAGGAGAGGAAGAGGTGAAGAACTGGTGAGAACTACATGGCTATATATGACGTAGGGTACGTAGTAACTGCATGGCTATAATTTCTAATGTACCGTTTTCTGCTGCAACAGCCATATGCATTGATAGCTATCACAGTCGTTTTTTGTGTCTTCAATTGGCATTTTAGTTTTGATTTCAATTACAAGATACTTTCTGTACATCTTTATATATACATTTAAAGTTTATTATGTAATATATTGATTTGCAAACGTTTCAATATAGTAACGTTTGTTTGAGTCAATTGCTTAACAATTACTAGACTTTGAATTGAATCACGGTGGTGGAAAGCAATAATACCTGTGCACTTTGGTGTGGGTTCGATCCCACCAATCCCCCCTCTAACATTTAATAATAACTCACTAACCCTATTGTTTGTAAGAAAAAAAAAAGATGAAATAGAGATTAATAAAACCTCAAAAAGACGCATTAGCTCAACAACCATTGAACTATTTCAAAAAATTTGTTACTCAAATTGTCTGAAAACAAAAAACCTTTAAAATCTCAACTCGGGTGAAAATTTAGGGGCAAAACAACATATTACCCTTACTCGTTAAGTTTCTAAAATTTCAAACCAGATGCCCCAAACTTTTGTTTTGTGATGTTGTCAAGACGCTCGAGCATCTTAGGCGTTAGGTGGTTTTGTGAATCTTCGGTCTTCCCTCGTCTGAAGAAGACATCGTTGCCGATTTTTTTATCTGTTTTCGGCCCCACATGATAAGTCCCACTTTTGTTCACCTCCAAACTACTCAAGTTCTCAAAACTGCAAAACTTTATAATTTCTTGCACAGCCCCTTGTTTCTCTTCTTCTGAAGAAAATGGATATCCTATGAACTCTGCCAGCCTCTTTACATAGCCTTCTGTGTCAGCTTTCAAATCCTCAAACCTCAAAAATAACACCTTATTAGGGTTTTCCAAGCTTGCTGCCCAGTACCCTAGTACATGATCCCAAAACGGGCCTGCAAGTGCAACCCCTTTGCAAAACAACTCAAATCCTTCTTCTAGAGAGAGAGGGGGCAGTCCATTTATATTCGACCTTACTTTTTCGCAAAATGCCCAAAAAGAAACGAGAACATCTTTCGGGTTCCTTGTAACGCACACAATCCGGGTATCCGATTCCAAAATGGAGTTCGGCAACGATGTGTGTGGGATGTGGGTTGCAAGCAATCTAGGTGAGGCCATAGAGTCAAGGTACTCGATTGGATTTTCTTGGTGAACAAGCAACTCTATGTAGGGCACAATATCATGAGGGTTTTTTGTGAGCAACGGATGTGACGAATAATCGTAGTCTTTCTGATTTTTGATGGCAATCATGAGAGCCTTCACCCATGTTGTACCACACTTTGGAAAGGTGGCCAGGAAAATGTCGGAGTCTCTAGCCCTGAAATTGTGTTGTGCCCAATTCACACCTTCAAGAAAAACCTGGGCGTACCAAAAGTTTTTGTATTGGTAGTAATGCTCATCTCCCCAGCCTGTCTTTCGGGAGGGTTGAGATAATTTCTTGGAAATTTTTTCCCTGATCTTGTCCTTCATCAACATGAAGAGAGACAGAAGCCATAATCTAATTAAAAAGAAGGAATAATAAATCATGTAATTAATTAATCTAATTCACAACATTTTATAGGGTGAATTTACTAGTCATGCCATGGAGTATTCCTCTTCAATTTGTGGATGCAAATGCGTTTAGTGTTCCCTTAATTCATGGATATGACCGAGTCATGAACATATCCTGTCCTCGTGAAGTAGAAAATGTTACAATTTACGTAAATAATCATGTTGTTGAAAATATTAATTCTGCAATTTAAGTAAATCAAGCAATGAAACCACAAAATCAATGCTAATCAACTCAATTTTCCACAGAATTAGGCCATGTTGCAATCTCCGAATACCCATCCTCAGTAGCGCAAGCTCGAAACATACCGGTGGTATTGAAAGGCATTGTGACTTCCCCTGCGGCAGACACAGCAACCAACCCTACATTGCCTTTCGGAGTGCCCTCCTCCACGACATAAGCCGCAGCTTCTTTGAGAGATATACCTTTGAACTCCATAAGAGCTGCCACATCCCTTGCAACCGTGCCACGAATGATTGCTTCGCCTTTGCCAGTAGCAGAAACTGCGCAGAGATTGTTGGCATATGTCCCTGCACCAATGATGGGCGTGTCCCCAATCCGGCCAACCATCTTGTTGACTAATCCGCCGGTAGAAGTTGCAGAAGCTAAATTCCCGAAACTATCAACAGCCACACATCCGACAGTCCCAAGTTTACTATCACCATCAGCGTCTGGTGTTTCTTCCTTCTCATCTTTGTGAAGGGGCTGTGTATAATCAATCTGTACACATTTGTGACAAAAGTTACCAGACATTACAAACAAGAATAGCCATACGTTAATGTAACTCTAATTTGTGAGGTAATTCAACTTCCCAACTCACAAGCCTAAGATTTATACAAAAAAATACAAGCGATATTGGTGGGGTGAAATCACACACAGGTACAGGGATGCAGGGGTAAACACTACAAGGCCCTTGCTACTATCCGAGGGGTCAATGACCTAAATTGCTCAAGCTACAAGCCTTTTGCAACTCTATTGGTTATTCGGTAATTCAGTTTCAATTACATTACTCTCCTACCCCTAGATAAGGAGAAATCCTAAGCTTCAATTGAGGATATATCCCCGCATCAGTATCTCTCTCATCACGTGACACGTTTACACACAAGAATCATTCAAGATAAGAGGCAGAGAGACAATATACCTGAACTCTGTTGGCTTCTTTTGCCTGACTGAGCCTTTCAACGTTCTCCGGGGTGATGAAATGACTCGAATCTACAGTCTCAACACCCTGGAAAATTCAACAACAAGAAACCCCATTACTTTACAGGGAAAAAAGCATCAAAGGAAAGCAATCAAATGGTGAAATTGTTAGAGTAACCTGTTCCCTAGCAAAGGCTTCTGCTCCATCAAAAGCAAGATAAATGTGAGGAGTTTTCTCCATGACCAGTCTTGCTAAAGAGATGGGATTGACAACAGTGGTGAGTCCAGAAACAGCTCCACATCTCTTTTTGTCATCCATGATGCAAGCTTCCATTTCAACTGTGCCATTTGTGGTTAACACTGATCCCTTCCCTGCATTGAAGTGAGGAATGTTCTCTAGCTCCCTAACCTACACCACTAGTGCAATGATCACACACAATCCCCATCCATAAAGTTAATGCCAAACAATTATTGTAGTCGGTGTAGTTTGAGTGAAGTTCCACCTTGGTCTCTGTAGTTTCGGTTGTCGCGATTTAACCCTTTCGGTTTGGGAAATGATTTTAACACACCCTTTCTCACCTCATACACACCCTCTAGTTCGTAGCCGTTAGATTGAAAAATTAAAGTAAAATCAATGGTCAAGATTAACAAGGGTGTGCACAAGGTAAAAAATGGCGCATTGAAATCACTACCCTTCAGTTTACTAATTGTTGCGATTCAAGGATAATAAGCTTAATTCCAACATTTTTTTGGCCGGCATTAGTGCGCGAGTGATATATGTGAGGATAGGTTGAGCACTTGAGCTATTTGGTGTTGCACAAGTATGTCCACTTTTTGAAGACCCACAGAGACATTTCACCGAAGAATGACCACTTTTTGAGCTTACGAAAGGAAATTCCATTAGAACATATAACAGAGGCGTGAATGGGGGAATACGATACCATAAGGAGGAATTCATATAACTTCATAACTCCCAACCCGTCGACCACACGCCCTAGCATAGCCTTTCCTGCAGGAACATCCTCCCTGGCCACCCTCGTGTGATTCACCAGTGCCAGAAATCCAGAACAAGTTGTATGAAATATAGGTCTGGAATTCGCCTTAACCACTGGACCACAGTAGACTCTAACTTGGTAATTTCGTCAACAACAAAAAAAATGACGTAATCTAAGAACAATTACAAGATCGAGTTAAATCGCGAAAACTGAAACTACAGGATTGCAACTAGTTAGCCACACGAGTTAAATCGACCAAAGTGGAACATTATCCAAACATAATTTGGTCTAAAATTAAATCAAATGATCCAGTAATAAATATAGGGGAGAGGGTTCAAACTTTGAAGTGAAAGAGCTTTTCTTAATTTATGCAGAACAAATGAAAAAGTTTGATGATTTGAAGAGGAGTTGGAGTTTAATTAATTTACCACAAGCTCAACGACGTCCAGAGGAGGGGTGTTGGCTTTGAGAGCTTCAACGCCGATCTGGAGGCAGTGGCGGAGGCCGGCCTCGCGAGGAAGGCGGCGCTCAGGTGGAAGAGAGAGCGGGATGTCACCTGCGCCGCCGTGAAGTGCTATTGCCCACCCCATCTCTCTCTCTCTACTCTCTCTTCCTCTTGTTGCGTTGGTGTGTCTTTCACTTTCAGGTTTGAAGTGAGTCATATGTCTCTGTGTGCCGAGGAAGTTGGAGCAGTTCAGAAATTTTGTGACGTCACGTGCATCATTATTGAGAGAGACATCATAATTATATGGTGGGGTCCAATGACCTCAGCTTCTTCATTAGATGCCAATGATTGACCCAAACGTCTCGTTCATTACGATAATATTATATTGAATAGCGACAAAACAACAACCAAAACCGGCCTATTAGCTCAGCTGGTTAGAGCGTCGTGCTAATAACGCGAAGGTCGCAGGTTCGAGACCTGCATGGGCCATTCATTTTTGCATTTTTTCTTTACAATTTTTTGCTTAATTGTTTCTACAGAATACAAATTGCAAAACGAAGAACGCCAGAGAAAATAAGAGATGGAATCAGTATGAAACCAACTAGCTCACATAATTTCTCTGTTTTCCCAATTTTTGCGTATAGGATTGCCAATTTTAATATAGAATCTGTACTTTTTTTTAACCCGTGAGTATTAATAAACGCAAGGCATGTCGAGAATTGAGAAATTTGAAATAATTCTACTGCTCATGTTTTAGTAAACACAAGAAGTCAAGAACCGAAATAATTCTAATTCGCATTCCATATAAATAAACATGCTGCTAAAGATTTGGTGGCACGACACACTACTCAGTCAAGAATCGGAATAATTCTAATACTAAACCCAGTTTAGCCTTACACTAATCATTCCATCAAGAAATATTTACAACGTAAACTAGAGGGGATGAGAAACTACTGTTATCAGAAAAGCAATGAGATACCCATGGAAAATAATGGTCAGCAATATCCCTTAATACACGGAAGATAAATTACAAAGCTTGTTTCGACCAAAACTGATAGACCTTATGTATACGCTCTTAACCACTTGAGCTGCTACAAGTTCCTAAAGCTTGTAAACCTTCCTATTCTATATACTGAGAATTCAAAAGAAGGAAGTTAATATCAATTACTTCTGCGGCGAGTACCCATTGGGCCCATTTAGCGTTAGGGATGTGGTGTTGGTGGTGGTGGCGGCGGTGATGGTTGTAGGTACCCATTGCATTCCTCTACTTGTCTTGCTTCACCGAAGATTTCAAAGAGTCGGGAGATCCCCGCTTGTCAAGTTTTCGGCTTCCAGAACACCCTGAATGGACATGAAATCCAGTCAACACAATGACGGAAGACAAACCAACATAAACGGATATCGGTACATAACTTTAGTTTAGAATAACAACAACCTTAAGGATCATAATTGCCGTCTCCCTATGTAAATCTTCGTTATACGCCTTGCACGCAAAACTCTGCAATGCAAAATGTTTGAAGTTACTTCGAGTCGAGTGAGAGAGATAGAGAGATAAGGTAAATATAGAGAATGCGAGACATACTTGTACGCAAATAGGGCAGCCACCAGATCTTGAGCAGCTGCAAGATGTAAGAAGTTCGATAGCAGGAGTAAAGAGCTCCATAAATATTGGTTGAACCTATTACATGTCCAAGTATATCAGTTTCAACAGAGGGTCAACGTGCATATTGCTGTCCGGAGGTCAGAATCCTCTCCGGAAACCAAGCCAGGGCATTGAAACAAAGCTATCTTCTGATGATTTACGAATTTGAACAAAGTTTCACCTAACTCACCTGTACAGAGACACCAGCCCCTCCATGATGCTGGTCGTATAATAGAATCCTTTCTGGAGAATAGGATTCGTCATTAGGGTCTGGACACTCTGGAGCCAAGTCAGCTAAGTTGCATATTATCCGTCTGCACGCGAAAACATCAAGCGTTACAATGCAGTCAGATGCTTTAAATTCTTAAGAAAATCTCAATGGCTAACGAGAATGTTATATAAAAAGAGAAATGTAAGGGACTCACAAAGGCACAACGTGTAGAACAGCATGTGTTGCAGCATGCAGCCCAGCGCGGAAATCAAGGTTTTGCGCCTCCATTGCTTCTCTTATCGAATGTGGAACTGGAACCCACACTGCCTGTTTTGATGAAACAATGAACATTTTATATATACAAAAGAACCAAACAACAATTCAAGGTTAAAAAACACCAAAATAGAACCATTGACAACGTTAATATGTACGCAGGTTTACCTGTGACTCATAAGTATATTCCGGAAGTTTAAGTTCAACTGATTCAAGTACCTCGTGCGTTGCTTTACATATACTAAAGTATCCAAACCATCTAGTTGTTACTTTGCAAGAATCTGTTCGGGCAGATGTCCTGGAAACCTTAGGTGGGTAAGCCTACAACACCAGGACATGTAGCAGGTGAGCGTTTAGAAATCATCATAAGCATGATGAAATGCCAAAGAAGAGAGGGAGTATGGGACATAAACAAAAACAAAATACAGTAAGTTAATGAATTGAAAAATTGCAGAGATAACTGTTTCAAGTGCGCTGAACAGCAGCCATAAGCTGAACGCTGGCCTCCTCATTGTATGGGGGAGAGATACGGGCAATCTAGAAAGGGTGTGCTATTGAATACTTAGATAGTAGATATATGAGCCAACTCCAAATATGTAATTATATCAATTAGTTAGAAATTAAAAACAAAAATCCCGTGTAACAGAAAAACTTATCTGTGCCTGTATCAGTATCCAAATTATGAGATACAAGACCATCATGCATTTCCAATTACCAGATTGATTCATGCAAGTTTTGGAAAGGCATTCAGGAACAAAGAACACATGTTAAGCGCTGACATACCATATTACCGCCCAGGATATGAACTCTTGTGCAATCACGGGGTTTTGTGTAATAATCCAAATGAGCTGCTTTGCACAAAGCTTCCTTACTCCACGTATCTAAGCTTGTGACCAGGTATGTATTTCCTTGGTTCAGATAAACAGCACCTTTATATACCTGGAGTGAAGTATCATTAAATTGTCAAAAGAAAATCAAAAAAGAGATAAATGGGGTGTGCAGAATATTTTATAGATTTCTGACAAGATAGCAAATGTATTATTAATGTGTATAATAATTTACCTGATGGAAAGCCTTGCCCTCCTCAATCTCTTCAAGGATTTCTTTCTTTTGCTGGTCTATAACTTTGTATTTCTCAGAATCTATTGATCGGATGCTTACTGAACGTGAAGGCATTTTCTAGAAAAATAATGCACATAAAAATGTTATGTTAAAAACCAAAGTCCAGTAGTCCTTAAAAATATACACACAGCACACGAGCATTCTACAAGAGGGTAAAAAAATATTATAAACCAAAAAAACAGAAAAATCAACTCAGATAATGCAAAGAAATTATGTACCTCATGCCCAATATAGTTCCAAATCTCGGCAGACAAATTACACAATGGATCAAGACTCAAATACCCTTTATTTTTAAGAGACACTATGGCACTGTTCATACCAGAGCCAAAAAACCTTTCATCATAAGACAAACTCAGGGGGTGTTCTAGAGCAGCACAAGCCAAATGCTGTGCAAGAACCTACAAGGAATAAGATATCAAGAAGCATAACATCATTATCGCCATTTCTTTACACACGAACAAATGGAAGGAATATTGATGATAGAAAAATTAAAACCTTTTGGTTCTTAGCATCGACATTGCAGCGCTCAATAGGGCTTCCAAAAAGTTTATTTGGATGTTTCATGAAGTATTGATCAAGGGGCCCTTCAAATGCAACATACACTGCAAGAGAATGTCTCTCTCTCCTTCCCGCTCTGCCAGCTTGTTGCCACATGCTATGAACAAACACAGAAAAGAGAGAACAATTATGTAAAGCTATAATACTAAATCGTAACAATTTGAACAATAAGCTAAAGCATTGATGGCCTGGAACTATACCTAGAAATACTACCAGGAAAACCCAAATGAAGAGTTGCATCTATGTGTCCAACATCAATACCCAATTCAAGGGCATTTGTTGCAGCGATACCAGAGAGTTTTCCATTGAAAAAATCCCTCTCTATTTTTCTCCTATCCTGCTCCACCACTCAATCAATTACAAACCAATTATATACCTCAACCAAAATCAAATACTGGTAGAACATAATGCAGAGTGAACAGCTTTTACTAACCTCTGCAATGTAACCACCACGGTAAGAACATACAGAGTCCGCCAAATTGGGTGCAGTCTCCAGAAGAATCTCACGCCTGCAGAATTACATTAATTTATTTCATGAATATTTATCTTTACTTTATTAGCAGTAAGCTATCCAAACACAAGATAAATAACAAAACCCTGGGGCTAACAATGCCATAAATCTTTAATCACATCATGTAGCATTCAGTACTGAAATACGTGAAAGTGATGATACATACGTATAGCACAACACAAGTTCACAAAGCTTGCGTGTTTTGCAAAACGCAATGCAACGTAGTCCATGCTGTACCATTTCAGCGAATAGGCATGAAAGATCCATCATTGGGCTGCAAAGATTAATTAAAGCATCAGGTGTTGAGGTTTCAAAACCACAAAAAGAAATATGCATCACGATTGGGCCAAACAAATATTGAAAGGAACAGAAGTGAAAACCAGAATTTTAAGGTACTAGAAGTGTATCACATGGTAAGGTCCAATGAAACTACCATTTGCAATTCCAAGTAAGCATCTTATTTTAAGTACTAAGATACACCACTACTTCAGTATGAAATATGCTAAATGTATTCTTCACAGTAGCTAGGAGGCATGTAATCATTCTTAGCAACTAAGCCACTCAATCTATCCCATGGAGACAGATCGACATTCTGAGGGACCATCACACATGCCCGGGGATGCCTCTTAAATTATCAGGGGATAAAACAAGAGGCATTGAAACTGTGGCAATCCAAAGATGGGAAAACCCACATAGTATAAAATTTTTCAAGCTACTCTCATTGCAAACTCGGACTTAGTCTGGCATGCAGAACCACAAATCATGATTAAAGAAATTACTCTTATTCTGCATGGCCTATATATGTAGAAAGCTTTTACCTTGAAGTACGGGGATTGGCATTTTCATCAGCAGAGTTACCATTATCCATAAAATTATTGGTTGTTGTCGACGTCTGTTAAGAAACAACATTAGGCTTATATCTGAGTTGATCACAAAGATATAGGGTATAGAACACCAACAGTTTGTCTTTGTAGATTCGCAATAGAATTCCAAAGAACGAAAAGCTTTCTTGCAGAAGGACTTCCATCATTCTGAATCAGCTCTAAAGTCGGTAGACTTGCAAGTTCCTGAAGAAACAGAATAGGACAAATTGACAACTCATCTCAGCAACCTAACAATGCAATGCAAACAAGTGGAACATATGCATGCACAAAATTCGCCTGGTTGGTTTAAATGTCTTCTCAACCCCCCAAAACTAGACTGGTTGAGCTTCCGTACCAACTAGGCTATGTGCTGACACAAAATTATATAATGATAAAGCCCAATTAATTTTCTAAACCGCACGGCGGTCTTGTTTCTTTCACTCATTGAATCAGGATAATTGCAAAGTATTGACAAAGAACAAATAGAGGCACAAGATGAAAGTCATCAAATAAAAAAGAACCATGAAAGTCGAACTTTGTATAATGAGATAAATGATAATTTACAATTCTAATTAAAAATCTTTACCATGCAATGATCGTGAGGATTTGCCGAAGTTGCAGTAGAAAACACAAAAGAAGGATCACTTCCATAAACTGCAAAGAAATAAACAGCTATTTAGCTTTCCAACTTCAATGGAAGAATTCAATAGTAAACAAAAAAGTCCCATATTTTGTAAAATCTAACGGAAAGATTTACCATGTGAGCAGAGCCGGCGAAGTCTCCTTAATACTAGAGCAGTATGACAACCAAATGCTCCCTTATACACATGTGCCTCATCAATGACTACAAACCTAATGTATCAAATATGAAGTCAATCTCTGTAATATAATTAATGTAATAATTATACCAATAAAACTACATATTGCTCAAATAACCAGTTAAAACAACTTAAATCATAAAACATCAAAGAAACTTAAGAGCATGGCATGCAAACACACACACACGCAGATAGATGAGTCACCTGGTGACAGAAATGATTCATGAAAATCCAAGAGACAATACCTGAGATTTGCCAAAATCCGCCGAAATCCTCTATGGTATGGCAGGAGTGATACATGCAACATATCTGGATTTGTGATTAACTACATTCAAGCATATAAGAATTTCAGCATAAACTTAGGAGAGGAAGCAAACTAAGTAAAATGTCAACAGCCATTATTTTATTTTATAAATATACCAGCCTAGCATTTTGACGCAGCCATGTCCTCTCCTCCTGAGGAGTGTCACCGTCATATACACCAATGTTTAAGTCACAATTGAATCCTTTGGTCATAGCCAACAAACTTCTTAGTTGATCCTGAGCTAAAGCCTGCATCATAAATAATTGGGATTTATCAAAAAACTTATTTGTTACCAAAAACAAGACCAAAGAAGATGGCTTTTGCATCCTATGCACAACCTTTGTTGGAAATAAATATAGAGCACATGCAGATGAACTGTGAGACAGAGCTTCTAAGACCGGCAGATTGTAGCAAAGAGATTTCCCACTGGATGTCATTGTTGCCACAACAACATTCTTCCCAGAAAGAGAGGCTTGTATTGAATCTGCCTGTAAATATCACAAGGAAAAAAAAGTCGAAACACATTCACCAGCTGGTGTTCCTCAGAAGGGCAGTAGCAAGTAATCTAGAAAATATCCATACCTGATGAGTATATAATTGAGTGATTCCAGTACTGCGAAGTGCAGATCTCATGTTTTCAGATAGTTCATGCGGAACTTCTACATAAGCAGCTCTCCGAGCACTAATGTCTTCAACATGCACTATCTGCTTTCACAGTGCAGTGTTAGCAGCGATTATAATGTACTGACCGTTAGAGACATGACAGCATGCCATACGCACATGAGTCTTAGGCCTCGTTTGGCAGCTCGGACTGTACTGACTATTTCAGTCGGATAGGATAAATTGTACATCGGATAGTACTGACTAAATTAGTCGGACGTTTGGTAAAGTATCGGACTAATGACCGTATTAACAAAACTTTGGACTATAATCATTTTACACATAAAAAAGCAGAACAGCAGCAAACACTCGTCCCTTAAACAAATCCATTACGCCGTCGCAATTGGGCTTCCTCACCACCGACTTCACACCATCATCTCCATGGGTTCTAATCCTTTGAAACTAAAATCTCAGACGAAATCTCTCCTCAAAATTGGTATATGATTAAACAATGTTATCGTCCAATTCCAATATATTGTAACCCCCCAATCCCTAATCAGATCTGGGTTTGGGTTATGTTCTACAATGATTCTTTTTGGGTTTGGAATTCCAATCAAATGCTTCAATTTCTTCTCTTGGTAAATCTTTAACCCCCCCCAAATCCCTAATCAGATATGAGTTTCGGGCTAAACTTTGGAGTCCTCTACTTCTACATGATGCCATCGTAATCGATGTTTCATCTTCTTCTTATATTTTTTCAGCAGCTCTCATGATGATTTGTTGGTGGGGATGAAGAAAAGAAGATGATGGGGACTAGGGTGAAGAGGGAACAGAGGGGCTGGAAAAAAAAAAACAGGATCTTGAGTCCAAAGAAAAGAGAATTTGAGGGTGAGATGAGGAAAGGAGGGGGAAGAAAACCTGGGATTGAGATGACGGCTGAACGACGGCAAGGAGCGAACGATGCGAGAGAGGAATGAAGAGAGCGACGAGTGTGAGCGTGTTCTTCCTACCCGACTAATAATACCAACGTTTTTGGGAGGATAAGTAAGCGGGTGTAGGGTGTATTAAATTGGTGGGGGCAGATTATTTATCCGGTGGCTATTTCACTCATAAAGGCACCAAACCGGCTCCGGATTATTAATACTATCCGGTCCCTTATACGACCTACCACACAAGGCCTAGGGGTATAAGTTGTGAACAAATATTTTTATTTGAAAATATAGCATAGCTTCCAAATACCCCAAAGTGATTTTCCTACAGAGCTTCCACCTTCCCTACTTAACTGTTTTGTGTATTTCACTTTTACATTTCCCAAAATCAAACAAAAAGTTACGAGAAATGTGTAGGGAATACCTGTCCTTTCGATCCAAGTCCCTTCCTAAGATGTTTAATCATCTCCTCTGGTTGCAATGAACCTGTTAACTGTCAAGACAAATTAGTGTTACAATAGTGTCATCTCTCAGAGCATACAAAAGAACTCCGCACTTTGACGATCAAAAGATACTGATAAGTCCAATGAGACATAACAAAAGAATTAACGTCCATTAGTCAAGGATCTGCTACCACTTTTTTCTCTAGGTAGAAATCCTCCATGAGGTGTTCTTTGTCATTCACTATCCCATTAGTAGGCAGTTAAAGAACATCAAATGATAATTACTACCCTTTTTCTAAATACGAAGCAACTTCTATTCTACAAGTTTTAATACCAATGGCTATTGTGCCAAATGCAATCTCCTCTCCCCTTAGGTACTAACTGGATGGAGGCACCAGTTGGTATGCCAGTAAATTCAAGAAGGGCACAAACGTTGGATTACATTACAAAAACATGTCAACTCTCTACAAGTAAATTAGATGATATTGAATTTATATCACCTTCATTTTTGTTTTTCCACCTCTGTAGAGTATGAAGTATGAACATACAACTTATAAGAAACAAGGGAAAACACAAAAATGGAACTTGAATAAAGTAAGTTGAGGATGAAAAGTTGAAAACCTACATAACATCGATGTTTTCTTGAAGCTTCAGATTGATTTCGGTCCAAATAATTATTTGAAGCTGCCCGTGTTACCCTTGGTCGTTTTGCTTCATTTCCTCTTGCAGCAGGACCACATTCCTTCACTGATGTGAGCAAGTCTTCCAAGGAAAAATCCATGGAAGTATTATTTCCAGTTTTAAACTGCATGAAAATTCATATCAAGTTGTAGTCTATAAGAGTAGAACACTTGTAATGCTCATCAAAGGCAGGTAGGGAAAGAGAGAGAGAGAGAGAGAGAGAGAGAGAGAGAGAACAACTAGACATACCATTAACAACTCTACAGCCTCCCACAAATTACTTCTGAAAGAACTTTCCCTTATTTTCAATACACTGACAATCTTTGAAATATACATTTGCGTGCAAGCTGGCAAACATGAACATGAACATGACCATATGTAAACAAAACTATCCAGTTAAAAGCCCATGTATTTATTTTAGATAATGGTAAAAAAAAAATTCGCACATCTTCTCAATACCATATTTACAATTATCTTCATTTTGACCATTCTGTCCTGTTGAACCATTGATAATAACAAGCACATTACCAGAACTTGCCAGCTCCGCATTCTCATTTGCAAAATGTACTACCTGCATTACCAAAGATCCAGATGGCAAAGATTATGTACTACCTGCATTACCAAAAATCCAGATGGCAAAGATTATATTACACTCAGTGTGTTCAAACAGCGACATAAATTACCTTAGGAGAAATAATGGAAAGATGCTCTATGTCCTTCATACCAAGTCTAACTCCAAATTTCCCAAGCTGGTGCAATGCTTGCTCCAAAACGATTGAGGTTGTTCTCACCAGCTGTAATTGAAGAAATGCAGAAAAAGTGTTTAAGAAAGCAAATGCCTTCATGATTATCTTCAACCACGCTGGACACAAGCATGAACTACTGTTGCCTTTATGCAGTCCTGTGCCAAAGCCCTGTTGCCGCAAAACAGATCTTCTCCACAACAAGCAGTCCCGGGAATGAGGGTCTGATAAACAACTCACCGCCTCCATAACCTCAATAAACCTTTTAAAATTCTGTTCATCAAGGACATTTCTGTTTCTACTAGAACGCAATATATCCAATACAATGTCATCACAATCAAAAGTTCCTATTTTTCGCTTTGCCTCACAAGAGCGAGAACTAGCAGTTTCATCCTTTACTTCAGTTCTACCACCAAGATTGAAACTTCCAACACTAGGCCCCTTCGGGGTTTTATCATTTGAATTGTCATGTAAAAAGGTTAAGTCTTCCATCATATCAGACCACACCGAATCAGCAAACTTCTTAATCGAGCTTTTACTAGGACAATTCGCTGGTGTTTTCGGTTGTTCAGATTTCGGGGTCTCATTACTATTATTCGGGTCTTTCTTAGTAAATGGGGCAAGCACTAGAAAATCACCGGGACAGATGTTGAGCCTACCAATCTGACTCTGCAGCCTCAACTTCTCACCCTGACACACAATTACACCAAAAAAAAAGTAAATTTCAAAATTTTCTTTGTTGCCCTTCTCCCACTACAAATTAAGAACGGGTGTTTTTTTAAAACATTCCTCTTTGAAGTGTTTTTCTCTAAAATGTAATCCCGTCAAGACTTATATCTAAAAAACCCCAATTACAAATAAAATTAAATTTGAAAACTAAGAGATGGAGAGAAAGAATTGCTACCTTGAAAAAGAGGTGAAAATTGGGGGAGCTTTTGGCGGGTGGGAAAAATTGCTTCAGAAGGAGCTTGAGGCCGTCGATGGTTTCGTCGACCGGGACCGAAACGGTGGCCGGTTTGCCTTGCAGCGCACGGACCTGGATTTCAATCAGGCCTTCCGCCATGCTCCAATTGCTTCTCTCTCAAGTTTTCGGAATTCTCACTGGCAGCAAGGGTTTCTTCTGGTTTTTTGCTTTTTGGGTTTGGCGGGGGAATTTCAGTCTGTCACTCTGTCTCTGATTGTATTTTGCATTTGTATCCATGTTCCTCTCACAAAGTCACGTGCCTTTTGGCTCTTGACACGTGACATAGCACTTGGCCCAATATTGTTTTGTTGGTTGAGTATTACTAGGCCCAATGAAACAATTAAAACCCAATAGCAACAGTTGTAAGTCTTGTCGGACAAGTTTTGTCATCAGTCTTGCCCGACAAGCTTTGAGCATAACTCAAATAGTTAAGAATATTCAACTCTACGATCGAAGTAAATGTGTTTTTTCATCACCACTCATCATCCTACCTTGTTTATGTTGTTGACTTTTATTTTCCTTGTTTAGTTAATTGCTTAATTTCTCCATTGACTCTACGTAGGATATCTATCATATCTTTACTCTTGTTTCCGTCCATCAATTTCTCCTTTTATTGATTTAATTCAAAGACTAGAAGAATAAAAACGAAGGTGTGCATAAGAAGAAAAAGCGAGGAAAAACACTGGCTTGTATTATTTGATTTTTTCCATTGATTGTATTATTTTGACTTCCTATATCACCTAGTTCCATCGTTTTCTATAAATATTAAGCTTTGCTAATTTGAATGATCACCGACTTATCACCAAATTATTCCACGCTCTTAGAATTAATTCAAATTATAATATTTTTTTGTCAAAACATGTTCAAATTATTTGAAATGGCAGAAGAAACAGTGAATATTCCATAAGCGTGACGTTTAAATTTCAAACTTCCACATGCAAAGCAATATTCTGGAAGATATATATAGGCCAACGTCTTTGAATGGCAGCCAACTTTTGTCTACATCCTTGAAAAACCTACCAGAAATTAACATCATGGATCGATCGGACCAATCTGCCCTTGAAAAACCCAGTGTGAGATATATATATATATATATACATACATAGATACATATATTACAATCTGCATTATTAGCAGCTGCTACAGAAATTGAAAGAAAGAAGAATCCGCCGTATGGCTTCTGTAACTAGCAAACTCCTCCTTCTCATTGCAGCTCTTGCATTAATGTGTTGTACCCCTACCACAGAGGGCTTGAAACGCAGAATCACCAGAATACAGTTCTACATGCACGACGTCGTAGGCGGGCCCAACCCGACAGC
The DNA here is from genome assembly GCA_018257905.1 of Gillenia trifoliata. Lineage (NCBI taxonomy): Eukaryota > Viridiplantae > Streptophyta > Magnoliopsida > Rosales > Rosaceae > Gillenia > Gillenia trifoliata. The sequence goes on along the minus strand of CM031085.1, from coordinate 2,776,233 downwards.
AGTACGAATTGCAGGCCGGTTGTCCAACTACACAGGCCCCGACCCAATTGCGGCCATGTTCGGGTCAATTTACATGATGGACAATCCTCTCACGGTCACACCTGATCCCAAGTCCGCCCTCATGGGACGGGCGCAAGGGATATACGGCATGGCCTCGCAGCGCGACGAGTTCAGTCTCCTCATGACACTAACGTATGGGTTCACTAGCGGGGCGTACAATGGCAGCACGTTTAGCGTGGTGGGTCGGAACCCGGTGATGAGCGAAGAGAGAGAGATGCCGGTTGTTGGAGGCACCGGCATGTTTAGGCTTGCTCGCGGTTTTTGCCTAGCAAGAACTTATTCCACGAACCAAATGGACGCGATTATAGGATATAACGTCACACTCATACACTACTAAAAATTTTATGTATTTCACACTATTTGCCGTGTTAATTAAATCATACTGTTATATTGTAGTAATAATTTTTTAGTGTGACGATAACATTAATGTACAATAATTGTTTTTTGGCATTGATTAGGGGATGGTTTGCCAACTATAATAATTACAGAATTTTCTTTTCTTTTTTGTTTTTACCATGTTTGGAAACATAACTGACTAATTACTTATTATCCCCCTTTTTTCAAATTCAAATAGTCATTTGATTTTTACCTCTTCTCTCCTCCAAGTTCATCTCTCTCTCTCTCTCTCTCTCTCTCTCTCTCTAAATTAAGACAGAAAATCAAAATGTGCAGCACACCATGGACAATGACAAGGCTAGTGAGATGGCGCGTGAAGGACTGGGCTTCATGTTTCTTGGCTTGCAGGTTTCCTTTAGGTAAGCGAAACGATCAATAAAACATTCAAAACAACACGCTATTTAGTAGGTATTTGATCTTAATTATGGTAGTTTATTTCAAATTAATTGAGTAATTCTTTTTGTTTTTCTGCCTTTTGTTTTCTGTTTATATAGATGATGAACCAGCTGATAGATGTTGCCCTGCAACGCCGCAATTGCCAATACGAAACATGGCTTTCGATATCCAGGGCGGAAGCAGAAGTAATGAGATGGGGAAAAAGTTGTCGAGGCGCAAACAATGCGACAGAGCGCGACGATTAAGACACAGTCCGAAACATGTAAAAGACAGCAGTTCCCCGGTTGAAAATACGAGTTCTAATGACTCAAGCTGCAGGCCACATTTTTCAGATGAGGAAGAGTATATAGTGTTCTGCTTTAAAGAAGATGGAGCATTTGAAGTTGTGAAAAACGGCAAAGTGGAAGCGTCGAACGCCATAGATTGCGCGTCAAGAAACTCACCGAGGCCTGTCAATCGAAAGGTTAGTGAATCGCGATGATGTTGATTATTGAGAGAGAGGGAAAAGGAAGGTTAATTTGATTAATTTCTTTTGCTTTTGTTTGATCAAAACAGCTTAATTATGGGGAGGATACAAAGGCAGTTGAAAGGTGTAGCAATGAGGAGAGGTTGACCGGAAAAGCTTATGGTATTTACCCTACAAATGATGGAAAATGTATCATCTTTGACCAAAAGGTACAGACCACAGACCCTTCTTTATGTTTCTAAGGTTATATTTTTCTTTCGACAGAATATGCACGTTAGATTTTCTTTACAAACTGCGATTTGTGTGTACCAAGGAATGACGGTTTACGTGTAAATGCGAGTGTTTTTATAAAAAAAATTCTACCTTATATCTTCTTTTCTTGAATATAATTATTTTGCAAAGGACGAGGAAGAAGAGGAAAACTACTCGGGTCAAGAACCACCTCCGAGTAGCAATGTCGAGGATCGTCCGACGGTGTCAGTTGAATCAAGCGATTCGAATCAATCGGACGGCAGCACAGGCTCCTTCGCGTTTCCGGTGTACGTTACAGAATATGTGGTTTTATAATATAGTTCGACAACTAATTAATACAAGATTAAATCCTAATAATATTTTGGTAAAATCATGAATGCAGGTTGGGATGGGAATGGACTGGCAGTCCTGTGCAAATGCCGAAATCAGAAGCTATGGACTTGAGAAAGCACAAGGCTCGCTGCATCGGCTTTCAGTTTCAATGCTGTAGATTCTGAAATTTGCAAAGTGTTTTTCTCAATTTTTTCCCCCATGAGATTAGATTAAGCATAAGCAAATTGTTGTGTCTAGTAGAAGTAATAAAACGATCGCCATTAACGGTTCGTATGTTCGCGCTTGTAACTTTGGACCGTATTTAGCTTCCGATCGATTGGCATTAAGCATCTTGAAGCATGACCTTCAAACTGCTGAATTCGAATAGACAAAGTATCAATTCATTGCGTTTTCAGAAAAGCAATTCGATCTTCATGTTCATTTAGCGAAAACTGAAGAGATCGTGGGAGAAATCAGATACTATTATCAACAAAAATCCCGTACTCGATCATCCCGAAAACTAGATAAACTAGAAAAGTAAAAGACTCACATTTCACATAACCCAGCAAAAGGGAAGAATTAAGATAAAAATATACAACAATAAACAATAATTCATGCAGACTACCGCAACGCAAAGCCAGTCAATACCTAGTGGCGCTAAACTTAAATCATGTGAGAACAAATGACTGAAGATGTAACCTTGCACTGGCTGCAGCGGCAATAGATTCTTCGTCTTGCTTTTCTTTTGCAGTGGCAACAGCAGCGATGTATGCTCTTCTAGCTTCTTCCATTTTCTTCATCTGTGCCTCATCCAAATCATCCTGTTCATTAAAGCAAGGATCTTTAAGTTGCAAGGAATGCAGCAGCCAACAAGCAGATACACATACACAAACAAACAACTCTCAACACACGCGATTGGTTAACCACACACAATAACCAAGCAATGAACGAACAGATATCTGAAAATTTAACAGTAACGATACAGGAATCTGATTGCAACGATAGAGGTGTCTCGAGCAATTAGTTAGTATACAATAAAACAAAAGACAGAATGAACCAAAAAAAAATATAAAGGAAATGAACCACCATATGCAAGGGACGGGGTTGTGAACTTACAATGTGAGGAAGATGATCCACAGTATGCGTTGAAATATCATAATCTTCACCGTATACAATGGGATCAGCTTTCATCAAGGTTTCAAATAGGAGCATAAGTGATGAAATCTGTCCTTGCAAGGAGTCTTGCTCTCCTTGGAGCTTCTCCACTTTCCTGTTGGATGTCATCACTTCCCACTGTAACTTTTCCAAAGCAGCTTGCTTGTCTGCAAGCTTAATCTGTGGAAAAGGACAGACGTTAATAACGTTATGATTCACAAAAAAGAGTTGCGTGTGTGCATCAGAGAGAGAGAGAGAGTCCGTGATGAAATTCCATTTTAGGCAAGTGGCTATATTGTGGTCTAGATTAAACCAAAAGTAAAAAGAAGATCCAAACATTAAATAAAATAATAAAGAACATAGATATCTGTTTCTGCATTAACACAGGTAATGTTTCAGACAATCATGCCAATCTGGATAAAGATCAAAACTAATGTCACAACTACAACCACAGTTCACAAGTCCAAAATTCCAGATTGAATAATGTCATTAGGTATCACAAGGAAATAAAATATCATGACAATTCTCTAATCACCGCCAAGGCACCAAGTGATGCATACATACCTTTGCATCAGAGAGTTGTTGCTTAGCAGCCTTTATTGCCGCGTCTTTTTCTGCAACTTGGTGCTTATATTCATTCAGTTTTGCTTGAACAGCGCTCATTTGGTCCTTTGAGATCTCCGATGACTTTAAAAGTTCCTCCTTCTCTAATACTTTCTTTTGTAAATCATCAACTTGTACCCTTAATGTATCCAACTCTTCTTTTTCCACTGCCGAAGCCCTTGAGGAAAAACTTGAAAAGCTGTCACCATCAAGGCTGCCAGCATTTTTGCTTGAGTCCTTGTCTCCATGATCCCTCTTCTTTCTTGCGGGAATGGATTGAGCCGCATTCCTTCCTTTTTGTTCAACCTTTAGAAGATAAGAGGAGAGGAACATTAGGAACCTATTTGATGAATCATGCAAAGTCAGAGCTTGAGAATCAAAATGAAATCCCAAGGATGATTGGTAATGGAAATTTGGCATCAATAATCCACCGAATCGAACGAACCTCTTAGATTTTGCATTAATTCAAATATCTATTGCATTACTTGTTTCCTCATAAAAGGAATACACAAAATAAACAAACCACAAAGGAAAATAAATTATTTGAGGCCTTGTAACACTCTCAGATATCAAATTCTTCGAACGACTTCAACACCACCAATTTGACAAGACATCATGGTAAAAGTGAAACCAAGATAGTTTTTACTACAATTGGATTTACTGCAACTAAATCACTAAAAAAAGCACACAATTTTCCCTCGTAAATCACAGTTGATTATTCTAAAATTAACAAAGCTAGCAAAACAATCTGAGTAGCAAGCATTACTTGTGTGCATAGTAAATGTAACAAATCAAAGAATGCCATTGTTCATCACAGAAATTAACAATCACAACTTCCGAAAACCGAAACATCATACTTTTTTGGAAAAGGATTCTCTTGAAGGTGTCTTGGTGTAGGCCACCGAACCCCGCCGAGTAAACGAACTGCTTGCCTTCCGATCCTGAAAGGGTTTGCCATGAAATTAGCAAAAAGATCACAAATTTCAAAACCTCCATTCCATTTTCTCACAAACCCAATCAGAAACAAGTAAAGCAGTAATCTTTAAAACTACCCAATTCATTCCAAGTCGGCCAGTAACGGCTATTTTCCCCAATTTTCTCGGCAACCAAACACATTGCAAAGAAAATCCCAGAAAGCTCTAAGATTTACAGTTCAAGAGAGAGAGAGAGAGAGGGATTACGATGAGGGACTGGACGAGAGGGACGATCTCGACGAGGTCTTTGAAGAGGACTCGATCGAGATTGCTGTTGGTGGTGGTGGAAGAGTGAGCGAGTGAGGACTGAGTCGGGCGGTGAGTCGGGGACGAGTTGACATCCCCGGAAAGCCAGGATTTTGGGTCCCCGAAATTACTCGAATTATCTTGCGATTCCAGGAAGTGCTGCGGGTCGTACATCCTCCGTCTTCCCCAATTTATTTTCTTTCTGAAAATAAAATTCAAAAACCAAAAAGTCGCAGAGAGAGAGAGATAGAGTGGCACAGTCGGGGACTGTTTTCAAAAATCGTTTCCTTTTCGGGACAATCGATTTCTCAACGAATCGTGCGTTTTTACCAAAATGTCCTCTCTTTTTTACCAACAAAAGAAACTAAATTGGAAACTTGGCCGAAATAACTATTTTTCAAATCTCAATTGCTCTGTTGATGAGTTTTTCGCTATGTGGTCAATTTTTAGTCATTGTGTTGTCAAGTTTTGACAATTATGTTGTTGATACTTAATTGATATATCAATATCTATATTTGATAAGTCAACTGTTTAAATTTAATTTCTAATCAATTTTTTTAAACCAAAATGTCTTTAGATGCTATTAGGGCACATAAATGCTTGCCATTTACAACGTGCCCACTCAAAAAGGAAAAATGTAAACATATATATTTATTTTCTTTCACATTTTTATTTGTTTTTTTTTCAAATTCTAGAAATCAAAAGGTAAATACAAATTGTAGGATCCTTTAGTCATTTGTTAATACAAGCGGTATTGACAGAAGAATCGAACTTGGTATTTTAAGTCTATACGAATGCATTAAACTAAATGAATGACGGACTCACATTTATATTTTACGGTTTATTGAGTCAAAGAGATACATCATGGACTAAATTGATACTTTTTTAAGTTTGAAGTAATTGAATCTATTTAGAGTTTCAAGTAATTAGACAGGTACCAACTGCCAAGTGTTCAAGTTTGGTTATTATTTATCTGAAATCTGAAGTTATTCTTTTTCAAGTATTTTTTTGTTGTTAGATTTTATAGCAAAGTCACCTGCAGAAATTGATAATTAATGGGAAAAATTCTATTTGTTCTTTTTCTTTTAAGTTCCACGTGCTTTTATTATTCTTTTAATTTCATTAAGTAACCACCTGTTTGGTTGCCAAGAAAATCCAGGTGAAAGGAGGAGTAAATAGCAGATAATTGCAATTATTTAGTAGGACAGGTGGGACTGTCCCCAAGAAAAAAAAAAAGGAAAAGAAAAAGGAGATGCCACCAAGGAAACATAATCTACAAGATTTTATGTTGGCAAAGTGACAGTTCAGTTACTACTAAGGTATCAAATACCTGTTTCATAATTTCATTCTTTCATTCATAAGCATTCAATGCTTTGAACTGTCCTTTTATTGTCATGTTCTTTCTGCAACAGTTAGCTTCCTCTAAAAATGCTTTATATATGACTCAACAACCTCATTCTCTCCGACTTTCGATACATTTTTCGTTTATACAAGCAATATTATCAAACACATAACCTCGAGCGCAGATGTAAATGTTTGTGACCACTTGAGTTGCAAGTCCCTCACTCGATTCTAAATACCTGCATTATGATTGAGCATGTATGTAGATGCAGAGCAGCACTGAAGAACCTGCTTCGGATTCTTCTGGAATGATAGAGAGGTAGGTAGGTTTTTAATTTATAAATTATAACCTAATTAAATGATTCTTTTGTTGTGTAATACAAGTTGATGATTGAGAATCCTATCTTCCTAGTATCTGTTGATTTGGTATTTCTGTGGCTTTTTTCATATTTTCTGGTAAAGATTTGGATCTTAATGCAGCTTAAGTCAAATAATTAACTTTAGTTAGTAGGGGTTTTGCCCAAATATAATTCCTTAATCACCACAAGAAAGATGTTTATTTATTAATAATTGTAACCAAAAAGTGCTAGAAGGAGCTTTCACAGCTAGAAAACTTGGATTATAAATCTTGGATGCAGAAAAATCATTGTGAATATACTTAAATGAGATTCAAGGTTTTTTTTTTCTCTAAAAAAACGATATTAATATTCGAAATTCGATAGCAAGCGATTGAGCGTATTATTCAAATTAGCTGGCCTAACCCACGTATGTAATTGGATCCTAAGTTGTCATATTCATTCTCTCCTTCTCATAGGTTTACTTCCACATCTCAACTATCTTTATAATAACCAGAAAAATTTGAAAGAAGAGACATTGAATCATGGGTTTTTCTCTTTTTGGTAATTCATTTAATGTATTAACCCAAAAAAGAGGGCAACATAAACCAGAAAATTAGTTGGCAGAAATCACAAAGTAATTAAAATCCCAACAACCATATGTGTTAGCACAAATCACAAATTGCCATGTGCCAGGTAATCATGATTACGTGGGAATTTTTCATTGGATTTGTTAATTTTGGAAGTTTCATAAATTTCTGCATTTGCTCCTGGTAAAAAACTGTCCAAATTCAGGATGCCTTATCTCTTAAATTCATTATTTGTATTGAAGCGATATTCTAATCTAATTTAAAGTACATATGGGAATTCGAACTCTCGAGAAGAGGCGGTAATACACTGCTCTAGCCAACTTGACAAAGCTCTGCTCATTTGATTATGAAGAGTTTTCAGTAAAATCTGATTGGTTTTAAAAGACAGGAAGAATTGGACATCTTCTAACCTCGTAAGCCAGATTCTGCTTTTCTCTGCTTTTTTATTTGAATATAAAAGTGCTTTTTTTGCAAGTTCTTATCCTTACATTTGTTGTTTCCTCCTAATTTTTCTATGGTGATTTGGTGTCAAGATTTTGTAACAGCCCTTCAACAGCTGCTCTGGTGAGTTTCTGATTTTTGTTACCTTTTCCCCAATTTTACCTGCATTCTCGACTTTCATTCACGTGGATTAAATTAAACAACATAAGTTTTAATCCTCATTGTAATCTGTTGAAACAAAACCCTGCCTCTGAAGTACGATTTTCGCTAATGCAGGTCGCGGAAGGATTGTTAAAATCTGGATTGTTTGGAGAAGGTTTTGATGAAATGGTGGAGCCTTCTGTTTCATAATGTTATGCACCTGCCAGGTGAGTTGCAATACTAGAACAGTTTATAGTCTATATGTAGTTTTAAGATTTAATCTATACGCGAAAGGGAATCGAAATGAAATCACGAAGGATGAAGGTTCGATTTCCTTCCAACCGAAGTATATATATATATCCTCCGTAATTTGGTGTCTGAATTTTCGTTCATTCGCATTGAGTTGAAACAAATACATGTTTCTGCAAATTATGTGTCGGCATTACTGAGCAGGATGTGTTGCCTATGTGTACACTAATTGTTTCTTGACATGGAAAATTATTTGATCAGTTGCATTAGACCAGTCTCGTTGTTTTTCGTTACTACTAGCGAAATAAGTTTTGGCTTTTCCTTCATATTGATTTACCAGTTCAATAGGGAATCCATGGATGGCCATTCAACCGTGGTCTTCCAGCCTGTTTACAAGTCCTTCAAGTTCAAAAGTTCCGAGGCCATGAAGGGATTGAAGGTGGGAAAAAGTACTAGTTCGAACGATGATGATAATCTGTTCATTTCCGATTTGCAAAGTCAAGACAGTGAGGCGGTTCTAAATCCACATCCAGATGACAGTCGAAACATGCAAGCTGTAAGGGACGCCGCGGCAGCTACTGATTGCGCGGCTTGGAAGGATTCTACTAGAAAGGCTGCTATGGACTATGACTTGCCAGAGGTGGTTGCATTCCTTCAAGGGAGCAGCAATTACCAGTTCTTCAAGGACATTTGCATTGACAAGGAAGTTCGATGCGAGGATAAGTGTTTCGCAGAAAACTGTGAATTCGATCACAGTAACATTTCTTGCATACTTGATTCTGATCCGGACAGCGAGAGCGAGTCAATTAGTGAATCTCTGGACTCGGAGTCATCCACTTCAGCCGATGAGAATGACTGCAAAAAGGACGATCTTTCAAATGATCATTCAATCAAGAAGATCATATCCGAAAAAGTGCTTTTGGTTAGACAGGTAAGTCGCTAAATACTTCGTTGCTCGAACTGAATCCCCTTGAACATAAAAATCTTATTTGTTGCATCTTCGAAAAATTCTCCTAATGCAATTTACCTTCGAGCGCTTACAATTTAGGATGAAAGTGTTGAAGGATAGTATGCTTTTCCGTCCTGTCTTAAACAGTCGGAGGAGATTAATGCCACCGACGATACATACCATTTCATTAGGTTTAAGAGTCAGTATCAGATGGAAAATCCTACCAACCAGTTGGATTTAATTGTACGCGTTTAGAGACCATTAAATATTGCTTCATTTTCTGAACTATTTTATGTGATATTTTTGTGTCATCCTCGCAAACTCCCAGTATACGAATCAATGCTCGATTACAACTGCATAAATTGAGTAGTACGAACGCGTACAGAGTGGAAATATTTTTGGGACACATTACTTCTACAAACCTGTTTGATTCGGTTTTTATTTTCGCGTTGTTTAGGGTCCTAGTAACGCAGTCTTGGCCGCAAACTCAATGGGACTATCAATAACTAAGGCAATTGGTGACAAGAGCCGGACAAGCAATGCCTCTGTAAAAGGTGACCTAGAAAATGCAAGCGGAAGCAGAGAGTTTGGTGCCTCGCAAATGGAAACCATGTTGAGGCATGATTCATCTGAAGATGGGGTGTCAGACAGCCTAGCAGAATCGAGCCAACGACACCAGCATTGCCGCGGAGAATCCAGTTCCTCTGCATCGGAACTTCCTTCAAGCTCATTTTCGTACTCAGGAGGAATACAAGGTTTTGGTAGCATCTCTCTTCGATCTAGCAGCAGCACAACTAGCTCTCAGTCTTTTGCTTTTCCCATGTAAAAACTCTCATGGCTTCACTAACCCTACTTTCTACTGCTTGTTCTTATATATTCCTCAGTTATTGTAATATGTGGATTATCATAGTTTTTATCTTTGACTTGATGAGCAGATTGTCCTCGGAATGGAATGGCAGCCCGGCAAGAATGGTGAGCGCCGACCGCCAACAAGTACAGAGGCGCCGGCACTGGGGGATGCGATTTCTCTGCTGTAAATTCTGAATGTGACACACACACATACTTATTTTTTTGGCTTAAATATTTAGCATCATGTTCATCCGGGATGTTAAGCTTTGTGCCTTGCCTTATAGATCCATACACACATGTTCTGATGTAAAAAAATAACATCATAATATAAATCCATTTAAAAATGTTGAATGCAGCATTATTTCATGTCCTATTGCTTACCTGAAGTGAATTTTATGGCCTCGTTTAGTATCTCGGATTGGATTCGAGTGAATAAATCAATCACTATATCGAAGGTATGTTGAAGGAAATATGAATGAATGAAAAATTGTGTCCAAGATAGAGGATGGAGTACTCATTAATGAAAGTTATCCATTACAATCCCCACAAAATGATAAGATTAGTGAAAAATCATTCATCCACCTCTAGATCATCCATTCTAATTTAGTCAGACATCAAATGAAACCTAAGATTATCGATGAGCATCCTTCTATAAACCTTCAAGACTTATGAGAAATTTTTAAGTGTGACGGTCACACTGCACATGGTATTATTAATTCATGTGTTATAATATAGATGGACGACATGATTGGTATGTCATGGATCTACGAAACGTGTTACAACATAAGTGGATTGGTAATACACATTGGAGTGTGATATACACTCTCAAAATGATCTTCTAACTGATTTATTGAGAAGTTAGAAATTAATAATTTAATAAAATTATCACATACATGATACAAGCAATATTAATAGAAAAAGATTTGAACACAGAACCTTAGGTGCAGAAGATGAGCAATCTTAGCAACACGAACTACAAGCCCCTTACAAGTAAACGCAGCACTTGACGCAGTGGGCCAAAACAATAAATTTTGCCCCATCTTCCTCCTCAAGTTGATGACCTTAAAATTCTTATAAATTTAGCCAAGCTCCATTTTCAAAGGCTCAAATGTTTGGTTGAAAGGAGAAATCCCTTAAGATGGCAAACACACATAATGGCTTCCCCAACTGTGAATGTCAAGAGATAATCGTCACGAAAACGAAAGGCCCACGACAGCCATATCTGCCTAACTGTGTGAGGTTCTTATAAGTTCTAATTACTTGCAATGTGAAGTCACAATCCAATGCCACATTGTTGCTCGGCCGCAACATGGTCCATGGCATATTTATATGTCTTTAATGGCAGTTCTTGGGCAAGAAGAAAGGGCAAACAGGTCACATCTTGATCATCTGGCCTACAGTTATGGTGGCGTAGTGTCGTGCTCCGCCCATCGACCATTGCTTGCTTGGACCAGTGCAGTTTGCACATGCGTCTCAAACAATGTCGATCAAATATATGATTGAGAGCGTTGCAGATGTGGATTATGTCAGTTGGGCAGGACTTAAGGCAGTGCGTCTGCCTTTCACATCCAAGTTTGAATCTCCTTTCAAAATGTAAAATTCAACATACCATTGATTGTTATTTTAATATTGATTAGAAAAGAGGTTTGGATTAATCACCAATCATAGCAACTGTGATGAGATGAGAAAGGTCAAGGATTTGAAGGTGCAGCCATTAAGGAGATGTAGAAACAACACCAATAATTGATGAAACAAGGTTGGATTTAGATAATAGAGTCACCAAATCATGATATATAATAATCCAAAACCAAATTGTGAACTATACCAAAATGAATTGCTTTACGGGTTTTTTTTTGTCAAACTTCAATGGTACGAATGATACGTACTGTTGAATGATTTAAGATTCATTTGGGATCCACCGCATATTAATCTGGATCATTTAATAACCGTACAATTTAATGGTACTTACCACCCAAGATTTTTTCCATTTTTTTTCCATGAGAATTATGAAAAGCTAACCTAGTAACCATTACTATTACCATATAATTCGTTTACGATTTGAAGTTTCACTCTAAAATCAATTGATTACAGGAGTAACAATTCAACTCCTTATAAAAACATCTAAGATCTTTAATTTCTTGAGTATGGAATTCACACTCTCAACATGCCTACTAACGCCACATTAAGTGAGATAGAAGAAAAGGAGCGTTGAGCTCAAAATATGAATTAGCTTACTCTGATATTATGAAAGAAGTTAAAACTACACCCTAAAATGAGTAGTTATTATAAGCATACGCAAAAGTCGTTAAATTCTCCAATGTAATATCACACTTTCGGAGTAGGCTACGATGCTCGCAAGCATTAGATGCTCACACCGATCTCACCGTTAAAAGGAGAGAAGAGGGAGGAGAGAGGGGGGAAAGGAGGGTGAGATCGGTGTAAGCATTCAATGCTTGCGAGCATTGTAGCCAGTCCCCACACTTCCAACAAAAGTCTTCCTATCTTAAAAGACTCGACACGCCTACACATATAATTCTGGCTCGTCGCATACTTCCAAGAATACATTTAACTTATGTTTTGGATTACGTGAGTCATCATCCAAAAACTTCCTCTTGTCTCAATATCATTGGCACGGTTAGACTAATCAAAACATATAAAAATTGAAGTCCATATTTTATACAAATATATTTGTAAGGACCCTGATGAGGCACACGGACACCGAATGCGTGAGTCATGGGGAAGAAGAGTTAGTCAGTGACTGAGTCAGAGACCACTTTCTGTTCTGAACTTGCCCATCTGGACCCCACTTCCCCCACTCACTAGTACCCGTTTTTACCAGTCCCCACCAACCCACCCAACAAACCAACTGTGGGTCCATCAGCATATAGTATCCACGTCATCATCATCACTTCCCACTCCACTATCTTCCACAGCTCACTCCAACATGCACATGTTCGCGTGTCTACCCCTTAGTTGAGGAGAAGAACCTGTATATGTAACAAGAATACCAATGTATTGGCGGTCCGAATCAGTAATACACTGTCATATATGAATTAAATATTCATACGTTATATTATATTATTATTTTAAGAAGTCATGTTGGCGTTTTAGGATTTTAAGAGGAGCGTATAAGTCATTTCCTTATATACAAGGGAGACACCATTGTAGAGGCAATTGCAAGTTGAGAATTATCTCTAGGAGTTGAGGACAACAACTTATCTACAATGGGAATTCGACATAGAAATACATGTGTAACTTTAAGACGTAATAATACTTGATCGACGTAGAATATATTATTATTGTGACATTCCACTTATATATAAGTTTATCTCCCTTTTTTGAATAAGTTTACGGAGTACTAAACTTTACTATATAACCAGAGCATGAGAATACATTCTCTAACATTACGAGATATGATAATATACTCCGACTGCATCCAAGATTTTGCCCGATGGAGCACTCAGTTGTCAATGACTGTATGCGAATACGACTCTACAACAGAGAGTAGAGGAGAGCCAGGACAAACCGACCTTCCTTACCCCCTGGCCCACCACGTAGGCCCACGTGGCCACTTTCATTATCATCCAAGCTCTCCCTCCTTCCCCATTCCCCACGCCACGTGGAGTCATAATCGCGCGTGGGACTGCTTCCCCATCCAAGTGGGCCCCTACTCCCCCAACGAATTTGCCAACCGACTCTCCTCACTCAGTACCCGCGCGCACTGCCCGCCCCTCCTCCGTACACTAATATCAAACACCCGCCAAAATTAAAAATATATATATATATATCTCAAAACTAGATTACCGCGACTTCACTGTTAATCATCACCTACAATGATGACGTGTGATGATAAACAGGTACTAATTCTAATTAGTAAGTGATTAGATAGACTATGCATATATCAATAAACTAAGTGAAATTAACGAAGCTAGACACGAGTTACGCCAGCTGATTAAGGCAGATCGTCATTCTTCTCAAATGTGAATCTCACTCATAATGACGTTTTATAAATGCACTTGAAATTAACAAAAAAGTAATCACAAACAAAACAATAAGCAATTATAATATTTCTCTCTCTATACTTTGATTACTTCAAATCCAGATACATTAGAGGCAAACCCAAAAACAAAATTAAAAATGAAAACTAACATGAAGTTAGCTGCAGATGACCCTCAAGAGGCAAGAGCAAACCCAAAACACATTCCAAAATCATCAAATTAAACCCCCCAAAAAAAAAAACCAAGAAAACAAAAATTATAATTATATAAAAATTTACATAAATACAAGTCATATTATATATTCATAATTTTATAAAAAGACCCTCTCAAATTTTCAATTTCTATTAACCAAATTTGAGATTTTCCTTTTTTTTTTTTAATGGATGGTTAATTAGAGTGAGAAATTTACGGGAGGTAGAGAGTAGGGTGGTCTTGATCGGTCCATTGACTTTGACTCCAGTATGCTTGATCAACAGTGTTAGGAAGATCAAACAAACCTTGATCCCCCGTTCCGGGTTGCCAATCAAACGATCCAAATCCTCCTCCTCCTCCGCCGTTGGATCTGTTTTGGAACACCGATAGATCCACTTGCGCCGTCTGACCCAGCAATCCGCCACTGATCTCCTGCATCTTCACTTCCTGGTTCTGCTGCCCCCATTGGTTTTGATGAACTTGATTATGATGATGATCACCAACTTGGCCTTGCTGATTAAACGGCGAGCCGTTGATGTTTCCGAAACTAAACGGCACGTCGTTGGACGACGTGATCAAGCTCGTGAAGCTCCCAATCTCCGAGAACATTCCGTTAATTTCCGTACTCTGTTCCAGCAGCGCCGCCGCCGCTCCAAGCTCGAAGCCACCATTCGCGTCGCCTTGAGAAATGAAGAATTTGGATTCCGGATTATGAATATTACTCAGCAAATTGGAAGCAGAGCCGGTCGAAGACGGCGCCGAGACCGCCTCCGTGGTCGCAGCGGCGGCGGCGGCCGCCGCGGTGGTGTTGGTGAGACTGGAACTCTCGCTACTCGAATGAGAGCTGGATTTGCGGTGATCGGCGCTGTTCTGCTGCGGTGGAGGAGGCGGCGGCGGAGACGATGTCGGCGATGACGAAGATGAATTTTTCGGCTTGGAGCGTTTGGTTTTGCGACATCCGCCGCCGACGGGGACGTTGCGGAGGACGCCGCCTTTGGTCCAGTAGCGGCGGCAGGCCTTGCAGAAGTGGCGGGGCTGGGAGAGATTGTAGTTGTTGTAGTAGCAGAACTTGGTGTTGAGAGAATCGCACCGCGGGCACTTCAAGGCCTGCTGGTTCGGATGCTGATGCGGCCTCAGCCGCCGGTCTCCTCCTCCCGAGCCGCCGAAAAACCTCCCTCCTCCTCCCACTGAATGAATGTCTTGCATTTCAATTACGGAATTTGACCGATTTATGAATTTTCCGGGAAAGTTGATGGAATTGCTGAATTTTCTGGGAAAATTTCGCTCACATTTGCATAATTTGAGTGTGCAATCTTTTCCTTCTCACGCACAATGTTTTCAGTCGTTATGCTAGAGAGAGAGAGTGAGGAGAGAGAGAGAAGGCGGAGAATTGGAAAGGGAAGAAGAAATTGTAAGCTGCGAACACCGACAAATATCCCTCCCACATATCTTCCCAAACTCATTCATTTTTTTTTGAAAATTACCAAATTCACCCCACGACACAAGCAAATGACACTGTGACACTGACCAATGCTTGGAGTACCAAAAAGACCGAAATAGCCTTACGAATATCAAAGTCCAACTGTTGCTGCTGTAAAAACGTGGGAGAGGAATAAGATCGAGCCGTTGATTTACGACACGTGGACGGGCGAGAGGGGAACGGGATTGTCGCCCTGTCGGCCACCCTAATTTTATCGGCTGAGGGGAGATAACTGGTGGAGAGCGCGCCACGTTGCGGAATGTTACTGGTGAGTTGTCGACAGTACGTGGAGGTAACTGTGTGATGTATCTGACGTGACGTTGTCTGTTGAGGCTTTCGAGCGTTGGAAGTTGTCTAGTGAGATGTACGGTCTACGATGTACCCTTAATATGTAATAATCTAAATAATTATATTGTGAAGTGATGAAACCATTCACCATTTGGTCTAATTTTTAATCATGTATAAAGTCAGTTAATACAATTAGTCCAAATCAAGCTAATCTTATGTATTAAACTTGTCCTAAGTGTGTTGTAAAACAAAGTTAACTATTAAATGGACGAGAAATCAGTAGTGTAACAATTCATAATCTTACAAATATTTTTAAAAATATGGACCAATGTCACGAAGCTATTAGTGGAATTAATCTTCGACTTTGGGTTTGAATTTGGTCATTTTGCACTAAATTATTGATATTTAAAAAGGCTTTGGGCTTTATTTAATTAAAAGAGGTTTGATTCACGAGCCCAAAGTGGGCAAGTGAGGTGGGCGTCTATAAGTCCATGACGTCAAAATCCTGAGGAGGTGTGGCAATGGGTCTTCACATACCCCTTGTGTTTTTTCTCATAAGTTAAGTCAAATCAGTTTTGTCCCTCAGAGAAAAGAAAGAAAAACCTAAAGCCGAAAATTACCTTTCTGCTGCTCAACCTAATTGTTCCAAGTGAGTGATCTTGCTAGCACAATTGAATCTCTCCCCCCATTAACATATTCTACTGCCAAACACAAGAAATAAAAAAGAATTAGTACATGTGAGAGTGGAACCCTCATAACTTCCACTATAGCCAACAAATTAATCATCAAAACTTGAAGGAGAAGGCTTACGTCGTTACAGTAAGCATCGTACTGCCAAAAGGAGGAGGTTATCCCTCAATTGGACGAGGGTTAGGCTTCTATTAAACAAAGCATTGCCAATTAATTTTTAGACAACCAAAACTTGATCCACGAGTACTATATAATTAAGCTCCTAAAAGAGAACTATCAAAGTTAGAATTGTTAGGCTTTGAAATCTGTATCGAAGAATTAAGGGACTTAACATGCGTTTATAAGGAGTTGGTTTTACATATTAACAATATCTAAGCAGGTGGTTATACGGCTCACATATTTTCGCACCACTTTATATGTGTTGTTTACATATTAAACTTAAATAACTTTACACGTGATGAAACGTGTGTTAAGATTGTAAATCTCACGTCGAGGTTGATGGATACACATTAGTGCAACTAATTATATTCAATAACAAAACTTCCCTACTAACTAAAAAGAAAGGATTACTTTCCAACTTATGATCATGAAACTTGACATTTTGGCAAGGACCTTCAATTCAAATTTTAATTGATCCAACTCATACATGGACCAAAAAATTATTGCACCAAGAGTCTAATACACTAGCTAGATTAGCTCTCCTACCCTTTGAAATGCATGCATGTGATTAGATGATTGATTTATGATCAACCCTCTCTCTCTTTCGTTTGTATTAACCATAATAATGCTTAATTGCTAGCCATTGATGTTACGCATATATCCTATATAGTAAAAAAAATTGTGATATAATGTTTATGGCCCCATAGTGTACAGTCCTAATCAACCGCCATTTGACTGTTTTTGGAGCCCAAAGTCTCAGTCATTATATATTATCATCGTCTCCAATCTCCATTGACTGAATGACGATGTTATTCACAAGCAAGCATGGAAATTGTCCAAAATTGTTACCACATCACACCTAGTAGATATTTATCTGTGTGGAGAAAATTTAAGCAATGGTCTATAAAGTTTGCCTTATTTAAGCTTTGATCTTTGAACTTTGACCTAATTAGAGTTTTGATATCTGAACTAAAAATTCATGAGTCTTGGTCCTTGAACTTATCACAATGTGGAGAAATAATCTTTTTGAGTAACATTGTCACATCCCGTCCCGAAAAATATCAGTATTTTATTCCTGGAAGTTGGAATGACGAAAATGCCCTTGGTTGACCTTTCGGTTGACTTTTGCGTCGTAACTCGTACGACCCTTCCCTTTTTCATTTCTTGTTGTGCTCGTCGTTACGAACGCGTGGACCCGAGCAGGACGTCGTTCGGAGTCCGAACGAATATTATACAGGCGTCGGATTACCGACGTTTCCCGTATTTTTACTTTGGACTGTTTGGTAGGTGGGTTTGGGGCCCAATCTTCTTGTTGGCCCATCCCCCTTTGTGTCCCTGTCTGTTTGACCAAATCTCTCTGTGTCACTGTCTCTCCCTCTCTCTCTCCCGTGGCTCATCTCCCTTTCACCGAGCCAAACCAGTGGCTCTGCCACCATTTCAGACCAACCATCATCAAAGTCAACTTCTTTTCACCACATGGAACCCAGCAACTCCCTTGGAACCCAGAAACCCCCGGGTTCCATGAACTCCGACGAACTCGGGAATTTTTCCCGTCGACTTTACCGACGATTTCGACCTCGGTGGTCCTCGATCTAACCACCATTGAACTCCTCGAGGTCCCTAGGACCTTGATCGAGCATTGGATGGTCTGTTTTGGACGTGAAACGACGATCGGAAAATCGGCCACTTTATGGCCGTGGCTTCTTCCTCATTTTACGGTCAACTCTGGCCAGTTTTTGGCCCCCAAAATGGTAAAATCTTATTCTCCTTGTTCCCAGCTTCATTTTGGTACTTGAATCGTGCAATTTGGCCTTGAATTGAAGAAGATATGAAGTTTTGAAATTTCCCAGTTTTCCGGCCATTTTTCCCAGTTTTCGGCGACGGTGACCGGAAAATCGGCAGGGATGACCAGCCATGACGTCAGTAAACGGTCCAGACCGGGCTGACGTCAGCGTTGACCGTTGACCGGCGCATGGCTGCGCGTGGTGGACTTCCACCGGCACGTGGAGGCTCGTGGGACCTCACAGTCGCGCGTGGCGGCGCGTGCAGCGACGGTATTGGGTTTTCCGATCCTGTATCTCCTTTTTCGGGTTTTCGAACACCGTTTTCTTCGTATTTTCGAATACTTTATTAATTGTGGGTGTTCTAAACTAGGTTCGGCGACGCGTGGAGTACGGAGAGCGTGCAATTGGGCTTTTCCGGCAAAGGTTTATGTGAGTGAGCCCCTTCCTTATTAAATTAAATATTTTACATGTTTTGGAATTATTATTAGGCTATGCCTATGCTTCTAAACAATATTTATCTTGCTATGTTAGTGAACTTTAGTATTATATTTTATACTTGGTTCACTAGTATGTGACTTGGCTATATTTTATGGGTTTTGGAAATTAGTATTATTATGCATATGCTTTTAAATGTGATTTATACTTATACGTAGTGAACTTGATTTATTTATACTTGGTGAACCTTGGGTTTATTAATTATTTCGTATTTTGGTTCACTTAGTATGTTGTTAAATTGGTATTTTATATACCTTAGTAACTTTGGTATATTCTTGGTATTCCGGATACGGCATCCGTGAATACCTAATTATATGTTTACTTTGAGGTTTATTTTAGAAAGGAATTTACCCCACCTTATTTTATTTAGAAATATTCCGTGGTATGTTTTTACACGCTCAATTAGGAATGCTTACACGGTGTCAGTAGTACTGTCCGGGGCTAGGACCAGCTTCACGTGTATGTTCACACGCACCGACGCGTTCACTTTGGATCCATCGTTGGTGGCAGCCTGTTCTAGGTCGCCTTGGCAACTCGAACTCGTTGTGATGCGCTTAGCGCTAGCTTCACGTGTATGTAGTACATGAGCGTAACATTATTCATACACCCAGCCTGCTCATGACAGAATACCTCTGTATGAACTCGTGTGTCTGTCATACCTATCGAGCGTATCCCCTACTGATTTATATTGTGATTTTAATATCGGATTTCATTGATGCCATAGAGGCTTCTATTTGATTTTACGGGTTTCCCGTACTATTTTATTATACGGATTTTTGGTAAGGTTTTTTTTATACTAAGTTGTGGCTTTCTGCCCGTTTTGGACGGTAAGTACATTTCCGTACTTACACTGATTTTCTATCTATTACTTGATTTTGACGGCGAGGGGTTACTATCTTCAGAAAGGAAAGGTTTTACAAAATAATTACTTATGGCCCACTCACCCTTCTGGTTTTGCGCCCTTCCAGGATAAGTGGCTTGGAGCTGTCGACGTCGAGACGTGGTGGTATGACAACGTAGGGAATTCTTGTATTTGTATTCATACTGTATTCTCCTACTCTACTCCACAATTATTATTTTATTATTTCTTTCCGCCTGCACACTTTCGTGCACTTTGACCTTCATTTAATTTAATTTGCTTAAATTATTTCATAAATTCTTCTAAATGGCTTTCGTTACCCCCCGTGGTGTCGGCCAGCACACTCAAATTTTGGGTGTCCACCTGTACATTCGGGTCGGGGTGTGTCAGATTGGTATCAGAGCCACTGGTTTGGCTCGGTGAAAGGGAAAGGAGCCACGGGAGAGAGAGAGGGAAAGTGAGTTGCAGAGGGAGAGTGAGAGAGAGACAGTGACACAGAGAGATTTGGTCAAACAGACAGGGACACAAAGAGGGATGGGCCAACAGGAAGATTGGGCCCCAAACCCACCTACCAAACAGTCCAAAGTAAAAATACGGGAAACGTCGGTAATCCGACGCCCGTATAATATTCGTTCGGACTCCGAACGACGTCCCGCTCGCGTCCACGCGTTCGTAACGACGAGCACAACAAGAAATTAAAAAGGGAAGGGTCGTACGAGTTACGACGCAAAAGTCAACTGAAAGGTTAACCAAGGGCATTTTCGTCATTCCTGCTTCCAGGAATAAAATACTGATATTTTTAGGGATGGGATGTGACAAACACGTTAGAAAATTTATTCAAAATAAAGAGTTTAAAGGGGCAAAAAATGGATGAAAATTCTAATGGAGTTAGTCAAAATGACCATTACTTCACATTATAACAAGTTTAGTGACCAATACTCACCGATTTTTAGCTCAAGGAATAAAACTCCAATAGAGCTAAAGTTCAAGGACTATTGCTCAAATTATCTCTATATGTGCGCTTTTAAGAAGAAAGATAATTAAAATCTTGATTACTAGCTTTAATTTAAATTAAAAGAGGAACAATAATATTATTCATACAAACAATACTAACCATATTGTTGACTAGGGGTGGACATACAGGTCTTTGGACCTGTGAATTCGGACCGTATTATCCAGCCCGATGTAGAACTATTCTGTTCTTACTTTTAATTTTTAAAACGGTTTGAGTTGGACTCGGCTTGTGTAAAACCGAGTCCATATTTCAATGTGCAGATAACCCTGCCTGGACCGTTTGAGGTCTATCTTAGCACTTGTCATTTTATTAGTGGTCCACAATGAAGCCCATGATCCATAATTTCATATTTATCTAACCCCAAGAAGTAAAACAACGATCAAACTTATTCAAACATTTGTTGGTATTGGCTTTGTTAGGCGTAATTCTTTTGTAATAGAAACACATATAGATAGTTTTATATTGTTGTTTTGTTATACGCCACAGATTCGTTTGACTCGTAGGAATCAGGTTGTATGAAACGGATCCAAATGAGGCGGTTCCACTAATAAAAATACATAAAACCCAGACCGGCTCTGACTCGTTTACAAAAAAACAAGTCGAGTCTGGATCGACCAAAAATGGACCCGACTCGACCTACGCCCACCCATATTGTTGACCGTACTATTGTATGTAGGACTTGTATATTAGTATTAGAGGGGATGTTACCAACCTTTTTAGTCAAACTTTCTCGTTTTACCCTCTTAATTATCATGTTCATCATGCAATGTTGCGCTATGATCGAAATTAGAAATTGTTTTATTGAGTAACATGTTCATTTGTTTATTGGACAGCCGTTAAATGACTAAATAATTTTGGATTTAGTTGATTCTGGGCAGAGTTGATCCTTAATGGGCGATAACTTGTTAAATAGATGGTTCATATCATCTTGCAACATTACAAAATGAGAAGGAGAACCGAGAAGGTTCACAGGAGAATGTTGCTATAGCATTTGCCATGTATTAGAGAGTGTCAACAATATAATCAATTTTTGTGTGTGTCAATAAGATAAAATAAAATAAATCTCCATTTCTAGGTAGGTAGCAGAAATCAAGGGTTCTTGTTGGGTTGATCACTAGAACTGTAATACAAATAATAGAGACATTGGGGTAGCTTCAAAACTGTAAGGCACTGAAAAATGATCGAGTGAAAACAGTTGGTATCGATTGTGATTGCTTCAGTGAGTGAAAGAGAGAGACTCATGAATATATATATATATATACACACGATGGAAACAGCTCCACATGCACATGGGACGGTGGTGGGTCTCCAAATTAGGTCTTCTGGTATTTGTCCACGTCTCTCTCTCTCTCTCTCTCTCTCTAAAATTGTAGAAGAAGCTCTACATGCATGCCTTACTACATACTGCACTAGTAGAAGCCCTCCCTTGTTTGGAAGTGCAAGCAAATTAGGTTAAACTGGGTCCTCTCTCAACTCTCTAGTTTTTGTCACCTTTCCCAATCCCTAAGATTGCCAAAATATCGTGCTTGATGGCCTACTTTGTTGTACCATTTTAGGGTTTGTTTGAAAGTAAGGGTTTTTAAATAAAATGTTTTTGGATTCCAAAAATATTTAAAAGTGTTTTTTCAGGATTCACTTGCATTTTTATTAAAGATTGATTCTAAAAATATTTTCACCAAAAACGCTTTCTATTATTTTAAAAACACTTCCAAACGAGCTCTTATGGTAATTGTCATCACTATCTTCGAGAGAGATCAAGAGATTTTTAAGTGTATTCAAAACATTGCTACATAGTGTTATTATTCTGCTCAAATTATAACATGTGGATTTATTGTTTATTAATTAACATATTTTATAAGTGTGACATATTAACCTATCGCCTATTCATAACATAACATGTGAAATAACACATTATGTGACAAGTGTTCGGATTCATGTAAAAATAAAAAATAAAAAATTTCTCCACCTCTCCATGCCAAATATACATTGCCAATGCCACCAACTTTGAGCTCTGATTAGCCTGTGCAGGCCCAGTCGGTTGGAGTGGAGACAATCCTCTCAACTTCTGCCCCACCATATTGCCCCAACCTATCATGTTGAATTGGGGCCCAGCCCAGCCCAGCTCCCCCCACCCCCCAGAACTCAATAACCCCATACAAGACTATACAGTTCTTTCTCAATCTAGTTCTACAAACCTTCTTGTGCTCCACTGGTTCCCTCCTCTTGTTTTCCTTTTAATGGACATGGACATCCAACATCCCAAGGGATAAGAATTCCTACGTCACGAGAGGTATTCACATCTCTTTATATCTGTCCTCATGTGACGTATCATTTGAGGACAGAGATACATAGAACAAGGTATACACTTTATAGACAAACTTTTTGCATGTAACAACTGCTAAGAAGTACATAAATTTCAATTTTGATTTATTCTATAAATGTAAATAAATGGTGCAAGCTTATGGTTCTCTTGCATCACATTCTATAACATGCTTTTACACATATAAATTTAGGGAAATTCACATGCTTAGAGATATTTAGGTTCAGTACACATTTTACCATTCCTTAAAACATCCATTCCGATATATGTATTATTGAGGTTCGGGTGGCCTATGTAGTAGGAAAAATTGTAAGATGTAGTTGGCAGGTCACGTGTTCATATGACTACACACACGTATAATACATGAACCTCCTATCTTAAAAATTAAAAATTAAAATTAAAATTAAAAATTAAAATTGTTGTAGAATAAATCATATTGGATCAGGTTCCTTAGAGATTCAAGGTTGGTGGAAGCAAGCAAATGAGCTAATGATGTTAGTTTTGGCTTATGGTGCAAACAACTAACAACGTATTATTATATTTACAAGTGAATATTTGCTTGATCATCATGATTTTGATCGATAATATTTTCTCTCTCTGACGTGTGGTTTCTGTTAAGGAATAATATATATATATATATTTTGTTCAGTATGGTCCCCCAAGTCTATATTATTATTTAGCGGTTTTGACAGGTCTCATCATGCACTTTTAGAATTCAATAATATTTGGCCCAATCTTATCTTGTTTTTATCATAAAGCTGGAAAATTCTTTAGTGGTACGGCCATTGAATGGTCCAGATTAATTTGCAGTGGGTCTCAAATGAATCTTAGACCATTCAACAGTACGTAGTACGTACCACTGAAGTTAAACCCCATAAAGCTATGCCAAATTTCCTTTATAAATTGACACACTTGGGAGTTGGTTTAAATAAAACATGAAAACAAACTAAAACAACCTTCAGCCGACGCAAAAAGTATGAAGTATTAACTTCAATACCTCATCTAACAAAGTGTAGACCGAATGTTACAAAATTAAAAATAATTATTTACGTGATAACTGATCACATACTTTAATTGTAATGAGAACTCAATACATGCATGTACAAAAATTATTTCTAGAAGAAAAAAAGTCCAAATAATATCGGTTCTTGATCGAGAGATATATTCATTCTTATATATAATTTTTTTGCATAAAATTAACCCTAAAATCTCTACCCAACCTTGATTGATTTTCTTTTGTGATAAAAAAAAAAAAGAAATTTTGAGAGGGAGGGAGGCATATGAATCCAGTGAGGTGAGAGACAAATGCAGTGGTCAACATTTTGGTCCCCATATGGCTACATGATAGCAACAACTGCAGGTGATTGTCTCTTTGTATTCTCCTCTCTTGTTCGCACTGGCAATTCCAATCGATGTAAATGGAGGAAGATGATGAGCCCTAATAATTAAGATCCCACGGTCTACATCTGGCCGATATTATACAAATACGTCCCAACATCTCCTTTCTAACACAGTGCCACGTCACTCTCATCCACCACTAAATCTAAGCCCATATCACATTTCCATACCACGCATTTGTGAATCGTCTGCTTTCGAAATTAATCAGTCTATGATTATTTGGAGTCTTAACTCTTAATCATGCCCAATTATGCAACTGTGATTGTTTGATTCTCCGTAGGTCACACCAAGAAACGGGGTCCTCTAGCTAGTGGCCTGGGTTTAGCAATTTGAGCCAAAAATATCATGGCAGATGCCAATCATGCCATACTCAATAAAAAATATCTCTTGTGTACACACACACATATGCATTTATCTTGCATCCGCACTTTTTTTAACTTCTCAAGTATTCCTATTAAATCATGTTACTTGTTTTTATTTGAATTATCAAATTCGATACCCAAAAATTATAAGGTATGTGAGAAGCTAAAAATAATGTGTGAAAATCATCTCCTTAAATCATAAGTGGATGATCGACCATGTCGAAATACGAACTATGGAAGAATTAGTAATGTAATTGCGATTCTTACATTCTTTTGTAAGGCGTTTATTTCCTATTAATTTATTTTCACACAAAATAACATGAAAACATTATTGTTTGCTTATAAGAAAAGAAAATTAAGTACAACGCATCGTGCTATAATAAATAAGAAAATCGAACGAAATAACTTAAACTAGAATCCACAATCAATCTAGAATTCACCAGTAATTTTAATATTAAAACCAAGTAATAAAGAGTACTCTATGAAAAATTTAGCATTGATCAGTCCTTTCAACCGTTAGTACCAAACCTGCATCCAAATTCATGTCAAAACTAGTTATCTTCCCGGCCGGACTCGGTACCCTGGATTCTCCTTCAAGATGACAAATCCTTCCAAGATGGGAAACAGGGGGATATACTTTTTAGTAGCGAGCTCGGCTCTATCACCGGGAGCAAGAAGAGCGGGTGTTGAGTGGGTCTGGAAACCAGTGATTGTTTTGGGACGACCAGCCTGCCCAACAACATCAACGGCTTGGCCAACTCGAACAGGGATGGACAATGGTTTGAGGTTCTCGTCCACAGTTAACAACATTCTCGGCTGCATTGCCAAACTAAGAAAGTAGAGAACATAATGATATTTCGCCAAAATGATGGCTTTCGTATCAAGACATGCATGCAGCATGGTTATGATTCTACCAAGCGCCGTTGGGGATAGCAAAAAGCTATCAGAATGGTGTGGATTTAGAGTTAACAAACCCTTTCGCAAATGTACAAGACCTTGCTCAATTCGCACGCAGAAAAGAAGGCCAGCATCTTTGTAGTATAGCTCGAAAGATTGCGAAGCATGCCGGCTATTCTAGCATTGTTGGTTCCTGCACCTAGCAAACCTAAGGAAATCACTGCAGCCATTGCTACTTGTGAATCTGTACCATGGCTAAGTCTGCTTAATGTGTCCATAACATTGGCCTTTGGATTTGATATGCAAAGGAGACCAAGGGCCAAAGGAAACTGCCCGACGGATCATATTTTGTTCTCCGTTGTACTGTAAAAGATGCTATAAAAAGAAAGATTCATTATATGAAGCACCACCAACAATTTCATGAGATAATCTGTGTCACCGTGAGAGTCAAGGTCGGTAATGATCAATGCAATTTCATGAAAATCTCCTTCCTTTGAACTGCAGCCTCAAGGCCCTTAACCCTAAAACATTGTTAGCTGACAGCCGAACGAAAAAATTGTGAACTAACATACACACACACATAGATCAAGGGACCAAAGGACCCGCAACCAATCAATCATGCTATCCTTACCTTCTAACCAATCCAAAAATCACTGTATCCTTACCCTTCAACCAACCCCTTCGATTCCCCTTGTGCAGTAGTATATAATCTCGACCCCCTTACCTTGATGCCTACAGCTCAAATTTTTTGAGTAACAGCAACAATACTTCTTTTGGTTTTGATTTTTCTTGTTGATCTGAGGGGAAGCCATGCTTTTCCCGCCGCCCCAAAAGAGGGCATTTTTCCCTCACAAGATCGCAATGCCGCCATTCGGCTCTAGCAAGCGGTAAACGCAATTCCAAGGCTGAAATTAACAGGTTCAAAGCATCATGTTCTGTCAGCCTCTTTAAACATGTTGCTTGCAGCCTCGGAACTGCGTTTGCACATTTGTGGGGCCCGGATCTTGTGAGGAAAAAGGCTTTTTTGGGATAGCGATAGCTTCCTTTCGGATCAGCACAAGAAAAATCAAAACCGAAAGAGGCATTCTTGCCAGTACCCTAAAAAATAATGAAGAATTCAAAATTTCCAAGATTTGGGACTCTCATTTTACTCTCAAAAATCGATTGGAGATATCTCTCTTTCCCTTGGATATAAGGCTATACATATATTATCAGAAGGGGCCTACACTTGGAAAACTTGGTGCCAAAGATAAGCCCTAGATAGTAGAAAACCCTAGCAGAAATCTTTATGCCAAAGTTCCAATTGAATATCAGATGAAGAGACGGGTGCCAGTGGTGTGTGTCACCTCGGCTCTCAAAGCAAAGTCTTTCTTGCATATCCCGGGGTACGGGGTACTCCAGGTTTTTTAACGGTTAGATTTTTGTTTTAAAATATAAAAATCAAAATTTAACAGTTAAACAATCCGGAGTATCCCGTACTCCAGAGCACCCAAGAATTTTTGCTCAAAGCATGCGGAAACCATGTCACTACACCACAAATAGCCTATCTCCACAAATAAAATTTGTGTGCGTTGACTTAACACACCCAAATAAATGTGACTTCCGTGTGATTGGAAGCCATCTCCACTGTTTATAGCACACAATAACTAAAGATCTGTGTGGAATTAAAGATAGGACCCACGTGCTGTTGCATTTGAATATCCTTGGCCCAAGACAGACGAATATCCATGTGAAACAGAGGCATTAAAGTAAAAAAAAAAGAAAGAAATTAAATAAAAGATCATAAAATTATATTGAAAAACCAATATTTGAAAAGTATACATGCAATTTCCAGATCTAGAAGGCTGTAAATTCCAGATCTTGGTGGCTGCAATTACATCTTTTTGACTAAAAATAACAAAAATTTCCAACACTTTGATCATCCAAGGGAAGACGCCGACCGACAATAATTAACAATAACGAGAACAAATTTGCAAAAACATAACTACAAACAAATTAAGAAACAAAGATTCTTTCAGATGAAATGAAAATAACTGAGAGATTTGGATGTCGAAGTAGGTTTGTTGCTCAACAGAGCTGCTGTGGTTGAAAGAGCACTCTGACTTTCTGGTTCATGTTTCTGCATCATACATCACAAATCCAACACAAAAAGTTGGTTAACATACAGATCTAAACATGCACATGGAGAGTTTCAATGACAACAAAAGCTTGAAGCAGATCTGATAAAAAATTGAAAATAAATATATAAGAAAATAAAAAGATTTGAAATATGAAAAAAATACTAGAAAATTAAAAACTGTTGGGCGTTGGTGGGGCTCAAAGCAGTGACGCACGAGTGCCTGCAAAACAGCAAGAAAAACAAAGAAATAATTAGATGAAGAAAAATAGAATCTTACACCCAAATTAGTAGCGATTTAACAAAATTATAAATGTGCTGAGAAAAGGAATTGAAATCCAAAGAACCCAATTGGTTTCGTAAAAAATTAAAAGAAAAATAGTAACCCAATTAGTAACATTCTTGGTGTCCAAGTAATTAAGCAACAGCGAGACCCTATAAATATTACAGAAAGTGAAATTGAAAATGATTGAAAAAACCTGATCTGCAGCAGTATTCTTTAGATTAGCTAGTTCATGAAGAAACAAGTGCCAATTGTGTATATGACCTCGGCTCTCGAAGCATGCCAAAATCATGTCAATGTCGGTGGTGGCACAAGAATAATGGCTCCTCCTCCAACTCCACCTCCTCTTGTTGGTCCT
This sequence comes from Gillenia trifoliata, assembly GCA_018257905.1. Lineage (NCBI taxonomy): Eukaryota > Viridiplantae > Streptophyta > Magnoliopsida > Rosales > Rosaceae > Gillenia > Gillenia trifoliata. Next base: position 2,747,784 of record CM031085.1, on the reverse strand, counting down.
GCACACCTGAAGCCACCCACGTTCCTCTTCTCCTATGGCAACCCCTACCTTGATCTCTTTTTCCACGTCAAACCCGACCCAGGCAGTAAGTATGGGCCGCCGGCCTCCCACGATTCCCATACGCATCTGAATTAACTGCTTCCCTTGGCGTGGTCCCACAATCCCCTCACCACCCTCAAGCTCATATGTAACCTAATCAACAACGGTCTAGGCGGTACTGGAAAAGGCGATAGAGAAGGCTTCTATAAGGCGGCGAATTGGCTCCACCAAAACCACCCCAAAACCCTTGCTTGCAATGTCCCGATTATTGCCGATCGTGTTGGTCGTCACCGGGACGTTCTAGAGATTCTCCACCGGGTTTTCGAAGGCCAAGAAGTGAGCACGTGGAGAAAACAAGAGTTCGATCTGTACTTCCGTGCTACTAATGTGGCTCAGATTGTTGCCATGGCCAACAAGGCTGTTGAGAGATATGGGCGTGACCCCGATTATCGGTTCTTACACGAGCGGGTTTCGGATCTCTACGCTGAGTGCTTCAAGTCTGATATACAAAACTTGAACCATATTGCTAATTTTGATGTGTCCAAGTTCTTCGAGGCAAGCATGCCGGAAAACTGGTGCCCTCGCGTGGACCTACGACTGCACTACTTTGCCGTGTGAGAGCATTGCGAAAAAGGTTTTCCCGGGAGAAGCGTACCCGGAGGAATATCAAGGCCTTGATGAGGCTGAATGAATCTCAAGTCTCTGCATTTAACATCGGTGCATTTATACACATTTGGAATAATCTTAATCATTTGGTTGATGCAATGAGTTTTATCTATCCACGTCATAATAGTTGTATTAGACTAAACCTCACCCATTTGTACCATATCGTGATTTCTCAGTTTCATAGCCAACATACCTAATCTGTTTTTTAATTCTCTCTTCCATTTTTCAAATCTCATTGCCCAACGCTATTGTTTACACCTAAAATTTTCAAAATTCTACTTATTTGAGTCTAAGACCAAATTATGACATTTTATGGGATTATTAGGCTAAAACTATGCCAAAATATATTTGCATGATATTTTAGCTACTAGTCATGCTTTGGTGGCATTTAAAAACATGTTTTGCAATGGTAGTAGCAATTTGGGATCTTTCCTTATGCAAGTAAAGTTTTGGACGGTAGCTTTATTGCCAATCCCTTAAAATATCATATAATTTCTATTATTTGCCTTTGCAAATAATAGCGAGGAGCGAGCGGTGGCTTTTGTTTCAATTCCCACTTTTGATAAACATCATTTTGCAAAGAGGATATTTTGGCAAGTACAACATTCAAGCAGTGATGTGCATCAAGTTGATACCATTTCACATTGCAAGTGGAGCCTTAGCGATGGAATGCATTAGGTAGTTTTGCTTTCACAATTGTCTATATAAGAGTTGCAAGGGTAGGGAGCTAGAGACACTCAATCAAACAAACAAAGCAATTTGCTTAAAATCCTTCTCTTCGAGAAACAAATCTGTCTTTGACAAAAAAACCAACTCTTGATCCCAGTGATCAATCTAGCCTTTGAAACCCTTTCAAAGTCTCTTTTATTGCTTTGCTATCACCATAGTATGATCGTAGGTTGAACAAAAATACTCAACCACATAAGACTTCTCAGAAAGCGTTAGACTATAATTCTTTTGATCCCAGAAAGCTCCCAACCTTAGGATGAACATAAAAGCCAATATGTTGGCCTTGTTTGTAATCCGATGAGCATAGAAGCCAATCTGATGGCCTTATATGCAATCCGACCATACTTTGATTGATGTTTATAGCTTTATTTACTTATTGTATTTACTTGGAAACTTTCAATTCAATTTATACATATTTACTTTAGTGTAAGTTGTGTTTTCTTTATTTATTGCTTATTGTCTTTACTATTGAAGCATTCCAATTGTATATAACTAGTTTATATACAATCCATATTCCAACCATATCGGCTTTGTTATATATAACTACATAACAATTAAAGTTCTTAACAGGCAAGACAAATAAAGAACCTAAGTTGAACCTTTCACACTTAAAGACACAATATTTTGGTTAGAAGTTAAATAACGCAATCTCAATCACACACACACCGTCTACTAGCGCCACGCTCGCAATCTCCCAATTCGTGTTCATATAAATTTTCAGGCCTACAACTAAGCGCCATGTGAATTTATTTGTTGAACATCTACCAAAATAATTCACGCCATTTTTTCTTATGTCTTTCCCTATTTTCCTTTCCTTTACACATTCGCCATTTTCTCTTCTCCTGGTGCAATCTCTTCAAATCTAGTTTCACTTTTCCTAATCACAATATAATTTTTCAATAAGTTCTGATTAAAATGAATTTTTTTTTCTTTTCTGCAATCAGTGGAAATATTAAATAGGAATCAATCTGACACAAACACAATTGAGAAAATAATCTGGGTTGGAAAGGCTTTTAGGGTTTATTGCTTTTTAAATTTTTTTGGAAAAAGAGGGTGAGAGATAAATTTGATCGAAAACCTAACTCGATTAGATTTTATATCCATAAATTGTTTAGAGTCATTTGATACAAATGAAATATGGAGTAAATAACTTATCATAATTTGTGCAAATTGTATATCAATTTAAAGATTCAAATTTTGAGTATAATTCTTCTGAAAATGATAAATAATCGAAGAGGGGAAGCCACAAGAGATCGATTGAGAAGGGAAAAGAGTGAGTGATATGGTGTTTTAGTACGATATTATAAGGCTGACGTAGAATAAGTAAAGACCATTAGATTAATTAAATGGTTAAGATTTTACTCGTGTAAATGTACCGATACCAAATACGGAGACTCGAGATCCGAAGTTGAATATGCGCGCATAGTCCTAGACCAGCTTAGGAAGGGGGTTTTGGTGCCTTTGAATAAGGTGCTCGACTCGTACCATAAAAACACTTACTATTTAAATTCCAACCAGTGGGGTTTTAACTGGAAGTACAAGAGAGAGGCCTTGAGGTTATGACTTATTTTGATGGGAAGAATGACCTCGAAAATGCCATGGAATTAGCCATCTCTACTCAAAGGTATCAAAATCTGGTAGAAGTCGACTAACTACCTTAACCAACTATCTGGTATAGTATTTCTCTTATCAATGTTGATAGATTCTAACTATTGATTTAGTAGTAGTCTCTACCCAATGTCAGTAGAATTTCAAGTTCTAATCTCCCAGACTAACCCCATTGAAAAAAAAAAAAAAACCACATTTTACTCCCTCAAGGTTTAAGGTGATTTTCAAAATGATTTCACATTGCCTCTTAAGGTTTTGAAATTGTATCAATTTCACATTTTATCCAATAAATTATTTGAATTTTTATTAAATTAATGACATAATGAGCATGAAATCTGTAACTAGGTTGACATGTAAGCCACATTTGTACCATATAGCCTACAAACTTATCAATTTAATAGGTAATTAGACATTCAAATATACAAAAGGTGTAAATTGATACAATTTCAAAACATTAGAGGGCAATGTGAGAAAATTGAAACCTCATGCCCAATTTAAAAATCACATGAAACCTTGAGGGTGTAAAATGTAGTTAGTCCAAAAAAAAATTAATATAAAATTAGTGAGTGGTATAATTTAATTCGAATTATTCATTCACTAATTTTTATTTCCTTTTTTTTGTCAAACCTAATTTTTATTTCCTTAAGCTTTTCTGTGTTTGGATGAGGAAATTTAAGATTACTAAAGAATTCCAAAATGACTGAAATAGAAATGACGGAATTTTATTTTCAAGAATTTGTGAATTTTTTTGTTTGGTTAACCTAAAAGAACAATGAAATTTGAATACGGAATTTAATGTGTGTATAGAATCATTAATATATAAATAGAAGATAGTACTTATGAAATGTACTAGTAGTGGTGGTGGCGAAGGTGATGGCCGTGGCAGCGGCAGCGGCCACAACGGCATGTGGTGGTGGCGGCAACCGTGATGGTGGTGGTGGTGGTGGTGACGACATGTGGTGGAGGTGGCCACTCATGGTTGAGTTTTTTTTTTTGTATCTTTTATTTTTAAACTCTCACTCATAGAAATTTAAAAATGACGTCTATTTACATAGAATTTAAACTTGGGAATTGGAGGTCCCAAATTCTAAGTTTTTTTTCCATGCGGAAATTCTAAATTTCTATGTTTATGAATCAAAACAAAGGAATTAGTGCATGTCAATTTATAAATTCTGACTTTTGTCCGAATTCCAAATTTATTTCTCTGATCCAAACATTACTTTACTTTGTATCACTAACATTCTTGGTGCCCAAGTAATTAAGCACAAGCGAGATCCTATAATATATCAAAGAAATTGAAGCTGGAAATGAATGAAAAAACCTAATCTGCAGTAGTATTCTTGCATTAGCTAGATCATGAAGAAACAAGTGCCAATTGTGTATATGATCTCGGCTCTACAAGCATGCCGAAACCTCGTCAATGTCGGTGGCACAAGAATGGCTCCGCCGCCAACTTCACCTCCTCTTGTTGGCCCTGCACACCTCTAGCCACCCACGCCCACCATCCCCTTCTAGCACGGCAACCCCTACCTTGATCTCTTTTTCCACATCAAACCAGACCCAGGCAGTGAGTACAGCATCGGTCGATTAGTAATTTTTAATTTTCTTAAGCTTTTCTCTCTCTATATCACTAATTAGAGTGATACCAACGTAAACAAAGCAGCAATTACTATTTATCTCATTTTTCTTGTAAGTTTTTTTTTTTAGAGTTTTCGCACAATATTGCTCCATGGAAATCACAGTGACTGCCTCCTTGGCCCAGTATTTGCATTGCACTTTGCCCTTGTCAAATTCGTGAGTCGTAGACTTTTATTAAATTTGTTCACCGTTAGTCTTTCGAACTGCTAACATGGGAGCAACTACTCTGATAGAAGGCTATGTGCAAGCCTCTCTCAATATGGGTCCTCTTCAATATGACCTTACATTGGGGGTCTGAGACACTATAGTTACGATAGACCCGTTCTATAAAAAACTTTATTGTTGCCGCGACACGTGTGCGAATATAAAAAGAGTTAAAATGATAATAAGAACTTGTAAGGCCAATTCATCAGTTGAAGGAGGTCCTAATCAAAATAAATTGAAATTCTAAATCCGAATTTAAGAAGATGGCTCGAGAATGCGGGGTTGAACCCAAAAAAGCCTCCAATTGGCAAGATTAAGATTAATATTAAGTTCGTAACTTTTATATGAACTGTCTAATTTAATGTTTATTTTAGTAATTCTTAGTTAATTAACTAAGAATTTGTAACTAGAAACAGTCACTACAGACAGTGGTGGCCTGTCGATCCATCTTCATCTCGCACACCAATTCATGCCGCCAAATGCGATGCTCGATTTCTCCATCCTTGTGATCCAATTCCATTTTACCTTGTTGCATGCCGTCCTTAAAGAGTGCTCGAGCAGCGCATTTGGTAGCATCGTCGGGTTTGACTTCGCTTGTTGCCTTTTTTCCTTTGCACTAAAAGTTGCAAGATATATGTCACCTTGTCTTCCATATGGAACATGTTTTTCAACTTTCAAGCAAGACATGTCTCGCGCGCATTTTTTGGAAATAGGTTTTTAGAGTTTTTTTTTATGAGCCGTTTGATAACTATTTCGTAATCAAGTTATAATATGTGTCGTCTCTTAAAACATAGGTTAAAATCAAATCCTACATTGCCTCATGAAAGCCACAATTAATTACCCCTTATTTCCTTGATGGGTTTTTCGAGTCTCATTTTGCCCTCGCAGACCCATATTAGGGTAAATGGGGTCAGTTGAGCCCCTGAAGTTGTGGATTTCCCTTGAGTAGTGCCCTATAGTTGTGGATTTGCCTGAATGGGGGTTGTGCTGTGATGCGCACTTTGTCTACTCCAGTGCACCTAAAACTTTTATATATAGCAACTCATATATATATGGATAATATCATAAGAAGGATCCCTAGCTAATATCTATCCTAATTTCAAGGATGATCTTAATCAAAATAAAAAGTAAAACAAAAGAGGAATTTCTGTAATTAAGCTTGGCGTCCAAGTAATTACTCACCAGCAATAAAGAAACTGTAATTAGGCTTGACATCTTATAATTTATGTCAAAGAAACTGAACGAAAAAACCTAATCTGCAGTAGTATTCTTCAATAAACCAGATCATGAAGAAACAAGTGCCAATTGTGTATATGAACTCGGCTCTCCAATCGTGTCGAAACCTCGCCAACGCCGGCGGCACTTCACAACTCATGACAAGAATAATGGCGGCTCCTCCAACTCCACCCCCTCTTGTTGGTCCTGCACACCTCAAGCTGTTAGAATTTGGCTCATCAAAAGGTATCCTAATTGGTTTAGGATTATGTCCTAATCGGTTTAGGATTGTTTTAGGAAATAACTTTCTGTTTTCCTTATTCAATTCAGTTTCTGGTTTTCTAGATTTCTATTAGGATTTGGATAAGTAAATTCTTAATCCAATTAGAAATAGGAATGCAGTTTGTTTTAGGACATGTAAGCTGATCCTATGTATATAAATAGGGTACGGCAAGGCTTGGTTTTTTCTAAGAGAGAAAAACAGAGAGACAGCCAAGAGAGTTAAAGATTAGTGCTAGGGTTTTGCATAAGGTTCTGTAATCCTCTATTATTAATCTTAGGAGTAGTGATTTCTCTACCAAGAGAAATCACAACTGGACGTAGGCATAAGTTCTGTCGAACCAGTATAATTCTTTGTGTTGTGCTGTTTTACCTATCTTCTAAGTTTAGTCTATTACCGTTGGTTACATCAAAGAACAAGATCTAAAGGGGCAGAAATTTAACACAAGCCACCTACACCGAAGCTTCCTTTCTCTTACGGCAACCCCTGCCTCGATCTCTTTTTCCACATTGTACCAGACCGAGACCTAGACGGCCGAGACCAAGACAGCAGCCATGAGATTCATGAATCGAACAAGTATCTGAACCAACTGCTTCCCTTGGCCTGGTCTCACAATCCCCTCACAACCCTCAAGCTCATATGTAACCTAGTCGACACTAGTCTAGGAGGCGGTACTGGAAAAGATGATGAAGAAGGCTTCTTCACCGCAGCATATTGGCTCCACCGAAACCACCCCAAATCCCTTGCCTATAACGTCGCATTCATTGCCGATTCAATGCGAAGTTATACAAATGTTCTGGAGATTCTGTATAGGGTTCTAGAAGGCCAAGACGTGAGGACGAGGAGAAACCAAAAGGCCGATCATCTCTACTTAGAGATCATGAAAGAAGGCGCTGATCCCAAGGGGCCAACTACGGCGGAACAGATTGTCGCCATGGCCAACAAGGCTATTGAGAGATATGAGTGTGACCCCGATTATCAATTCTTACACGAGCGTGTTTCTGATCTATTTGCAGAGTGCTTCAAGTCTGATATACAAAACATGAAAAATTTTATGGCAAATTTTGATGCGTCCAAGTCCTTCGAGCTAAGCTGGGCTGGGGAGTGTTGTCCTTATGTGGACTCGACCTTCGACCGCGCAACTCTACTGTGCGAAAGCATTGCAAAAAAGGTTTTCCCCCGAGAAGAGTACCCGGAGGAGTATCAAGGCCTTGAGGAGGCTGAATATGCCTGCAGAGTCCGAGACCGGCTCAGGAAGCAGGTTTTGGTGCCCTTGAACAAGGCCTTAGATGCCAACCGGTGGGGTTTCGAGCAAGGGTACAAGAAAGAGCCCTGTGTGGTTAGGCAGTATTTGAAGGTCGTGAAAGCCGGCGGCAATTCTAAGATTAAACCCGATGCTTTGCTTCCACACGAGATCATAGGCTATGTGGATGATAAGGATTTAAGGGAAGCAGCTGAGCTTCATTGGAAGGCAATGGTGGAGGACACGTTAAAGCAAGGAAAGTTCAAAAACTGCTTAGCTGTATGTCCTCAAGACGCGTTTTCCATATATGGGGAGGCGTCGATGGCTTTGGGAGTAATGATTTCTGAACTAAGTGAAGAGCCGTGGAAAGGGAAAGTGATCAGTTTCAGCCAAACTCCTAGCCTACAATCCATAAAAGGGGACGACCTCAAGTCCAAGTGCAAGCTTGCGAGGACGTGCCGCAATAACAGTGACAGCTGGTCTGTTGATTTTGGGAAGGTGTTTGATTTGATTCTCAAAGTGGCTGTGAATGAGAATTTGAAGCCGGAGCGGATGATCAAGAGGGTGTTTGTGTTCTCCAGCTACGGTGACTTTGATGATGTTTCGAGGAATAGATGGGAGACCGATTATGAGGCAATACAAAACAAGTTTAAGGAGAAAGGGTATGGAGATGTGGTGCCTCACTTAGTGTTTTGGGCAATGGACTCTGAGAGGTTTACGCCGGTGGGTTCTACTCGACAAAGGGTGGCGATGTTTAGTGGCTTCCACAAAAATCTGGTCAAGGCCTTCTTGGATAATGACGGGGATATTGGTCCAGAACAGGTCATGGAAGCAGCCATCTCTACCGAACGGTATCAAAATCTGGTTGTGGTGGACTAACTCCTTATATGCAAGATCATTTTCAATCGTCATTATCATCTGTTTTAATTTAATTGTTTTTCATAGTTCCTGATTCCTTGAGGACCAAAATTTTACCGTCAATTAGAAATACTCATTTTTGCTCAACTATTTCTTATCGATGTGTGTCGCTTCGTCAAAGGATGTATGTTGATTTCGTTTCTAGAACGACGGGCTGACGAGAAAGAGAAGTTGTTGAAGATGGAAACGGTATTTCATAATTTGTAAAGTAAGAAATCTTTGTAGCTTTGGTTTATAATTAGCAGCAGCATGTTCAGTTCTGCTGACTGAATTTTCACGCTTTTATAGGAAATATGGAGTAAATTAAGGTAAACCTATTTTCTAAACTGAGTCCGTTTTTGCTCACCCTCCCTAACCTAGGGTGACCGTTACCTCCCCTCCAAAATATTGCCACGTGTCTTTTTAACTAACTCATGGTTACCTATTCTTTTATTTAATCTTTTATGAAAACAAAAAACAATTGAATGAATTAAAAATAAAACTTACCATTTATCCTATCAATTAAACAATTGATTGAAATGAATAAAAAATAAAACTTATCATTTATCCTATCAATTAAACAATTGATTGATTGAATTATCATATTTCTCTTCCTATGAAGGGCATATCATAAATTCAAATCAACAAGTCTGTGAAAAGTATGAAGATCTAAACCAAAACATGCACAGTTCATCTCATGGCCGGAGCGGAACTAGAGGAATACTTTAACAAAATTACAACTAATTAATTTTCAAAAAAAAAGAGAGAGAAAGAAGCAAATCTAAACCAAAATTAAGAGTTACTTTCATTCAGTCACTATATTAACTAGTAGAAGATTTAGAAGGAATATGTGGAATTTTTAGTGTAGTTGTATATTTCATTCATAAATTGTAAGTACAATGGAAGAGAAATATATAGAGGATTACATAGCAAGCTAAGGTCCAATGGTAACAAGCCATGAACCTTCACCCTTAACCTAAGCCCTAATTTCCGGTCTTGGAACTAACTATAAGGCAAACATCCACCTACACAGCCACCAAATATGAGTGTGTAGGTGGTTAACCCAAAACCCTAGCTCTAAGCTAGCTAGAGGTGATAATGACCTACAACCCTAGCTCTTACCCGATGGATACAAGACTAACTCGACGGATACAAGACTAACCCGATGAGTACCCGACGGATACAAGACTAACCCGATGAGTTGATTTCAACAATAGACTTCTATTCCAATACTCCCCCTCAAGCTGGATCAAGGAGATTAACTGAGCCAAGCTTGCCAAGTAACCGTTGAAAGGGAGCATACGCCAAGGCTTTGGTAAATAAGTCAGTCAATTCATTGTGGCTATGAGCGAAAAACCGTCTGAATGACCTTGGACTGAACTTGTGCCCGAATATAATGACAATCCACCTCAATGTGTTTGGTTCGTTCATAGAAAACCGAGTTAGAGGCAATGTGCATTGCGGCTTGGTTATCACACATGAGAGATTGGTTCATGGTTAGGAAACCCTAAATCTGACAGGAGACCCTTGAGCCAAATAAGCTCACATGCAGTAGCATCCATGGCTCGATATTCAACTTCAGCATTAGATCGGGCAATCACAGCCTGTTTTTTACTCTTCCAAGTTACAAGGTTACCACCAACAAACGTGCAATACCCAATGGTGGATTTCCTATCAAGAGCATTTCCTGCCCAGTCAGCGTCAGTGTGTGCACAAATCTTCTATGTACCATGATTTTGCATAAGAATGCCATGACCAATTGAACCCTTGAGATACCGCAAGATCCTTTTAACAACAAGCAGATGCTTCTCAGTAGGAGAATGCATAAATTGACTCACAAGGCTCATAACATGTGTAATGTCTGGACGAGTGATGGTGAGATAGATGAGTTTGCCAACTAGTCGTTGGTAGTGAGTGACATTGCTGAGTGTTTTTCCATCCATATCTAACTTCAACTTGCAGTCGAGGGGGGTATTTGTAGGTTTACAGTGAAGCATGTCCGCTTCCTAAAGCAAATCCACCACATACTTGCATTGGTTCAAGAAAAAACCCTTGTGAAAAGTAGCCATCTCAATGCCGAGAAAGTATTTTAACTTTCCAAGATCCTTGATAGCAAATTTCTAATGAAGAGCTTGCTTGAGAGAGTTGATCTCCTTTATATTGTCTCATGTGATAATAAGATCATCTACATATATAAGAACAATCAACTTCTCAACAGATCCCATACAAACGAAAAGAGATGAATCTGCATTGCTTTGTGTAAAGCCAACTCCTTCTAACACTGAACTCAACTTTGCATACCATGCACGAAGAGATTGTTTCAAACCATAAATGGCCTTGTGCAATTTACAGACCAATCTATCAGTGGAAGCATAAGGATGACCTGGAGGTAATTGCATGTAGACCTCCTCTTCAAGCTCACCATAAAGGAATGCATTTTTAACATCCATTTGGAACAATGACCAGCCATTATTAATAGCCACAGATAAAAGAACCCTTACTATATTCATCTTGGCTACAGGAGCAAAGGTTTATTTGTAGTTCACCCCAAAAGTTTGAGTGAATCCCCGAGCTACCAAGCGTGCCTTATATCGTTCAACAGTGCCATCAGAATTGAATTTTACTTTGTAAATCCAGTGACTACCCACTGCTTTCTTGCCTGGTGGAAGTTTGACAAGACTCCAAGTGTGACTTTCATTCAGTGCATGTAACTCCTCCTTCATAGCTTGTTGTCATTCAGGATGAAGACTGGCTTCTTGAAATGTCGTGGGCTCACGATGAGTGGAAATAGCACTGAGAAAGGTTGCATGAGACTGAGAACATCTATGATAAGTAAGAAAATATGTCAGTGGATGCCGAGTAGCAAGAGTAACAAAGTCTCGAAGTTTGGCAGGTGGTCGACGTTGTCGAGGAGGATTTCGCCTAATATGAGACGAAGGCAGTGGAACTGCACTGACTTCAGATGAGGAAGGGCTGCTGGAATAAGTATTTGATTCATGAGACATGTTTTCTTACTCCATATTCTGGAGATCTTGTGACATGGGAAGATTCGTGTCTCCTGTGAAATTGTCACCTTCAATGGGAGAAGTGGACAGTAAATGAGAGTTTGGCATCAGAGACATCTCTCCCTCAGAATGAGGGTTTGGCAGCGAAAAAAGATCTTGCAATAGCTCCCCCTGACATGAATTCTCTGCCTGCTTAAAGTAAGGAGAGTCCTCCTCAAACTTAACATCTCTTGATACTACAATTTTATTAGTAACAGGATTAAAGCACTTGTAGCCTTTTTGTGTTGATGAGTATCCCATAAAAACACATTTCATAGCTCTGGGGTCGAGTTTATCACGATGAGATGGTTGAAGGTGGACAAAACACTTACAGTCAAACACTTTTAAGTGTGATAGATCTATAGGTCGCCCCTTGAATGTTTCATATGGAGATTTGAACTGTAAAACTCGACTTGGAAGTCGATTAATGAGATAGACAGCCATAAGAACACCTTGAGACCAAAATCGTTTGGGAATGTGCATCTGAAGCATGAGTGCACGAGTTTTTTTAAGAATATCTCTATTCTTTCTTTCAGTCACTCCATTCTGTTGGGGTGTGCCAACACAACTGGTTTGATGCAAAATTCCATGAGTGCTCAAGTATTGTACCATGGTGTTGGACATATATTCAGTGTCATTATCCGATCTTAATATTTGAATTTTAGAGTTAAATTGAGTTATGACCAGTTTGTGAAAATCTTGGAACATAACATACACTTCACTTTTAGACTTCAAGAGATATAACCAAGTAATTCTTGTGAAATCATCAACAAACGTCACAAAATATTTATAGCCATCAAAGGATTCAAGAACTGGTCCCCAAACATCTGAATGTACAATTTCAAAAGGTTTAGTAGCTCTAGACATGGATGAACTAAATGGTAATCTAGTAAACTTGGAGAAATTGCAGGTGTCACACTTTAGATGTGTTTGACACAACTTAAGGAACAACTTTGACAAAATAGGCTCAGATGGATATCCTAGATGTTGATGTCATAAGTATGAGTCTGGAGGTTGACAAGAAGTGACTTGAAAATCGGTTGGCAATTGAAAAACCTTTGACAAATAGTAGAGACCATTGAGAAAAAAAAAACCTTCACCAATCTTCTTCTTGGTAAGAAGGTCCTGAAAAATCACATCTTTTGGTGAGAAAATTGCAAGACAATTTAGAGTTTGGGTGATTTTGGCAACTGACAATAGCTGAAATGGAAACAACGGTACATAGAGGGCTGTGGACTCTATTTGTTTCGAGAGTAGCCTAATTTTTCCTCTACCCATAATCGAGACTCCTTTACCATTTGCTACTATCACTTGGGAAGACATTTTTTGAAAATCATGCAAGTTTGTAATGTTATTTGTCATGTGATCGGTGGCTCCAGAATCTATGATCCAACAGTCATGTACAAGACTGGAATTTAAAACAGTTGAGACAGCATTGAAAGTACCTGAAGTGCCATCAGCTGATACACCTTTAGTTTCTGCTAGAAAACCTGCAAACTTGCCGAGAAGGGCTGTTTGGTTTTTGCTTTCCTTTCCTGTTGCCCCTTCATCGTTTTTCTGCTGAAGATATGCAGCAAATTCATTTAGCAGCCCAGTTGGATTTGAGGTGAACTCCAACAGACCATTTGCAGAAGATGAGATTGCATGATTTGTTGGAGTGAGAGCTGCATGATTTGCTACATGGTTGCCCATGTACAGTGGCTTCTGAATAGCTCTAAATGTCCCTTTGCTATCTTTGAATTTTGGCTTCAACTCGAGATGAAGTATCCAACATATGTCCTTGGTATGGCCAATCCCAAGATAACTTATGCCAAGGCAATGATCACACTTCAGATCAGGTCTTTTACCTTTGTAGATCTTCCATTCAACTGCCTTGTAACTTGAGACATATGCTCTAGTTTCTTGTATGGTGGCTTTAGTGTATGAGCTCATAACTCGCTTTCGAATCTCTTCACGTTGAATGGTGGCACACACACTGGAAAAGGATGGAAATTCAGTGTTCATCAATATGTGACTTCTCAGGTCTTCATATTCTGAGCTCAGGCTTGCTAGCAGTTGGAAGATTTTATCTTCCTCGGCCCTCTTTAACAAGATCATAGGGTCAGTGGTATGAGGTCGATAGATATCTAGCTCATTCCACATAGTGGTAAGATCGCCAAGATGTTGAACAAATGACTTGTTCTCTTGTTGAAGAGCTGCAATGTCTCGTTTTAGTTTAAACACCCAAGCTGAGTTATTTTGATTTCCGTACATTTCCTTTACTTTCTTCCATAGCTGCTGTGAAGACTCGGAATAGCTGAAAATTTCAGCGATTTTCCTTTCCATGGAATTGAGCAACCATGACATAACCAACTGATCTTTGCACAGCCATGTCTCATAGTTTGGAGAGGTGACTTTAGGTGCTACAATAACTCCGTTGATGAATCCAAGTTTGGCCCTTCCACCAAGTGCCAAGGTGACAGCCCGCGACCATGGTAAGTAATTAAACTCATTCAGTAACACTGAACTGAGCCTTTGATTTGGGTTGATATCAATCTCAGAAAGATTCATTGAAGGTGAGGCAATAGTACTTTCAGCTTCTTGATTTACTGAGTTTTCTTCTGCCATTTTAAATTTTGGCTAAGAAGAACAAGAAACAAATGGCAGAGACAGGCCTAAGAAGGACACTGCTTTGATACCATGTGGAATTTTTAGTGTTGTTGTATATTTCATTCATAAATTGTAAGTACAATGGAAGAGAAATATATAGAGGATTACATAGCAAGCTAAGGTCCAATGGTAACAAGCCATGGACCTTCACCCTTAACCTAAGCCCTAATTTCCGGTCTTGGAACTAATTACAAGGCAAACAGCCACCAACACAGCAACCAAATATGAGTGTGTAGGTGGTTAACCCAAAACCCTAGCTCTAAGCTAGCTAGAGGTGATAAGACCTACAACCCTAGCTCTTACCCGATGAATACAAGACTAACCCGACGGATACAAGACTAACCCGACGGATACAAGACTAACTCGATGAGTTGATTTCAACAATAGACTTCTATTCCAATAGAATACTTTGAAAAATTATAAGGACTCTAATCTATATATCACTACTTGAAAATTGAAGCAACTACTCACCATAAACTAATCAAAGTTCCTCCTAGCAAGTCGTCAATTATCATCAGTTCATCAGTCAACAACAACAAGATCTTCATACTTTTCACAGGAGATGGCTGCTTCGAGGACATGGTCGGGGCCAATATCCCCATCATTATCGAAGAAGGACTTGAACAGAGCATCGTTGAAGCCACTCAACATGGTCACCCCATTTTCCAAAACACAAGTGTGGCACCATATCCCCGTAACCTTTCTCTTTAAATTTTCTCCGAATTTCCTCATAATGATCACTCTCCCATTTATAATCCAAAACCTTATTGAAACCTACCCTTTTAATCATTTGCTCCTCCTTCAAATTCGCATTCACGGTCACATCCAAAATCAAATCAAACACCTTCGGAATATCAACCTTCCAATCCCACCCTTTACGGTCCCTTATGCTCCGCACAAAGGCTCGCTTGGACTTCAGATCATGGCCTTGTATAGCAAGCAACCTAGGGTTTTCGCTGCAAGTGATCATATTTCCTTTCCATGGTTCCGCAGATGTCGCACACAGCCAGGCAGTTTTTCAACTTCCCTTGCTTCAAGTAGATGTGCTCCACCATTGCCTTCCATTGATAATTGTCCCAAATAAAGCCAGTGAAGCCAGAGATATCGTGTGGAAGCAGGGCACCGGCGTAAATCTCAGAGATT
The DNA here is from genome assembly GCA_018257905.1 of Gillenia trifoliata. Classification (NCBI taxonomy): domain Eukaryota; kingdom Viridiplantae; phylum Streptophyta; class Magnoliopsida; order Rosales; family Rosaceae; genus Gillenia; species Gillenia trifoliata. The sequence goes on along the minus strand of CM031085.1, from coordinate 2,732,429 downwards.
CCTCCGCGTGCAACGTCATCCAGATACTTAGTAATCAAGTAGGGAACCGCAGACTCTGCGACAATCCCTGAGGCAGGCTATTTCCTCAAACAGCTTGGTGCATAAGAAAGCGTGTGTTGATGGGTCACTTTGTTGATAAAATGTTTTTCTTTTAAAAAAAAAAAGAGTACACTAGTAGAAAAAATGGCTTGGGCGACAAAACTTTGGGCGACGAACAATTATTCGTCGCCCAAAATGACTATGGGCGACAAAAAAACCATGTCGTCGCCTAAAGTGAGTTTAGGTGACAAAACTTTAGGCCACAAAACTTTTAGTCGCCTAAAGGAACTTAAGGCGACAAAACCTAAGGAGACGACAATTTTACGTCGCCCATATTACTTTTAGGCGACAAAACCATAGGCAACAAAAAAATTCGTCGCTCAAAAGTGAAATAGGCGACGAATAATCTTATTCGTCGCCCAAAAGATGGAAAACTGGCGCCAAATAAGGTATTTGGCGCTAACTTTTTGGGCGACAAATAATATTTGTCGCCTTAAACACTTTGAGCTACGAATTTTTGGTCGTTCAAACTTTGGACTATAGGCGACGAATATTTTGTATTAGGCGACGAAAAATTTCGTCGCCCAAAACTATCAGGTTTTACACACCCATTTCTACCCGAGAGGCAGTTTTTGCAAAAAAAATCTGCAAAATTGCCTCTTTCTCTCCCTATCTTTCCAAATCTCTCTCCCTATCTCACTATCCTTCCAACTCTCTCTCCCTATCTCACTCATCTCCATTTTTCTCTCCCTATCACTCATCTCCCTCACCACCTCACTCTCTCTCCCTTTAGCTCTCTCTCTCCCCCAAGCTAGGATCCTCCTCCTCCTCCACCACCACCACCATTTACTATCCAATGTAATCCAAGAATCACTTGAGGTAGCTGGAATGCCTGAAATCGAAATACCGATTGATTCCATTACAATTGACCTCGGTAATTTGAGACGCTACAATCCACATGACCTGGCACAGATCGATCAAAGTGATGATGAGGAAGCATATGCAAGCAGCGAATCTGAACTACCAAGCGAAAATGATGAAAGTGACGACAACGATGTGTATTGTATTTCTGATTCAGACTAAGTTTGGAAGAGCTGAAATTATAATTTAATAAACTTTGTTGGGTTCATACATTGAAGTTGTAACTTGTAACATTGTAAATTCCTAAGAAAGGACATTGAAAAAATAAATACTTGATTTTCCTAGGAAAAAAAAAAACAACTTATTTGTTAGTTGCTGTAAAGGAAATGGAACTATAGCTTTAGGCGACGACATATATTCGTCGCCCAAAGATGGCTAAGGCGACCAAAAACCATTAGTCGCTCAAAATTCCAAGGGCGGCCACTACAATTTGTCGCCCAAAGATGGCTCAGGCGACCAAAAATCATTCGTCGCCCAAAATCCCAAGGGCCACCACTACAGTTCGTCGCCCAAAGATGGCTCAGGCGACCAAAAATCATTCGTCGCCCAAAATCCCAAGGGCCACCACTACAATTCGTCGCCCAAAGATGGCTCAGCCGACCAAAAACCATTAGTCGCTCAAAATTGCAAGGGCGACCACTACAATTTGTCGCCCAAAGATGGCTCAGGCGACCAAAAATCATTCGTCGCCCAAAATCCCAAGGGCCACCACTACAGTTCGTCGCCCAAAGATACAGATGCTTCAGGCTACGTTTGTGGGGAAAATGGCTAAGGATATCTTAGGCGAGGAAACCATATTCGTCGCCCAAAGATAACTGAGGCGACTAATGCCACTTTGTCGCCCAAAGAGTCGACCTAAAATTTATGTGCTAATTAAGTATATCTTAGGCGATGAAATTATATTCGTCGCCTAAAGGTAAGGCGACAAATAAATTATATTCGTCGCCCAAAGATGATACAGGCGACAAATTCACCTTCGTCGCCCCAACTCTTCGTCGCTCATTTTGAAATATTCGTCGCCCTAACCTAAAAAACACCTAGCACTTAAAAAATTTGTAATAAATATTTGAAAAGGGAGACAAATTTGTAAAAAATATACAAACGCTCATAACAAGAAGGCTTACAATTTTTGTTTACGTCGCGCAAACTATATTGGGCGACGAATGGGTTTTCGTCGCCCTAACCTAAAAATCCCCTAACAATACAAAAATTCGTAATAAATAATTGAAAAGGGGGACATATTTGTAAAAATTATACAAACGCTCGTAACAAGAAGGCTTACAACTTTCGTTTACGTGTCATCTCCAAAATTGAACACTAGAAACCATGAAGCCTATATTATTTTTCAACCGTCGAATAACGTTTACGTTTACGCTCGGTTATTATATCTGTAATTTATTTTTTTCGTCCCGGTTATTTTTTGAAAACATGATCTTTTGCTAAATTCAATAAGATGAACGGTTCAGATCATTCATATTATGTTCCCATCTTTATAGTTACGTCAAATTTGTATAGGACGTTATAAAGTTTATAGGCAATATATCATCATCACACTTTTCAATAAACTATGAATATGGGGACATTTTATGAACGATCTGAACCGTTCATCTTATTGAATTTAGTAAAAGATCATGTTTTCAAAAAAAAGTCAGGATGAAAAAAATAACTACGGAGATAATAAGGGAATGTACACGTAAACGTTGATCGACGGTTAAAAAAGAATATACCTTTCATGGTATCTAGTGTTAATCTTTTGGAGATGAAACTTTAACGAAAGTTGTACGCCTTGTCGTTACAAGTGTTTGTGTATTTTTTACATATTTTTCCCACATCTCAATGATTTATTATGAATTTCACACTGTAAGTTAATTTTTCGGACAACTGTTAATTTGTAAACACACATACATATTTATTTTTTTAAATCTAAACCGTTGAATATGTTGATCTTTTCTTCAAGATCATTCTGTACAAAAATTACTTCAATATGAAATGAATAAGTCATTATTTAGGAGACTAGAATAAGGAATGGTGATAAATTTCTTAAGTTTAGGCGACGAAACCATGAATCGTCGCCTCAAGTTTGTATGAGCGACGAAATCTTCGTCGCCCAAAACATGCGTACATTTGGGCGACGAATATGTTTCGTCGCCTAAACTTTAAATTTTTGCCCCGGCTAGGCGCCCTTTTTTTTGGCCTCATTTAAATTTTTGATGAAAATGGGGGCGACGAAATTAGTTCTTTGAGCGACGAAAAAGGTGCGTCGCCCAAAAGTCTCTAAATTACCTTCGGCCGTGCTGTTTATTTTTTCATTTTTCTTCTTTCTTCCTCCCTTCATCAATCTGCATTCCCAAAATTGACCCACGAGCTCAGACCCAGCCTATGGAACCTCAGCCGCGACCCAGGCCGTGAGCTCTTCTTCCTTCTTCCTCCATCTGTCGGACCTCAGACCCAGCCACGATCTCGGTCTCACTCTGTCGCACCTCTGTCAAAGTAGGTTTCAAACTTTGCATTTTTCTTCTTGATTTTGTACAATTTGTTTATGAATTTGATTTGGAATTTGGAATCGAAATTGGAATTGGAATTGAAATTTGAGTTGGGATTTAGAATTGAACGTGATTTGGGTGAGTGCAGTGTGTGCTGTTTGTGAGTATGTGCAGTTAGCAATTTATTGGATTGTTTGGATTATAGTGTTTAATAAGAACTGGGTTTATATCCTTTGAATTTGATGTTAGTTAATTTAGGCTTCTATTAATTTATGCCTTACATATTTGTGTGATTACAGAAGAGGCTGGATTGCAGTCTTGAAACAGAAAAACCTGGTTTTGTTCTTCACCGGGTTTGATCAAAATGAGAGAAGGGGAAAAATTGATTGTCATAAATTCGAAAATATGATCTCTTCACATTTTATATGTAATGTTAGGTTAACTATGGAAGTCTTTTCTTCCAGTAGTTTTCTTGTTCCAGCCCATAACCAGTTAGCAGCAATTGGTGGAGAGGCCTAAGGTCTTTTTAAGCACTTATGCTAGACTTCCATCCTTCGACGCGGGTTACTCTCAACATTTAGTTGTATTTGGAAAAGGAAGTTCCTCATCTGTTTATACTTTGACATTGGAACTACTGACAGCTTATCCATCACTTTCCCCTCTTTATCGATGATGCCATAAGTATTGCCCTTTTTTTCTTGTTAAAATTTTTGTTTTTACAAAGTGTAAGTAGGCAACACCAAATTATGTGTGCATGGAGTTGTTAGATTCTTGAAAGTGAATGTGCTGATATTTTGACAGTGTGCGTGTGTGTGTGAATGTGCTGTGTGTGTGTGTCAATGCTGTGTGTGTGAATGTGCTGTGTATGCAGTGTAAAATGGTGATGTCTGTGTCATGATTGTGCAAAATGGTGCATGTTATTGCTTCTATTATAGGTTTCAAAGATTCTGCTGTCTCAAAATTTGCAAAAACTAGTTATAGTCACTTGAAATAATCAATGGTGCAACCTTACACCTCTATCTTTACAATTCGATGCTTCATCTTCATCAGCACACCTTTATCTTTGCTGTAAAAGAATCTGTATGACTACCAGTCAGTTTCTATTTTGGTTGGGCATTGTAGAATTTAAATATCAAGTGCATAGTTTGAATATCCATAACAGCAGGTTCTGTCTTTGGATTTGTAGTGGATTATAATTTAAGAATTTTAGGCCATTCGGGAAGAATTTCATAAACTACGCACTACAATGCGAGACAATAAAATACATTGAGAAATTAAAGAATAAAAAGTATCACTAAACGTGATGAAGTCTCATAGCACAAATCTGTTTAAATTATCAACATATATGGTTCCTTAGCTTAGGCTTAGTATTCAGTGATGGAACTGTTTGCTAATGAATAGACTACAAATTTAAGGACTATATTTATATAATTATTCATTAAGTAAACTCTTGATCTAATAAATAAGACTACAAACCTAGGGATTTAGGGAGTGTTCTTGGTCAAAAGCTGCGTTCAGTAGGTGTTTGGAGTTGGAACCAATAAGATGCTACAATTACTGTGCTAATTGCTAATTATATATGAGAGTTTGTACTGGTGGGTTTATAAATTTAATACTAGTGGACAAGCAGTCCTCACCTTTCTTCAAAGGTGATGGTACGTACCATATACTGCATACATCACTGCTAAAATGAAAGATGCAATGTATAAAATCTAGATTTGGCATGTTAGTTTAAACTTTATATCCAAACTTAGTTGGAGATTAGGAGTCAGTTTAAAAAAGAAAAAAAACTTAGTTGGAGATTCTCATCTATATAACACGTACTATATGCCTATATCGAAAGCACCAAAAATTTACTGATATGTTGAGAGAATAAGTTAAGAGTCATTAAAAAACAAAGATATAGCCTTAGATATAAGCAGAAGATAAGTATGGCTGTTTTTCTTCTATATCACTAGTGCTATATCATTTTATCGCATTAAAGGTTTAACCTTGTTTAGACTACTAATTAAAGACTGTTGCTTTTGCGAGTACATGACAACCATCATTGCATCAAGGATATGTTGAAATATGTTGGAATTTAACGATCTGTTGAAATATGTTACAATATAATAATATTTTGGAATATGTTGGAACTGGCAAATATGTTTTGGATATGTTGGAATTGTGTGGATGTAGAAATGTTAGATTTATTGTTTACAGTTTTAAGGATATGTTGAAATATGTTAGAATTTAATAATATTTTGGAATATGGTGGAATTGTCAAATATGTTGGAATTGTGTCGCCTTGGAAATGTTAGATTTATTGTTTGCAGGTTATGGGAAATGTTAGAATTTTAGGGGAGGTTCTGCCCAATTTTCTATGCAGTTTTAAGATGACAGTTTAACCATGTTTTACCTGTCTTCATTTTTCAGGGAAGAAAAAGACCCGGAGCCCTTGCAGACAGTTGAAGTCTGCGGCGATCACCCGGGCGACTAATGAAAAGATCGTCATCTCTTTTTCTGACAAATACCAAGGTTCTTCCACAAGTGACCAGCACAGCACCTTGGTCGGCAAGATTTTAATTTATTTTTATTATTTTGTACGTACATTTTTTTATATAATCAAATTTGTTTTTTTACATTGTTTATTATATATTGTATTGTCTTTTACATAAATATTAAGGAAAATTTTTTTTTTAAATATAAAAAATTAAAAAATATTAAAATGTTAAATATTTTGGGCGACGAAAATATTTTCGTCGCCTAAAGGTGAATTGGGCGACGAAATTTTTTGTCGCCTAAAGTTAATTGGGCGACAAAAATATTTCGTCGCCTAAAGGTGAATTTGGGCGACGAAAATATTTCGTCGCCTAAAGGTGAACTTGGGCGACGAAGGAAAAATTTCGTCGCCCAAAGTCTTGGTCGACGGGCTTTGAGCGACGAATTAATGGTCGCCCAAATGTTTAGGCGACGAAATTTTTTTTGTCGCCCAACCACCTTTTTCTACTAGTGGTAAAAAAGCAGATGGATCGTGTGAAAGATGTAGGACTAAGACTAGGACTCTCCAACCCTAATTAGTTCAATAATAATCTGTTTTATTGTAAAAGTCCGCACTTAATTTCCCCTTTATTGATGATGGTGATGAAAGTAGGTCCAGTACTGGTGCAAGCGCAATTCATCATGTCAGTTCTGAAAGCATGCCGAGCCCTAAACCCTAAACGCTCAACAACAACAATGCCTCTTTCAACTCTGGCTGGCGATACCGATCCTCAGCCACAACCCGAACCACCCACTCTATCACCAGAGCTGCCGCCCAAAAAACCGGCTTATGGGAGTCAGAGGTCGCCATCCAAAAGAGAGAAGGCTAGAATGCAGTCGGGTGAGGGTCTAGAACAGCTCATGGAACATGATAAGATGTACGTGCTGGACAGTACAGATTTAATTGCTGTGAGAACCCTAAAACAGGTTTTCCGGTGGCCAGGAGCTCATGTGATAGTGCATACCCATACTAATGGGAGCCAATTGTCCAATATTAAGAAGGCGGCTCGTGAATGCGGGATTGAACCCAAAAAAGCCTCCTTTGGGAAGAAAAACAAGTTTAGCGATGTTTAACTTTAATCTAATATAAATTAATTTACTCAATAATAATTCGAACTTGAGTACATATAGGAGATGACACATCCGCTCGAGCGAATCAATGTGGCTACTACTCCCGTCTGCGGTTTAGTAACTTAATTTGCTAAATGTTCACGGTCTACTTTCTTGTTTGTCTTTAGTAGAATTATCCAAGAATATTTGCTAGTTATTTGATATATTTCAGTCGGGTTGGTTCTTAGTTATACTATGTATGCTAATTGTTTGTGTTGTTAAAAATATGAATCACTATCACTCTTCCAAGAATTTTTGGTTCCTTTCTTCGAGAAATTTCAAGCACCTATATTGTTAGTGAAGATGATTGAGTAACAAACTTGTTGATGATATTCATATCAAAAGCAAATTATGATTTTGACCTCTGTAGAAGTTTTGCATTAGTTCATATAATTTTAATTGTTGTAACTAGAGGAAAATAACTTATGAAGCACTGAGACGGGAGCGGGTACGGCGATTCAATCCAATTCAATTGAACGATTCGTAAAAATTTATAATTTCAAAATCCGAGAATGGCATAGATAAAACAATTTTAAAATACTTTAAATAAATAATTACAATATACCACTTTGTTACCAAATCAAATATTACCTCTATCATAGCAAATCGAGGCACTCTTGGTTTCACTCCAATTTTCGGAGTGTGAGGGAAGTGATATTTGCACTCACATTTTCTCCCTATGTGTTACATTTTCTTGTAGCAGCATTTGAAATGAATAATTTAAAGATGAGATACAAGAGGAGCGCAGAGTAACTTAATTTCATCTTCTTTTTGTCCTTTTTTTTCGAAAATTATGAGTTACACAAACCCAAAAAATATATTTAAATCTAATGGCTGGGATTATATATAAAGTAAATAAATAAAAGAATCTAATGGCTGAGAATCTGAGATGCAGAGATCATATAAAACCCTTGGGGCCCAACTCCTAAGCAGGCGTTCCAACTTCCTCAACAATTTGGATGCGCAAATAACCAAAACTCGTTCAAAAATCCAAATCCTCTCGCCGCACAATCGGAAAATAGAATTCGATGGCCATGAAATTTCCGGCGGTTCTGAAATCATGCGGTCGAGTCCGAAACCAGGTCGGCATTTGTTCACAGCTGACAACTCTTGCTGGCGGCGGTGGCGGTCCTTCTCCGTCAAAACCATCTTCTTCTGGTAGCCGGAGGTCCCCATCGGAACGCGATATGGCTCGAATGGAGATGGGTGAGGTTCTGGGAAAGTTCATGCGAATTGATAAAATTTATGTGGTGACCCAGGACGACGCGGTCAATGTACGAGAGATGAAATGCAAATACGGCTGGCCGGGAACTCATGTGGTTCTGAACACGCAGACCAATGGCGGCGTGGTGTCGAAGATCAAGAAGGTGGCTCGGGAGTGCGGGGTTGAACCCAAAAAAGCCTCCCATTGGGAGGAGGAGGAAGAAGAGAAGAAGAGTAATTAGTTTCTTAATCACCATTGTTTCTGTTATTAGCGGTCTAATCTCCTGTGTTTAATTTGTCTGAAGCTATATTGTAGAAAATTTAAACCCACTAGCTAGTAGTGTGACTATCTCAGAATTTTTCCCTTTTGGGATTATCTTTGATTTCTTGTCGACGTTTTGATGAACTGTTGTATATCGGTTCATATCAAAATATAAAACTTGATTTGTCTGAAGCTATTTAGTAGAAAATTTAAAAAACTATCCAAGTTCTGCCGGAGTTCACATTCAAGTTTTATTTAGACGGAAATTGTGCGCCTAGCGAGCAAATTTTTTCAATTAGGAAATTTGTCGAGCACTTGGTGAGTCTATCGTTATGTACGTTTATATCGACAAATGCCAAAGTAATATGGAGTGATGTCGAGACTCCAAGTCATGTGTTGTCGACATGTCCTCTCAAATATTGTCGAGATATTCCTAAAAGGCATTTCATCAAATATTTGATGGTAACATAATGATCACGTATTAGACATTCGAAGGGTCCCCAAAGAACGTTCACAAGTGTTTTTCCGGACTTCCCCAAGACCCGGATCCCTATGTGGATCTGCACATGGCTCGAGCACTCCTCGAAAGGGCCTCAACTGGTTACATGTCAAAATCTTTGGAAAAAAATTGGCTAAAAATCCTTTACCAAAGATAAGAACAGTATACTAGTAATTCAAACTAGGGACTAAACCCTTCATTCTCTGAGATCTCCTCTTTATACCAAAATCGATCCCCTCAATTAGTTTAAGGTTTAATCATGTTAGTAACCCTTGCAACATAAGTAAAACCTCGCATTTCCCCCGTGGAAATCATAAGACCCTCTACCCACCTCCTTAACCCATTTTTTGCGTCTCATTTTGCCTCCACTGCGAGAGATTTTTTCAAGTACCTGATTTTCACCGGATATTCTACATGTCATAATATAAGTGAAGAAAATAATATTTTTTTTGTGTCCCTTCACTTGTATTATAACATATGGAGTACCCAGTTGAAAATCAGGCACTTTGAAAAATTTCTCCTCCATCGCCAAGTTCATCAGTCAAAGCCGCTATGTAACCTGCTATTTTCCCTATATATATGCCACGTTGATGTTGGGGCCCAAGTAAACTTGCATGTTTTATAAGAGCAACTTATATCGAATGAGTTCACCGCCATGTGGCGTCTCGATCCAATAATACATTGTCATGTGGAGAAAAATTTGCACAGAGCAATGCATTATTGGACAATAAATATCACGTGATGGTGAACCCGTTCTATGTAAGTCATTCTTTTGTTTTATACAGTCTAGGAATTAGGGATTAAAATCCCAATGTGGCGCGTTATATGGTTTGTCCTTTGAGTCGAAAGGTCCTCGCGCGGGGGGAACTCTGAGGCATTTCCTCAAACGCTTGGTGCTCAAGAAATCGTGCTTCCATCAAACTCGAGATTAATTTCTCCGCACGAAATATAATTCGATTCGATGCGATGCTGAAGCCAGTGCAAGTCCGAATCGTCCCTGCCCTAAAAGCATGCCGAAACAACGTCCTCTCAAGAATCGCCGCCCCTGCAACCACCACTCTTTTGGGCCCTCCGGGGCTCAAACCACCCACCCCGCTGCCGCTACCGCCGCCCTCATCCGAAAAACCTAAACTACCCCGGCCCTATTTCCTCCCCACCAGCGTGGGTAACTACTGTCTCGATCTTTTCTTCCTCAAGATACCAGAGCCGTGCAGGGACGGCCTCCTCTTCGAAGAATGTCTGAACCAACACCTTCACATGGCCTGGCACCAAAATCCCCAAACTACCCTCAAGCTCATCTGTCACATGCTCGACCGGCGCGGCATCGGCGGAAAGAATGACAGAGAGGGGTTTTACACGGCGGCGGTTTGGCTCCACAGGCACCACCCCATGACCCTGGCCTGCAACGTCGGGGCTATTGCCTCTTCGTTCGGGTCTTTCGACGAGCTCATCGAGATTCTGTACCGGCTTCTGGAAGGCCAGGAGGTGAGGAGGAGGGAGAGAAAGCGAGCTGAATTGATCGACGGCGGCCATGAATGTGAGTGGTTGCGGATCAGAAGAAAAGGCAACAGCAAAGTGCGAAGCTGCCGAAGGCTTATTGAGAGAGAGATTCGGGTTTCGAATGCGTTGGAGAGGTCGAAATTGCAGCAGGAAAAAGCCAGAGTATTGAGGAGGGACAAGATCGTTGCCTTGGCCGACAGGGCTATTGAGAGGTACAAGAAGGACTCAGATTTTCGGTTTTTGTACGAGCGGATTTCGGATGTTTTCGCGGAGTGTTTGAAGTCTGATATCGAAAACTTGAGCAAGGAGAAGAATGTGGATTACGATCGTGATCGGGACTGCTTGGAGTTGAGCTTGGCGGCGGATTATTGCCCGAAGATTGGCTCCTCCATGGACTGCGTCACTCTGCTGTGCGAAAGCATAGCAAGGAAGGTTTTCCCGCGCGAATTGTACCCCGAATACCAAGGCATTGAGGAGGCGCATTACGCGTACAGAGTCCGTGACAGGCTGAGGAAGGAGGTTCTGGTGCCATTGAGGAAGGCCTTGGATATAGCTGACTATCATGCCGGTGTAAACCAGTGGGGTTATAATCCCGATTTCAAGCGAGAGCCCTGTGCGGTTAAGAAGTATTTGGAGGACGTGAAAGCGGGCGGCATCTCCATGATTGTGGCCAATGCTCTGCTTCCACACGAGATCATACGCTATGCGAAGGATGAGGATGTTGGGGAAATTGCTGAGCTTCAATGGAAGGCAATGGTGGAGGTCATGATGATGAACAAATGGGTCAATGTATTGAAGAAGAGCTTGGCTGTATGTGACGTGTCGGAGGCCATGAATGGGCCTTCCAGGGAGGTGTCGGCTGCTCTGACACTAATGATATCTGAACTGAGTGAAGAGCCGTGGAAAGGGAAGGTGATCACGCTCAGTGAATCGCCTCGGCTGCATTCAATACCAGACGGCGATCTCAAGTCCAAGTGCGAGTTTTTGAGGAAAATGGATTATGGCTATTACACTTGTTTTAAAAACGTGTACGATTTGATTCTGGAAGCGGCTGTGAATGCGAAATTGAAGCCGGAGCGTATGGTAAAAAAGGTGTTTGTTTTTACCAACAACCTTCACTTTGATGATGCGTCGGGTAACAGCTGGGAGAGCGACTACAAGGCAATACAGAGCAAGTTCAAGAAGAAAGGGTACGGGAATGTGGTGCCACAGCTCGTGTATTGGAATCTGACCCTAGGCAAGTATAACGAGCTGGGTACTGAAGAAGAGTGCCAAAAAGGCGTGGCGGTGTTGAATGGCTTCAACGACAATTTGATTCAGTTGTTCTTGGACAATGACGGGGATATTGGACCGGATCATGTCATGGAATCCGCGGTCTCCGGCAAAGAGTATGAAAATCTAATTGTACTGGACTGACTGACTGATATGTGATGATCATGAATTATACTTGTACTGAGAGGCACTAAATTAGGAGTTGGTTACTGATTAACCTTTGCTAGTTACTGTATTTGAAAACCCATGACAGAGCTTGTATTTTGTCATTGCTACATGCATATTGGAGTGGTGATTTTACTTTTACAGTTTTAACTCCCGATTCTCGGAGTTTTTAAGGTCACAAATGTTAAGTGTGGTGAGATATAGGGTTGCTGGAAACTGTTCTTTGATGGATGCAGGGTTTAGGGTTTAAGCATTAAACAAATAATAAATTTGGGCTTCGTGAAGCCCAAAAAGTATGGAACAAGGAGGATAGTTACAGGGGTGGTGTGCAGATCCAGCTCATGACCACCCAACTGATGTACAAGGCCCATGCTCACTGCTCACTTATATCTTTTGTTTTCTGGATACAAGCGACTTTGGTGGAGTGATTCGAACAAGGGCGGAGCTAGAAAATTTTTTAGAGTTGGGCTAAATTTTCTTTCATAAATATACCAAAAAAATCAAACAAATTTCTAAGTAAAATTTAATAATCAAAAAAGTTTGTTCACATGTAATATTAAGCAATGCAATAGAAGTATATAGAGCTTATTTAGAAAAATTATATCATGATTCAATGAAAAATAACAAATAGAAAAATAGAAAACTAAAAATACAACAACCAAAATGATCCTAGCAAAAATTTAAAAAAAAACCCCCAAAATTTAGTATCCATGACCTAAATCATAGAGACCTACTAATAACAATCAACATGGAAAATTAATAAAAAGGAGAAGAAAGCTAGCTCTAGAAATTCTAAGAGAGAAGCACTAAAGGCTGAGCTAATTTTTCGAAAAGAAGCCGGGTTACATTTGAAAAGGGCAACTTGGACCAATAAAATTACATGGCACTTTTTTAAAACACACAATCCAACCCAAGCGTAGCTCCGCCCTTGGATTCGAACACATGACTTCAAAGTGTAACGATAAACCTTATGTTCTTAAGGCTCGTTTGAGATGATTTCTGTAGAAAACATTTTTGCTCATAAGTGTTTATCTTACAAGCCTTGTTAATATAAATATTAACAAATCTTTATTAAAAAGACAAATGTTTTTTGAAAAAAACACCGCACATAGCAAATAGATACTTCTTGAAAAAAACGCTTTGAATTTTTTTTGCCAAACAAATTCAGAAACCTTACCGCCATTTCTCCGTCTAGAGGAAATATGAACGGGAATTGAGTGGTGTATATTAAAATGCACGGAATTGGAACATCAACTCTCTTGAGTCATTTAACAATTATTAATTTGATTAGGAAACGAATTCAATCGATTAGGATGTATGATGCATGATGGATGATTTGTGCTGGATTTGTTATCAAATGATAAAGACCAGTCAACCACTGGAATTTGTATGCTCTTAGTCAAATCACAAATGGAATTTTGTTTACCATGATCAAGTATAAATTATAACCAGGTCTTTCCTTGTCATAATTTTCTTTCACATATATCAGCATACAAAATATGCTAGAAAATTAAAACAACAAGACAATAATTCAGATCGAACCCCCACAAAAAAAAAGTAACGACAAAACAAAACTTCGTACATTATATTACAGTCTCACTCATCACATGATAATATGTGACGTGATGAGTAAGAAAAAAGAGAATTGTACCTTACACTCAACAACTTTTGTGTAAGGGATTCACATATATATGCAAGAGAGAAACTTCGATAAAGTTTTCCTACAAGGGTAGCTCTCAAACACAGTTGGATCGAGTGAAGTCAAACAAGACTAAAATAAATTTTCAGTGAAAGTGAATGTGCCTTACAAATGATATGATAATAATACTTCAATAAGACTTCCCTACTAGGATGCATCTCACACCTAGTGAGATCGTGTGAAATCAAGCAAGAGTACAATATAATGTCAATAAAATTTCAAACTTAAATAAAATTGTCTTACGAATGATGTGATCAGGATGCCCTGTACAATTTTTCTCAATAAGTAAAAAAAATACGCATTCCCTACATATTAAAGTTGCATGGTTTTTATTCTATTGATCGAGTGAACAAGCATGAAGCTTGAAGCAAGACATAAATACACCTCACCTACTCCTTTACCCAAGACCTACTCAACAGATGCGTCACAACTTAATAATCAAAATTCCTTCACCAATTAACCGCATAATCTTTAATAAATATAATTATTAAGGGATTAATAGCTCTAATACTTTTCTAGCTGAGACAATTATTAAAGGTTTAATTTAATAGCAGCTAGTTAATTAATTTTTTTCCCCTATTTTCTTACTATGATGTGACACAGATTAGAATGCGTCCAACATCAAACTGTTAATTATTCGGAAATTCATTAATTATGACCCAAAAATTAAAGTTTCAACCAATAACCATACATATTAATTCAGTCCAATAATTAAAGGTCGCATTATTCTGTATTTGAAGAAAATAATTTTGGGTTCGATGGATCTCTGTCAATAGGTCATATTTCAAAGTAGAAATTAAGGATGTTTGGGATAAAATGTAAAATTCAGTGTCTGATACGTCCCCCACATGCATGTGCATGCTCTTAAGTAGCATGACTAAACAAGTAAAAAGGTTCTTTTAGGTGGATTAATTGGCAAATGCACTTTGTATTTGGTAGATAATTTGATTGAAATTGAATGCATGTTTTATTAGTTGGGAATAATCGATATTCATGAATGGAAATAGGTTTATATTCATGAATGGAAACGAAATGTATATAATTAATAAAAACCTCCTATTGGTATGTCGTTTTCGGAATGGTTGTTTAATATTTTGGCCAAAGATGCGAGTAGAGATTCAAGTATGAAAAGATGGAGGTACCCATCAATAGGGTTTGTCAAAGTAAATTGTGATGGAGCTTGGGATGCCAAATATGGTATTGGTGGTTTTTGTCACATCTCGGATCGGTTATGTGGTACTACGATATTGTTCGCTTTGGGCCACACCCTCACGGTTTTGTTTCTCGGAACTCACGAACAAATTCCCAGTGGGTCACCCATCTTGGGATTGCTCTAGCCCAAACTCGCTTAACTTCGGAGTTCCGATGGAATCTGAAGCCAGTAAGCTCTCAAAAGACCTCGTACTAATTGGAGGTGGGCATGTACATATAAGGCACATCACCCCCTCTCTATTGGTCGATGTGGGATGTCACAACTTTGGTTAGGTGGCACGCTCGAATGCGGAGATTTTCATGGTTGCGGGAGGTTGTGGAGGGGAGCTACATGCATCAAGTTTGATAGTAGAAGCGGTGGCGATGAGAGACGTGATGTTGTCGTGTCTAAAACGAGGTTACAAGAAGGTGGAGTTTGAATCTAACGCTAAGAATTTAGTGAAGATGATAGCTTTTAAGCAAGTCAAAGATGTATCAGTGGAGGGGCTTATCCATGACATCCGTTGGCTGCAAAGTCAATTTAAAATAGTGAGGTTTTGTTTTGTTCCTCGAGTTTGTAACAAAGCGGCTCATGCAGTCGCGACATTTGTTTCTAGATATAAGGAATATTATGTTTGAGATAATATTGAACCCGAATGGTTGTTTAATATCCTCGCATTAGATGTAAACGTTTCAATTCATTTATAAATGAAATTCATTACCTTTGACCCAAAAACAAAAAAATCATATCATAATATTTCCAACATAAATTTTTGACTAAATTATAGGATATAGGATATATGTCGTGTGAATGTTGAAAATTACATTTCCTATTTAATATCTCATCTATAACAAACATTACTTGGATGCATGATCTTATTAATAAAAAGAAAATATCAAAGTCATATAGATTAAGGTATTAGCTTAATGAGGAGGGGCAATATATGTAAACCCACTTTAGCTTTGGCTTGATAATTTTGGAAGTTGACTTGTCCCATTGCAATTTGGCGTGATGGAATGCACAAAACTTTGCCACACTAGAAAAATTGGAGTAATGTGCGCACCATGCCATTGCACTATACAATTCATTCACCCTTTAAAAATGGTGAGTCAACCACTCAAATTTTCAAAGACATTTATTTCTTTCCGAATTAGTGGAAGAACTAGAACATGTCCACGACCTTCGAAATATAAGTGCTAAATATATGTAAAACTATAGAACCCCAAATAGCCACTATAAGCATTTGCAAAAAAAAAAAAAAAAGCTACTATAAGCTCTATAAGGTAGCTTTCTAGTACTATATCGACAAGGAAATTTAACCACCACACTAAGCACCCCATTCATTCCCATCCCAATTCTTTTATGCAACTTCATCATTGATCCGAAGACTATGATATGTAATTTTTTAGGGCTTCATTATAATTTATACGTGAAACTATAACAAGATTAAAGATCTTAACACTTTATACATTAGTGTTTGAGCGAGCGCTAACTAACAAGTAAATTAATATCACATTGTTATTCACAATATAATTCAATGATCCCAACTGTTTAAGTTTCAAGTTATTGCTATAGGATCATTCTTGTAAAAAGTTCACCCATATCATAAAATGAGTGATTAACGATTTACTACCTGATTAGGATTTGAGCATTATTCCATGGATTTATAATATTTTTGAGTGTGTATATTTTGATGGAAAATGACACTATGTAGAGTGTAGATTATGATATCATATGAACTAGGTTCGTTTGAACCAACCCCACATTTACCTACAATATATTAAAAACTTGGATACATTCTGAAATGATATGATTCAATATAACTTTCCTTCATTTTCCATTCACCCAATTTATGCATATGTAATTCATTTAATATGTTACAAAAGATAATATTTTTTCCTCTTAGAAAGATCTTCACACACAAGCACACACCAACACCAATTGGGAATTTACTAAGAAATTAGTTAAATTCCAAATCATCTTGTTAATGTGGAATGATCTGCAAAGAACTATAAAGAAAGATAATTTTTTATATAAACAACTTTAAAGCATATATATTTAAACCAAATATAACCTTCACAAATGAATTAGAATCAACCACAAAGCTTTATCTTATTGCTCAAACAATTTCTATAACTAAACAATTGTTAATTAACTTAATTTTTATTTAAAAATTGATTAAACAAATATTAATTAACTTTTTTTTTAAGGAAAATAACAGTTACATTTTTTTGGTAAAAGTAAAATAAATATTTGCTTTCTAGAATTAGTGTCTGGCTCGAAGCATGGGGAAAATTAGATCCGCTGCGGGCTGTGGATCGCCCTTTCTCCAACAGTCCAACTCAACCACGCGAGAGCGTGACCGCACGCTCCAATGGAACCCAGGCACGCTTCCCACATCCACTTCCACACAGCTGAAGAGCGCGTGAAACATCTTCCTCCCCTCCGCTTTTGTACATTGACAATGTACTGACATCCTCGGGTCCCAATCGGATTAATATCGGGACCCACATCCCCTTCTTCGATGCGTCTGATTTCGACACGCGTCCCGACACCCCCATCGCAAGGGATCTTCATACAACCGGACGGCTCCTCCGAAAACGACGTCGCGCCTGGCGCCAGGCGCCATTTTCACGGCACAACCGACACTCGGAGGGTGCAAAGTTGCTGCCACTGTACTTATCGCCAAAATACCGTCCCACGTTCTGACAATCTTAAACCATTGTTAGCAATTAACTGCCAACCAACATCGTAATTAGAGCCCCCTAACCATAGAATTATGAGATTAATCCTTAATTGTTAACTCCAGGAGCGGGACCGGCGAAAACGATAAAAAGAACTTCTCGCGATATATTGTCGGCGTGTCGGATAGGCCGCGATCGAACCGGCGACAACGAAACCACCATCTGATACGGAGCCACGATATTGCCCTCGACGTGTCGAGAATTGAGGGCCGGATCGTCGACACGTGTGCAGGAAAAATGGTGTGGGGCCCGGCCGGACCGCCGTATAGCTGGCGGGCATTTATTAGAGGCCTCGGGCACTTTTAAGCAAATGTGTTTAGCACAGAAATGCCCACTCGAACCGTCGGTGCACGTCACGCACGCCCGTCACGCGTTTTTTGTTCCTCTATCTCTCTCTCTCTCTAGAATTCCTCGCACCACATCATATGATGACACCACCACGACCACTGCTCGTCTTCTTCCCTCTCTCCTTCTCCTCCACCCCAATCTCTCTCGCCTCTTAAATCGCCGGCCGCACGCGGCGAAATCTCCGGAGACGGATCTCGCCGGAGAGTACATACGGCGGATCTGGGAGGGGATTGCAGCTCGCATTTCGGGTTCGATTGCCCCGGGTCTGGAATTCGAGTGTCGCGGCAAAGATCGGAGCTTTCAATTTTTTTAATTTGTTAGATTTTTGTTTTGCTGTAAGAAATTAGGGTTCTTGATGCGCTTTCTGGAGGGAATCTTCGAGCGCCAGAGTTTTGGAGCAAATCTTTGAGGAATGTGGTGAGTATTTCGGGTCCGTTTTGGGAAATCGGGTTCTCGGATCTTTGCTGGTTTCTATAAATAGTGGGAGCTTAAAAAAGGAAAGCCATTTATTTGGATCCGGCATTGGCCAAGACGCACCGTTTTGGGTCACTGCGTTGATGTTTGTAGGAGGAGGAGAGAGAATATACAGAGATTGATGTGCAAGGCGGAGAAGAAGGAGAGAAAGGGAGTGATGGGATTTAAGGTGTTGGGAGGCGGCGGAGGAGGAGGGGAAAAGTTAAAGAACTCAATGCTGGTCACGGCGGCGTCGTCGCCGTCGAGGTCGAAAATGAAGCTGTGGATGATACGTGCGACGACGTCGGTTTTGTTGTGGACGTGCATCGTGCAATTGACGGCTTTGGGGGATATGTGGGGACCTAGGGTTTTGAAAGGGTGGCCTGCTTGTTTCTCTCAGGAGTCCGCCGCCGCCTCCTCCGTCTTGCAAGACAGGTTGCCTTCCGTCCCGGCCAGAGCTCTTCCGCCCAAGAGTGAGTTTGTTATTATTTTCTAATTTTTCAGGAAATTGGGTTACTTTTGGATGTGGGCTGTTGTCTTCAACTGGTAGTTGGGTTGTTTTTGGATGATAATTTTATGATTGTTGTGCGTTTTTTGATTTTTTTGAAACCGACCCAAATTCTCACTTGTTGTGTGTAATGCAAGCTAGTACTTGGAGAATACTAGTTTCCCACCAAATTTTAGACTTGGAGGTAGAAACTTGTAATTCACAAAGCAGCTAGCTAGTTCAAAGTTAACTAATCCATACAGGCGGTTCGTACTTTGATTATACGAACCAGTGGAGTATGGTGATAGTGCTTGAGCTACAATTGTAAATTTTCCCATGTTGATTGCGATACTGGTTGAAAAGTCGATTCCTTTCCTATGGAATGCTAATTACAGTAGTCTGTACCCTTTTCATCTCTGTCCTGACTTTGTTTCTATTGGTATTTATATTTTTCTTTGGTTTTGGATGATTGTTTAATCGGTCTTTCATCTGAATTTGTTTTGTTTGCCATCAGGGGTTTATAAAAACAATGGTTACCTTATGGTTTCATGCAATGGGGGACTCAATCAAATGAGAGCAGCGGTAAGTGGTAGCAGCTGTTTACTTCGCATTTTAACAGGAATTCATCCCTGGTGATTAAGTTACTTGACTTCAAAGTGCATACTTACCAGTTTCATTTTTCTCTCTTAATGGTGATTTATACAGATATGTGACATGGTTGCTATCGCAAGATATTTGAACGTCACTCTCATAGTCCCTGAACTCGACAAAACCTCCTTTTGGGCTGATCCCAGGTATGCCAATATAATTTCCTAACATTTTCAAGTTACTGATTGTTTTTTAAACTGTAAAAGGATGACTAGTTTCTTCCACCCAATATTGAGAGTTCTTATCTTCTCTTGATATGGCAGTGAATTCAAAGACATATTTGATGTGGATCATTTCATCACATCCTTGAGAGATGAGGTTCGCATATTGAAAGAGCTGCCTCCCAGGGTAAAGAGGAGAGTGGAGCTAGGAATGTTTTATACCATGCCACCAGTTAGTTGGTCTGACATGTCTTATTATCGAAATCAGGTTAGTTGTTTGCATTGTTTCCTATAACTTAGCAGGGAATTCTGTATGGTGAAACTCTTAAAACATTCGTAAACCTCATCATAATTGATTGAATAAAAGTCCTTATTCTTCTTTCAAATTTGTTTCGCACAGATTCTTCCTCTGATACAAAAATACAAAGTTGTACATCTAAATAGAACTGATGCTCGACTTGCCAATAATGGACAACCTTTGGAGATTCAGAAACTTCGCTGCCGAGTAAATTTTAGTGCTCTGAGATTCACTTCTCAGATAGAGGAGTTGGGTAGAAGGGTTATCAAGCTTCTAAGGCAAAATAGTCCATTCCTCGTACTTCATCTTAGATATGAGATGGACATGTTGGCATTTTCTGGTTGTACTCAAGGTTGTAACATCGAGGAGGTGGAAGAGTTGACAAGAATGAGGTAACTTATACTTGACACTCAGTGGATAAAATGCTGTAAAAAATTAGTTTTACTCTGTCTAATGGTTTAATGTTTTTGGCAGATATGCTTATCCCTGGTGGAAAGAGAAAATAATAAATTCCGACCTGAAAAGGAAAGATGGGTTGTGTCCTTTGACACCTGAAGAAACTGCTCTTACACTGAGTGCCCTTGACATTGACCGCGATATTCAGATTTATATCGCAGCTGGTGAAATCTATGGTGCAGAGAGGAGAATGGCAAGTCTTGCAAAGGCTTTTCCAAAATTGGTGAGTAGAAGAAAGCTGAAGCCACCTATTTTGTATTTGGGTTACTTTTTGGTTTTCTGTTTTTACAAGTTGCCTTTGAATTTGTTCAAACAGGTCAGAAAAGAGACACTGTTGGAACCATCAGACCTTAGGTTCTTTCAAAACCACTCATCCCAAATGGCAGCATTGGATTATCTTGTCTCATTGGAGAGTGATATTTTCGTTCCCACATATGATGGAAATATGGCTAAAGTTGTTGAAGGCCATCGCAGGTACTTTCTGCTTAGTGTAGTTTTTCATTCGTTCATAGCAAAAGTTATATGGCAAATTTTCAATGCAACTAGTGGTTTTGTTTGGCTTCGGATGGTTGATTTTGTAAGTCAAACCCCAGCCAGTTAATTTTTCGTCCCAAATTTTGTCTCTTTGAGGAGACGATCATTTATGTATGCTCTCATGCACCAGTCAGACTTTTTTTTATTGTGAAACAATTGCCAGTTTGGAGCTTTAGTTTATCAACAGGTTCATATATTGGTAATGCTTGATATTTGTGATGAAAGGGATGTATTTTCGACATGATTTACTTCATGCTATTTTCCTCAGTTTTATTGTTACATGATCGTCTGCCCTTATTTCTTATTAATGGTGAAAATTTCCGTCTAAAATTAAACGTTGTATGTTCATGATTCTTCAGGTTTCTTGGGTTCAAGAAGACGATTCTACTGGACAGAAGGCTTCTTGTTGATTTGATAGACCAGTACACTAGTGGGTCATTGAATTGGGATGAATTTTCATCCGCAGTGAAGGAAGCTCATGCAAATCGCATGGGGAACCCAACTAATAGGTTGATGATCCAAGACCGGCCTAAAGAAGAGGACTATTTCTATGCCAACCCGGAAGAGTGTTTGCAACCATCAGATGATGAACTAAGTAGTACGTGATATATAACGCTAGAAGATTTGTGACACTCATCCATGTTACACAGTGTTGGCTACCTTACCACACAGATCTGTAAGAAAAGTTGTCTACAGAGGTATAGCCATAACGAGCATTTTGTTCTGAAGAGGCGGTGGAGATTGTTGTAGTGAAGTAATCTTCAAGAAGAGCCCGAGAGGATGCATGTATGGTACGAGCTGTGGGACATCTTTTATCTTTTGTATAAGCCGAAATAATCCATCCAAATCATGTATAGAAACCTACCCTGCCCTGCCATTCAGGGTGGGAACGAAATTAAACTGCATTGTATGTCGGCGGGGATGGGGGTGGGGGTGAAGAACATATATAGGTTTGGTTTTACTGGAACTGCGAAAATTCATCATCAAAAGGTCAACCCCTATTCCTTACATTTTTTTGTTTCTTTTAGATCAAACCCTATGGTATTGTGATTCTCTTAGCATATTATATACTACAACCTGAAAGTTCTCTGCTTGCACAGATCATTCTCTCCTTCCCCAGTTTTGTAACACCGGTCTCGGTCTAATTCAGAGAGAACGGCCGGCCGGCAGGGGTGATCGTGTATTTGTACACAAATACTCCATTAATTTATGTGTTCCATAAGTGTTTGGTTTACTTGGAGATCAAGGTTCCATTTCCATGTAAATCTCATACGACAATGACCAGGTCAAACATGTTTCTATCATTACCCTAATCATATGCCAGCTTCCATTTTTGTTAACAATTTTTGTCCCAAAAAAATTGGTTGGTAGAACGGCTTTTTCATTGGATTTGGAAATTGAGCAAAAAAAAGAAAAGAATTATACTTGTGGAATATTTATGTCCATGGAGATTTGGTGTTCATGTGAAGGGAAAGGGAATGGAATGATTTGGGGTATGCATGTGGTCCTTTGGATTTTCATTAGCTGGCATTCGCATTGCAATCTTGTTATATATATATATATATATATATATATATAAGGGAAACATTTGGGTGACATTCATTTCTGCATAGAGCAAGCATGTGATTCGGGTAGCTTTGTGCACCGCTATTTTGGGGAATGGAAGCTCGTGACTGTTGATCATTTTTGGATATTTTGTTTTCTTCGTTTCTGGTTGTCATGACAGGGTAGGAGTCAGTTGCTTTCGTTTTTTTTTTTTTTTTTTTTGCAGATAAATCACAGTTCTTTGTTTGTATAGTATTTTTTTTTTCTTCG